>OZ021710.1:13010763-13635763 GCA_963978555.1 Galerucella nymphaeae
ACTCATGTGAATGCGTCTAATATTAATATTAATCTATTTTTAGACGTGCGATTCTTTTCAGACACTAGTAGCCAGCCACAAAGTGCCTCGGCTGAAAGCGCTCTAAAGGTACATTTACATTCAATTACGCGCGTGCTTAAGTTTGAAATTTGCTCGCTTGACATATGACATCTGGGAAAGTTCGCTTAAAAATGGTAACTAGAAAACGCTATACTTGAGAGACATTAAAGGTACATTTACATTCAATTACGCGCGTGCTTAAGTTTGAAATTTGCTCGCTTGACATATGACGTCTCCATGTATCCATTTACATTGAAAATTTTACTTTTGCTTAAGCTTGAAATTTTCAATGTAAATGGATACATGGAGACGTCATATGTCAAGCGAGCAAATTTCAAACTTAAGCACGCGCGTAATTGAATGTAAATGTACCTTTAATGTCTCTCAAGTATAGCGTTTTCTATATACCATTTTTAAGCGAACTTTCCCAGTATTTTTCTGCTTACGTCTACTTTGCTCTCAGTGCGCACCTGGGCAACTTTATCGACACTAGGAACTAAGGCGATTTCTGTTTATTGGTTTTGTAGAGGTTATGGTTATTGTGAGCGAAATGTAGCCGTCAAAGAGCGCTGGAAGTGCTTTAGTTTTCTGCTTGATATGTCAAAATGTAAATTCCTCGGATAACCCGTAACCATGCTGTTGCTATTTCTACGCTAACAGTTGTCATTTATGTTACCAAACTTTAAAGTGATATATGTCACTATTTTTGTTATTTTTTCCAAGCAATGGAAATTGGAATTTGCATTCATCACGATAATGATCGGACATTGGATGAAATAGCATTAAATCCGCCTTTAGAGTCATGTTTTATGCCAGCTTTTGCTAAAACCACAGAACTAAACACCGCGAACTGGAAAATGATTATTCGGCATATAACTGACATTCGAACAAAAGCAGAGAAGATCGGAGTGAAAAACTGCGCGAATCCATTAGTTTAGGGGTGAATACAATTTTTTCTTCATAATAATTTGAATTTTGTGATAAATTGTTGTATTCCTTGAATTTTTAAATTCTAACCTTCCCACTTCACGTTACCACACAAAATCCAACAATATAAATGTTTTATTCAGCATGACTGATGTTTCGTGCCATTTTTGAGTGAATATTTTCATATTCCTATATCAATATATACCGTATGGTTTAAAGAAGGAAAAGTGATTTTAACATTCGTTTTTTGTTTAAATTAAGTTTATGACGTTGGAACTTGGTGTATATTATCTCTGGTTGGAACTTCAAAGTCGACTGGACTAGTGAATACCCGACTACAGTATATCTAATAACACTCGCTAAACGTTTATTTTTATCTTTTCGGTGTCTGGACTATTTGTTCGTTTATTTAACCTACGTTTGAAAGTAGTTCAAATATTTTCTCAACCCCTTGACCATATAATCTTTCGTACAATCGGTACTTATTGCGAAAAATTACACCCCAATTTCGTTCAATTCTCTAATGAATATTATTACAAGCACATGATTTATTTTTAGGTTAGGACAGGCTGCAAGGTTAGCCTTGGAATAAACCAATATTCATCTGATTTTGGATTCGAATACAATTTTTCTAATAGGTGTTTTTCCCCATGTCGTCGCCATTTCTCATTCTGTACCATTTTAAAACAATAACAACCATAACCTTAGTTTTTGTATATGACATTATTCAAATAGTATACAATATTTATGTACCTAGTCTTTACTTTTCAAGTATTCTCACAAAAAAGTAGTAGGAATTGAATCAGGGAACCTCGGTGGCCACTTATACATGTAGTTGTTCCTCTTATATTCAACATATTCAACCATTTGTAAAAACGTTGTACAAGTCAGCATAGTGTGTTGGCGCACCATCTTGCTTGCAGCCATTAGCCATTTTTGTTTGGGGGAAAGCTGGTTTAATTCGAGAATTCTAAATATGTAGGACCTCTTAGACAAAGTATGCTCCTATAATCCTATTATTCATTATCATTCTATTTTTACAGTTCTAAGAACTGTTTAATGGCTAACCTCAATGTCTAGCGCTACTTGTTGGGATTGAGGTAATCTGCAAAGTATAGCAGAACATTTAGTTCTGTGTTCTCGGATACAGCTTTTCTACTATCTTTAGGGAGGTCTTTTAAATCACCAAATTTTCTGAATTTTTTTATCCAGGCTGCCTATTGTGGACTGTGTAATTGGTTTTCGGTTGGGACAAAAAGTTTTTGATTTCGTCTATTACAATGTTAATGAAAATAACAATTACATTGAACGTGAATCAAATAATTAAAATAAATTAGGTGACTATATTTTTTAGGGTGAAATAGATTACTCTTATAAACGAAACTGCATCTAACTAATTCCACTATTTAATGAACAAATTTATGAAAATTTACAATTATTTGACGATGGTATGTCAATATCGAAATAATTATAATTAGTTCAGATATTTTTGTTGTCAGTGACGGCCTTTACCAGCATTTATCTCGTCGTCTGACTGACAAATATACTGTCAGTTTTCGATTTTTTTATGAAGGTACTCGTTATGTCATCAGTCATTTTTAGTTGAGCGCGAATTTTAAACTAATGGCATTTAAATTCAAATAATTTTATCTTGATAGGTCATTTAATTCAGCAAATACGTCAAAGACAATCTCCTGGGTATACAAAATCATGTTGCACAAGTTTTTGTTGATCTACTATCCCTTAATTCTCAAAATATTTGAATTATTGACCTAGGTTAATAATAGAAAAAAAATTATTTACCACTAATAAAGAAATTCAACTTCTCAGTTGGCTAAAAGAAGTTAAAGAAGCGATAATTGTTAACTTCTCAGCTAGTTGTGGAAAAAATCATATAGATAACGTCAAAAATAAAGGAAATTTGAATTTATTCCTTTCATAAAGTTCATACTGTATAATAAACAGATTTAAGTAGACATATATATTGTTACACTTCTGCCGCTTCTCTCGTCGAGTCTACTACCGTCCTGTATTTCCCTTCTCCCCAAATCGTTGGAGTACTCCCCAAAGTGGAGGGATGACGACGGCGGCGGTAGTGACGAAGTAACGGCAGACCGTGTGGCGTCCTTTTTGCAAATCTGCCGTCTCGCGTAAATTCTTTTTGTTTTTATTTACTATCCTGTGTGTAGTGTGTAGAAAGTTGTTGATTTTTTTAAATAAATATTTGTGGAAAAATTGTGATAAAGAAAGATGTGATTTACTGTTGAGTTTTAGTGACAGTTATGTTTTTAAATTTTAAAAATTGTTGTCGAACACGTCTGCTTTGGAAAGGTAAATAATGGGTATTTGGATTATTTGTATTTAAAATAGCTTTTTATTAAATTTTTTTGAATAGAAAATTGTCTACTGAAATTGACGCTTATTAAAATTTAATGAAACTATGCGCATGGCTCGAATTACTTTGATAAATAATTTAAGCGGATATTAATGTTCGTTGTTTGCTGTAAATTTCACACATATTTAAACTATTTTCGAGCAAAAGTATGAGAGAGAGTTTTAGTATATTTTTTTTTTAACAATTCCTTAGTGTCTACCGATGTATAATAACGAATTTTGGTAAAGAGCGCACTACCGCTGTAATATTTAAGCATTGAAATAGTGTATAATGTCAATTATTTTTAATTTTTGTCTCAAATTTGGCTAGTCGTGAAAAATGTATACACACCACTTTGGTGAAAACATTTACAAGCCTCGGGGAGTTATTAACAAAAAACTGAATGCTAAATTTTTGCAATGCAATTGCAAAGATACTTTCCATACACTTTTTTATTTTGGAATTGAATAAGCTATCGGTGCTTTGATTATTATTTAAGAATTCACACGTTTTTGAACTTATTAATCAAACTATACTTAAAGTTAATGAATTTTGTATGAAACTAGGTAGGTTCTTGTTATATTAAAATTAGTAAATATCTTGACTTATCCCTGTCAAGAGCAGCAAGTAGCAAAATTAGTTTTCGTTTATAGTTAGATCGTACACATATTCAATCAACTGAGGCACTCTATTGAATTAAAGCCATTTAACTAATTTAATCTTACACCACTTATTAGATAATTTCATATTAAATTTAATTTTTCTACATTCATGCAAAAAACAACATTTTTGTGAAACACATTTAATGGAAAAAGTGGTTCTTTTTTTCACTAGTGCAATAAAATTTTTATTGCACTCATCTGTCATTCTTGTGTCAGTTTTGTGATGATTAATGACAAACATATACATTTAAATTAAATAAAATTACAGAGCAATTGTCTGATCCTGCTCTAATACAACAATAATATATGTATATCTTACTACTTAGTCTCAACGAATTACAATTATTGCAAAAATCTTTAATTATTTAAAATTTGAATGGTCAAGGCGAAAACCAGCTATGATTGAGTACTGACAAGGTGGATGCCATAAAGATACAAAAAAGAAGAACGGTTTTAGTTTGATTAGGTTAGGTTAGGTTCCCAAAATATTATATTCTAATTTTCCAGTTTTTGCATGAATGTAGAAAAATATTGTATGCAACGTGTTTTTTGCACTCGACGTGTTGTCCAACTCGGCCTAAAGACCTCAATTGGACAATTTCACGTCGCGTGCAAAAAACACTCACTTTTTGCACTTGTTGCATAAATAACTATTATTCAATAAATATTCACATTTTATTGATAGTATCTATACTTCTTTCGTTTTTACTTTTTATGTGCTGCGAGTTTGTCTTTATAGGCAGTTGAAATATTCAGTGAATATTTCAGAACCTTGTGTCGTTAATAATATGTGCGAGTCTGAAGAAGTTATACTTACACTACCTACCTACTTTTCGGATCCTATGTTACATTTTAGTGTCACTTTGTGTGAAATACACTGAAATTTTATAGAAATGTTTAAATGCATGCTAACAGCTTTAAGACTTTCCTCAGGAACTAAGTAGAAGTGAGGGGGCACTATGGATCTTTTAGGTCTCTGAATATTACCCCATATCCAATATACTTAGTGTAATTATTCAAGATTGATCCCCGTCAAAAATTTTATAATACGATCACTATATAGAAATTTTTACAAATATATTGATCCCTTAAGTAAACTAATCGTACGCACATGATACAGACATTATTATAAATCCATTTATCTTGCTCATCGTACATGGATATTTTTTCAAATGAATACCACTTTAAAAATTCTATTCTCTACTCTAAACCGAACACTTATGAACATAGATAACTTTTTTGAAAAAATAAATGGAACAGGTATGAATTTTATAGATATAATATTTTAGGAAATGTATTCTGTATTTTTATAACTCGACGACATTACTTAAAAATAGCAACGTATAAATTTGATTTTAATTAAAAAAATATCTTGCGCTTCTTTCTCTAAAATAACATAAAGCGTTAGCGAAAAATGGCTGATTATTTATAGAAAGGGTTAAAGGGTGAACTAGTTTCCATCTCTCTAAAATTTCCATTTCATATACGAGAAAGATTGATAAAAAATGGAGACAATTATTCGTTAGTATTGTGAAGGCATTTAGGTTTTTTTATGTTTGCTCAAACCCAACGTGTACGACCTCTCAAACCCCTATTTTATATTAAGTAACTTATCACAAGTTTCTTATGTTAGAATCTGTATTGTGCTTTTTCAAGACAATTTTCCACGCCGCTGCGACAAATCTCAGCGACTTGTTGCTGGGACAATCAGCACCTCGATAGTGTGTTGCCGTGACTCATCCGTATAAAGGGAAGGGTTGCGTGCTGCCAACTTCGTGAAAAAATCAGGCATTTTGTGTTTCATAACCTCACAATGTGAAAAAAATTAGCGGATGAAGCAGTCTCTCTAGAATTCAGTAGTGAAGTTAAAAAAATGGATGAGGAAGACATTGGGGGCATTGTTGTAGTTGAAATAATTAGTATTATGTCTTGTGTGCTCTATTAAATGCGAGAAGAAAATACACTTATAGAAGAAATTGACAAGAACCTGGATTTTAAAGATAGGTAACCGAGGAGTTCTAAGTTCTAAGATTAGTCAATCAAAAATTTGGGGCGTGTTAGTACGTCAAAATCCACCAGAAATGTTACCAATTATTTACAGTAACTTCTCACTCGAAAATAGAACAAGTTCTAAATTCATGCTACCGACGTGCCCAACAAAAAAAAATTAACTTAATATGTTGAAATTGTCCAGAGCTCGTGAACTTATGATGCGTATGCGCACTTCAAATATTTCGTACGTTTTGATATTCTTGTCTACTGAATATGATTGCGTATACGTAATCAAAGCGAGTGCTTTGTATCTCTTGAACATTTTTACACGTTTTTATAGGACTTTTAGCGATGCAAATAAATTATCCGGAATATTGATATACAAAGCTCGGACTTAATTTGTATATAGAGCCTATATAGTGTATAATTCATTTAAAATTTACATGTTCCTCTCCTATTTTGCATGGATCTGAATAAAGCGATCCAGAAAAATGGATTACAAACAACGCTTAATTTACAAATGTATTTAGTCCGATTCCACTGACGCTGTACTATCAGTAGGGCTCGTTAGTTAACTTCTCCACTCTTGAAAAGATGTCTATCAACTGTCTGCGAAAAGTTGATATTATTTCAATATCGGACAGAGTTTTTCATTGGCATCTTATCAAGTATTGCCAAACACCTGGGCTATAAAAAGAAGTTTGATCCGATCCAAGACTTTGTCACAATATGAATAGGATACGTTTTCTAAGGTCTACGTCTGTCTGGGAGATCCGGAGCTCCACTGAAACACCTTGATAGACTCCAAGGAGATGTTTGGCCCTATTTAAGCATTGTCCATCTCTAAGGTAACATCCCGGCTGGTATGGGAATATGACTTTGAAGACTAGTTGCTCGAAGCAGTGTAACACTGAAGTGGGTCCCAGGCCACAAAGGAATTGCTGGAAATGAAAAATCCGACGAATTCGTAAGAGCTGAGTTAACTGTATAAACCCTCACTTCGTGGAATCTACTCATCATATGGTTTTAAATGAAACTTACTGTTTCTAAATGACTCCACAATATATTTGAAAAAATGTGTAAATTGCAAATAAATTATTGACAATTGTTTCGATAAATGATGATGATATATTTATCGAAACAATTGTCAATAATTTACTTGCAATTTACACATTTTTTCAAATATATTGTGGAGTCATTTGGAAACAGTTAGTTTCATTTAAAACCATATCGTAAAAGCTGGTTTGCCAAACCTGTTGAACGGACCCGAAACAGCTATGGGCATTCGAAGATGCTCAACTAGGTCGTGGTTAAAAAGGTGGGTGAAAGATCAACACAATAAACACTGGAAGAATATGCCCAGGCAACAACATGGGAAGAAATTCATAAAAGAAGTATCAGAAAAAGTAGCAAAAGAACTGCTCTCAATGAGCAGGAACAAACTACGCACCATAACGGGGCTACTTACGGAAAACTTTCCCACAAAGGAGCACCTGAACAAAATAGGGCTGTATAACGGAGACCTTACATGCAAAAGGTGCAAAAAGGACACCGAAACAGCTCTGCATATACTATGCAACTGTGAGACGTTGGACCACAGGAGGCAGAAGCTGTATGGCAGACCCCAGAAGACTTCTACAACCAACCAGCTGAGAAACTGTATGAGCTAAATAGGCTGTAGTCAGAACAGGGGGCTGAGGTGGTGCCTAGGAAGGGACGACTCCTTAAAAAAAAGCATTGTACATGATCTTGATTTATATAATATCCAATAAAAATACAATTACTTCGAAATATGATCATTTATAACTAGAAAGAAGTTAGTTTTTTGAAAAAAAAATTTAATTTCTGTCCCAGCTTTGGTTTGAAGCTTCACATCTGGCTCCATACTAAAAAAACTTAATGTATTATCTAGAAGCAACGATTTGATTAATCACCATCGTCAATTCGATCATAAACGAGTTATAATAACTTACATTGCTTAATGAACTAACCTACGCTTAGATTCTCGTTAATCCAATTCTGTTCATCAACGTCTTGTCTCATTTCTGACGATCTTGTAATGGAGTTGTTGGATATTTCACACATTCTCCGCTGAGAAGCGCAGTATAAAACCAGAATGTTTGCCGAGTCCAAGGATACGCTTGTGAGGTGGTCTTTGACTAACCTTTTTGGATATTACACGCTTCGGATCGCGTTTGTACACAGTTCTTTTTTGTGTGAAGTTAACCTTCAAAGGACAATTTATTTATATATGTTGGCAATAAAACGGCTGTAAAAATACTAAAATCTGAACTACCTGATAACTTTTTGAATCCTTTAATGGGGAAGACCACTAAGAGATGAAATCCTCTTAAATATACCCATGGAAAATTATCAGTAGTAATATCCCCAGGGCATTGATAATAAACGAGATAATTTTATAACAATCGAAACCTCGTTCCGAAGGCTGAGGGCGGTTACTAGCGAACGAGCTTGAGAAATTTGTCATTAAATTATACGGAATTTGTCAATGTCCGAGGAATATTCGGCTAGAAGTTTATAACTCAAAACCAAGAAACATTTATATTATTAAAAGGTACAGCTAGTGAAGGTACAATTTATTAACATTAGAGTTGTTGCTGTAGTCTGCTTTTTCCACACCTAATATTTATGATCTTGTTGTGGTGTTCTTGATCGAGATTTAAGTATAGTTTTATAAAATTTTGATTGCTATAACAAGAAATTTCCACCATTAGTTGTTCTTCTACATCACTTTTTGCCAACTCGCTAACTGCAGTTGATCTATTCTAGTGATTTTTTCAAGCCTCAGCAGCAGATTTGGTCCATCCATTTATTCTATTTCTTTCAACAGGTTGATTTTTACAGCGTCGATTTGGTTTTAGGAACAGTCGGGGTGAGGTAATATTGTCGCCTCGTTTTGATATCAGTTTATGGAAAAGAGAAGTTTTGTCTTTTATTAGGTACCTATTGGAAAACAACCATTTACTACTATATCTGTATTATCTGTATACTATTTTTATTGATCGTGTACCAAAATTATACCAATTTCATAAATTTCGTCGTCTGATAAGTACACTGTCAATTTTCGATATAATTATGCGCACTCCTTATGTCATCAGTCATTTTTGGTTGAGCGCGAATTTTAAACTGATGGCAATATTATCTAAATAATTTTATCTTATAAATAGGTAATTCCAAGCAGCAAATATGTTAATTGTATAATATGAAACGAGCAATTTATGATAGCCATTATTCCGCTGTGTGATGTAAATATTGGCCATAAATTGCGAGTAGAATACTATACTTTGTCCACGACGATCGGCAAGTTCGTAACAATAGGTGTTTTCGATTATTCACTTTTGGCTGCTAGTAGAAGCTCGTAGTGACTGAATTTCGTTCGTTTATTACCGGGCGTGACGCCTTGTCTTACCTTCTCCTTGCCACTTGAGCACATACTGGAAAGTATGAGCTCCAACCCACGGACATTAAATGTTTGACGTTTTTCCGGTTTGACGTTTATTTAAAGGTTAAGATTGTGCCGATTACGATTTAAATCTCACTGAAAATATTTAAATATGCAAAATTATATTATCAGTGGCGACTGAGGCGTCACGCCCAAATGCTTGAAGCCCAAATAAACGAATGCAACAATTTTGGTATTGCTAACCTCAAAATTGATAAATTTCTGCAGTAGGTTGTGGTAGGTACATAAAATAATTTGACATATATAGAGATTGGCAATACAACGTACCGTTATAAATATATTGTTTTAACATATGAACCATAATTCACTTTACTAGATATATAGGTACCATATACCTATTGCTAGGAGGTAAAATATTTTACTTGCTATTCGCGAGCATAAGTGCACACAACGGACTAACAACAACCAACAGTCTAACCAGAGATAGTGTAACTTGAAAAATGTCGAAGCTGTTGATTCTACTCATTTAAACTGTTGCATGCTTCGTACGAACTACAAGTAATTTTTTTTATAGCCGTCACGTCCCTTGTTTTCAATCTAACGCACGCCAAAGAAGTCGACTGTTTGTGGTAGTTTCTGATAAATGATGTCTACTTGAAGAAACCTCTTGCGTTTCAACAAGAAATATTGCTGTCAACATTTACATTACAAGAAATATTATATAATTAAGAAGCAAATATTGAATTTGAGAAACCTTAAGAAATTCTATTACTGCCGGCCAACAAGCCAATAAATTTTCCAAAGAAAATAAGTTTATTTAACAAATAAAAGCTATTTTAATCCCCAATTTCGTAATGGAAGCAGCAATCACGATTGCAATTCCTGTCAGAGTCAGAAAAAACAAACAGCAAAGGCAATTCCTGAACAATTGGTTATTACAGTGCACAGTCTACTTTTATTTGGCTTGTGATTGGCTGCTTAATGTTTGTCACAGTATCTGAATGGTTTTTGTGAATTTATTGAATCTAATTCAATAAGGTGAAGTAAGAGAATGTATCTACAGGATGTCCCATGAATAATGAGAAATAAATTTAATTCAGGCATTGTAAGGTTTATGACAATTCCAATACCTAATAAACTA
The DNA here is from genome assembly GCA_963978555.1 of Galerucella nymphaeae. Classification (NCBI taxonomy): domain Eukaryota; kingdom Metazoa; phylum Arthropoda; class Insecta; order Coleoptera; family Chrysomelidae; genus Galerucella; species Galerucella nymphaeae. The sequence continues at coordinate 13,021,344 of OZ021710.1, forward strand.
TGATTAGGAAGGTACTACAAAATTTTCAAGGTGATCTCATTTCAAATTAATTGGTGTTGGACCTTGTATTTTGAAGAATAACAATCAAAATTAAAAAAAAAGGATGGGTTTTCACAGTTTTCTGTGAATAATTGTCATTTTAATGTTATCAATAAATGTTGAACATACTATTTTAATACTATTATAACGCCTTACACATTTGAGAATTACTTTCCAAAGAGCAGACCATTACTAAGAAGAATTCCTGGATTCCAGGACACACTGGAATAGAAGGAAATGAAATAGCAGATGAACTAGCAAAGAGGGGGTCTGAAATACCCTTCGGGGGGCCTGAACCTTTTTGCGGAATCAGCTCCAATGTAATATTGGAAGAAATAGGCGAAGCCGAAAGAAAGAGAAGATCCGACCATTGGAAAGATCTAGTAGGGCTTAGACAATCAAAGATTCTCCTGGGTGACTACAACCTACGGAGATCAAATGAATGCATAAGTCAAAGCAAGACTGCGCTAAGAGTTTTAACAGGGATCCTAACGGGACATTGTCGCCTGAATGGGCACCTGAAAAAGCTCAAATTAGTGGAGGAAGAAGAATGCAGATACTGTGGCATGGAAGAAGAAACCTCCATCCACATACTTTCCAACTGCACAGCACTCCAGAATCCTAGAGCACAGTACCTGGGAGATTACTGGATAGAAGAGGAACATTTACCTAAGTTGAAGCCTGCAGATATCCTAAAATTCCTCCGGGAAATAGGACTAAAGGAGCTACTAGTTTCAGAGACTCTCCTCAGAAACTAAGTAGAAGTGAGGGGGCACAATAGATCTTTTAGGTCTCAGTGAATGTTACCCCAAACATACATACAAGAAGAAACAACTACTTCTCTAGCTATTTGCTACGAAGAACATTCAATTACACTTCAAAGTTAAACGGGACTCACTTGTAGACTTGATATCTTTTTTAATATCTATTTACCAGGTTACTTCTCTTAAATCATACACCCGGTAGGTACGTCGCGATTACAATTTGAATACGACAGTCATGTGATTTGTTTTGTCCATCCATTATATTTAGTGTAAATGACGCTGCCAAGATAAACAATGGAATTATGTCAATTTGTGACATTGTGGCATGAACGGTTGGGAAGTTTTCATATGAAATGTAAACTCACAATTAATTTGGGAGCTTCAATCAATAATTGCGGGAATATAAAATAGAATTACAATTTATCCTTTGAACTAAAATTACAAAAACGTTTTCAAGATATATATGACAACCAAATTTATTCGTTAAGTTATAATTTTTATGTTAAACAAGCTATTAGAAAAACATGCGGTTCTTAAAAAGTGGAAAGTGGAGTTGTGGAAGCTTCTTTTATTGGCCAATAGAAGGCGCCGTAGTTAATGTTTATGTATGCTTTATTTAAGGAAGTACCAATAATATACTTCAACATTCTGTGAATATTTTAAGCGTCCAGCTATTTCCTCATATTTGGCGCCTGGAAATTGTTTTCAAAAATCACGTTTGCTGAATAAAAACCTCCTTGAATATTTATTTGATTTTGTAATTTAGTATTTTTTGTTAAAGCGGCAACAGAAATAAATTATCTGTGGAAATTTTTAACAGTTTATTTCATGAGATTTTGATATGAACATTCTAGAGATATTTTATTGAAAAATTTCATGTACTTTTTCTGATACTTCACTTGAATTAGCTTCAAATTTGATTGATTACTCTAGTTAAATCAAAATTATCAATGTTTTTGTCATGAATTTTGACGCTAACGAAAATCTCTAGCAGATAAATTGGGATAAACTATGTTCAACCATAGAACTAGGTCAAACTCAGACATCCATTTTCAAATATAACACTTTATCGTTGATAGTTTATTACATTTTTTTCCCGTGAAAGTCATTTAGTGCTTTATCATCAATCACACATGACAGTTTTGTATCTGCCTAAGGGTATTTTGCCAAAGAAAAAATTACTGGAACAACGTTTTTGCTTTTTTAATTAAAATAAACTTTCATATAAAAATGGAACAAAATTCAGGAAAATGAGGAATAGCATAACTTTACCTATGTTTGTTCACTTGTAGATGGATGATTGTCCCCTTTAAGATAACCCCAGCCAGTAGTGAATATAATCAATCGGTCGAAAAATCTACAACCGTCAGAAAATATTCCCCACCGGCTTACAGGATGTTTTCTACCGGCTGCAACCTGCCAGGATTTTGTCTTTACTAGCAAAGTGCAGTAGAAAAATGTTACAACAGATACAAATAAGTTAAAATTAGACAATGTCAAATATCAACAAAATATTCAGATCTATCTAAATTGATTACAATATTTCAACAATACTATTAAACACGAAATACATAGCATACATGTATTTTAATATTAACATATAAATCCTCTAATATATCACCACTACTCTACCACCCACACTCAAGCTTGAATATGCAAATAGTAAACCCATGCAGTTAAAAAAATAAACATGCAAAAAATACTTTACCAAATAATATAAGAATTCAGATACTGTCCTATGGGAAAGTTCAAATATATCCATGTGTTCTAAATAAATCTATCCCTAAATAAATTTCTGAAACAGAAAATTGAACAGAATGAAAAAATTCATTAAACATTTGATGAAATCTATGAAGTCTGTAAGAGAGTGTTAGTGTGCTGAAAAGGAAGCGCTGAAAAAAATTATTAGTCCATATCTGCCAAGTATAACCATGCATGTAACCACTTTGGCATCTACGATATTTTGATAGCCCATACTGGGCAACTATTTCCTCTACTTGTCAGCTCATGTCCATTCGACAAACGGAAAACACTTGAGCGCACTCGCCCCATCGGGATGACTGCTCGTTTTGGAAGCGAGGCTTACCGACAACCTAAGAACGAGCACTTTCCCACAGTGTGGTACTACGTGCATCCGTGCAGGAAAAAGTCAATCGTATGTAACAAAGTTGATATACATGTGGTATACTTAACAGGTAAAATAAAAAGCTTACCAATCTCTGCCGAAAAAAGAATCAATTTTCTAAAGAAAGGCAGGGCAATAGTTAAAAAAATTAGGGACGACAAAGATAAGCTACGTCATTTGAAAAAATTGAGATTGTGAAAAAAGGGGACGACGATTTTTAGAAAACATAAATGAAAACATAGCTTAATTATGTTTTTTGAAAAAATGGCCAATTTTTGAAACAAGGGGAGGAAGATATTTAGATTAATGAGGGAGGACATAGTTAACCTATGTCTTTTGAACAAATAGTCTTAAGAAAAATGAAGGACAATGTTTAGAGGAATGAAGAACCACATAGCTTACTCATGTCTTCAAACCCATACCCTCCAACAAACAGAATACACATGGGCGCACTCGCTCCATCGGGATGACTGCTCGTTTTGTAAGCGAGGCTTACCGACAACCTAGGAACGAGTACTTTGCCACAGTGTTGTAATATGTGCTTCCATGACGGAAGTAAATAGTGAGCAATCTGGTATAGCTAGCATATATAACATAAAAAATGAAAAAGATTACCAATGTTTGTTGAAGAAAGAAACAACTTGTGGAAGAATGGCAGGGCAATATTCGGAGAAATGAAGATAGCCGTAAAAGAGATGGAGGACAATATCTGGAGAAATTGGGAACGACATAGCTAACCTATGTCTTTGAACCCATACCCTCCAACAAAAAGAAAACACATAGGCGTACTCGCTCCATCGGGATGACTGCTCGTTTTGTAAGCGAGGCTTACCGACAACCTAGGAACAAGTACTTGGCCACAGTGTTGTGATAGGTGCTTCCGTGACGGAAGTAAATAGTAAGCAATTTGGCATATGCTAGCAACAGGTAAAATGAAAAAGATTGCCAATGTTTGTTGAAGAAAGAAACAACTTGTGAAAGAATGGCAGGGCAATATTCAGAGAAATGAAGATAGCCGTAAAAGAGATGGAGGACAATATTTGGAGAAATTAGGAACGACATAGCTGTCTTTGAACCCATACCCTCCAACAAAAAATAAACACATAGGCGTACTCGCTCCATCGGGATGACTGCTCGTTTTGTAAGCGAGGCTTACCGACAACCTAGGAACAAGTAGGTACTTGGCCACAGTGTTGTAATATGTGCTTCCGTGACGGAAGTAAATAGTAAGCAATTTAGCAGATGCTAGCAACAGGTAAAATGAAAAAGATTACCAATTTATGTTGAAGAAAGAACCAACTTGTGAAAGAATGGAAGGACAATATTCAGAAAAATGGGGATAGCCGTAAAAGAGATGGAGGACAATATTTGGAGATATTTGACAACTTGCGAAAGAATGGGAGTACAGCATTTGTAGGAATGAGGAACGCGACATATCTCACATATATGTCTTTTGGAAATCACCAACTCGTAAATGAGAGGGGACAATATTTAGAAAAACATGGAACGACATAGCTCACCTATGTCTTTTGAAAAGTTAAGCAATTGAGGAAATAAGTTACCTTTCGAAGATGGAAGTTTGGAAGATGAAGATGACCACAGCCAGTAGAAAATATAATCAATCGGTCAAAAAATCTAGAACCGATTGAAAATATTCCCCACAGGCTTACAGGATGTTTTCTACCAGCTGCACCCTGCCAGAAGTTCGTATTCGTGGCATATATACATTTCAATAATACTTCCACTCTAGATATACTAACTAATACTAATAAAGAATTGATAAACTTTTTGTATAATAATTATTTGTGAAAGATCCAAAATATTTTAAATACACTGCATTCATTTATTATTAGTGGTAGTAGTGGAAAATGAGGAAAGGATAATCTATTGGGAAAATATATTTGAGAAATAAATACAGAAAAATATGTTCAAAATTAATACTTAACAATAACTAAAAATATTCGAGGTAAGGGTGCTATAAGGGCATTACCAATCGATGAGGCACACCAAGAAGGGTATTATATGAACTCTTAATACTTTCAACAGTGTGATAAATGAGAATGTGAAGTTATCAAAGTTAACAGATGAAAGTCAAAATCCTTGTTCATTTTTATCTGCGTATGTATATGCGAGAATGATTTTGATATTACTAAGATCGAACGATGAAATGTAGCTAAGCTTCATCTTTGCAGAATACAAAATATCCCTTGCTTTTAATATCCTCGGTAAAATCTAATTTCCCGTTATATATTATATTCCGATGCCATACGGAAATAGAATGAAGAAAATGTAGGACGAAATTATAATTATCGAATAGAGGTTTTTGTCTTTATACATTTCAAGCCCAGGTAACGATGAGGTTCAACAATAATAATGAGAAAAATTAAAAACTATTTTATGTTTTTTAGTTTCATTTTGCAATATGAATATTGAAAATGTATTGGTTCAGTTAACGAATGTGAATTTTTGTTTGCTTCTGTTTTATTCATGGATAAAGTTTAATTGAAATTGTGAGTATTTGGAGTAATTTCATCTCTACTTGATTGTCTCATAATGTTGACATTGGCCCCTGTGAAATTCGTTAAGCATTGAGAGAGTTCCCTTCGGCAACAAAAGTAGATTCCCATGCTCTCCATACAGCTTTAATTGAAAAGTGGCTTCACCTGAATAAACTAGAATCGATGCCGGGTACGTCAAAACATGTGACCTTTTCCGGATGTGGTAAAATCAAATATCGTGCAATTTTCGAAAAACTGTTTATACCCACTACTTGTACATTCGCAAGTTAAATGTGTAGAAATAAATGATTGCTGGTAAGACGCCGATATACCTATATGAGTTTTTGATTCTGGAATAGTGATAAGTTGAAATTTTCCCTTATTTTCGATGTAAATGGCCCTCTTTTATCGCGTTTCCTGTCGTTTTTAAGCGCTACAAACTGTTGAAATACAAGGTACTTTGAAGATAGGGCGTAGAAAAAGTACCTCACCGGAAAATCAATCATATGAACCCCAAAAATAATTCTAGGTCATCGTCTATCGTGCCCTTTCCAGGAAGGTGGACATGTCACTCCTTTATATCGGTAGGTATAGGCCCAGACTCATCCTTTGATTCCATCCCATCTCTTGAGGGATTGATCATGGGTGGGCTGTTTAGCTAGCTCCGCAATTATCGAAGTCGTTAGGCCCTAGGTGTCACTGGATCGTAAAATTTCCAGCCGCTTCCCTGGTTAAAGAATCGGTAATGCAATTATCTTTACTCCTGTGGTGCCCTTTATTATCTCAGGATAATATTTTTATCTGCCGAGGAGTTACCTAAATCTTGGTGTCTGTTCAAGGTTAATAGGGCTTGTCTACTGTCAGTGCAGATTGTTATGTTTTTGCCAAAAATATATTTTCTGGTTAGTTCTTTTGTGGCAATTTAGATACCAGTCAGTTCTGTTTGAACCATGCTGGTATTTTTGTCCATTTCCCACTTAATCCTCCGGCTTAGTGCTCTGGAGCATCTATCGTATTTGGAAATTCTTTCGAAATATTTTCACAAACAATAGACACTGGTTTTTGAAAATACTTGGTAACGTTAAAATATCTATACTCTCAACTAACGAGTCGACATTAATAAACAAGACCGATTTTTATTTCTGCGCAAGACAGTTGGCAAACTTCACGTGGCTTCTACTTATGTTAAACGGAGTCTACTTTGACAGTTCACGATAATTTTTCAATTAAAAGTAAGTGAACGTCAAAGATTTTTGTTATATTTTTTCTATTTTTTTATTCGGTTTAATTGGTACCTAAGCGAAAAAGACAACAACATTTCAAATAAATTAATCATGAGGAAAGCCCTAAAATCATCGCATAATTTGTTTATCAACAACAAAATTTTAATTACAATCAAGCACACTATATACTCCAATTACGAGAGTTTTTTAGAATAGGTTGATATTGAAAATGTTTATGTGTATAAATGGCATTAAATTCAAACCAAACGCCGTATATATTCCCAAAATTATCCTTTGGTTTATTTTTCCAAGGTATTAAAGCGAAACGCGAGAGAATTTTAACAATCGATTTTCGTTTAATTAAGTTTGTGGCGAATGAAAAATTTCAAGGAGTACAGCTTTTCAGTATGAAAAATTGATATTTTATGTTTGATATTGTCTCATGGGATACAATAAGGAATTCGAAATTATTGATTGGTAGTGTTTGATGGAATAGTTAGGAAGTTTGATTATGCAAAAGTTTAACTTAGACATGATGGACCATTCCAGGGGTGCGTTCATAAACAAATGTACAAAGTAACACTTTACTCTGTAATGAAATTGGTTGACATTTGGAATGGAGCACATTGTAATCCGTGATTTATGAACGCATTATGGTAACATTTGCTGTCAAATTTTAACTGTTGTCGGGTTTTAAAATTTGATGATAAACCAAAACCAAAGTAAAATTGTAACATTGGCAGCTGCACTCGGTGCAAAATATCTTTTATTTGATGATATTGACGATGAGAGCGATAATGACGACGAAGAAGAAATGTTAATAGTTTCTCTTGAAAAAAATATATAGTACTAATTAAAATATATTGTGAGAACTTGGGTAATTTTATATAAATTTGTTAAATTCTCTTGAAATTACCAAGTAAGATCAGAAACAGTTAAAGTATCTTATATGTACAAAACAAAATTTTTATACTATTTATTGTTATAATTCCTATATTACTTTAAACAATGTAGAACATATTGAACTAATAATAAATGTTAGAATTTTTCTATTTTATCCATTTTTTCAGAAAATACCTCAATGGATCTGTTCCTTACATCTATAATTTCTTCGTGTCTCTTCTTTCTTCCCTCTTCTCTTTTTGCTGCTTCTTCTTTAAGATATATCAATAAAGAATTATCCTGAGAATATAGTAAAAAAAATGTACTGATCCATCATATTGATTATTCTTGAGTTCTTTTAAAAACTTCGTATTTATAACCGGTTACAAAAACTACGACTTATTTGACATTTTTGAAGAGTGCAAACTCGGATAAAATATTACCACGCTCCATACCGCGGTCTATAGAAATGTGTACATTGGAAATGTCAAAGTATATTTATGAACGCTAGGAAAGTAGTTACAGAGTAACAAAAATTTCATTTATGAACGATGGTTGTCAAAAAAGTGTGAGAAATGTGTACTCTGTAACGTTTATGAACGCACTCCAGAACGTCACTTAGATACAAATTAGCTATAATGCTGTGGGATGTCATTCTATTCAGTTTTCATTGTTTACTGATAAACAACGGATGTTGTACTCTAACTAGTGAAAAGATCTTTAAATTATCCAATATATGGTTCATTTAATAGTCTTCTGATAGTCTTCAAAATAGCTTAACAAAGATGTTACTATCTCTTGACATTTTCTGTTCAGCTGCTTCGGTATTTTATTGACTACACACTGCAGATTTGCCTGAATAATTAGTTGTGAAAATGACTTTTTTTTTAATATTCAAGAAACAATGAATTTAAAAGCACCAAAAAACTTGTGAATATTAGACGATGATCGGATGTCAATAAACGTCAAAACAAACTGGGGAATTTTACCAGTTGATCTGACGTCTTGAAGTTTTGCCAACCTGTTAGCTGTAAATTACCCTGGCTGTTAAGAATAAATTGTATCTACGGATATATAGTCAAAGGCACTCTTAACGTGCGGGTTCAAAAACAGAGGTTACCAAAATGTGAGAGTACACTGCAGATTGACGAATCTCCACTTCTTCTTTCATTCTCGAAATAATCCATCGAACTAAGTACAAAAAATGAGAATTGCTATTTATTATTCATATTGTCACTTTGAATTGTCAAAGTGACAAAACTGACATATTTAAATGAAAACTCTGCTGGTGAAAGACTTTTTAGAATCGCTGAAAACTAAATACATATCCTTCTTTTTCCCGTCAAAATTGCATAAGTCTGTCTTATTTATCTAACGGATTTCATTTGGAAGTTATAATTAAACGCAATAAAAGAAAACAAAACTGTGAGTATGTCTTTGTTGAATCATATGACCCGCATGTTAAGACCTATGGTTAAGACTGCATCTGACTATAGTAAGTAAGAAGTAACTAAAAATGACATCATCGTCTCTTTATCGTAGAAATCACACATCTCCTTTGTTAATTGCTTTTTTCTTCGTCTGAAATTTTAATATTTATCATTTAATTCAATTCAGAGATAGTTTACTAACAGCGCCATGTGTTATTTTTAAAATTTTATTATTGAAATGAAATATATTGCATTTTATTGTTCTACAAAGTCTGTCTGACAACCACATGTCAAAAAACACAAACTTCAACTCCAGTTGATCGATGGACCCAGCACAATATGGCCGACTTGTCAGAGTCAATTCTGGAATGGTCTATCGGATAAATATTCCCTCCTATTCGCCATATTTGTTGGAACGTTGTCTATCCCATGTCTATCCGCCACAAGTGGTTGGAAGGTCTGGAAGAAAATAAGCACATTCGAAAGTAGTGAAACAAGCTGAGGACAGAGTGAAAAATACTGATTTTCCATCAAGAGTGGTCCAAAAGACTTTTTTCTTAACATCTCTCGTTGTGATTGTAGGCATTATTATTTTAATGATTCGTAAACTTTAAAATGCAAAGCTTGCAGTGAAAATAATAGTTTCATTTGAAAATTGATATAGGTTTTACTCCCGATTATAGAAGATTGAAACTATATTGCAAACATCCCTCTTTTCGTTTTATTCTCGCCACTAGAAATATACGTTATATTATGAAATATTCCCCATTATGTATTAATGCCAAATTAAATATTTCACTTCAACCAATCTTCCCAACATTCTAGCCTTAAACAAATTCACCATAGAATGGGTATTTTGATGGTTTCCCTTCCGTACCGCACTTTAATTATTGAAAAGTTCCGGAGTATTATACCGAAATATTAGCTTAACATATTAAATGCTCTATTTTGACCTCACGAACAATGTTATTGACTTCGTATATATTAACAGTAACTGCTAATGGAAATGTGCCGATAGTGGCGTAATGCGGTAGAAACTTGAAAATAGAGAAAATTATAACGATAGAAGTCTATTGAATCAATAGTAAGTTGATTATAAATTGAACTAATCATTTAATGAACAATTAATATAGTTACTTGCTTAATTACAGTTTCCTGTTACAATTGTCATACTATTATAAAGCCTTACAAATTTAACAATTACTTTCACTAATAACCAACATCTACTTCTCGGGTTATATGCTCCGACATACGATGAATTACAGTTCTGAGTTAAACGGGGTAGGGATACCTTCACGATTTAGCAAACCTTGTACTGATGAGGCGCAAATACGCCGAAACGGATCTACCACTGATATTGCCCCTTCTATATTAAAAAACAGAATGAAGCTCTGACCTTGTGGACTTTCAAAATTGAACAGGAAACAATAGTAGGCATTTAAAACGTCACTGATACTAACTTCAAATCAGAACGAAGTTTGAAGGAAACATTTTTGGAGAAACAACGAATCAAAATATTGGATATGATGATCGCAAACGCTTCCATGTGGAAGCAGCCCATCTTTTCAAAGATTTCAATCCTGAAAGTCCTTCTATAAGTCACGACAGTGACGAGATTGATAAACAAAACTAATGAAACTGACAGTGTGAAGGATATTCCAAGAAGGTATTGTAGACCGGAAAATGCAGCTTATGAAGATATTCTGAAGTGTTCAAGAGAACTTTATAGGTAGAGCATCTACAAGCGAATTGGCAAGAAATCATGGTTATTGTAGACAGTTTATACAAAAAGTTTATATTTTCTTTATGTTCCTTGTGGTATATTATATATATTATATCTAGACCATTGAAAGTACGAATAAACGAACACAAAAAATATATCAAAGATAGGGAATTCTTTAAGTCAGCTATTTGCAAACATGCTTGGGAAGAGGGTCATCAAATTCAATGGGATTCGTCAAAAATAATATTGAAAGAACCCAATAATAAAAGACGGAAAATCAAAGAAAGTGCTTTAATACAACTATATGTAGATAAATGTGTAGCTAGTATTTCAGCGGAATGTAGTCAAATTTGGTTACCAATGTTAGAAAGAGAAATTTCCAATAATCAATTACCTGCGTTATCAGGATAGCATCATAAGTTTTTATCCAGGTTTTCTTATGATTTATAATTTGAATAGTTGTTAATCGATACACATTTCGATACACAAAATCACAAAACTGAGTATACATATTTTGAAAACTTGAATATTCATACACAAAAAAAGTATCAAGAAACGCGTTTTATTAACAACATTTCCAATATATAAGCGAAAAAACGCGCTATCCCAATAAAAACCGTTCCTGGAACGTGCACATCACTGGATTCCATTTCTAGTAGACTATCATATCGTTGGAATGTCATAAAATGAAATATTTCATTTCACATTTTGCCAGAGATATGATCTACTATGAATGGACCTTAATAAAAATTTGATAACAAAATTTTGCAGTCTTAAACTTCAAAATATTATTGATTGTCTAGTTGTCAAATTTTTTCCGTTGTGTCAGTTAGGGATAAAAATTAATTTCTACTTATTTTTTCTTGACAACGGTAGCTGGAACGCTACCGAAACGTTGAAATAAAGAATTTTTTTAAAATATTGTGGTTTAATTTCCCAAGAAATTAAAAAAAAAAGTTTATAACTTTTCCCACTACTAGCTGCGAAGTCGACAATTATTGCTTCTTCTAGCCAACTAAGGAAGTTGAATTTCTCTTTTAGTGGTTGATATTTTTTTTTCTATTATTAACCTAGGTCAATAATGGACTAATTTAAATATTTTGAGAATTCAGGGATAGTTTTTCAACGAAAACTTGTGCAATATAATTGTGTATACCCAGGAGATTTCTTTTTTAACATATTTGCTGCTTGGAATTACCTATCAAGATAAAAATAGCATCAGTTTAAAATTCGCGCTCAACCAAAAATGATTGATGACATAAGGAGTGCGTTCATAATATATATCGAAAACTGACAGTGTATAACTTGTAAGTCAGACGACGGGGTAAACGCTTCTCGTGATGCGTTTGTGAATTTTTGTCTTAAATTTCGATAGTAGAGGGAAAAATTGAATATACACAATAGTCACAGATTATAAAAGAGAACAGATACGAATCCCGGCAAAACATCAAAGGATTTTCAATTCCGACTTCAATGACCTTGGACCTTTAACTCGGTATGGCCGCGATGCTGCCAGTTTCAAATATTTTCAGAATTTCTTACCAAACTGCAATGTTGACTTGGGGACAATAACAGTTTCCAGTACCGGTTCTTTACTTTTCTCTCCGAATAAAATTTATTTGGACAGTATCTGTATGAACAATACACTCCCCTGTGATGTTTATTCATTTTATAAAAATAATATACTAATGTACACTATTTTCAGTTAATATTACCACAACCTATAAGCGATTAGTCAAATAACACAAATAATATCGCGGATTGACAACCTTCAAACTGAAGTGTCAGAAATGGCGTTTTGTATTTTGATTTTTGAGCCAAGCCGTCACGGTTATTGTGCTTGGTTGTCAAAGATTTGTGAAAAAAAGTATATATTTATGGTATGATTTTTATACATTATAATCTTTTAAATTGTAGAATTCTTTTAATGTTAATGAACTTGATTTGAAACAAGTAATTGTTGAATATCTGTATGTGTATAACTATAACACTAAAAATAATGCTTATAACATATTCGACCTATGATCGTGAAATAAGGGAAATATTATGCAAATTGATAACCCTGTTAAAAAATGTCGCGAAGCTGCCCGAACGGAGTTGACATACGACGATGGACCTTTAAATGAGTATGTCCACCCATCTCTCTCTTTTTTACTGTTCTCTGTCAAGCTTTCGCATCTGTTCTCTTTTATAATCTGTGCCATAGTGGTGACGACATTTATAAGCCTTGTACTATACGTTAAAAATAAACCTATAATAACTACCATTTATCTATTGCTATCTATTTTTCTCTACCGATTAACTAAATCCGAAAAGAAATGAACTTGTTTTGCTTTTCTGGTGAATGACTTCCCATTCTGTAAGTTTCAACGATCTCTAATTCACAACATTCAATTAAAAGATAAACTTTTGCTCTTTTATTTTAGTGGTTTACTGTAAATATTTACTTGAAAATATCTCAAACAAGCAATTATTTTGCCAGCTAATTCGGAAATTATATTTTCCTGTTTAGACTAGGTATATATTGAGTTTAAAAGTAACATTGTTCATAAAATATTCGTGAATAACTGGTCTTGTCAGCCTATTTGTAAATAACCAAAAGTTTGTTAGTTGGAAACTACAGGATTGATTGATGTAATAAGTAGAAATAGTTTAGTTGAGCTGTCATCAAAGGACAAAATCCTTTACATACAAAGTTTAAGAATATTAGAACTACGTATTATTCGCCTTTTGAGGAAACTTCACTGAAGTTTCATAAATATTTTAAATTTTGTAGACAGGACTTTTAAAGAATCTAAAGGTAAATTACGAAACTTTCAAAAATATAGGACGTTGAAAGGGCTTCACTTCTTATACCTACTCTCAATTTAAATGAAAACTTTTCTTTTTGGCTTCTTTTTTTTAACGAACTTCTAAAAGCCATTCGTTAGACATTAACGTATAATCGATAGCGGTGGTACCATGCACAAGTACTACATCTCTTTCGCGTTCCAGCTGTTTATAATATCGGTCTTGGAGCTACTAGGGACGGTATACAAACGGTACCTTCTGGAAAGGGTGTTAAAGTTGATGTGCCCATTCCAAATTCTAGTTTGCGTACTACACAATAATTGAAACAATTCCAGCTTAAGCAAACCTTATATTTATTAATTGGTTCGGCAATATATGTCAGAGCCTTAGAGTCCTCGGCACCTCATAAGCCTTTAGCACAAAAACGCTCCTGGTTGTGTCGTTTATGTGAAGAGACTCACTAGATTCTTCTTGAAGAAATCCTAAGCCTTTAGCACAAAAACGCTCCTGGTTGTGTCGTTTATGTGAAGAGACTCACTAGATTCTTCTTGAAGAAATCCTAAGCCTTTAGCACAAAAACGCTCCTGGTTGTGTCGTTTATGTGAAGAGACTCACTAGATTCTTCTTGGAGAAATCCTAAGCCTTTAGCACAAAAACGCTCCTGGTTGTGTCGTTTATGTGAAGAGACTCACTAGATTCTTCTTGGAGAAATCCTCCCTTGGAAACTTTAAATCTCCAGTAAGATGATGATGTGAGAAGCTTTTTCCTCCTCTGCCATGCATAATCAACTATACAGGGTGTTTCATTGGGAAATGGGCATACGGTAAGGGTAGGTAGAGGTCGCCTAGGTGGTTCTAAAAAACCCCCATATGATGGGTCTAGCGCTCTTTATAACCGAGATACAGGGTGTTTTATGAATTTATCCTATTTCTTTCGAACCTCATAACTTCCGAGTTACCCTGTATATTATTTTGAGATTTGGTACACGTAATAACCATTACCTAGAGACTCCATCAAAAGCATCTCCAAAAAGATAGTGCAGGTCCGGCTTAATAAAAAATTTCAAAACTCGTCTTTCCTAAAAACAACACCCTGTATATGGATTTTTTTTAAATTGCTCTTTATAATTGGAAAGGGTATAAAAAGTCGAATCTACTTATTTCGTTTTCATTTTTCCGCAGACAATTTTACTACCAAAAATTTACCGTCAAAGTTATAATTTATGCACGTTTTTGGGGTTAACAATGGTATCGGAGAGGTTTTTTTTTATTTTTTAGCTTGAAATGAAATCCATTTAATGCATCTAGAGAAGCATCCTAGAAATTCAATTGAGTTTGTATGTTTACGAGTACAGACCACTAAAAAATGTGATTACAGAGCCGTACTTAGGACATACCCATTCAATATGTTTCGAATATCTCGAACACCCTGTATAAGGATATGTATCTGGAAACTATGCACTCCTACATTTAGAATAACAAGAGTAAAATACGAGAAATGAACTTATACTTGAAAAAATGTTAAAAGTACTCGTTTGGACAATGTTGTTAGAATTTCTTGTTTTCTGTTCATGTCAATTAATAAAATTAATAAAAATCTCTCCGTTTTTTTAAGTATAAATTCATTTCTCGTATTTTACTCTTGTTATTCAAATGAAGAAGTGCATAGTTTCCAGATACATATCCTTATACAGGGTGTTCGAGATATTCGAAACATATTGAATGGGTATGTCCTAAGTACGGCTCTGTAATCAAATTTTTTAGTAGTCTGTACTCGTAAACATACAAACTCAATTGAATTTCTAGGATGCTTCTCTAGATGCATTAAATGGATTTCATTTCAAGCTAAGAAATAAAAAAAAACCTCTCCGATACCATTGTTAACCCCAAAAACGTGCATAAATTATAACTTTGACGGTAAATTTTTGGTAGTAAAATTGTCTGCGGAAAAATGAAAACGAAATAAGTAGATTCGACTTTTTATACCCTTTCCAATTATAAAGAGCAATTTAAAAAAAATCCATATACAGGGTGTTGTTTTTAGGAAAGACGAGTTTTGAAATTTTTTATTAAGCCGGACCTGCACTATCTTTTTGGAGATGCTTTTGATGGAGTCTCTAGGTAATGGTTATTACGTGTACCAAATCTCAAAATAATATACAGGGTAACTCGGAAGTTATGAGGTTCGAAAGAAATAGGATAAATTCATAAAACACCCTGTATCTCGGTTATCAAGAGCGCTAGACCCATCATATGGGGGTTTTTTAGAACCACCTAGGCGACCTCTACCTACCCTTACCGTATGCCCATTTCCCAATGAAACACCCTGTATATACCGATTGTATGGTGGCACGTGCTTCCTTAGGGTACAGTGACCAGTGAGTAAACCCGTAACTTTCGTTATCTGGCTCATGTTGAGTATATCATTGGTCAGCGTCCCCGAGTGATTTTTAACCAGGAGTTTACTACTGTGTCCCTGTTCTGGCACGTGATTCCAGTGCGACTGCGACAGCATAGTTTGAATCAACCGAGATATACAACCACGTGCAGCAGTTTTTAATATCTCAAATACTGGATCTGGACCAGTGAATGCAGCTTTAGGCATTAGCTTTCCTTGAAGTTTCCTTGGTTCTCCATTGCCAGCCTGTTAACAGATTCTTCGCAATTTTTCACCAGTCTAGTCCAAGTTTCTGGATTACTTATAGCTTCAAATAGAGCCTGATTGTCAGTAAAAATTTTGATTTTTTATCCGGTATATCCTCTGCTTGAAACACAGACGTAACATCGACCATTGCTAAAGAACACTCTCTTTCTAGGTCCATTTATACCAACCCCAGTGTCATAGCTAGTTTTGGAACCATCAGTTCTCCAGATCAATTTTTTGTTATTATTTTGGGTATCGGCCTACCAAGAACATTTTTTTATACACTTAAGTGCATGAGATGAAAGTTTTATGCGCCCCAATGGAAAACATTATTTTCGCAGTCATAACTATACATGTTGTCACTTGTCACTAGTCAAATTAGAAGCAGCATCACAACTAGAACTATTATTCTTGCTCACGTTAGCGAGGAGTTTGTCTGGGTTGACATCAATGAAGTTTCATGAGCGAGTTTTGTTTCTTAGGTCATTAATAACCAAATTAGTTTCACTGGAGGAATCTCAGCTCTACATATGCGATTGTTATAATAATTTTGATTACTATATTTGATGTTTTTCCATGGCCATATTGCTGATTTAGTATGCATAATAAAATTTCACAAAGTATATTAGTTTATAATATTCTGTTTGAGAGCGTAATAAACTTGAGCTCCTTATAAATTATTACCGTTTTTGGCGAAATTGTGGTGCATCCGCCATAAATAAAAATGATATTTAATATTCTCTTTTGTCCAATCAATAGTATTATCGTACTTGCATATTCGTTTGAGTTGATATTCAAGCCTGCCTCATATAATTCTGAACCAAATTATTCTCCTAATTACAATGTTACATTTTGCCATGAAATAATATTGTCAAAAGGAAATAATCTAAAAAGATTTGAAGATTGGAAGATACTATTGTTTTTTTAGACACTGCCTGATTGTTTTCTTTTTTTTCCCTACCCATCTTCTAGCTGACATGGGTATATATCAACACTTAACAGACTCAAAACATCTCCTGGCCATTAAGTATGAGTTTACTCTCTGTGCTAATTCCTTGTACATTGACAAGAACAAGATGTGCTCGAAGCATTTGTCACTATTGAAAGGGTTTTCTTGAACTTGTTAAATTTTGTAGGGAAATTTATCTTGAAATGAACCAGTTGTTGATTATGTTTTCCCTTTCTCAAACTGCCATTTACTGTGCGAGCGACTACATGAAAACAAAAGACTTAGCGTAATATCTTTGTGGAAATAATCCATGGTGAAATACGGGTGTATTTATGTTTGAAATAATATAGTCTTAGTCAAAATTCTGTTCGTATTATAAAGTTTAAATTTCATATTTTCGTGAATTTCAAAATAAGTGTTCGATGACACCATAGTTAGGAAATATTAAGTTCTAAATTTAATTGTTATTTTATATTCAGTGTTTTCAAGAGCTTTCGTTTCTATAAATAAATGAAATTTTCATTCTGCTTGATTTATTTATAATCATATCTGGGCTATTATATAGAGATTTATTTGATTTTAAATAAGAATATAGGATAGCGATAGTTGTATGCGTGGAGTTGAGACGAACATTCACAGCACAAGCCGAAGAAAAGTTCCGCCAGTCATACTGGGGCATAACAGCCATTTCCGGCAAGTTTTACACTAAATTTTTCATACGACAAGCATAAAGTAGACGTTCTATCGTATATACCAAATTTGAGGTTAATTCAAATACGCTATTTCCATTTTATCCCATTTGTACTAAGTATTTTCTATTAAAAATGTTATCTTTTATCAAACGAACAATAAATATTTTTTAAATAATGCAATAAATGTGATTCCTACGACGAACGTGTGAGCATAACATTTTTTAAGTGAGTTGAGAAAGGTTTTCTTGGATGGAATATTGGAAATATTGTTTCAAGTGACGTGATGTGAAATGGAGATCGGTAGTCAGAATTTCTTTGGGAAGTTTACAAAATAGAATTTCTACAACTTCAAACTCCTGAGTTTATAGATTTATTCCCAACAACATTAAAGATTCGAAATTATTTACTCGCGTTCATAGTTTTATCGAAATTTTATTTAAATGAGAGTTATAACGTAAACTAATGTGAGCATAAGTATGTATGTATGTATTTTGGAGTGCCCCTTTAGTCCTATATTATCCTGGAGGATTCTTAGGATATCTGTAGGCTTCAACTTAGATAAATGCCCTCCTTCTATCCAGTAATCTCCCAGGTGATGTGCCCTAGGATTCTGGATTGCTGTGCGATTCGAAAGTATGTGGATGGAGGTTTTCTCTTCTATTCCAAAAAAACTGCATTCTTCTTCCTCCACTATTTTGAGCTTTTTCAGGTGCCCCTTTAGGATTTCTATTTAAAGGTTTACTTCAAATATCCATTCATTTGATCTCAACAGGCTGTAGTCAAATTTTCCATAATAATTTATTTCAATTATCATATTTTTTTACCACATACCTACAAGCAAAATCTGATGCTTCTGTGGTTTTTACTGTTTATTCTTGATAGTAACAGAAGTGTCTTTTATATCTGCTTGGGCTTGACCAGCTTGGCCTAACCTAATTTTTTTCCATCCACATTTGTCACTGCAAATTTTGTCCCTTGACGCAAATAAAAATCAGAATCGATCGGCAGTGGCATTTATGTTCATTTCACCATTCGACCATCGTATGATGTGGTGGTGAATTTTTATACAGCTATTTGTAATTTCCATAGGTATAAATTTTGTGTGAAGGTACATAAGTTGAAATGAATTGTATAAATATAGAACTATTTATATCTTTGTGTGGAGTTGAGAACTACCTTCTGGGAGAGAACCCTTGAAATACATAGAGATACAAATACAAAAGCAGCGGTTTGGAAGAAGATATATGGGTGATGTTACGGAAAACTCCGAGGAAATAGAATATATTGTCTGTTTCGTTTTTGATATCTGGACATAATACGTTTTTATATCCATCTCACAATGCTACGACAGATAAATTGTGTTATTTCATAAGATGTGACATAGGGATTTCTTTACAAAACTGTCAAACGCGAGCTAACTTTTTTATCAAATAGCGTTTATAAAAGATAAAGGCAGATTTGGAAAGGTTGTTTAAAAATAAGTTTAAATGCAGTTTTATTGTTCTTAAATTTGCTCTGGTTTAATAAAAAAATTAATTATTATGTTCAAAAAAATAGTACACCATTTTCATCTTTCGAATACTGTCAAAACTCCATCGGGAAATCGAACTGTGATACTTCGCGTTTAACTTTCAAATTTCTCGTGATTCTTCATGTCTGTCTATTTCCTACGCGGTTGAAAGTATTCGAAAGTGGTATAAAAATGGAATTCGAATTTTTTAAACATAACTATCCATTTTTTTATTAAACCAGAGCTAATTTAAGAAAATTGAAAGTGCATTTGAACTTATTTTCCAACGACCTTTATTATGTTTCAGATTCATAACGCTATTTGGTAAAAAATTAAAATATGTTGGACAAGTATACTTAAAATATTGGCGACAAAACTAGCGAAAATGGCATAACATTTTATTATATTTCGAGATATCCTTATAAAAATAACTACGATTCTACTTAACGGAATTACAAACTCCCTGAATTTTGATTTTTAAAATATTGTTGGTATTGATTTAACTTGTTATTATTATTATTTCAATACGAGTAAACGGTGTTTGGTGAATATAAATTTTCCGTTTAAGGAGAGAGATGAAGTATCTTGTTTGTGCAATTCGAAACAACATGATTGATAGAAAAAGAAATGCCATTTAGAGAATTTCAATAGCAGAAATTGAGGCTTCTATTGAATCTATCCTTGAAAAAGGTAACGATTGCGTTGAAAGTTCGTTTGAACATTCAGTTATTATTGATTTTTCATTTCGTTATACAGGGTGTCTCATAAGTAAGTACCGTGAATTAAAATAATCTAAAATTATCTATATAACATGGCGTGTCAACTTTTATTGAAACCCCCTCTATTTCGAGATGATACTTTAGTATGCAATTTTTCACTGACTTTTTCAAATAAAAGGTAGCAACTTGTCTCTTTATAAATTTTTGCTACCAACCAATTGGAAAAAACGCTTACAAAATGCATTGAATCTGAAAAACATCATTTTAAATAATCAATAAACAATTGGCAGTGTTTTTGTAGTTTCAATAATGGAGTTTATCCATGAATTAATCTGATTTTCGCTTATTAAATTTTTGTATTTAGTTTTATTTAACCGTATGGGATTGAATTAGCATATTTTAAATTAATCTCATGAAAACGTTAATTCAAAAACAAATAAAAAAACGTTTATGTTCATATTATTTGGAAAACATGTGCATGGTTTATTTAGGATAAAAAGACTTGACGTTCCAAAACAAACATTTGCGACGTTGCCATACTAGTTTTTTTTGGCTTGTCAATACGAGTATTTATTCATGTGAAAAGTGTGGATAAGATACAAGAAACAGTAACGAACCATTATATATAAAAATATATCAAAAGATAGTTTTTGGCAATTAATTTCGTCCACTTGTGTTATCTAGTATACAAATGTCATACTTTCTTTGAATATTTTTTGAAGAAAATAAATATTGCCTTTTAACACGCACGTTACAAAAGGTTAGGTACATTGGAGGGAAATAGCTGTTTTCAGGCAAAACCTTTTTTTCCATAACAAGGTTCCCAACAGTCTTCTGAACTCCTTTAAAAAAAAACCCAACCTTGTGAATTTAAAACTACGCAGAATGCTTTGTGAAATAACTCTCGTATTTAAAATTCTCTTTTTTGAATATTTACTAATGATTATGTTTGCTATATTAAGTGCCGGCTCTACAATTTGAATATAAACCTGGTATACGCTATACGTGGGATAACGGGTCACTCTAAAATTTGATATTAATATTATTTTTGTCTACTTACCAAACATAATTATATATTTCATTTCATGTAATACCAGACGTGAACTGAACCCTTTTTGTATTCCATTCGATGTTTTATGGAAAAAGACATTTCAAAGCAAAAACCATGAACAAAATTGAATTTTATTAAAAAATAACAGAAAAATACAACACTCTTTCCGTGATGTGACCACCTACTAAAGCGTCAACAGGTGGTCAACTTTTCGTAAAATAACCCTCTCTGAAAGATAGTTATAGTTCAGTAAAAGATGTGAAAAATAATAAAATATTCATTTCTATTTCTTCTTAATAAAACGATATATAAGGTGGTGTTAATCGTCTGGTATTCAATTATGAAAATAGATTAATATTGTTTAAAGCTAAATGTTTTATATTCGAGTTTAATAGCAGACGAAAGAACAAATATATTTTAGATTGAAATAAACCATGAATCCCATGAAATGCAAGCCGAGTCGCCGATCAGGTGAAGATTTATTGAAAAATAATATTTTGTTCTATACATCAACGCTAAGTGTCTTATAATATCGAAGGAATAACTCTCATTGTAGAATCGGCCCTTAAGGAATAATAACAAAATAATAATAAAAGGAATATACATAGATATAGCCTATAGCCATTCTTTTTGGGACATCCTGAACTCTTTTAACATTTTTACTACATTCTCATGCTGAATTTATCTCTCAACAAAAACAAAATTTCTTTTCATGAAATAAAATAAAATACAACAAAACAAACAAATGCTTTGAATTTAAATTAGATTAAAATTCCAACGTGTTCATATGTCGCCTTTCGCCTTTAAGCCCAATTTGCTTTATAATAATTTAAATTGAATGAAGGATATGTATGCAACGAACAGTGAAAAATAATTCGAAAGAGCTTCCTGGGAGGTTTGCAATTACCATTTTAACGCTTATAACGATATCTCTGTAAATTGAAATGGGTCGTGGATGCGGTTACAATTTCTAGCTTTCATATCACACATTATGGATTTACAACAGATTATTTTAATTTTAATTTTCAAAGTAGATTGAAGGCCGCTTGACATGGTGCAATGCAATGCAAGACGCAAGATTTCTTGACCGAAAGCATGCTCAGTTAAGACCCATCAGCTGATCAGTTTCTGCAATTCCATGCAATTGCAATTTATCGGTTTGGTGCCATTTCTATTGCATGCAACTTGCTATTCTAGGGAGAATTCTGGTTACTTTTGGTTTTTAACAACCAACCAAATGCCATATATCAATCGGGTCAGTTGATTTACTGGACTGAAGCAAAACTAACCATGTTGATGTGCTGTGTTGTTGTGTTGATTATTAATTTTTGAAACACACAAGAGAAAAGGAATCGTTTTGGTTGATGGCAACCATGACGCAATTACAAGAGAATTGCATAATGTCAAACAACGTGAAAGATTCATCATGCAATATTTTGACCTTGCAAGAAATTGCATGCAATCCCTTGCAGGTTGTATTGCACCATGTCAAGCGGCCTTTAGTCAATTAGAACACAAAATTGGAACACCGCAAACCATGTTTCCTACATTCATCACTACGAGAAATAATTTCAAGAAAACTCTGGTGATCTCTTCCAAGCGCAATTTATGGAATTTTTTAGGACCCAAGGCATTATTTTGGCTGAAAATATACACAAGTCAATGATTCATTCCATCTCGTTTGATATAATTCTGTAAGTGCTGCTTATTACAATCTTGAATCATCCAGCTTCTATTTTTTCCCATCATTAACCATTTTTATCCAGCAATTATTTATCAGTATCTTCATTTTGTTTGGTGATATTCATGTACTTTGGTTAAGAATGTAGCTTTTAGGTAAGGATGTTTCGGCAGGTATAAATTCAAAAAGATAAACAGAACTTGTGGGGATCAATCAAAGGATGGCAGGTGTTTTTTCCCTTCGTGAATTGACATTGAGGGTATTGAGGAAGTAGAGGGAACAAGACGAAGTTATCTAATGAGGTCATTATAACAACAATATAAAATTTTGAAAGAAACCATAAGTATAAAATGGGATTTGTAATTTTCCAGTTCATATATTTACCATTGAATACAAAATAGAGAAGTTACCGTTATGAAATTTTATTACTTTGATCAAAAGTATACTGACTATGAAAATAACGATTAACATGAAAATTAGACTACTTTCTGTACGTTCGGTATCATCAAACCATAACGAAAGTTTGCCCAAAACAAAGTTATATGCCTGCTCTATATCTTGATTGTTAACTTGTTATATTTTTTTCAGTGTCGTTTATTTGAAGCAGATCACTTCCGCCCTAGTAGTAGCATAGCTTATCTACTAACATATGACAATATGTTGAGTAAATATTTAATTGTACACAAAAGAAGTGCTTTTGTCTTGCTTTGTGTCTAGTCCTTTATAGTTCTGTCAAATTTAGTTTGATATTACTTTGACAAGCAGTCATGTATGAATACATTTTCATCTCGATCTACACACTTAAACATAGGTATTTCATACAGGGCGTGTAGTTTATGTTCTGAGGATCAGTATAATCATTTTTTATTTGTTAAAATGTAAAAACCGACGTAAATTTCGATCAATAATCGATTTATTATTCACATATAGTCAAAGGCACTCTTAACGTGCGGGTTCAAAGGTCACTAATCATATGTATCAAATCAAAAAACTCAGAGGTTACCAAAATGTGAGAGTACACTGCAGATTGACGAATTTTCACTTCTTCTTTCATTCTCGAAATAATCCATCGAACTAAGTAGAAAAAAACTGAAAACTGCTACTTATTATTCATATTGTCACTTTGAATTGTCAAAGTGACAAAACTGACATATTTAAATAAAAACTCTGCTGGTGAAAGACTTTTTAGAATCGATGAAAACTAAATACATATCCTTCTTTTTCCCGTCAAAATTGCATAAGTCTGTCTTATTTATCTAACGGATTTCATTTGGAAGTTATAATTTAACGTAATAAAAGAAAACAAAAACTGTGAGTATGTCTTTGTTGAATCTTATGACCCGCACGTTAAGAGTGCCTTTGACTATAAACTTAGTCTATTCTGTAATTAAGTTTATCCTGATTAATCCTAAGCTCTATTTTCTTTATAAACTTCCTGTTCATCCAATCAATATTGTTTCCAGATCTTCTGCTGTTCCTTTTAAAACAAGTGAAACGTCTGCGAATTTTGGCATTGTCATTATTTCTTCTTGAAGTGTTATTCACAAAACTCTCTTTTCCATTTCTCCTCACTTAGTTACACATTGAATAGCATCGGAAATATATTGAATCCTTTCCTGACCATTTTTCTATATTTTTCTGCCTTCTTTAAGGCTATACATTCAACACAACTGTAATACAAGAATAAACACTTCAAAAATGTCTTACGACAGACTTATTATTACGTTAATAAATACAGAGCGCCAAATTCGTGCGGTAAATTTCTTCAAATGAATGAATAAAGTTTTAGAGCAGTAAAAATTATGAAGCGTTGGCATTTAACTTGCTTTCAAATGTTAACTGCTGTGGATATAATTGAGAATTGAGAAATGTGAAAGTCATCAACATGTTCTTAGTCTCCCAGCTTATCACATCAGATAGCTACCACATATTGATACTGTCTTACCATTTACAACCTCGATATTAGAATGTGTCTGATATCATTCTATGAAGATGTTTGTTCAATTGACAAATTAACATAATTTTGGTTCGCGAGACAGTCAGTCGTGGTATAAGATTAAGGTGGGCACAACAACATATAGTTTGGCAAGTTCATCTGAAGCTACGGGGCATCGGTAAGAGGCGAGGAAACATGGCGCATATCTGTAATAAACGTACCAATGGCGTACTGTATCTATTTTATAAAGTAAAACTGGAAAATCAAAGGTTACTGACAATACCAACGCCACTGGATAAATCAATATCAGTCAATGGTCAGAGTGAGAGGAAAGAACACAGGCATGCGCTTGTCAATAAGAAGTTAGCTGTATGGTTTTCGCACAACGCTGCCAGAGCTTGAAGAAGTTTATAAAAAATTTGGAAAAGTGTTCATCTTCTAATAATTATATATTGAGAAAATTATGTTAGTAGACAAAATACAAAAAAACAAGCACATTAAAGAATTAACGTTTGATCATATTAATAATGAAAAGTCCATTTTCTAATTATTATTACTTCATACTTAGCACCTCAGCTTCTTCATAGATAAACGTGGAAATATAGAATGCTTTCGACTGCATTCCTTTCACGGCTTCAGATGAACTACCCAAATTTTAATGTATCGTGGCTTACAAGAATGGTATTTTTTTTATTCACAACTATTCCTTCATCTCTAGTCGGAGCCATGTCTGAGCCAGTCTGAGCTATGAATTATATGAAACGTCAAAGTCATCAAGTGACAGATGGTGAAAATTTTCAAAAATGCTGAACCCTTCCCGCCCTATTTTTGGAGTTCATGTGATTTTCCGATAAGGTCAGGCGGAAAATATTATTTAATGATTAATTTCTACCAAGTTCCTGAAGAGATTGAACACTACCACTGTCAATAAAATCATTTTAACTGCTATTCGAAACATTCGTTTCGAAATATTCCTTTCCGTAAGTTTAAAACTACGAGCACGGAGGTTTGGTAAAGAAAATATACTCGTATGGGATGAATCATAAAAAGTTCTGTCCTATTTTCGCTTCTGAATTATCTCTTGAAACAACGACAGATGATGGCGTCCTAAAAAAACCATTTACTCTATTTTATTGTTGTAGCCTCCCTATAGGGAAGTGGAAAAGCCCTCCGAAGATTGTTTCCAGTGAGATTAACATGATTTTTATATTCTTAAAGTAAGTTATGTCAAATTTTGTGAACTCTTTGTTATTTATTATAAAAAGTCTTGGAAGAAATAAGGGGAGATAAGATTTAAGGGTTAAGCGATATATTTAATAGTAGTTTGTGCAACTAGTGAGGATATGGACAATCCCTACGAGTCGAACAGTATATTTTTTCTAAGACACACTTGAGAAAAAATATAAAATCAAAACATTTTATTGAACTTTAAATTAAACATTTTCCACAATTTCATTTATAATTTTGCCAATTTAATTTTACATTTCCACTGATTTTTTTTATAAACGTAAAGTTTTCCACTGGGATTTGAACTCTGGTCCACCGCGTGAGAGTCTGGGTTCCTTACCACTGGGGGCGCTGAGCTACCGAGGAATGTTATGTTATATCTATAACCTCAAATATATAACAGAATTTTATAAAAACTGACGTCTATCAGAAGTCCTCGCAAATACACAAAACAGTCTAACCTATAGAAGTGAAAGTCTAATAGTATTATCTAGAATGAAAAAATGAGATGTCAAACCCATCCACCTGAAGCGCTAGTTGCAATTGAGTCGTCGAAATAGGCAAGGCAGCAGAGGCCAAGAAACATACTAGAGGAAGAAGAATTTCAGCGTTCGCAGTGGATGAGTTCAGAACTATTTCATAGCAATTTTTTTCAATGGAAGTTTGTTCATTTGAATTACTAATGCCTGATTCCACTAACCATTTCCTAAAGTTAGATAACACCTAAAGCGAATTTAGGAATCCCTAAATGCAATTTACATTTTACCACGTGTTAAGTAATACCTAAGAGAGATAATATTACGTATTTCCCATCACTTTTTGATCAAGTTTTTTCCACTTTTTCATGCTAGTTTTGTTATAATTTGTTTTCACATTTTTCAATAATACAATACTATGATTCGTAGAAAATTTCTTGAGGAAACATATGACATCAACTTAATTTTACAATAAAACAAACATTTATGTTTAATACTGATGTGAATAAAAAATGGTGACAACTATATGACTGCTGTGATTAATTTTAAAATCTTTTCTTCTCGTGCTAAAGGCCTTAGCTGACAGGCCTGTTTAGACAACTCAATTGCAACTAGCGCTTCAGGTGGATGGGTTTGAAACCTCATTTTTGTATTCAAGGTCATCCTATAAACTTTCACTTCTATAGGTTAGACTGTTTTGTGCGCAAATATCCAGTTTATTCTGTTTTTGGTGTTTGTTAATTTTCAGGGATTATTTAACTCAAGCATATTAATGTAAATAATATTCTATAATATGGTGCTTCTAGAATAGAGAAATTATTTTAACGTTTCTTTAAAATTGAAAAAAAGGGAGATGACGAGTACTAAACGCAAATGTTGATTGGTGGTTTTCATATACATTTTCATTCTGCAAACTGAGCAGAAAATGTATAATACACATGTTGGTGCAGAAAAAATTGATAGATTACACGAAGTGAGAGAAGAATTATTGTAACCTTCTGTTCACGAAAGAAAAAAACTTTTCCTTAGTGAGTGGGATTCGATACCAGTTGAAGCATTTCTATAATATGGTTGAAAAATGGGGTGACAACCTCAAGTTTTGGGTGATATAGAAGTAAAATTATTTCATATTAACGTAAAAAATGGATCTACTGGATCGTTGTACCATATCTCGTAGCTGGTATATTTCTATCATTGTTCATTTCAAGTTTAATTAAATACTTCTCTCGATAATTAATAAGTGTATTTGTAGATTGCTTTTTTATCTATACCATTGTGATTATCAAGCTAAGATTAAACACGCGATTCATATACCCTAAAGAATACTTTTTTCCCTCGTTAACCGGTTTATTTAGGTGAATAGTTGTCCATTACGATCTAGTGAACACCATTTACATCAATCCACTGATCAAAATACACAAATACCTTGGAGCATTTGCACGAATGAGTGTGAATATGAATACTTCACTGATGTGCACCGCCATATTGACATTCCAAGCGCCTTTCTTACTACACGGCCGGCGGTAACGCGACATTTGATAGATGAACGAGAAAATTTGAGGTGATGGAATGAAAATTTCACTTTAAAAAAGGACGATAATAGAAAAAATAAAAAATGAATCCAAAGCAGATGCAAACAGTTCCGGTAAACTTTACTACTTTCGTAATGTTATGTTAATTTTAGATTGTTTTCACAATTAGTCCCGGTAGGCGGCGTTGCAATCGAGTTAACAACTCCTAAACGGTTGAGCCGATTTTAATGAAATTTTTTGTGAGTGTTTCAGTGAGTAATTAGGTGGTTTAGATTCATAATTGATCACGGTAGGAGAAGCTGCAATCAAGTACATACGAAACTACTTCTAAACGTAACAGCTGTTTTTATTTAGCATACGACTTTGTCCTAAAATTCCCTCACTGGATGTACAAAACTAGCATTTACTCAGTTTTTGTGTCAAATTCTCATTTTTTGTGAATAATCATGGTAGAAGAAATGGAAAAGTCACAAAGATTTTTTTATAACCATATTAGAAAGACTTGGAAGCCCTTGGCTCGTATATAAGGGAATTGCAATTTAAAAATCTCAGCAACGTTACATATTTAAAGACATTTATTTAATTGCGAATAAAATATATTTCATTCGCTGCGAAATAAACGGAAATAAAAAATATTTCGTCCACATAGGTTTGTTTCAAAATAAAGTTGAAGTTCACTTCCATTTCAGAAGCGGATATTAGTTTTTTTTTTGTTTAAGCAAATACTTATTTAGCCGGTCACTTTGTACTACATTCGGTTTTTCAATCTTAAATCCACCTTAATCGAAAATTCCAAACCCTCCCTAAGTCAATGCGGAAAATAATAAACACAAAAAGAAGAAAACCTGCCATCAGATGTAGCGCCAACAATGTGCCACCTATAGTTTCTTCTAATTTTACTTCTATGATTTTAATGGCCGTTTGCACCAATAGAAGCATGAGCTTAGAATAGTTATGGCGAGTTTAAAATTTAAGGGTCGTTTAGTTAAAGTTCAATTGCACCAATGATTTTGCTCTGCTTCTTAGCTAAGTGTTTAATACATTTATCAACCTCGCTATTTAAATTGAGTTTTATTGATTTCTCTATGGTTTCTGGTGACTTTTCGTTTTTGTGGTTAGAAGTAACGTATTACAAGCTGTTAAAAATTATATTTAAATAAGAAAATTGTTTATTCTGGAAAACAGTAAAAAATAAGAAAATCGGATCGGCAAATTAACTGTTCAGGAAAAAGAATTGCTAATATTTTCATTCAATCCTTCATAATAGTTTTTACGGTTGTCTTGGAAATCCATTTTCAAGAATATCCAATACTTCAAAATCATCCTCCATAAACATCCTCCTTCAAAAATTAAAAGAAACACACCTGAAATTGGAAGACAGAACACGAAAAGAGGAAAAACATTGACATATCAATCAAAACACAAAAATGTTAGGCTAGAAATCTCCACTTTGAGGATAAGTGGAGAATAAGCGAGCGATTTTCTAAGCTTAGTTAGGTGAAGCTTGAAATGACAAGTTGTTCATGGTGCAAAACAAAACATTTTTAAAGCGCCACTTAACGACTTAAATATCAATTTGTGCAAACGGCCATAATTCATACAACGTGACCACATTTGACGCTAAAAGTTAAAGTCACGCGTAAAAACTGCGTAAAAATTATAATTGTTAGCTGTCACCTGTCAGTACTTTCTCAACCATAGACATAGACCACAGCAGCTCTTTTGTCGTCTTCTTTTTTATCATCTACAGATTGTACCACGTTCTTGGTCTAAAGTCTGGATGGATAGCTTCCTAAACTCTTTAACTATATATGGTCAGAGCTAAATTGCACGCATTCACTAAAATTTCAAACGCCATTTCAATTTTAAATTCGCCACTTTGGCGTAAATGCACCACACCTGGCAACAATGTAACCAGAGAAGAGGCGGGGTTTTTTACAGTGGCTCTGAATCCAGCTGTTCAGCTGAATACTTGATATTTATAGAAGTAAATTCATAGAAATTTCTTGTTGGTGGACTACATTAAATTTCTATGTTCCTTTTCTTATTGCATGTATCTGTATATCCTCTTTAGGATGATTGTAAAATTCTCTCAGCTAGCTTATTTATTTTAAATCCAGCTATGCAAATATTTACTCACAATCCAACCTAAAATCCTTATGATAATTTTAAGATGATTAATTCCTTGAATCGCTATAACTCTGTCGGATTATTCTCGTGTTCTCTTGTTACGGTTTAGCATTCCATTCCGGAAATTTAATTTGGGAAGAGTATGGATTATGAAGCCCACAGAAATTATATGGAAAACTATAATGAAATTAGATTACAAAATTGCACGAATTATCACGTGTGATAAGCATATTATTCACTTGGGAATTATTGTTATTTTAACCAAACATGTAGAGCACTCGCTTCACAAGATTGAGATCCGAGCTCCACCCGAGGCACTTAAAGTTTATCGTATTCCTGATACTGTAATCTCCGGCTTTTTGATTACTTTTAAAAATCCAGTCTGCATATTTCATATGCCCGGTCTTGATTCTACCATGGAAAATTATATTTCTGTTAGTTTTCGATTGCTTGTTCATCGTAACATCTTGTCATTTTTATTTGTCATCCCAATTATAATTTGCAGAGGGGATTATAATTTAAATTGAATATCTCATGCGTATTCCAAATAAATTTTGTATTTTCCACGTTTCCATTTTCACATCATTGAGAACCAATTCTCTAGCACCATAAGCAAATAAAATTCAGGTGGATCATTTACGGAAGTACCTACATCTATTTTTTTAATGTCTCTACAGTTTGTGTTACCCATTGATCTAAAATATGCAAACGTTTAAAAATGCAATACCTACGATTATAAAGGAGGACGTCTTTGTGCCAATATGTAGACGTCTAGCTCGAGCCCCAAATGAGTTCCGAACGTTATGCTTTATTTCTGGGATTATTTGTCGGAATTCTTAAATAATTAGTCTCCAAACTATGTACCGTAAGCCAGTGCCTCTGGTCCTGAATATGCATGCGAAAAATAAAACTACATCCCTAGCACTACAACATATGAAAAATTTAGACATTTTGTTTGAAACATTTTATCAATGGACAATGGTATCAATGCGGCTCTTTTGACAAGGACCAACAAGTCAATACTTGTCACATTGTGTGAGCAAAACTGGACAAGTGGCATATTCCAACCAAACAGGTGACCACTTTTTCAATGGGACACTGTTGTCTTTCTATTTTTAATTTGATGACCCATATTTTTAATCCCATTAAATAAAAAAGCCGCTCAATGGCGTGCATAAATTTTTTTTATAAATTCGAATATTGTGAAATAGTGTTTCTCAAATGTAATTCAAATTAATAAAGTGGATTAAAATAGTGCCTAGTTTAATTACATTATAAATCGTTATAAACCCGATTTTCGTCAATTCGTAATTCTCGCGATAACCGTAGGTATTATCAGAAATTGCAGAATTTTCTTTTTTCAAACACGCGTACATATTTAAAACAACGCGTTGACACTGAACATGTAAATGTCATTTGATTGTGGCGCCAAATTATTAGATTCCCGCGCATTATCTTGGACTGTCGTTTCAAATGGTCTCCAAAATGCCATTTTAATTAATTACAAATGAATTATATTCACAAAAATTACCCTAACGTCTACGAACAAATAAATATTATATTGATATCACTTCAGTCAACTCCACGAACAAATAAATATTATGTTATTAATTCATTAAAATCACTCAACCAAGAAATAGATACTACTATATTATTTTAAATATACATATAAATATACAAACAGAATTGACAGACCCCTGTGAAAGCCTAGACCATCGTTTAAAAGGGTAGCCTCCCTTTTTATAAAATTTTTTATGTTATAGTGGTCCGCCTTAGAAGTGACTATAGAACTCCGTAATATTACAAGCAATATTTTACTCGATGATTGGCGGTATTGGCCACCTGCAGCTGCGGTGCCAGATATTCAAAATTTTCTTAAATATAGCGGGCATAAATGAAGTTCTAATCAATTTCTCTTTCGAGCCAATAAATTTATATTATGTATTTTTTATTAAATATTTCCAAACTAGCTTTCTAAGAACATCACGAGCTAACAGTATACTGAAGTAATGGGAAATATATGTATAGTTGGCCCAACAATTTCAGAAAATATATCTGACAACATTGCTTTATTTTATGGTCCTCAAACTGACTTTGGATAAATTCTACTTTTTTATCATTAGAGATAGTATTGCGGCTTTTGTGTCCTTATTTAAATTTTTCAAGAAAAAAAAGTTGGTAAGGTCAGATTTTAACACAAAGAAATTTTTGAAAATAAAAAAAATATTTTCTTCAATAATTGGAGAGTATTTTGAAAGTCCCAGTAGATATGAAAGATAAAAAAAGTGGACACCCAGTATAGTTGACCCTCCTGAACTTACCCTAGCTATCAGTTTGACCCTAATGCTGAAAAGTTTGGATACCCCTGGGCTATACCTTTCACAAATGAGCAAAAAGACCTCACCCTTTATATGATTTTGACGTGTCCTTTCACTTTTCCATAAAAGTGACGCTTTGAATATTATGTTAGGTGAATAGTTTTCATTGAAATGAATCCCAAGTCATGGGAAACATTCTATATTTATTAATAACATAACTCTCTACAATATTACACATTTATACCAGTTGTTTACTTTGTGATTAGTAATTCAACGTACAGTTAACGAAAGTTTAACTTAAATTGGAAATGACAAGTAAATTTCATTTAAGTTTAATACGGCAATAATAGTATATTATTCAACGAGCGTGTAATGATGGCTATTACTCATGAGAATGAAGTTTGCGACGTGAGCCGCAGGCGAACGTCGTAATCATTCGAGTGAGTAATAGCCATTACACGAAAGTAGAATACTATACTTTTTCTATGACTGAGTGTTTACCTATCAATCCAAACGAACGAGATATTTAGAGAATATATTATTAAATGAACTTAATGCTTTATGTCAAACAATTCCATTTTGGAAACTACAATGAAAATTTATTTATTGCTTACAATATTAATGGTGAAATTTGAGCAGTTGAATTCGTTTTCATTTTCTGTATCCATTCTAATAAAAAATCAGCTCTAAATCACCTTCGGTAGGTAGGTATAGGTAGGTACTGTCAAAGTAAAATTATGACATTTCATGGCGAGTCTGATTCAAACATTACACCGAACATAGTCGTGTGTAATGGCATTCTTTGACGGTGATTGGCTAGATAGTCGTGTGTAATGGATCATTACACACGGGGCGTGGCTTGTTTTGTGTAATGCATCCAGTTACTCAACAAAAATGTTACATAAAAAGGGTCCATTTCTCAACAGTCATAGAAAAACTAAATTATATTAGACACTTAAGGCAGCATATACAAGTAAAAGTGTTGACACTACTTATTCCCAAAACGTTTACGTATTTCATTGCAACTTGAATGACATTTATTGTGACCTAGAAGATCTACTGCCAACTCTTACTTCTACTCAGTTTCTGAGGGAAGTCTCGAAGACTAGTACCTCCTTGAAATCTTAGGATATCTGCAGGCTTCAGCACAGGTATTTGAGTGTTCAGGCGACAATATCCCATTGGGATTCCCGTGGATTCATTTGATCTCAGCGGGCTGTAGTCACCCATAAGAATATTTGATTATCCAAACCATACTAAATCTTTCCAATTGTCAGATAATGTCTTTTTGCCTATTTCCTTTCCAACATTAAAAAAGGGTGTTTTAGTCTCCGTCTTTGCTAGTTCATCTGCTCTTTAATTTCCTTCTAATCTAGTGTGTCCTTGAATCTACAGTGAGGTGACTATATTGTTCTCGCCTAACTGAGTATGCCTAGACACTCCCACAACAGTTTGGATTACACATGAGCTCAGTCTTTTAATGTCTGCTCGACTATCCGACTCACTTTATAATTGGTCAATGTTTCTGGTAGTTGAATGAAAACCACTCAGTATATCGTTGCCTTTGCGTGGTTAAACTATTTTAATTTGTTTGATAAACTCCTTATTTGAGAAGATAAAGATCACTTTGAGCATTCAAAGGAAATTTTCATGTAATGTTCAAATTAAAGCTTCAAGTTGAAATGTAAGTTATTCAAGCAACGAGTTTTAGAGTCGAACAATTCTTAAAACGATATATAAGGAAGTAGTGTAGGTATAATATTATCTTTGTAATTACTTAGTGCCGATGGTGTTGAAAATAAAAAGAAGTCAAGAGATCTTGGCACGGAATAATAGGAGTTAGGATAACAAAACCGAATTGAAAATCGATAACGTCAAACCAGTTTAAATATTGTTTTTCAAAATATAAACTCCTTGGAAATAAACGAAAAAAATTGAGCAAATATTTATTTTTGATATAGATTGTAGCATTGCCATAAAGCGATTTTGAAAGGGGAAATAATTCCTTGACTGAATTTTTCATTTTACATATGTGAGTCACACAAATCCACTCATATTCCTGGGGAAGCAACGGAATGAAATTCAGGCTTGTATGAATTTGATTGAATGGTGTGCAAATGGTTAAAAAAACAATGTAAGAGGCGCGTCAGGAACAGAGAAATCTCTATTAGAGAGAGAGAGATAAGCTTATAGTCCAGCGGCCAATAACAAATCGAGTGATAAATTTTAAAACGACACGTTAATTCCTGAAAAAATGAATGAACGAGGAAAGATGTTGGGGTAGGATCTAGGACCAGTCAATGTAAGATTTTCTTTAAGCTTTATGAAGTATGTAAGTAGGTGTTTTATCATAGTGTTCACATTTCCCTGCACATAGGCCTACTAGCTTTGTCCATTTTGTACAGATGCCTTGCTTGGTCCTGTAAATCCACCTAAACTAACATTTCATTCCTTTCCTTCTCCATTCAAGAGAAAATAACCATGAATTCAAGTATTTGTCAAGTTTTCCTATTGAGGACATCATTTATAGCACTTTATTATCAGCTTTGACACTGATTGAGTTGCTTTTCAATTTGATAATTGCCAACCAATTTCTAGTATGTTAGCAAAAAGATAATACTTTCGTATTTGCAGCTTACTGTATATTGTTTCCTTATCCCATTGGTAGCCTCGAGTGTGTGTTTTGAGTTTTAAACAGAAAAAAAATTCGATGCTCTACAGTGCTTTGGTTTATAAGTTTCGGAACTGTGCGCGAATTAAACAAACGCGCCTGGGTGCTTTTGATGATTAAATTAATTCACTGTACCCTAGAAACAGCGGTGCAAGTGTCAAAAGTAACATAGTTATTTCTAGCATTGTATACAGCTAGTTAATTGTTTGCGGGTAAAGCGAAAACATCGTAGAAAATGACTTTGTGGAAATTGTCCATTTCAAACCCAACTAATTGAAATTTCTCTACCAAACCGTACAAGCTAGTTATCAAACTTCTTTAAAATCCCTGTGAAGCAGCCGTGGTTGTTGTCTATCTAAACGACTGGTTCTGCTGTTGGTTATGCGAGAGAATTTTTGTGTTTCTATATCAACCACACATTTTCATTTTGAGGGTTACAAAGTTTATTAGTGATGGAGAAGTAGTATTTAATTCAAGCTTGTAGCTTTATCAAACGAGTGAAGGTGTAAAGAAACATTTTTTTAATGTTAACCTCTGGGAATTCATTCACCACAATAATTGTGATGCTTGCTAATATGTCCAGAATTTCAAGTATCACTTTATCCAACACTACACGACTTACCACGACAATACCAATTGTGAGGTTAGTGTAGCACCTATAGTGTAGCAAACGGTCAAGAGTTGAGGTTTTAGATCATAGATAACCTGTCCAGCTAATACTAGAGTTCATTTTCTGCTTTTGTGACACAATATAATAATAACGAATTCAAAACATAAGTCATCATTATATGGGTTCCTTACCACGTCGGGAAAATAGGTAACGAAAAAGCCGATTGCCTTGCAAAAGAAGCCTTTTCTCTTTCCAACATTATTAATCTACAAATATCTGGATACGTGAAAGCTTATTTCGAAAAACAAAATTTAACCACCTGGCAAAATCACTGGAATCAAGTAACTTCAATGCTACGTAACATTTAACCAACAGTGAACCATACAACCTACTTTGGTTTATCTACAAGAAACATGGCTATATAACGACACCATCTTCTCTGTCAAAATGCCAATATTGCTACATGAAGCTGACAATAAAACATATCCTCTCCAAGTGCCCACATTTCGCCATGAGACGCCCACAGCTTGGTATAAAACTCAACATAGAAGACATCCTGAATAACAAAAACCAAGTGGAAAAGGTGATCCAGTTCCTGGTGGAAGAGCAGCTCATAAACAATCTATAATACCACTTACTTTATTTACTGATTACAACAGTTTTTTTCCATTTGTCAACGTATGTTATATTATAATTTGTAATGTAACTCGTGCTAATGGCCATAGCTGTCACATGCACGTTAAGCTGAATAAACAAAATAAATAACGAATTGATTTTATCACCTTTATTGTGATTTTTTTTAAAACACAAAACTTTTAGTTTTAAATAGAAAAAAAAACCCAACAAAACCCTCTGTAAATTTGTAATATTGAGTGTTAATTTATAGCTTCAATTCTGAAAAGTAAGTTTACATTTTAAGGGTTACGGTAAACCATATTCATTGTCCAAACTTCAATCAAAGAAAAGTTTTTGTATCAAAGCGAACCCAAAACGTGTTCCTAAGCACGTTTCCCTATATTATCCAGAACTGGAAATAAAATATGGAAGCCATTTGTCGATTTACAACCTCATTAAATGGTCCCATTACGAGAGTGTCTGTGTTTCGTGTTGGTAACTTGGTGTACAGACATTGTTGATGGCTTTATTGGAAGTTTTTGGCTTGAAGCAGCTACACGACCTAGTTTGTCAGTAAACAATGTTTTCTATAATACAAGCCGGTACAATTATTATCCATTATTATAAGAGATAATGATGTTTAGGGGCTGCTAAAAGTTCTAGTTATGCGAAAAATTGGTGTTTCGAACATTGTTCGTGTGATATTAGTGTGTGTTTCAAGATGCCTCCAGGTAGATTGGTGTATATGTGTGGATTATTTGTTTGTTTGTTCTTATTTTATTTTTATTGACTGTTTTTGTGTTATTTTCGATATTTTATTGTATCAAAATTGTTGTTTTAATAGTAATTTCCCACTAGAAGAGTTTTTTTTCTCCTACTCCTACTAATACAATATTACGCGTATGCTGAAAACTTCCAAATTCAAAAAGCACGTGTCTTGAATGCTAGTTTATACCAGTAGCCAAGGTAGACGCTAGTCTAGTGGTAACTTTGTGCCACAAAACACTACACGTTCAACATATCTCTTTTATTCATCACTCTATGTATTGCTCCTCGACTGTACTGTGCATGTTTTTGGAGAGGTGACGATAACATTTTCATTGGGGTTTAGTTTAATTATAATAACAGTACGGTAGAATTTCTATAGAGGGCATAAACTTTTTCCATAAGGTGTTTATTAATTTGTGAAAATATCAAATTATTTGTGAAGACTTCTGTCTTCTGTTTTCTTCAACATGTGGTCTTTCTGGTCATTAGGGAGCACTTTCATCTCGAATAAATCTACACTGTTCACTGAGAGAATGTTATCTATATTGGGAAACTTCACTAAAAAATCCCCCATAGGCGTACCATACAATTTAAATAAAGGGTTTATTAATTTGTGAAAATTTTCTTTTTTCAAAGGTGTACGATGATATTTTTAGAAGGGATTAACTTATTTGTGAAGACATCTGTGATGTTCCCTTTAACAGGTGGTCATGAGGGAGCACTTCCAACTTGAATAAAACTATACTGATCTCTGGGAGAATGTTATTTTTATTGGGAAACTTTACTGAACAAAACTATACGTGCTTAACATATCTGTCTATTCAAAATATAATTAACGTGTGGATTAATTGGAATAGAATACTTTGAATCATACTAATACTGGAATAATGATTTGTGCATAGCAAATGTTGGCAAGCATTTTGAGTATTTAAAGTAATTAGAGAGATAAACAATACTGCTCAGTGCAGTACGAAATATCATGCAATTTTACAATTTTCTCGTTTATTTCAATATTGTATGGGAATTAAATATAATACGTGATTAAATTTAATTAATTTAATTCGTTTAAATTGAATAAAATTATAGCATTTACTTATTTAGCCTTTGCCATTTCAATAGTGTTTTTCCACTTCAAATTTAATTTCAGTAAACTATTTTGTTTTCATATAATATTTATATTATACGCCTAATCCCCTATATTTTTTTAATAAAATTTGCTCAGCTTCAACGTGAAATAAATTATTATATTATTCTTTCAATAATGATTTTATGTTTGTATAAATATATAATTTGGTCGAGTAAGGGGTATATTCAGTAACTAATCATTCAACATTTAGAGGCCTCTTAATTAAAAATAAGTTTTTAACGAGCCTCTACAAATTTTTCATTGAAACGCTATTCTGCAACTATACATTTTAGAGGAATGTAAAAAACTATTTATTTTAAAATGTTCCTTCAAAATTTCAAGTAGAGTATCTGAGAATAGCGCTTTTGTTATTTAATAGCTAAGCTAGAGACCAGTATTAATAAAAAAGAAGAGAAAGTTAATGAAAATAAAAGAAAAACATTTTTTTTTGATGGTAAACTAACCCACAAATCACTCCACATAAAGTTATATAGTATTATTGTCTCTTGGTTTGCAATTAATTCCTTCTCCTCCTTAATTCCTTCTCCAGCAACATCTAGGTACATACGCCATTTTTGTTACCGCTATTATTCAAAGGCACACTTTAACATCCCTTTGAAAATAATAGTTTTAACAGTCCATTTTTATGAAATCCTTCAAAATTTTAAGTGAAATGCGGCTAGCGAATACCAATTTGATTTTTACGCCGGTTAAATTTTCATCGGTCTCTAAATTTTAGAGAAAGAGCTACAGAATAGGCGCCTGAATCGACCAAGTGTCTTAACAAAAAACCCGAACGTTTTGACATTTCTTATTAAAAAGCGAAAAACAAGGTAAGTATGGTATCAAAAAATCCTCGTCTTCAATACCTCTTCGCTTTTTTAATTAAAAGAAAAATCATAATTCAGGTCATTTCAAACTTATCATTGGTCATATAATATTTGGAATTGACCATTTTTCTCAATAAGATTGACGGGCTACTTCGAGCCACTTGCTATAGCGAAGTAACGCATGAGCACGTTTGCTTCTTTTCCGTAACTCTAATGCAGCGACATTTGAAACAAGGGATTAGATTCCGTTTCATGTAAGAATAAGCCACGTGAAGTTTGCAACTTTACTGTCTTGCGCATAAATCAAAATCGGTGTTGTTTATCTTTGTCGCCTCCTAACATCAGTTTCATGCCAAGCCAAACGAACGCCAATAGTTTATTGAAAATATTAAAATACTTTAACGAGTCTATTATATGTGAAATTTTTCTGAAAAGCTTCAAATAATTCCCAATGTTTTATTTATT
Source organism: Galerucella nymphaeae (assembly GCA_963978555.1). Taxonomy (NCBI): domain Eukaryota; kingdom Metazoa; phylum Arthropoda; class Insecta; order Coleoptera; family Chrysomelidae; genus Galerucella; species Galerucella nymphaeae. The sequence continues at coordinate 13,060,767 of OZ021710.1, forward strand.
TATATCAATCTTGTATTCTGGTATTCAAGCATTCAATTTTTTTCAACTGATTTAAAAAATCACGTTTTTTACCACAATGCCGAGTTTTACTTCTACATCAACACTCTAAACTTTTTATATTTAAAAATAATGAACGCAAATAGAATGTAACTCATCAAGCAAGTAATTATAATGGAGATTTGATTAACTAAGTGGAAAAGCTTGTTTGAGGTTATTCTTTCGCCATATTTTATAAGCTAGTATTTAACGTTTCAAAGTAGACATTTATTCAGGCCTATTCAAGTCGTTTGATTTTTTTTAATACTCAAAATAAAAAATAAAACATTCCACCGAAATCCCAAAAAAATCTAGCATTGGACAAATTTGAAAAAACATGTGTTAATAACACTAACGCCCTTTCATTTTAGATTTTATTTGCAGACATGAATAATTTCTTATCAAGTCTCTACGTGCAAAGGAAGTAAAATAATCCCTAATTGTATTTGGACATTAATAATGTGTACGTTGGATCGAGCAATTTTGAAATTTCATTCCAGAACTTTTCCAGATTTTTGTGACTTGACCTTCTGAAAAATAATGTAATTTAACCTATTATTATATTAACAAAGTCAACACATGTGAGCACAAAGGATTTCATATATTATAGGGTCTCCTTTCTCATCCCTCATCCCTATTTTAGTGCTTTCCTCACTACGATATCCTTTCAATATAGAAAAGGTCGAAGGACATTCTCCCGTTTCTTTGAGCACAAGAATATCGCCTTCCGTGTAAACCCTATCTGCTCAATATTTTTTTGATTGCTGAAGCGATTTTTGTGATATTTTATTTATCAAAATCTGTTCTGCTTTCTGGCATATGTTCGTCTTCTCATACAGTTTAATCGTTATACTAGATTTGGGTCCGATCTGCCTGTTGCACATTTTGCGATATAGATTACTGGTCTTTTCGCATTAATGGCACAACCAAGTGTATCTTTTTTCTCTCCAAAACTACAAAATTTCAATGGGCAGCTCCTGACTATGTTGAGTGACCCTCATATTGGGCTGTCTCTTGCTGTTGTAATACGGTGAGGATATTTTAAGATTGCTAAATTAATAACTAAAGAGAGAGAAGTGGAACGTATAAGTAGTATGTGTGTGTATCTGTTTTTGGGGTAATTCACTGAGACCTATTATATTGTGCCCCCTTACTTCTACTTAGTTTCTGAGGAGAGTATCTGAAACTAGTAGCTCCTTTAGTCCAAGTTCCCGGAGGAATTTCAGGATTTCTGCAGGCTTCAGCTTAGGTAAATGTTCCTCTTCTATCCAGTAATCTCCCAGGTACTGTGCTCTAGGATTCTGGAGTGCTGTGCAGCTGGAAAGTAATTGGATAGAGGATTCTTCTTCCATGCAACAATATCTGCATTCTTCTTCCTCCACTATTTTGAGCATTTTCAGGTGTCCATTCAGGCGACAATGTCCCGTTAGGATTCCTGTTAAAACTTTTAGCCCAGTTTTACTTTGACTTATGCATTCATTTGATCTCAACAGGCTGTAGTGACCCAGAATCTTTGACTGTCTAAGCCCTACTAGATCTTTCCAATGGTCAGATCTTCTCTTTCTTTCGGCTTTACCTATTTCTTCCAATATTACATTGGGGCTGACTCCGTTCAGGCCCCAAGAAAGGTATTTTAGTCCCCTTCCTTGCTAGTTCATCTGCTATTTATTTCCTTCTATTCCAGTGTGTCCTGGAATCCATAGTAAGGTAACTATATTGTTCTCGCCTAGTTCATTGAGTTTTAGTGATTCCCACACCAACTGATTACACAAGAGCTCAGTGCCTTAATGACTGCTTGACTATCTGTCATTATGATAATCTTTTGTCCTCTGTTCCTTTATCAATATTGAACTGGACGCACTTCCTTTTGGCGTGGATTTCCACTTGAAAGATACCTGGGGTTTTTCCCAAGCTTTCGGAGTGTTTTTTTCCTGGCCCAAACGCTTTCCAAGTCTGGTAATGGTATTTGGATCCCATTCCTTCTTGTTGCTTAGTTCTGTAACGTAGAATTAGAATTATCTATATACTTAGTATACCGAGAACTCTTCGATCCAAATATATTAAAATTACCAATTAAGTTCCCTTTCATCAACATATCTGCTTTGTAATACCTTTTTAATAATTTATCACGAAGCATAGCGTCAATTTTTTAAAATTTATCTGACATTTTATCGAACTTGAACAAAGAACGTGTCAAAGAGGCCAACAAATTTGCTGAAAGCACAGATAGTTTTATGTCGTCAAACCCATCTCTCGAAATGTGTAAAATGGTTTTGTCGATACGTTATAGCGCAATCGATAGGCTAAATTTAAACTTGACGAGTGATAACACTAACAGCAAGAAGTAGTGTGACATTTATCCTTTCCATATTTAGCGATGGCACTTTACTATACAACAAAGGCTGTACAATCAGATTTAAATTGATTACACCTTCACACTCTCACAAAACTAGAATTTTTAATAAAACGGAGTGAACAAAATATCTAATAATAAATGCGACACATTTTATATAAATTGGAAATGAAATTTGCGTCGACATATCTTTTCATTCAAACAGCAAATTCAAAAATTACATTTAGTTTAATTTTTCTCAGTGCATTTTCAATTGATTTTACCGTTAACTATTTTAAAATACAGCAGAATATTGAGAATATCAAGAGGAATTATTTGTTTCAGATGATTGAGAGAACCGGACCAGATTGGACCAATGAAATATAGTGCGCGAAGGCGTTCGGACAATGAACCGCGACGAAATGCAGTTAAGAGATAGATTGCTTATGTTCTCGGATCCGCACAAGCCTTACAATGTCAAAAGAAAACCAACTCTCACCAAACAATCTTCCAAATCGGGACCCAAACTCAGCGTTCAAGATTTCGTTCGAATGGACCCAGGGTTAGTATTCTCATGACTTTGATATTAAGAAATTTTTCGATAAACAAAAACTGAAACCAGAAAATAAATAATGAACCTGAGCAAATGTGAAGGCAAGGACCCTAGGAATAGACACAGAGAAGCCCTCAAGATCCTACAGAATATTCTGAGTAAATGAAGCTGAAAACATAAAGATGTGGGTTACCATCTAGGCATCCAGTATGAAGGAATTTCTACCTGACAAAATATGTTAACTAAGTGAGAAGGATCTGTTTTTTTTTGTGCGTTTTGGGAGCACGCAGCCTATTGGCTTATTGTACTCTACTCCCACGCTTAGTCCCCCCATCCAGTTATCCCTGTACCTTCGAGTAGGTGGTATAGGTCCATAGGATGTGTGCCATATACTTCAGGTAGCACATTGGCCTCTCCGAAGATTGTCCGTCTCCTCGAGTCCAGTGCCTCACAGTCAGACAAGATATGGGTCACGGTCTCGATCTCCATGCCACAGAGTCTGCAGCTGAGGTTCCAGTTATATAACCCTATTTTGTGCAGGTGATCTTTTACCAGGGTATGACCCGTTAGATAACCTGTAATAATTCTTAGCTTATCCCTACTGCACATATGTCACCTATGAAGGTTTTACTGTGTACCTGCTTTGGAGTGTTCTTCCAATGAAGACTATGTTGGCTTTGTACCCATTTTTGTATTTGCCCTCGGACTACCTTCTTCGTTGTCCCAAGAGCTGGTTCTGGTCCACCATATGCTGCTGTTGAACCTCTTTTCGCGAGTTCATCAGCTTGTTCATTTCCAGAAATAACATTATGTCCCGGCACCCACACCAATCTTACTTTAATGTGGTTTGCTAGTTCATTTAGTTCTTTCTTGCATCCTTCTACTAATCTGGATGTTACCTTGCGGCTATTTAAAGCTGCAAGGACTGTCTGGCTGTCAGTTAGTCTTATGTACCATTTAAATATTCATTCCTTCTTCTCCCCTTATCTTAGACCTGTCTTACCTCAGGGAAGTTGGTCCGCTTGGGTCATTCTAGTTTTTTTCTCTAACCGATATCAGGACTTTCAACGATACGCATTGAGGCTTTGTGCATATTATTGGCAAACAGAGTAATCAAATGAACAATATACCCCAAAACAGTTTCTGTATAGCTGAATGTGATAATTAGTTTCCATTCAGATTTGCATTGATATGCTCTAAATTAATTTGTTATACCAACAACCTTCTCAAACCAGGTTTGCTTCGTGCATTCAATGAGGTAATTGATTATTTATCGGGATCACACTGTGGTAACATGGATCGGCTACGCTCCATTGATACCTTTAATTTGATACTGTTATTGTGGCGTTGCAATTTGTAGTAGGGAAGTAATATTATGGTTAATAAAAGGGAAATATATAAATTTAACCACAAATATAAGCGTTTGTTTTGACAGATTTTGCCGAACGAAATGCTGCAGACAAGGGATGCCAAAAAAGGAGAATCTCTCTGTTTTTTTTATAGGTTATAAAAGTAAGGGACATTCTCTGGTTCAATCTGGATACCATCCACATTTCCCCAAAGTTTATTTTTCATCAATACAGCTTGTGCTTGTACATTCCACCTGTCGTAATTGCCTTTTGCTAGTAATTCAATGTGATAATTTGATATATTGTTTATTTTTGATATATTTGAGGTGGGACTCAGAGTTTACGTAAGAGACCTTCTTTTTAATGTTTTTTTTTTCATTTCAGATATACTCCAGATATCGAGCATCTTGTATTTCCGATGAGAAAGAAAAACCCTCAACAAGTAGCCCCAATCAATCCTCCTCCATCGAAAACTAGGTCCCGATTGGCAGAAATGTTCGCTCTTAGTAGACATTTACAGCAAAAGTCGTCCGTCGATAAAGATTCCAAAAGAAGTTCTGTAGTAAGTGTAAGTTTCATTTTCCTTCAAGCGTATAATAATAACTATATTACTTTTTGCAACACAGACCGTAGAAATATCCCATTATTTTACTAGTACAAAAATTAATTTTCATTATTGTACTAATAAAATAATGGGGCGTTGTAATCAAGTAGGTAGGAACTGTCATTTTTAAACTTATTTAATTTGACGTTTGTCTGTTTTGAAAATTTTGTGAAAAATGTCTCAAGAATTGCAATGTACGCCTCCGGAATTAGTTGAAATAGCTAATTCCAGTATTGAAACTCTAATTCCAACGAAGTCGCGTAAACTGTATGATTTAGCATACGAAAAATTTCTAAAATGGTGCAATGAATATAATGTACAGCAATACACGGAAAACGTTATGCTTGCATACTTCACGAATTTGTCCAGAAAGTTTAAAAGTTCTACTCTATGGGCACAGTATTCAATGATTAAAAGTCAATTAAACATTAAACATAATGTTAAAATAGAAAAATATAGCAAATTAATTGCATTTATAAAGCGCCAAGGGGAAAATTATACACCGAAAAAATCAAAAGTATTAACACAAGATCAATTTGATAAATTTCTCAAGGATGCACCAAATAATGTTTATTTAGCAACAAAGGTAGGTACTTTCTTATTTCTTTTTAATCATTATTACGTTTATTAAACCGTTGACAGTGATATCTACTAGCAGATCAATATTTAACTTGACAGCAAATATTACCTCATTTCCTACTTATAACATTTAATGACGGTAGCTCAGTGGCAGAGCTTTTGTCTTCGGTCGCAAAGGTCAGCGGTTCTAATCCCGGTGCTACCAGCTTTTTTTTTTATTTATTTCAACGTTTGTTTTAGGTTATATTAATATTTGGAGTCACAGGAGCCCTTAGATGCGATGAACTTGTTAATTTAAAGTCTAGCGAAATCCAAGATTTGGGAAATTTAATTTTGGTTAAAATCATAAACACAAAAAACAAAAAACAACGGTCGTTTACTATAATTGGCGATTTTTATTTGAATTTGGTAAGACAGTATACGGCTCTTCGTCCGGATGATATTGGCCTGCAGCGATTTTTTATTAAATACCAGAATGGTAAATGTCACCGTGTGGTAATGGGTATCCACAAAATATCAAACGTACCAAAAGACGTTGCTACGTTTTTGAAATTAACAAATCCTCATGAATATACAGGACATTGCCTTCGGAGGACTTCCGCAACTATTTTAGTTGACAACGGAGGTGATATTACCGCTTTAAAGCGGCATGGTGGATGGAAATCCACCAGTGTTGCTGAAGGGTACTTAGAGGATTCCATTTCCAGTAAAACACAAACTGCACAAAAAATACTTAATTGGCAAGAACAACCAAGTAATAGTTCTGGAATCGCTGACATAATAATCGACAATCAACTTACTAATAATATGATGTATACCAATGACAAAATTGTAAATGTCGAAGCTGAAAGCGGTGGCAGTGGCTTAAATTTAAACAACTGCAGTATACAAAACTGCACATTTAATATTACTGTTAATAAATAGGTAACACTTTATGTAATTTTTCGTTTGTATTAATTAAATAGTTGAGATATAAACAAAGCCTTCTATATTTTTTATAAAATGCATATTATTATTACGCTTGAAGAAAAAATAGTATATGTTACTCGGAGCAGAAGGCCCATTATATGTTTCGCCCAGTTTGCACAGCCTCGGCTAGCGCCTCGGCAGTGCAAGAATCTGGGCTCAACAATAATGTTGGCCTTCTACTCCTAGTAACATAATATACTATTATTATTTAAGTCTAAATAATAAAATCGTATTTTGGTGGTTATTCGGTTAAAGCAATAGTTAGTTTGTTTATTGTGGCATTTGAAAATCGCCCTTCACTACTTCACGGTCAACAACCTTAAGGATGATCTTATAATATGTTGAGGATGTGCTTCATATTATCGAAAGTTCATTCAATTAAACGTCAAATGTACGATGGAATACAAAACGGTTGACATGAACAAACGCTCACCAGTGTTCGTAGAGGGTACAGATGTAAGATTTCTTACAATTTGTTTACCAAATATATAAAAAAACAATCACATTTTTCTCAATTTCCAAGCCTGGAATAACACATAGGATGACAATCATGGATTGAGGTTGATAAGTTTTATCTCAATATTACTAAAAACACAAATAAAACTGTTTGGTAGGCACAGGGTTCTGGTATTGGTAAATCAATCTTTAGACAAGGACCCATAAGTTTTTTACTACAATGAAACAGTGTACACCAGCTCGTAGAGAAGGTGGACATATATCTAAGAAACAAAAAGGTCTGACTGGGTGTATCTAGGGTCATCAGCTGCTGTAGGAAAGGCTTCAACCAATGATTAACGAGCATTTTACTGAATCCTTTTGTATTGTACCAACTTATAGCCGGCACATACAGTCAAGGCTCGAGTGCGCGTTTCGAACAATCCAAGGAAAAGGAACATAATTAGTTATTATATTGGCTCTTTCCCTTCGTATACTCAATACTTTATAGATTACCATAACTTGGTGAGACTATGTTTCTATACTCACTTTGGATAACTTTAACTCTGTGTTCATTTAGACTGTCACTTTTCATAGTTCAATTTGGGTTTCTTGGTAATTTCAAATTCATATTTAATGCAGTGCCACTTCAATTTCCGTTACAAAAACACTTTTATCTAGTTTGAAACTATGATAGATAAAAATGCACAAAAGTTAACGACAGTTTCCCAAATAGTGGAATTTTTTTTTTCAATTTCATGTGATTTTAATTTTAAAAAGTTTCAATTGTTTCATCAATGTGTTGTCGATTTTTTGTAGATACTTGACGAGTAATTCTTCACAATTTCCTAACTTATTAAATTATAACAACCATTACTCACTTGCAGGTAATGCACTGATGATTGCGTAACAGCCGAAAGCGCTTTGCAATTTTTTTAAATTAAAATTTTTCACACAGAATACAAAAAACTGTTTTCTTGACTATATTATGTGTCCTGGCTGTACGCTTGTTCGTTCAACAACCAAAAAACGTCGACACGCTTGATTGCAGTTCAATATCAACTATTGTTCATCTCAATTTACAAAATATACAACTGCAGGTCTTTCCAATTTCACAGATCACTAATTAAGTTCAATTTTTGTTTACTATTTCCGAAATATAAATAAAGCTGAAATTCCAGATGGAAGTTCTTTAGATCCATAAAATTATTTTGGCTGTTTATCCAAAGAATTTCAAAATCACGTCCTAATTTCTCTAGAGATTTCCTTGTGAATAATTCAATTTGCATTTATTGCGAAGACAGCGTATAATATGCTGGGTCGATGTAAAATTAACCACAATTGGTGCTTTTCTAAATTCACTTTGGCACGCAAAATAGAGAATTTATGAGACAGAAGTAAGAATTTGACCACCACTATAAAGTTTAAAGTAGGTTCACAAGAGTATTGCTGGCTTATACTTGCTTGCATGTTTAACGTATGTAAATGGTTACGATGCGATCAATTTGTTTTTAAACTTCTAATCACTCGGCTCCAAATAAAATTCAATTCAATTCAAAACATATTTTTATATAATGCATGGTTGTCAAGTATTTTGTATACAAACTGCGCTCATTGCAATATTGCTTCTACTACAAGTAGTGTAGTGACTCGCCTACATAGAAATCACGCGGGCAATGAGATTGTGCCACAGCACAGCCTTGAAGGAAAAATCCAATTCAGGCTAAAACCAACGACTACCCGCTGAGGGTTCTGGATCTAGTTCCAAAACTGATAATAGTCTTTATGATAAGCCTGGATTTCTTGGACTGAAATATAGATGTAGGGTATACACATGCAATCTAATCTACTCTACTGTAATCGATAATCCAATGGACCAGTTTTTCGCATGTTTTTCTTCCCCTTAGCCTTGGAGAATGTCTATTTTTCCATCTCATTTCTCAAATACTCGATCATGATATCAGAACAAGCAGAGACAATTGCCGCTATATCCTGCATTGATGAAAACATAAAAAAATAAAAATTTTCACTGACAACCAGGCTCAGCTTAAAGCTATCAGCAATCCAACAACTGTAGTCTTAAAAAACTGTAAAGAATCCCTTAACAAGTTGACAAGAGACAACAACAATATGGATGCCGGTACATGAGGGGATTGCAAGGAATGGAAGAGCCGACCGGCTAGCTAAAGGAGTCTTCGCAAGAGTTTACTGAATAAGTTAGATAAGGAGCTGCTTAAGCTGGGTAAGAGAAATTTGAAGACAGCTACCGACCTGGGGACTGGACAATGTACCCTGAGGAATCATTTGCGCAGAATAGGCAAAGTTAGTGAACCTATGTGCAGAAAATGTGAACTCTACGAGTGCCTGTGCCGTTGAGCCCAACCCAAACGTAAGAATGAATTAATCAGAACAATTTCGATATTAAATTTCAGACAATTGGATTGGGATTGGATAATCGGTGCGGGATCGTTTGGGAAATTCAAATGTTATTTTAATTCTGGTATATGGTAATAATTACAAATAATCATAAGCGAAATACAATTCCAAGTAATGTTGTTACTATAAACGTATATGGAAAATTTAATTGTATTTCTTGATACATGAACATAATAATTTCACTGTTTACGTTTGAAAATAAACTTTGTAATAATGATCCATCAAAAACTATCGCATTACCTTTTTGTTATCTCGTATCATATTTTATAACGTAGATATAAAGCCACACAGGATTTCCATTAAAAATTTATGTGGGTGGAAAAATTTTACGTGTTCATAAGTAAATGTTTAAGTTTCCTGCGGTATAGCCTGAAATGGCAGCAAAAAAGTTAAAAAGTAACTTGATACTCTATAAAATGCGTCAAAATATAATTTAATTTAAAGCATGAAGAATTGGGGTAGAATCATTGATCATTTTTATTTCTTAGGAAACATATTTAGTGTTACTGCTTACAAACTAAAGTCGCATATTAGGCACTATTCATTCATTCATACGTTTGGGTTGGGCTCAACCAGGCACTTGAACTGAGTGTTCGTACAATTACCCATATTATCCACCTACTTCCATTCCAGAAGCTTCTATATAAGCCACCAGTTTATCTGGAGGGATTTTCAGTAGTTGTGATAGTTGTGTTATTTCCACTCCAAAGTGCTTTCGTCTGAGTCCATGAAAGTTCTCTATCAGTTTCATCGTAAAGTTCACATTTTCTGCACATAGGTTTACTAACTTGTGTAAAAGCTTCCTCAGGGTACATTGTCCAATCCCCAGGTCGGTAACTGTCCTCAAATTTCTCTCAACCAGCTTCAATAGCCTAGACTCTTAGTATGGAGGTGTCCTTGTGACAGCCTCCATGTGAGTTGGTGTTAACTAGCCAGTTCCCGACTTCCCCTCTTGAGCACTAATCGTCTCTTTGTAGGCTGAGAACTGATTAATTCACCCTCTAATTCACCAATACAACACAATACCTTAAATCTATTAAAAAATGTGTCATGATATAGTAGATTTGTAAATTTTTTTTAAATTGTAAACTACATCTGTGGAGTTTTCCAGCTCTGAACTAATATGATTTCATACGTTTTAATAACTTTTCTCTCTCATGTATATATTCAGTTTTTCTTTACTCTGCATTTTTATGAATAAAAATAATTTATGTATATGAACACAGCGGAAAATTTTAAGTTGGAAAAAAAGCGACGGATTTTAATTCTATTTAGATTTAATATATAACAAGAGATAAATGGTCTCTGGATAGAAATATATATTCATTAGAAGGTGTATACATTACTCTAGGAGCTTAAGTACATGTCTTAATAAAGCATTCTGTCTGCTCTAACTTATAAATTCTGTAAGCTAGTAAACATAAAATATTCATTATCTGCTGTATTAAGGAAAAGGAATGTATCGTTGTTTCCATTTTTGGTAAAAGCTAATTGAAGATGCGGTATTTACTAAAAACAGATAAAACCGTCGTTCACACTTGTAACTTTGCAGTGTGTAGTTCCATCTAGCGGTGCGTGTTGATAGGGGATCTGTGGTAGAAAAGTAGGTAACTAGATAGCCTAATTAGTGTGCCGCATCTTCCTTTCACTCTTAATAATGTCAGTGCTGCCATGTTTCAATAATCATAAAGTAGATAATTTATTATTCTTGTGAACAACCACATAAAATATATTCGTGATATTGAATTTAGCGTAAAACATAACCTTAAAAAAGCACACCACAGACACAAATGTTAACTGTTGTATTTTTTTTTATTTATTATAAGTTGAGATAGTTAGAAGCCTTATTAAAGGGTGTAAAATAAAGTAAAATATACAGTCTATTGTAGTTTGTATCAAAAATGTATTTTTCCCTCACTTATCTGTCAGACTTTGTGCACTACCCGATTTTCTGAAGCCACATTGTTTCGACTGTATTGTTTCATCTATTTGGTCTCTTGACCTTTTTTCTTTTATGCTCGTTAATGTTTTTCCTGGGAAACTCAAAAGAATTTAGTTCTTGTAAAGTTCCTTTTTATGAATAGGTAACATTATTTTCGTTTTTCATTTTTCGTATGTGTGTGGTATTTTATCATCGGGCTTAGTAGTAACTTCAGGCTTCAGGTGCTACCCAAGTATCACACACATGACACTTTTTATCCCAGCATGCTAACTTATATTGTTTATTATATAAACAAAATTTGAAATTTCTTAAACTTCTGCTACGCAAACTTGTTAAGTATGTGTAAAGGAAGGGAATTAGATTTCTGAATACCGTACGGTTTTATAACTTGTAAGTGCTGAACAAACTTTATTATAACAATTTGAGTTTTACATACTAGGTGTTATGTTTTCACAAAGCTCGGCAAACACAAAAACTTTTTAACAGAATTTCTCTTTCGTTTCGATCAACTTCATCCATTCACTTTTAACGGCAACTGGTATTGAAAATTTTAGTGGCAACACATAATTAATGAACTCGGAAGTAAAGATATCTACTTGGAGAAACTATATAGGTATATTTAATACTTTGAAATTGTAACGAAGGGTTTCTGGTGAGTTGGCTCCACTGCTACTTACAAGAGTACCTATATGTGGCTGATTTTAACAATAAAGTTGTTAAAGTTCAGTTTTTTTTTAACCAGTTTTAACCAGGAAAAAAAGTCAAAATATGGGCAAAAGATGTTACTAGTTAAAAAAATGATGGCAAAAATGATGAGAAATAAGGCCTATGGCCTTTAGGTATAACTGCTTACTCCTGAAAGGGTAGCCTGGATTCGGAAAAAGTTGATAGTTGTCCTGGATACTTCTAGATGTTGAAATGTTAAAAATTATTCCAGGAGGTGGTATTCTACGAGGTGTCCTGGGTGCTTATTACAGCAATTTCTTGAGATATAGTTTTGCATTTGCATAAACTGAACGATTTTTAAATTTGCAGAGTGAAAACAAAGGCCACAAACATACATACCAGAATGCATCACACTTTTTGTATGGAATTGATAGAAAAAAAGTGAAATATCGTATATAAATAAATCGTTCACAAAAAATTGTGACATATACACTGGTTTCCGTTAAAAACTCGCATTATTCACAAAACCAAACTGGAAATAACAATCCATTTCTTGCTCTGCTTTCCAATGTACCCAAAGTTTCCCAACTTTATATCATAGATCTTTGAAAGAAAAAATTATACAGGGTATTCCAGGAGTTCGTACCGAAAACTTGGGAGGTGATAGAAAGACTAAAAATAATAATGGTATTCCATATATAAGATTTATTTCAACGAACTATAGGGCTCTAAAGTTGGGAATAAGAAATGGTTTTTTACTTACAAAATTATTAAATGGCTGATTGGAAATTAGTAATATTTTAACCGTTAATAAATACCATCATTGCATACTTTTTGGCGTGATATGCAAGTTTACAACATACTTGTGAACTCAGTTACCGACCAAGTTGAATGGTGGATGCACTTATTGCATTATTAATGCAACAATTGGCTTATGTGAACATTTCTAGAGATATCAAGTCCTCTCGTGACATCTCGATAACTTCAAGGGCTTAAGAGATACGGGCAATTTTATGTCGACTGCACAACTATTGGCGCATTCACATTTATTTTGAATGTACGATTACAGGAAGCATCCTGTATTATTAATAAATTGAAAACGAAACGAACATTACTTCAATAAAAGTAAAAATAGCAACAAAACCATGAATAATGAATAACTATAGTCGAAGGCACTCTCTTATCGTGCGGGTTCAAAGGTCACTAACAATATGTATCAAATCAGAAAACTCGGAGGTTACCAAAATGTGAGATTACACTGATTGACGAATTTCCACTTCTTCTTTCATTCTCGACATAATCCATCGAACTAAGTACCCTTTTTTGCTTGAGGATACAAAAAAAACGGAAAATTGCTACTTATTATTCATATTGTCACTTTGAAATGTCAAAGTGACAAAACTGACATATTTAAATAAAAACTCTGCTGGTGAAAGACTTTTTAGAATCGCAGAAAACTAAATACATATCCTTCTTTTTTCCGTCAAAATTGCATAAGGCCCGGTTTTATAAGCTCGGGCTACCCCTGCCCCTTTGACGGTCAATGGGTTAACTCTCGGGGCAGGGGTAACCCGAGCTTATAAAACCGGGCTGTCTTATTTATCTAACGGATTTCATTTGGAAGTTATAATTAAACGCAATAAAAGAAAACAACAACTGTGAGTATGTCTTTGTTGAATCATATGAACCGCACGATAAGACTGCATCTGACATACATTACATTAACGGATTAAGAAAACGAGTAACCAAATAATTAACGACATTAAAAAAGTCGAAACGGTTCACAGCTGGTAGTACAACAGAACTGTACTATATTCAAAACAAGATCACTAGATACCCTACCGGCAAAGTCTTGTCTGTAGATGTCTTGTGTTTTTATTGCTGGATGGGTCATTTTTGAACACTATTCTTTACAGAGTATTCACAAGTCTCCTCTGTAATTGAATTAACGTAACACACAGAATGACAACGTAATTAGCCAACCACTTCTTCAACAGAAACAACTGATTATCTTTTCTAACATCGGACCTAAACGAAAAACAGGATGTATGATGGAACTTCGTCAGATCATGTAGCTGGTGAAGTGGTTTGTTATCAGAATTATGTTTGTTAATTTTATGTTACGCTCCTTATAATACTTTGTGCTCATTTAATGTTAGTATGCTATAAATTATGTAAAGTTCTACAATTTATAACCATCAAAGTAGAAACGGTTGGTAGTTAAATATTGAGCCATTTAATGTCATTGCAGAAAATTGGTGGTAGTGAAATTCTACACCAAAAGTTTACATTCAATTTTATTGGAGATACCTGTAACAATCGGTACAACTAGCATAACATCAGTAGAAATGGAATATTCTGAAGTAAGTTCGGAAAAAATACAGGACCGGATTGAATAGTACTCGTATTTTAGTTTATCTCCTCTCTTTATTATAAACAAAAGAAATCGATTGCTTCTGACGAAGGGCTGTTAGACAACTTGCCACCCTTGCTGGATCATAATTTATGCCTTAAAAAACGTGTATCTTATTTCTCCATGTCAAGAAACTTCTTGCTTCGTTATATTTGCAACTTCCTTTAATATTCATGACGCTCTCCGCTCTCTAACTTTCCGCAAAAGTTGCAAAATCTTATCCAATATGTCACTTAAGATCTGAGACATCAACTTCAGTATTCGCTAGTGACCTACGTGCTTCTAAGAGAAGTATACTCCTCAATCTCATACATAGAACAATAAAAATTTTCTCGGATAGCCAAGCCGCTTTGAAAGCACTTAACTCTCCTCCTCAATAGGAGAACTCGATAAAGTATTGCTAGTCTGGATACCTGGCCATTCTGGAGGTTGCCGCACGTGCTTCTATCGGAACAGAACCTACTATATTGGCATCGCAATAAGTTTTGCCAAACAAACACTCAACATCTGGATAGCAAGAAGCTAGACTTCTGGCATAATTAACCAGGATTGTTTCATCCAAAGGGTTCCATACATCCTTCGAAGATTGTCTCCAGACAAATAATAGACTATAGCAGGCTTGAGCTACGTTGTCTAACAGGCCTTTTAACAGGTCACTGTCATCTGAATCATCATAATATGCTGAAACTTGGACTGTCGGAAGATCCGACTTGCGTCTTTGCCTGGAAGATGATGAAACAGCAGAGCATATAATTTGTGCCTGCCCCACCGAGGTTTGAATCAGGTATCTGATATTTGGCAGGGTCTCTGTCGCCCTCGGACCTGTAATATCATTCACCAAATAAGCTAACCGGCATTGTTAAGAAGCTGAATTTGTTTGGTGACATCTGAATACGTGTGAGCCACAACCGACTCTTGCGAATCGCAGTGGAGGGCCTTCTAGACCCACTCACCATACACCTAACCTAATCTACTCTTCAAACTTCAGAAATTCAGCAATTTCACTTGGAGTTAAAAAAATCTAGTATTCTCGACAGGCTGGTTAAAGTAAATTCCATGAAGAAGCTAGGTTTAAAAGGTTTGAGAACACTATTATGGTCAAGTCCCTTAAAATATCACAAATAGAATACTTAGATTAGATATAAAGCAGAGTAAGCTGATGATACTGCAAAATTTGAAGCAGGTAATAAAGAGGGAGGAAATTAATCCTTATTGGACTCTGCACGCGAAGCAATTTTCTAGGCAAAAGGGTGCTCGAGTCAGAATAAGAGCTAATAGCTGCATTTATACTCTGCAAAAACTCTGCACGTATTATCAATTTTCTTGTGAATATTGAACTTAAAGGCGTAATCTAGCTTTGGCTGGGACATTGTAGGCAGTATTGTTACAATGCAGAGATCTGAACTGGCCAGTCACAACAAACTGAACAACATAATTAGGTTGAAATCTAGTCAATCCGTTTTTACTTTTTTTTTCACATTTATCTTGAAAAATTTGTGCAAAGTTTATTCTCATACGTAAATTATAAATTGGTAAATCTTTTTCGTGACGTTTCTGTCTTTAATCGAGTTAGCAAAATGTTAGGGATATAATGTCGATCAGAACATTCCAAATCCGGACCAACTCCATCAATTGAAAATATTCGCTATGGTTATGTTGTGAATAATTCAACAAAGTTATACGAAAACCGGACCTGACATAAAATCGATTGTGATACAGGAGAACAGAGAAGAGCAACTTTATTATGGAAATAGCTTTCTGATAGTAAAACTGGGAGTTCTGAATAGATTGTTGATGCATGGACGACAATAGAATATGAACACGAGCTGGAAAGCGCTTATCTAACTTCTGGTTTGCTTGAAGACTATTGGCAGTTATATAGATGATATATTTAATGAGTAGGTATTTAAATAAATGGAAAAAAGTTCTCTAGAGATAGAAATTTCGAGAACAATGGACATTATTTGATAGCTCCTCTTAAGGTATAGTACGTTACAAGATATTTTGTTTTGCCTTAGGCCAACGGGTGAGAAAAATGACTTTATAAAACTATTGGCAAAATTTTGGAAAACTAGAAAAGTGTGTGAATTTTAGCCTAAATAAATTTGATAACTATCAACTTGAATTAAAAAAAACAGCTACGGATCTTTTTTGGAAGATTTTAAAATGAATTGAACAAATTAAATTCAATGTTACCTCGTGAATATAAAGTTTTTCAACTTATTCAACTCTTTTGCATATTTAATATCTATTAATGTTTTTGTTTTCCTGTTTTAGACTGCATTAAAAGCATCATTTCCATTTCAGAGGAGCGTTGACAGTGTTCTTGATTCCACCTCACCACTACGAAACTCCAGAGCGGTAACATCAGAAACAGCACGTCGGTGGGTATCAAGTGTAGAAGAAGCAGTTTTTCAAGCTCAAAAGGAAGCCAATAGAGCCCAAACATCCCATCCTTCCAGTAGGCAGAATTCTACTAGAGTCAGTCCAGCTGAAAGCGATAGGTACCTAAAAAATTTTGAATTATCATAGAAAATATGTCAGAGAAGTACAATAGTTCAATGGTTGGTTTTTTTAAGTATAGTGAATTATTACAGACATTGAAAATAAAAGTAAACTAAATACACTGGTTGATTGTCCCACATCAATGCAATTGTTTGTATACCCACGACAATACTAATAAGACTATATAAGACCTTGCCCGAGGAACTATCAACTTCCCACCAAGCAAAAGATCAGAAATCCTCACAATACTAGGAGGAGTTCTAGACTCAGTCCTGTCGCGGATTTTGACATGTTCGTTGTAAGACTGGTGTGGTTAGGTGAAATTGAGAGTAATCGGTTTTGTTCTTCTCGTTGCGTTATCCTTCGACGAGAGCAACATGCGTAGAAATGTTAAATAAAGCGAGTCTGTAAGCGACAAGGTTATGTTTGAAATTTTATGTGGAGGTGCCCCAACCTACCTACCGATATTGAAATAATTTGAATTGTTTTTCAAGGGTGATGGATTTATAAAATGGGTTTTGATTTAGAGGAATCAAGAATATTTTTGTTAGTACTATATTAAAAAATTCGTCTTCAGTGTTAGAATACCTTAATAATAATATTAACTGTCTTTATCAACATTATTTTTATTTAGTTGGAAAAAATATTAAAATTAACAGTCAAGCGAGACTGAAACCAACCACTTGTGCGAGAGCGGGCGTCTGTTAAACCCCTAACCTTTTAATAATATGTGCGAACAATTAAAAAAAGAGTAATTAGGCTGAGTAGTTGTAAATGTACGTAGTTTCAACTGAAATTATTTCAATGATATGGAAGCTCTAGCAAGTTATAATAAATTTTTGTAATACTATAACGAAACAAACCGTTGAATGAAGAAATATGGTGTAGCGAAGGGTTTAGTGTACCCTTGAAACGGATATTTAAATTATATACATCATTTCTGAATTTTACTTTCCTGGCAAGGTAAACAGCACTTTTATAGAAAGCACCCTAAATGTAGCAATCTTCGTTGCTTCATTTTTACCCACCCTTATTTACCAGAGAATTTACTTCCTCGCTCAATAAATAAACCTCACACAACTGCTTTGCAATTTTTGTAATCCATCTTTATCAATTTTACTTTAAGACGTCACAAAAAGTGGATGATAAAACTGAAGTGAGTAATTACCAATAGAAAAATTGTGTCTTCTAAAATTGAGATAATTTCATCTTATTCTTTTTAAACTAATTCCTCTTCAGCATTTGTTGAAGAGTGGGAAATACAATATCATTCTTTAAATTGTGTTATAATAAACCTCTGATTTACGTTTCGTATAGGCTAATAATACATCTTCATTAACAACTTTTACAATCCTGCTTTTACGCCATTCGTGCTGCGCACTCGTTCAATCTTCTGATTACTCTAGCGAATAGTATCTTTGATGATTGATCGTAGCACCAGTTATATTTGGGGAGAGAATATAATGAATGCCATATTTCCGGAATTTTTGTATTTTATGTTAACTTAATATCTTCGGATACACAGAATTGTGTAAACTGAATTCACTGTGTTCTCAAATGTATCCACTGTCATACTATGTTGACTTGTGGCGTGACTCAATCTACTGCAGCTTGGTTCTTAATGCGTTTCCGATTGATAGAACTATTAATAATTTGATAGCCTCTTACAAGTCTATTTCAGCTAATTAAAACCTTAGAAAAAGCGTCAGATGACACATAAATGCTAAAAAGAAAAACCTTTTTTTTCAACCAAGGTAGTGAAGACTATTTTTATTGACCAAGCTCAAAATTATTCCAGAAAGTGCTTCGCTCCGAGCGGATTAAGGTGCGAGGCTTCACAACCATGGTGTCTATAAAATTTTTACTACTACCAACCAAGAAAAAAATTGAAAATAATTTAGAGAAGCGTTTACTCCGTCGTCTGACTGTCAGTTTTTGATATATTATGAACGCGCTCCTTATGTCATCAGTCATTTGTGGTTGAGCGGGAATTTCAAACTAATGGCAATTTAATTAAAATAATTTCATCTCGATAGGCTATTTTAAGCAGCAAATACGTTGAAGACAATCTTCTGGGTATACAAAATTATGTTGCACACATTTTTGTTGAACTACTATCTCTGAATTCCCATAAAATTTGAATTTATCTATTAGGTTAATAATGGAAAAAATTATTAACCACTAACGGAGAAATTCAACTTCTCAGTTGTCTGGAAGAAGCAATAATTGTTAATTTCACAGCTTGTGGTGGAAAAAAGATTATAATAAGTATACTATTTGCCGTAACCTTTCCGAATAATTTTAATATTAACAAAATTTAGAAGCGACTATTCATGAATAATATTGTTTTTATAATCGAGCCTTTGGGCTTCTTGGATTATCTTCGTTCGTAAAATATCTACAAAACGTATGCAATTTATTAATATTAATTTATTATAACAATTTTAATTATACCGCCTGTTGAAAAGGTTGGGCTACTGACCTCGATGATTTCCTAGAATTAAAATTATAGAAATATTTAACATTTACTCATAAAAATATTCAGTACAACTAATTCTTATCGAAAGGACTCGCTTTTCTTTAACATCTACCGGTTTTTTAGCTTTTTAGTAAAAGATTTGTGGCTTTAACTATTGGATATACATTTTACTGCACAAACCATGTCAACCGCGAGGTAAGTTTTTTCATATTCAACTTTATTTTCTACATGTGTGTGGTACCAACAAACTCAACAGTATATTTTCAGTTTATTTATCAAACTTCTCTTATATGATAAATTTATTTTGGTGACGAATTTAATGATGCTACCGTTGTTGTATACCTACGCAATTTACAGAGGCGTAATTTGTATTTACCTTTTTTTATACAACTGAGAAAAAATTTATTATATCTATCGGAATTCATTGACAAAACAGACTGGATAGTTGAAAGAACTGAAACCAATAAAACTTGATGGTGTTAACATCAGCTAGCCTCGTAAATCATATGGCAATATCACGTTAAGCTGGTTTAAAAAATATAGTTAATACAAAGAACTGGTATTTATTTTATCAAAGGATATTTATTATGAATAAAATTTGGGTATTTCATGCGTCCACCTGTTGTCGTTATCAATATCGATCAAAAACGAGCAGAAAAATTCAGTATTCTTTGTTATAGCGTTAACAGAAATACATCATACTAGAGAGATTTTAAGCCACATAAAATTTTGACATACGTTAACGCTAAACGTTAAACTGAGCAAGCGCAGTCTTTCTAAAATAGCGGATGTCATTTTTAATTATTTTAGTTTTTGAAGCCATAACCTGTGAACGACGTTATACGTTAAACGTTATTTTTTTGGTGTTACTAACGTCAAATTTTCTATTTGTTCAATTTGATTATTACACATTAATCCATTACATTAATTGTGGATAATATAGGAAATATAATTAGATATAATTAGAAATGATCAGGGTCTAATAGACATATAATAGACCACAACTTAATAAGGGGCGCTATTCTTCAAATTAGAATATTTTGATAGCATACATCTTGCAAAATTGACGTTAAAAATCGGCGTTGACACATTCAAAGATGTTTATGGTACATTTTGCAAGCCAAAATATAATTGAGTGTTGAAATATATCATTTAAAATCATTTGTGCAAAGTTTCAATACATTTTGGATAGTTTTTCATATTTTTTCTTTCATTCATCGAAATAAACATAATACACTTGGCAATTATATTATACCTTACCGCTTAATAAAGTTTCGGTTATTTCCACGTAAATAACGGAGTACGTTATCGCTTATTAAGGTGATCGGTTATTTTTTTACTACTGCGCATGAGCAAAATAACCGATAACGTATAACGTTGATCAAATAAGTGGCTTAAAATCTCTCTAATATTTTAATTTCAACTGTATAACTATCACTGTTAATGAGATGCCTAGTGACAGACGCAAGAAATTATTTGACATTTGTGGCAAAAATGTTTCACTCACCCTTCCCATTCTTAAAAAATATCCATACATTATGTATTATTTTTCCTTACCCTTCCTAATGAATGTCGAGAACGACTTGCTAATCTTGCATGGCGGAACGTATTGCGGCTAGAATGGATTCCAGCCCAGTCTGGTTTTGAAGGCAACGAGATGGCGGACGCACTGGCTGCGGAAGGGGCGGCAGCTCCTTTCTGCGACCCGGGCCCGACCTTGGGCCTAACAAAACAAAAAATACGCAAGGAGATGAAGAAGTGGCTGAGGAATCAGCACCTCGCTCATTGGAATGCTCTGCAGGGTCCTAGACAATCCAAACTTCTACTGAAGGGATGGACTGATGGACAGGCTAGGACAGCTACTGAGCTACCAAGGAGTAGGCTAAGGAAGATAGCAGGACTCCCAACAGGGCTGTACTACGCAGGCGAATCTTCGGAGTTCCTGTTATGGCCCCTGGAGACACAAGCAGGCATCCATTGAAAAAGGTTGTGGCCTTTATAGAAGGGCTCGGCTTCATGGATGTCTAGGTAGCAGGAATGGTACAATGGGCCCGCCAGTGGCCTCAGTGCCGGAACCTTGGCTTGAGTTTATCCAGGACACGGATCGCCTGCAAACTTAGTAGTAGTAGTAGTAGTACCCTTCCTAATGTTTGTTTGAAATAAGCACATTATGTGCTTATAGATTTTTTATCGCTCCTTTCCTTCTTGAAGAATATTAGTATTCAACATTTGACAGCAGCTCGACAGACAAATATACTAACTTCTTTCGTGAGTCGCACAAAATAGTATATTTATACAAGCTAATGATTTTTTACCTTGATGGATTATTTGTTTTTTTGCTGTCAGTATAAAATAAAACGAGCTGTAAGTACCCCACGTAGTAGCGTCAAAAGTTTCTAATGAATGCTGGGGATGCAACATTAAGACTACGCTAGTATAATACAGAGTGTCCCAAATAAGAGTGACTGATTTTAAACATAAATGCCCAGTTTATTGGTTGCTCCAAAGAGATGGGGTTTTCACTAGTTTCACTAGTTTATTAAAGAAATTTTTTTAGGATTGGTTATCATTTCATCTCATCAACACAGGTGTTTTAATGATGTTGGTCAAAATCAAAGGGGAAAATATGTAATATTTTGATTGGACGTTTTTATATGCGAAGCTGGAATCTAGATAAGACTTTTGAAAGCCTCGTCGTTTCTCAAGGAAAATTTATGGTCTCGAGTGTCTCGTAAACCTATTAGGAAACTAAATAACCCTACTTTTACTTATAATTTTGCAACAATTTAATATAAACACTGAAAGAATACTACCAGGCAAACACATGGGAAGAAATTCATAGAAGAACTGTCAGAAAAACTAGCGAAAGAACTTCTCTCTATGAACAGGAACAAACTACGTACCATAACGGGGATTCTTACGGGACACTTTCCCACAAAGAAGCACCTGAATAACGGAGATCCATGCAGAAGATGCAAAAAGGACACCGAAACAGTTCTGAACATATTATGCAACTGTGAGACGCTGGACCACAGGAGGCAGAAACTGTATGGTAGACCAGAAGACTTCTACAACCAAGCATCAAAGAAACTGTAAGACAGAGAACGGATTGGCTGAATAGGCTGTAGTCAGAACACTAGGAGGATCCACAATAACCCCAGTAGGAGAAGGGACGGCTAAAAAAAAACTATTTGATATTTGACATCAAACATCAATACAAGTCACTTATTACTTCTTTGTGAAGATTGAACCGATGTAGACCAATCATGGCAAGCAAAACATATGTTCGTTTTCTTTATAGATTTCCTTTTTCTCTGCAAAGATTACTATTATTAAATACACTAGTAAATAACAACAATTGAATATTTTTCATATATAAATTCACTTTCTAACCAATTCTCGTATACCACTGATAATAATTTCCGACATTTCTATTTTTGTTTGTAAAAATATAAAGAATTCAACTTTCACGAATAATCGGTAGTCTTATCCGAGGAAAAAAATAGCATCGGCCTGCATTTTCTGAGGATTTCATGAAAGTGAGGCTATTTTAACGAAGAACAAGTTTCTTTATTTAGTCTAACGACCTTTCACAATTACCCAGTGTTCGTTTTTTTCTCCGATCTTCTGCTATTATCATTTTTAAACAATACATCATAATATTGTAAAGACAGTTAGGTACTATAGTAATTGATGAGGTTATATAGTCGACATAAAGAATGACAGTTTTACTAAATCTACCAAAATAGTTTACTGTGTGGGTCGAAAAATATACATAATCATAAAATCCGTGAATATGGCGATCTCGACCCACCAGTTATACTTTTAAAACAGAGTTCATTAGCCTTTCAGTAAATGAATTCACAAGGAGAAGGAGTTTAATAACTTTTATCCATAAATGGTTATTTATGTACCAAGGACGGAAAACTGTCTATATTATAGTCGAGTCTGCAAGTTGAAGGCCGAGGCGCAGCCGAGGCAACAAGCAGGCGAGCCAATATACAGTTCTTCGCCGAGGTGGATATTACATTTTTTTGTCGACCACTACATCATAGATAACTCTACATACCTATTGGGAAAGTAAGCACTCACCTGTTTGCTAGCCTCGGCCAGCCTCGGCTACGTCCCACTCTTCGAACTACAGCCTGGATCACTATATCAATAAACTTAAACAAGATGTATTCTTATTTGAAGTGTATATATTTATACTACAAAATTAAATCAATTTTGAACATGAATATTGAACGTACAGTTTGTGCAACTATTGATATTAACTCCTGCGATCGAGGAAGATGCAAGATGCAAGAGACAAGTTTTGATTTTGGGTACTTCATGATGCAATTTTGGTACTCCTGCATCACTATTCTCGAAACTTCTTTCTTGATTATTATGAACACTAATATTCATTCCACGATGTTATTAACACGAAAAATTCCGCGAATTTCGTAAATAGTTAATTTGATGAAATAAAATGACAGTTATTGTCACAGGTAACCATAGTAACCACAGCGTCAAAAATAGACCATTTTATCTTCTGTATGTTCCTTGTGGTATATTATTCATTCTTTTTTTTAATTTCTTGGGAAATTAAACCACAATATTTTTGAATTCTTTATTTCAACGTTTCGGTAGCGTTCCAGCTACCGTTTTCAAGAAAAAATAAGTAAAAATTGATTTTTATTCCTAACTGACACAACGGAAAAAATTTGACAACTAGACAATCAAAAATATTTTGAAGTTTAAGACTGCAAAATTTTGTTATCAAATTTTTATTAAGGTCCATTCATAGTAGATCATATCCCCGGTAAAATGTCAAATGAAATATTTCATTTTATGACATTCCAACGATATGATAGTCTACTAGAAATGGAATCCAGTGAAGTGCACGTTCCAGGAACGGTTTTTAAATTGGGATAGCGCGTTTTTTCGCTTATATTGGAAATGTTGTTAATAAAACGCGTTTCTTGATACTTTTTTTGTTTATGAATATTTAAGTTTTCAAAATATGTATGTATACTCAGTTTTGTGATTTTATGTATTGAATTGTGTATCGATTAACAACTATTCAAATTATAAATCATAAGAAAACCTGGATAAAAACTTATGATGCTATCCTGATAAAGCAGGTAATTGATTATTGGAAATTTCTCTTTCTAACATTGGTAACCAAATTTGACTACATTCGGCTGAAATACTAGCTACACATTTATCTGCATTTAGTTGTATTAAAGCACTTTCTTTGATTTTTCGTCTTTTATTATTGGTTTCTTTTAATATTATTTTTGATGAATCCCATTGAATTTGATGACCCTCTTCCCAAGCATGTTTACAAATAGCTGACTTAAAGAATTCCCTATCTTTAATATATTTTTTGTGTTCGTTTATTCTTACTTTCAATGGTCTAGATGTTTCACCTAAATAAAATTTGTCGCATTCGCATGATATTTGATATATGCAGTTTTTGGAAGATTGTTCTTCATTCTTTGGTTTCGTTTTTGTTAGTATTGATCTTAATGTATTATTCGATTTAAAACTAGTTCTAATATTGAATTGATTACCAATTTTTTTAATTCTTTCTGATAAACCCTTAACATACGGTATTGTCAAGTTTCTAAAAATTATGTTTGCTGAATTATTAATATTATTGTTATGGGGTATTAACAATGAGTCCCTCTCTATATGCTTAATCTCCTTATTTACAAATTCTGCAGGGTAATTATTGTTATTTAAAACATCTTTTAAAAAAAGTTTTCTCCTTTGTAAATTGATCATCACTAGAACAAATGATTCTGGCCCTATCGTATAAAGATTTTACTATCCCTTTTTTAACGCTTATAGAATGATTAGAGTTAAAATTCAAATATCTATTAGTGTGTGTTGGTTTGCGGTATACACTTGTTTCATACCCTGTAGATGTTTTATTAATAAGAACATCTAAAAATGGCAAAAAATTGTTATTTTCAATTTCAATTGTCTCTCACCAATTTTATCAAATATTTACATGGAACATTTTGAAGACAAAATAGTAAATAATCAAAAATTAAAACCAATTGTCTGGTGGAGATATGTAGACGATATCTTTGCAATATGGCCCCATGATTTAATATCTCTTAATGATTTTTTAAAAAATATAAATGAAGGAGAGGAATCTATAAAATTTGAAATTGAAATTGAAAATAACAATTTTTTGCCATTTTTAGATGTTCTTATTAATAAAACATCTACAGGGTATGAAACAAGTGTATACCGCAAACCAACACACACTAATAGATATTTGAATTTTAACTCTAATCATTCTATAAGCGTTAAAAAAGGGATAGTAAAATCTTTATACGATAGGGCCAGAATCATTTGTTCTAGTGATGATCAATTTACAAAGGAGAAAACTTTTTTAAAAGATGTTTTAAATAACAATAATTACCCTGCAGAATTTGTAAATAAGGAGATTAAGCATATAGAGAGGGACTCATTGTTAATACCCCATAACAATAATATTAATAATTCAGCAAACATAATTTTTAGAAACTTGACAATACCGTATGTTAAGGGTTTATCAGAAAGAATTAAAAAAATTGGTAATCAATTCAATATTAGAACTAGTTTTAAATCGAATAATACATTAAGATCAATACTAACAAAAACGAAACCAAAGAATGAAGAACAATCTTCCAAAAACTGCATATATCAAATATCATGCGAATGCGACAAATTTTATTTAGGTGAAACATCTAGACCATTGAAAGTAAGAATAAACGAACACAAAAAATATATTAAAGATAGGGAATTCTTTAAGTCAGCTATTTGTAAACATGCTTGGGAAGAGGGTCATCAAATTCAATGGGATTCATCAAAAATAATATTAAAAGAAACCAATAATAAAAGACGAAAAATCAAAGAAAGTGCTTTAATACAACTAAATGCAGATAAATGTGTAGCTAGTATTTCAGCCGAATGTAGTCAAATTTGGTTACCAATGTTAGAAAGAGAAATTTCCAATAATCAATTACCTGCTTTATCAGGATAGCATCATAAGTTTTTATCCAGGTTTTCTTATGATTTATAATTTGAATAGTTGTTAATCGATACACAATTCAATACATAAAATCACAAAACTGAGTATACATACATATTTTGAAAACTTAAATATTCATAAACAAAAAAAGTATCAAGAAACGCGTTTTATTAACAACATTTCCAATATAAGCGAAAAAACGCGCTATCCCAATTTAAAAACCGTTCCTGGAACGTGCACTTCACTGGATTCCATTTCTAGTAGACTATCATATCGTTGGAATGTCATAAAATGAAATATTTCATTTGACATTTTACCGGGGATATGATCTACTATGAATGGACCTTAATAAAAATTTGATAACAAAATTTTGCAGTCTTAAACTTCAAAATATTTTTGATTGTCTAGTTGTCAAATTTTTTCCGTTGTGTCAGTTAGGAATAAAAATCAATTTTTACTTATTTTTTCTTGAAAACGGTAGCTGGAACGCTACCGAAACGTTGAAATAAAGAATTCAAAAATATTGTGGTTTAATTTCCCAAGAAATTAAAAAAAAAGAATAGACCATTTTGGCATGTCTGTGATTAATCTTAATCAACATATCACAATAATGAACTGTTCAAATGTATTACAAACGTTAACCCTGATCTTCAACTTGAAAAATTTGATTGGTTGATGTTTAGATTAAGCGCAAGCGCGACCTATCATTTGGGAAGAATTACATCTTTTAAAATAAGATGCAGACGTACCTTTCGTAGCGCCAATATGTCTTACGTCTTATTCTAATGTCCCACTTACAGTTCTCGTCAAGAAATCATCAATAAAATCATCAGCACTATGAAAGTTCTCAAGTATTTTCATTTTCTCAAGTATTCAGCTGGTAATTATTAGATAAATATTTGATTTAAAATTATTTATTATTATCTCACAATTTCCTATTGTTCCAGAGGACCGAACGTTTCTATACTGCATGTCCGAAATACCACAGATCCTTGGGAAGTAAAAACCACACCAAGCTACTCTACTAACACCAGCCATGCTGCTAAAAATTATTTTTCTAGAGGTGCTGCTTCTAGTTTACCGCCTCTTACGAAACACCAATCGCTTAGTGGTCCAACAACGGCATATAAATGGCAGAATTCACCTAGCTTCCATACAACGACTGTGGATTCCCCAGAAATATTCATGGGAACGGCCAAAAGGGAACTGTCACCAGTAAGTCAAACTTTACAGCTGCATTTTATAATATTACATATTAAAAAGGGATTTAAAAACATTATTTTCCATAGTAGACTCTTTAACATTTTCTATATATCATTTTGTGAACTAGCTAAGCTGGAAGGCGGCTATATTTTCCAGATTTCCATTAAAGTTTCTCTCGAACTTTCATACTTTAAGCCATTGACCACAGTATCAAAGATACTTATATATCATCCTGTGGCCGAAGTTAAGGATAGCGATAGGAGAGTGTAGAAATGTAAGTTACAGAATCGGACGCAGAAAAGGAAACCACAAGCAAACAAAATACTACTAAAATATTACAAAGGAGGTTCGGGTAGTTTCTAATAACTTTTCAACAAATATATAAACATCAAAATAAGGTGAAAACTTTTAGGTAGATAAATGTAGCTTGAGAAGTCAGTAAATAGACGCTAATTAAGTAAGTAATAATAAGGGGAATACTCCTAGAACTACTTACTGTTGAAATAACCCACAATTACCGGAACTGCAAATTATATTTGATACTCTTTAGGTCCGATGGCACGATAGAGAAGTGGATGGAGTTTACCTCAATAAATCTGGTTGGGTACAAGTTGAGCAGCGTTCACTGGACGAAAATAAACGCTGTAGCCCTGTGGACGCGTCTAATATACCACCTAAAAGACCACCAGGTAGACTTGCAGATTACCATTTTAATAGCGAACCCGGTACGGAAAGACCTTCAGTGCTGAGTTTTCAATCAACTGACTACAATCGAAAAAGTGCCTCGCCATCACCTCCTCCAGAATCCCCGTCGGTTACACCTATAATTTCTCCTCCTCCAGCCTTCCAGGACAAAGTTGAAAAAGGTCAGTTAAGAATAACATTATGTTCTCTATTATTTTCTTTTCATAATCCTACAAAATATTATTTTATTTATATTGAAGGATTTTTGATAAAAAGAAGTAGAACATTTTTTGGAAAAACTCCGTTTCTTCCTCGATCTAACGCCATAGAAGATAGCGATGGGAGTCCACCCCCAACACCCCAATGGAAAAAAACTGGCAAAATTCCCCCATCACCTCTGTGGAATCCAAGTGGTAAACCTATTCCATCTCCCCAGTGGAAATTCGGTACGTAACTTTGATACAAAGTTTTTGAATTTCTTATTCAAATAATTCAAATAATTACAGAAAAAATGGGAAAATCTACGCCTTCGTCACTACGTAATTCACGAGACAAATCACCGCCTTCTCCTAAGTGGAAATCAACTGATAACGGTCCACCTTCACCACTCTGGAATACAAGAAAATCTCCATCGTCACCACTTTGGGCTTCCAGGCAAACATCTCCCCCTTCGCCACTTTGGAATCAAACCAGAAAATCACCGCCTTCTCCGCTATGGAATACCGGTGGAAAGTCTCCACCAAGTCCACAATGGAAAATTACCCCACAGTCCACTGGCTCTCTAAAAACTATGCCAATTGCTAAATCGGTATCGCCAGTCATTGAAAAGCCACCTAGAAATATAAATAGGATGCCACAAACAAAATCTCTAGAGGATACAACAACTGGTAGAAGGTCTCAATTTTTGCAGCATTACAAGTAAGCTATTTTATATGCAATCTCCTGGTGGTAGGTTCAAACTATTGCCACTCCTGGAGATAATTGTTAATATGTTAATAATGCAGTCTGATCC
Organism: Galerucella nymphaeae; assembly: GCA_963978555.1. NCBI lineage: Eukaryota > Metazoa > Arthropoda > Insecta > Coleoptera > Chrysomelidae > Galerucella > Galerucella nymphaeae. The sequence goes on from OZ021710.1 coordinate 13,089,976, forward strand.
TAAATCCTTTTCAGGGGTTCTTCCTCTTCTTCTTCGTCTTCCATGGGTTTCCGCAGCTTGGACAGTAGCTTCAACAGACCTGGTAACATAATGCCTCGCCTTTCGGAAAATACAGATTCTTCAGTCGACCATCACCAAGACGCCGACGAAGAAGATAACAACAGCTCTTCTATAAATATCAGCATGTTGCCAATATCAAGAACAACTTCTAATCGAGAACGTGACAAACCACCTTTGATACGTGAAAAAAATATCTCCCAACAAACTCGGGAGAAAACCAACTCTGCACAAGTACGTGCTGATAGAATATCTCCATCGGGTCGATCGAATAGAGTACACCACAGGTCGCAGTTGAGGAGATCTCCAGCTGGTTCGGACAGTAATAGAACCGTAAACAGTTCCTCTAGTAGTAGTGATGAGTTCGTTTCGAAGTCGCCACCGGGTCCACCAGTTCCTCAGGCGGTTAGGAGGAATATTGTTGCGAGATCAGTGTACCAACCTACCAGAGCCCCAGCTCAGGAAGAGGCTACTAGTAGAGTTAGAAGGTAAGTTCATAAAAGTGTGTGACAGTGCCATTGAAACCTAATTATATTTGTCCAAAGCTTTCAATTTGTAGTAGCGTATTGAGCTCTAGATTTCTTTACCGTTTACCAGCATAATAAAAATATTCCAAACTAGAGATATTTTTTTCTTTCTCAAGATCTCGGAGTCTTCAGCTACCAGAAAAGAAACCACAGGCTTTCACAAAAGAGGTTCATGCTACCCAAACAAGAGTTTCTCCGCAACATTCTGAGCCACATCGATCTGTGGTGAAAGTAGTAAATCCTATTGACAGATCTAAGAAGCACAGTCAGAGTTTCCAGCTGCAATCGTTTGAAGGGGAAAATCTTACTGAAGAAATGTTGAGGGAAGCTGAAGTTGTTACAGATTTTGTATATGGTGAGTGGCATTTAACATTGAATTTTTTAGGTGATTATAGTTGGAAAGAGTGTGGATGGTTAAAGGGAGAACAAGATTTTGGATTTGCCAATAATTTATTTTTAAGGTCGAACTTTTCTTTCTCTAGGATTTGGTACAAAGACATCGTGCTTGTGTGAATTATAGGAGGCGTTTGTCATCGATTTATAGTTTTTTCTTTTGGTATAGGCATATGGTATAAAGTGAACGTGACTTTTAAGGTAATATGCTGCTTGACAGGGGAGATTTTTCTCATTTTCTAATGAGACTATCGGCACGGTATCCGTTGATTGACGATAACTGTAGTTGAAGGTAATTGCTGGAGACAATTCTAATATATCCCAGGGTCATATTTTTGCTTAATTAAGAAGTTATTCGCAACCCTCGACAAGTAAATACAAATAAGTCAAATGCAGGTGATAAGAAAAAATATTATTTGTTGGTGTAAGACAAAGGGTCGTGTGCAAAATCTAAGAAAGATAAGGTTGTTTCATGGTAACAAAATATTCATTCAAACGTATTTAATTTAATAAAATGAAAAGGAACTTCTTTACTTTGAACTTGGTTCAATTTATTATTATTTAATTGAACAAAAAAGTTTAAGTGACCGAAATTTTCTGTGAGAAAGCTTGAAACTATAAAACCGTGCAATATGAATAGAAAATTAATTCAGAAATGCAAAAGTAAAACAATTAAATAAAAGACAAAAGGCTCACGTAGATTACACAAAACGTTGGCTACAAAATAGCCCTTCCCCCTAGCAAGCGGTTCATGTTAAGCAGGCTTATACCTATTCAGATTACCAGTCCATAGGGCTTTTATCGATTTCGAAAAGATTTTAGGGGAAACACGAGCATTCCGAGATTTGTTTATTGAAATTTTTATTATTTATGTATAATGTCATAAGAAACGTAAGAAATACTTTGACAATTCAACACTTTTCGAATTATTGTTCTGAAGTAGTTTCTTGCAATGAACCACAGACGATTGCAACAATAATATATTTTTTTAAAACAACCTTTTTATACTCCCTCTCTCTTCGTTCTTCCATACAAAAAAAGTATTTTTTTCCAGGAATCCTATGAAAATAAAAACATAGCTTCCAGTTTCTCCTAAATCGTAAATCGTAAACAGCCTGTTCTTTTCGTAACCCTCCGGCATATCAACTATTTTTTTTTACATCGGCATAATAACTTTCTCACTTACAGTAATTTCCTCTAAGGAATTATCATCAGCAATCCTTTTGAATAAATACATCTGTATCTGTAAAGTAGGGAGGGTGAGCGTAGGTTCACATCACTAAGCCCACATGTGACCCATTGTACATCCTCCCGAGGAGTTGTCCTCCTAGGTTATCCTCCATACCTCCCAGGAAGGTGGACAGGTCACTAGGAGACATCTCCATTATATCGGCAGGTGTAGGCCAAGACTCACCGAACACATACTCTCTTATTGACGATAACTCCAGACACTCGCATAAGACATGTCTGATAGTTTCCTTAGTTGACAGTGGTCAGTCATATATCCTACTTTAAACGAAGGTTTTTCTTGGTCATCGCCAAATATTTCTCCGATGTCAGCTTGCCAGGGTCGTCCAGGGTGATCCTGGTAAGACTGCATCCTTTGATCCCATCCCATCTCCTGAGGGTTTGAGCATGGGGTAACGTTTGGCTAGTTGTCGTCAGTCCGTGTGTATCACTGGATCCTAAAATTGTTAGTCCAGCCGCTTCCCTGGTTAAAGAATTGGCAATGCGATCACCTGTACTCCTGTCGTGCCCTACATACAGGGATATTCCCAGGAATTAATTATTTCCTTCAGTTCTCCTTCTTTTCCATGGCAATTACAACGTGGTATATAAAGCACGAAGTAGGGAAGTTTCTAATATATTATAGGACACGTGATTAATATGAGCTGGCCCAACTGAAACTAGTGTATTTATGGTAATATTTCTTGAACATTACGTAAGTGGAGTAATTATAAACTTTGAGTCGCGGCGGCGTAATTACTGTCCATGATGTTTCCCCACTTTCCACTCACAAATTTACCTCTCTAAATTCAAATTGTCGAATAAAAAAGGTCGTTAGCTGGAAGATGTATTTTATAAGGTTATTTAAAAATGCAAAAGCTCTCCCCCCATATTTGACAATTTAATTAATGACTTGGGAATAATTCGATTACACTTATTTTGTTTGAAAGAAAATCTTCAAGAAATATTGGATAAGATACACTTTACTGTATTAGTTTTAATGTTCCCATAATGCCTTATTAGGTTTTGTTTATTCTTATACTGAAGTTATTCAATTATAAGGTGGTACACGATAAATAAAAACTGTTGTCACAGGCCTTATTCAGTCAAATACTTTAAGTCTATTACCTATATAGAGACGTTTATGACATCAAGCAAATTATGCTCTGTTCATACTTACTTTGAAGTGACTAATGTCCGTTTGCACCAACGCAATGCCAATGAAACAAAAGTTTATAATATGTTGAGCGATAATGAAACTAGATTTTAACATTGACGTTAAAAAAAATGATTCTAAGATAAATTGTAGGTTCTTGCCTAACTAACCACTTAAATTTGGTAGTAAACTAAGCCAGTTCGCAGGACTTTGTTACTTAATTTATCTTATAAAAAAATTAGCAAAGCTACAAAAAAAAGAGAAGGCAATTTTAGGAAATTAGAAACAAATTCAAATTTAATGGCTAGCTAACTTTAATCTGTTAAGTGAAATAAAAAAAAACTCAACGTTTCTGGTTTCTGTATAGTAAATAAAACTAACGGAATAAAAAAAATGTATACATTCACTAGCAATTACAAAAAAAAGGGTTAGTAAAAATTATATAAAGAAAATACTTATATGTAAACTAATTGAAGATGTTGAGTAGCAGCTGTAAGTCTCAGGAACTTTCGGATTATCAGAAACAGTAATTCAATCTGGGATTTTTGTTTGTTTCTCTGGAACTGATAAGAAATCAGGAGCTGTTGCTCAGCCTGGGTTTGTTTTCTACCAGGAACTTTATAAAATCAGGAACTATTGTAACTTCCAGGTAATTATATAAAATCAATTGTTGTCTGTCTTTCAGACATGGATTATTGTCTCCCAGGAACTGTTTTTCAGGTTGGGATTATTGTCCCCCAGGAACTGTCGGTCTTACACAGGAATTTTTCCCCAACAACTGTTTCCCAGCAGAATAGCTATGACGAGTTTAAAATTTAAGGGTCGCTTAGTTAAAGTCCAGAGTGTGAGCAATTTTTCTCATGCCACATCCTCCTGCTTCTTACTAAAAGTTGTATAGAAGGTAGGTAGTTGTTAGCAGAGCAGTCAAAAACGGTTGGAAACTGGACGACTCATACGCAGAATCTGTTTGAGAACGGTTTTCATTCACTGGGCATAAGTCGTGCAGTGTCCAACCGTTTCTGACTGCTCTACGAACAAACCTGAGCTGATTTATTGATAAAATAGTAATCTTGAATTGGTTATCAATTTAACTATAGTATTTTTCTTGTAATTTATATCCTGGACGTTGGTTATAGATCTTGGGTGTTTCTTTTGTTTTCTGTGTATATTCCAAATACGCGGTAGGTTAAATTTTCATCAAAAGATGTAAATTTTTTACTTGCAACTCGAGTAGAACTTAAATTAATCCAGATATTTTCTTGAATATTCTGAAAATTCACCCGAGGGGTAATTCTGTTGAAATATCCGCGAGATGGGAAAAATTTCCTTGTATCCATTATTTAATTACGAGTGGATTAAAGTAAGAAAAAGTGGATTCATAAAGGCGCTTTCAAACGAGGCCATTCATGGCCGGATACTAGTGTCTGAAAAAAATCATTTGGCTAAAAATACTTTGATATAAATAGACGCATTCACACGAGAGACAGATAAGGAATAATACGTGGTGTTTAATGTATATTTAGCCGCGCGATTTTTTTCAGACAGTAGTAGCCGGCCACAAAGTGTCTCGTCTGAAAGCGCTCTAAAACCAACCATCAATGCTAGGTGATTTATTCGTTTTACATTTGTTGAGAATAATGTAGATTTCTCAGCCTGGTAAATGATGCATTTGAAAAAGGGTGACGAGCATAAAAAAGATAAAATAAGTGTCGATGTTTTTCGAGGTTGACACACACTAGATAGAAGTCGTCATAGCCGCACTAAGGCTTGTAGAAACTATTTCTTTATTATTAAATTTCACTATACTCTGTTGTGTTATATTGTGTTTTATATTCTCTTTTAATGTAGACTGTTGTGAATTATTCTGAAAAATTGCACTTTCTATATTGTAACGTTTATTTTAATTTATATTTACAACTACTTGCGTAACAATATTCATAAAAGGCAGTTTAAAGCTCTGTAGCTACCTTACATAGGTTTCCATTAATAAATTGGAACATTGTAAAATGAATATCTTACAGGAAGCAGATCTCGAGCAGCAGCACAAGCTCTACTAAACCAGAGGTTCAGCAGTAGCAGTACTGCCAAAGAAGAAAAATGCAAAACGCCTTCAAAGCCTTTTCTTAACAACGGTGTAACTGTCTACTACGTGGGAAATCCTAAGAAAGAAGCTCAAAAGGTACTAGTTAGAGGAGCTACTAGTCCCATTCTTTCCGGTTACGAGAATAGACCAGAACAATGTTGTAGTATTTGGCCTCACTGTTCCCACAGGTAATATTATTTTCTACGAATTAAATAAAGTTTAGGTATATTCAATTACATTTTTCATAAAACATTTTGATGGGGTGTTGAACTCAACAAAAATATGACGATTTCTAGTTCGCCATTTATGCTGTGACGTACATACCCTAAAAGAGAAGTTAGATGCATAAGAATTGACATACGACCATTATTCTGTCGTCTTCTTTTTTAAAATCGTAATGAAGTATAGGTTGTACTCATGTATTGCGAATTTTAAGCAAAGCATTTTTATTCAAATAATTTTATCTACATATAACTGGGTGTACAAAATTAAGATGTACTAGTTATTGTTGAACTATTCAAAATATTGAAATTTGTCCATTGTTGACCTGGGTTAACAATAGAGAAAATCATTGACCTCTAATAGAGAAATTGGTTTCACAAATGTCTATAATTTGTACTCTCGTCGATGTAATACTTAAAATTTTTGTTGTGTAATTTGTTGTTTACTGTTATGGAGAGTTTCCATATTGAAACAATTAAATATTCCTCTTTTAGAGATGTCGGTACCGTGATTCGTCCTTTTCACAGTTACCCAACTCATCAAAGGTCATTAGATTCGTCTAGAATGCCCCAGCTGGAAAGAAAATCTCAAGATCAACACAAACGACGCTTGGCTTTGGAAATGGAACGAAGAAAACAACAAACTTGTCTGGCCGCCAACGAAATTCATGAGAGGTAAATCATTTTAGAATTGTATTATGTCCTTTATTCAATTTTTGAGGGATGGGATGTTGACATTGAGGTCAATCAGATTGAAAAAATAAAATCAAACAAGATACCCAATCTGTCGAAGAGTAAACAAACCTGTTGTGCAGAGCTGAGCCAGTAAAGTTAGCTGAGAAATAAATTATTGCTGTGTAAGAGCCGTATTATATAGCATAGCAAATAATAACTCTGAAATTTACCACGAAATTCGTCCAAAAATGTTTTCTTGAAATTTGTATTGCACGCTTAATAAATCTTCCAAAAACTTTCGTATAGTAATGGCATACTATGGCAAACTATACACATGCGCAGACCGGTTATTTTGTTACATCTGACGTGCACTAGAAAATTTTCGTGGTAAATTTCAGAGTAATTTTAAACATTTTGCTGTGTTCACAAATTTTCTTCGAAAATAAATATGAATTTAGAAATATTCTGAAGTAAGAAACCACTTTATCGATCTTTACTTTGAATATTATCTAATTTATAACCTTCTATGAAAAATTTTTTATTCTAGGCAAGGCATAGCGACTGATCGACGTACAAGTCCCAATATATCTATAAAACGCTCTCAGGATAGTCGTAAAACCTCGCCAATAAATCCAAAATGTCGTACATCGCCATTCGGTACTGTTAGTGGCTCATCTTCGGGTAGTGATGCTTGGCTAACACCATCAACCTCTATTAAAACCGGTTTAAAAAGTTCGGGTACGTCATTGCATCGTGACGAAACGTCTGAAGACGGTTGTAAAGTGCGCGAAACGATCGTGACGCGACCGGGTAGTGCTCCGTCTGACGAAAGGGATAATGGTACTTTGGATATGCAGCAGAGATCCATGTCGTTGCCGAAGTCTTTTCTTTCGGCTAGTTATCAACCGCCTTGGTAAGTACTCTATAATTAATGTATGCATGCATTTTTTCTTTATGTGAGCAAATAGCACTTTAACCACATGTCGAGCCTCTTTTCCTCATATTCTAGAGTGCTCTGTCACTCGTCCTGTCAGCTACAACTTTCAGATTCAGCTTTGTGGTCTTTATTACCTGGAAGAACCGGAATGATTTTAATCTTTCACCGATATGTTGAGTATTCAGTTAATAAGTCATTTTAAATTTTAAGATATACGCTTCGGGGGTGTTTTCATTATTTTAATAAAGCAATGTAGATGTTCGCAATAATAAAAAACATGCAAAATCTTATGTTTTGAACGGTAGACCTTAACTGTCATTCTTGTCAGAAACAACCAGTTTTTAATGGCCATACTGACCTTAGACTGAACTCCTTTATTGATATAGAAATGTCTAAACGTCATTTGAATGGTTGTGGTGCATGGGATGAACATATTATAAGGTCGACGAAATGGGTTGTGCGAAGCTGTTTTCTAAAAAAGAGAGAAAGATTGAAATGTTTATAATCGGTTTCCAATAGAGATGATTGAATTGCGAGCCGAAGGGTAGGAAGGAAAAAATGACTAATGGGCCGAATTCATATCCATCCGGGAGCGAAATGATAGTAGCCACAATTTCATTATAGAAGCCAGTCGAGATCTCTGGTAAACTTTAAGGATTTTTTAAATTCGTTACACATAGCTTTCTTTGATAATTACAGGATTATATTCTTGGTTATAAATTGGTTCATAATTTGTAAACGTGAAAATAATAATTATGAATTAATTAAATAAAATAAATGAAATGAATGAATAAAAAATAAAATAAAATTCATATTATCATTAAAAAAAGTTTTCGGTATCCTAGAGTTGCCCAGAGATAAAATCTTCAAACCCCAGGCCATGTGAAAATAATTTTAATTGTATTTTAGATCTTGAAATCAACAATTATTTTTCTGACGTGATTATTACCTACACGAACTTTTTGCTTAGCGTCGAAAGTTGATATTTTTCATTAATTGTTGTGCCAGGTTCACTCCAGCCTTTGAAAACTCATTTTAAAAATGAAGCGTTGGATAAGCATTGCGCTGCGACTGAATTATTTTTCCTTCTGTGCTAACATGACATAAAAATTACGAAAATTACGAGTGGATGTGTATAAGCTTGGATTTATGCAGCAGCATTTAACAATTAGCAATTAACAATTAACATTTATCATTTAACAATTAGTAAAACTGTCATCGTTTATGCAGACACAATTATAAATTAGGAGAAAATAGTAAGCACGCGCACAAGCCGGAGATTCTGGTTATTTACATTTACAATAACCCTACAATTTCATGTCTATTGGAACAATTTTGAAGATGTATATTAGAATTGAAAAAGCTGAGACTTTTTTTCTATTAATAATGATGCTGACACACAACATAACCCTAAATCAACCACTTTTTTATGAAAAAAGTGAGATAAACATCAGGATCTGCGTACTAGTTGCGCACTAGATAAAAATTCGGTACAATTAATTTAGAAAGTTAAAAGTTGGACAGCTTCGTAATTGTTGAATGATAAATGATAATTGTTCATTGTGTGCATAAATGGAGTTATAGTGAAATGAGTAGTTTAACTTATGATTGATAAATGTTAATTGTTAAATGCTAATTGATAATTGTTAAATGTGTCTGCATAAATCCACACTTACACACGTGTCATTGAAAATAATTATCGCAAAAATACTGTTATTAAAAAAAACTATGTAATGATACATTAATTGCAGGAAACCTTGGATACTGCATATTTCTAGAGAAAGTTTAAGAGCGATAACGTTTGTGCATTTTTTTCCCATTATTATAACACTATATACGGTGGAAAATTCAAATGTCAAATAGTATATATACTACTTCGATTATTGTACATTTTATATACAGGGTGTGGCACCGAAGACGAAACAGATTGAATTTCTTGAAAGTTTATTTTCAAGGAGAAAGGAGGAACAAGTCGATTTTTATTTTAATAGGGACATCTTTCGATCATATCCTCAACTGTCGTACATCCACCACATGAATTCCAATAAAATTCAAATGATTAAAGTGTAACTGAAGTAATTGGACTACGCAACAGTGTAAATAATGACACTTTATCTGTCAGAATTTATTTTGGTTAATATAAAAATGGCAAACTGTTGATTCAAGCCGTCAATTTACTTGAAAAATGAAAATATCAAACAAATCATTTTAGGTATATCTAGTGAGTATTTCCAACGTTTACAGCATGCTGGCAACATTTCATTCAATCTCGATCGGTTACTGATTGAAATTTTTGTTCCAACGGGATTTAAATCGAAAGTTTTGTTGTTCCCATTTTACATACATCATTTTAATTGGATTTGTATTATTATAATGACTTTCGATGCCGTGATAATTTTTCACTTCACACGCCTTTCATGATGTCTCTTCATTGTTCAAATAACGAATGAAAATTTGAATTTTTTATATTAATTTGTAAAAACGTGCCTTTATTTGGCTTATGTGTCTCAACCACTCAACCAAAACAAGAACGTCAACAGTAATATGTAATAGTACGTTGGAAATGAGGCATTATCTGGAAAAGTAATCCAAAGATATTGGAAGATTTATTGGCCAGCTGTGACATCCAATTTAACATTATATTATGTTTGGATTATTTTGTTTGGGGCCATTTGAAAGTAATTATTTAGAAAGATCTCGAAAAATATTACTACTCCCAGCAATAGAAATTTAAAGATTAAAATAGCAATTTGTAGAAATGGAAGATGCGAGTGTATTAAGTTAAAATTTTATTGATCAAATTGCTGATTGCTGATCGATTGTTGAGTGCATTTTTTTAACTTTTGATCTTCAGCAACAGATCTTCAATTTGGGCTTGAAACAACTTATAAAGTAGAGCCAACTGAGACCTAGAAGATATGTCAGAAAACCTCTTTTTAACTCCTTATCACATAAAATTTTGTTTTTGTGAACGTGTATTAGAACTTCGTCACAGATGAATCACGATTTTTCTCCACTCGTTAACACTCATTGGCGCCATTCTGCAGAATTCATGTTATAATTTGATCAAATGGCAATAAAAATGAGCTCCACCTCTTTCTATGACAGCTAATCTTCAAGCATGCTTCTGAGCAACATTAACATCATTAGTTTGAAATGAGCTGGTGTATATTATTCGCATTGTAGGACTGACTGTGGCAATAGTCTCGACACAAACTATTTAATAATATCTATTGTTCTAAATAAAAATTAACGAATGTCCTCAACAACTTTCCTGACTTTGGCTCTAACCGTTGAGTGATAAACGCTGTAACTCAAATGGAAGATAACTTTTGTATTTTAAGGGGTTGAATGAAAAAATACAATATTTTGATATTTGGTGAGGTGGAATAAAGAAAACAGACAATTAATTCATAAAATTTATAATACATAATAAAATAATTACAGATATTTATAAAATAGTTATAAAAACATAACAAAACCAAAAAAAAACGATGAGATAATACTATATAGTAGGTACCTATAGTCCATTTAATAACCAGGAGGAGTAATTTGAAAAGCATTACTCACACCACTAAAAGTAACCAGATTAGTTACTAAAGGGTGTGTTCCGAAAAAGTAGTAGTTCCAAATCTATTAAATATGCATTGATTGATAAAGAAATCGATTTCTTGTCTGTTTAGTAGATTATTTAGATGTTTATTGTAGATATAAGATGGATGTGTTCGATTTTTGACGTTCCTAAATGACCTTACATTGTTTTACCGGACTAAGCGAAGAGCTGGTACTCTAAGTAGAAAGATCCATAATTGCAGATATTCAATACAATTTCTTACTGAAGTTTTTAAAGGAACACTTTCAACGAAACTGAGTGAAAATAACAAGAGTGGATGCGATGACAAAATTAATTATATTCATCTGTCAGAACTATCAAAAATGGAAATTATCAGCTGATGTGAATACTAGAGAGTGTTGTGTGAAACTGGGCGGAATCTGACCAATCAGAGGTCCACAGAATTGCCAACTTAAATTCAAATTACTCCTCCTGGTTTTTAAATGAGGTTTAATCATCTAAAATAATAAAAGCAATATTACGTTTGCACTATTCAAAATAAAGATCAAAATACATATATAGGATTAAGTTTATTGGTAAAATGAATATCTGAAATAGATACATTATAGGAACGGATTATTCTGCTCACGGTGATATTTAATTTTAATTCAGAATCCGAAAAGTGGATAACAGGTGAGAAAAACGTTCAGTATCGCTGGAATTTTCAACGAACATAACACATAATCCTTCCTAATACTAATCCGAAAGTGGTATACTAAGAAAGCCCGATTATAAATGTGTTGAAGTCATACATACGTTATTTTTGATCAGATTGCACGAACCTCTCAACCAACCTAACAGTTTTAGAGCGCTTTCAGACTAGACACTTTGTGGCCAGCTACTAGTGTCTGAAAAGAATCGCGCGGCTAAAAATATATTAATATAAAGACGCATTCACACGAGACGACACAGATAAGGAATACGTGGTGTTTATACATTAAACTTTCAGCTTTTAGCTGCGCAATTCATTTCAGATACTAGTAGTCCCGTCTTAAAGCGCTCTTATTTCACAGCATCAAAGAATCCTAAAACACATTCTTTCAAGTTTGCAATGTAAAAAAGTGGAACTTAACATTTAATTTGTAACCATATATCTCACATATTTTCATTATTCTTAACACAAATAAAACATAAACCAAACAAAACGTTCGGTAAATCGATTAATGTACACAGAGCAGCAAAAATACATTCGTAAGGAGCTATGGTGAATGTATGATTTCCCTGTACCATAGCTATCACTTCATAAATTAAATACACCAAAATAATTAGCGCAATTATTGAGGCATAGAAAGTATGCAAAGGGTCTGTTAACCAAAAAAAGGCACACAAACAGCTACAGATCAAAATAAAGAACAAACTAATGGTGAAACCTACAAGAAAAGTGAATTTGACATAAGTTTGAGCAGCAAAAATGCTCAAAACTAAAGATGTCGCTGATATCAAAGCAACAGTTACTAAAATTGTTATTTCGCCGTAAGAACTAGCTAGTGTGGCTAATAAAAATGCCTTGGACATTGTGATCGTCAATAAAAAGGCGTAATTAACGGGAAATTGTCTTCTCAGTTCTCCACAAAATCCCAAAATAATTAATATCATCACCAATATAACTACAATTATAATTAATAGCGATGCGTTTTTTTTATTGAAACTTACGACTACGGGATCGAACACAAACCAACTGGTTATAATCGTAGTAACTGCAAATTGAATGCTGATAATTGAGAAAACTTTCAAACAGAAGTTGCTTCTGATATTCTTGTTTTCGAAGTTGAAGCCGTTCGAATGGGAGTCCTCATCAGCTATAAAAAAATACAGTATCAATACAGTTTTTTCCAAATGCATTAGAAGTACTTAAATAAAGTGGATTTGATTGACCCTGGTCGTATAAAAGTATATTCTTCACGCGGATGAAGTTTCCATAACGAGGAAGAATTTTGGAATCATCCAAGTGAATAATAGCCATTCTACACAAGTAAAAGACTATACTTTCTCCCCGACTAAAAACCCCGATCGTCCGCGACAGAGTCAACCATTTCTACCACTAGATTATAGAGCATTGTATTTATTTATAAAAATGTTAAGAACAAATATATACGTAACTTATATTTTTAATTTAATCCCTCACATTTGTAACGAGGCTAACGAGAGTGAATTCTTTTTCATTATTCCTTGGTGTTATAATTTGAATTTATATCATTATGCAGCTAAATATGTAAAAATAATTTGTGTGTTATTATTTAGTCGTGAAGAATAGTATATCCTTCAACGAGTGCAGAATAATGGCTATTATTCACGTGGATGAAGTTTCCAAAACGATCGAGCGCATTGAGTGAATTTTGGAATCATCCAAGTGAATATTAGCCATTCTACACAAGTAAAAGACTATACATTCTCTACGACTAAAAAAGAAAGCTTCCAGTGAGGATCGAACCACAATCGTCCGCGCCAGAGTCAACTATCTCTACCACTAGGCTATAGAGCATGTTTATTTTCAAAAAGGGATACGTAACCTACAGTTTTTATCGAAACCCTTACATTTATAAATGATGATTGGGAGTTATAACTAAACATAACTACTGTTGTCTATTTTTTCTCTAAATAATACATAAAATTATGATTCTATCATTATTTTGACGTCTCAAACGACGCTCTGTCAGAATCGATTTGCATTATTTGGTATTTGACGTTTTAAAAGAGACGATTTGATTTGATTTGTTAATTTTAATTCATTTAAGCGTGAATTCTGATAATAATAGAATGTGATTGGCTAACGAGAGTGAATTCTTCTTCATTATTCACTGGTGTGAAGAATATATATCATTATGTAGCTAAATATATAAAAATAATTTGTGCGTTATGATTTAGTCGTGGGGAAAATTTATTATTTCCCAATTTATGCTCAAGCTGTTATTTAACAGCATAATACGAAAATAAATCTTTTTGCATAAGTAATAAAGCTCATTTTGAATAAAAAACACCAAACGGAACGACCAGGGTCGTTATTCTTGACTCATACATTCATAAGTAAATGCTATACTTACCAGATTGCTCAGTATTTATATTCGACTTTTCAATCAAAGAGGAAATTCTCGACGGTGAGTTCAAATTTTGTTTAGTCTCAGTTTCACATAAATGCTCAGTACTTTCATTTGAATAGTTATCCATATTCTGTAAAAAAGCGCAAATTATTATTGACCGAGCACCAAAACTTTTATTATAAATAAGGTGCGAGACATAAGGTGGATTCATGCAAGACAAAATTAAAACTAAAACTAAGAAGATAAAACCATGTTATTTTTCAATTTACTGCATCTTCATTTCTCAATTTCTTTCATGAACATCGATATTATACGTAGATGTTCATGCAAGAAACTACGAAATTAAGAAGTAAATTGAAAAATAACATGGTTTTATCTTCTTAGTTTTAGTTTTAAATGAATCTTAGTTTTAATTTTGTCTTGCATGAATCCACCTTTATCAATGTGTTGTATATACATTTGTTTCCACTACTAGCCAAATTTAAGACAAAAATTGGGAATAATTGACATTATACACTATTTCAATGCTAAAACATTACAGTAGTGCCTTCACAACACACCTTGGGTGTAAGAGCTATACTTATACACCATAGCACTCACAAACGCAACACGATAAGCATTTACCTGTCTGTTTTCGCTCCATAGATTATAAACGTACTCCATATTATGTCATTAGTCAATTTTGGTTGAACGTGAATTTTAAACTAATGGCATTTTAATTCTAATAATTTTATCTGAATTTCAAGCAGCAAATATGTTGAGAATAATCTCCTGAATATAAAAAATTATTTTGCACAAGTTTTTGTTGAACTAATATCTCTGGATTCTCAGAATATTGACATTCCTTCGCCAAATTCCATTACTGACTATGTTTCAATCCGTTTTTCCTTGACAACGGAAACTGCAACTTTGATTCATAAAACCTTTATGAAAAATATTGTCTAGCGTCAAAGCTTACAATTTTTGCAGTTAATTTCCTACTACCTTGTCGAATTTTTAAAAAGTGTTAGGTAGGAACAAGAATTGAAAGAATTTTTCTTGATAACAAATTTTGAAGGTGAAAATGTTAAAAAAATACATTGTAGTTTCACAATTATTCGATTTATTTCCAATTAAATTTTGTAAAACGGGTATCAATTTGAAAGATTTTAATTCAAATTAAAAATTCCATTACCAACAATAGAAATAGTTGAATAAATAATAATAACTTACAATTAGTTTTTGTGGAAATGGCTTAGGTAATCGCTGGCACACTACTAACTCAACTCCTTTTCTTTTTACACAAAAATTCACACTAAACCTAAGACAATATTAATATTGTATGTATGTGAGTGTTCTGTCAAATAACGAATTCTAGGAAATGTTATCTTCAATTTACCACATTCAGCATTTCAGCAAATGCCTCGAGTATGCCTGTTGCGTGAGGTGAGGTGTTTACTGAAATATGGTCCCTTAGGCCTGAAGATTTAAAAAAGAAACTTAAATTGTTACACAAATAACACAAACAACAAATATGTGCACTTAGTAAGTATTAGGATTCAATAAATCAAAGATTCTGCTGATAGTGCTTGAGGTACTCTTATAAGGCATAGGCGTAGCAGTTATGATTTAGTAATGGTTTATGTTACAGTTTGGTGAGAAATAAAACTTACTATCTGATAACGGATCTGAAAACTCACTTACACTTATGATAAAGATGTAGATCCAAGTCTTAGACGCTTCATTAGTCCGGTGATTTGAATGAATGGGTACTTTGGAAGTTTATTTTAACCTTATCATGTGACGAAAGATGGCATATGAGAGAGCTAGAAATTTTGAGAGCAATATAAAATGAAAAAGGCAAGACCATAAGAATTTTCCAGATTCCAACTTTCAGCTTTAACGCTCAAGATCACATAGACCGGCAAAGCTCCAATTTAACAGAACCACCACTAATTCCACTAAATTCTTTGTTAAATGAGATAAAATATATCAAAGCTTGGGGATGTGTACCAGAAGATTTACAATTTTCAAAGTTTCCATGTCGTACACCCAAGCTGTTGAAAGGTGCGTTAAGTTATATGTAGTAACGGAAGCATCTCCAGCGGTTTATTGTCCAGATTCTAGAGATGGTTTTATTTGCTTTAGATTGGAATCTCGCGAAATAATGCCAAAATTTTAAACAAAGTCAAATTATACGACCAAGAAAAAATACAAAATTTAAGGGTTGACTGAGACGGGTGCAACTACTTCTCGTGGTGAGATCTGGGATACCTTGGTTGGGTCTTAAATAGATTAAGTTCATTTTTAATCCGAAATATGCAAATAAAATGACGGAAAAACTATTTAGTTTACAAAATATGCATTACTTTCGCTATACCTAATTGCTGAAAATTTCTACCCTTCTAGGGCAAGGGAAGATGTTTTGTTATGATGCATCGTTTTTGAGAAACGAAAGAGAAATCCACAAATAAAGTATAAGCTTGAAAACAGTAACACCACTGACTATTTTTGATGATTAAGTGCTCTTAGACTTGTTTACGTTTCACAAATTTGACGAGTATCTTGAAACTTGAAACTGTCCGTATTTTTTATGAAACAGAAAATAATATTATTATGCGAACTTAATAAACTGTCTGTATTGTATAAAATGTTTCAACTTTCAACACTATAAAATACGCTGATATCTATTACTGAGTGGTACACTTGTAAATTCCTCCAGCATTCATCCCGAAAATTTGTTATACGAAGGCCGTTTAACATGGTGCAATTTCTTGCAAATGATGAATCTTGCATTTTGCTTGCCATCATGTAATTCTCTTTGCTGCCAATCCAATTGTAGAAAAAAAAAGTAGATATATTACTTTTTTTATAAAAACATATTATAAATATTATTATTATTTGAAATGATATTTAGCGAAAGTGATAAAAATTCTGTAACTTGTTATATTTCAAAACGTCACTTTACTTTATTTATTAGACAAGGCCCCATTACCAAATCACTTGTGAACCGGGTTTGTTCAGCATGTGGTCAGTGCAGAAGGAGCAGAGGATACAAATTGGGGGTGCTGAGAAGTGAAGTGGTCAGTTGTTTGTGAATGGGATGATTAGACATGTTTAGGATTTAAAGAGGTAATAAACCGATAAAATTTTTAAAGAAATTATAATAATTTGGAACCAGGACATGGCCCTCTTCATTATTTGTATATTTATACGAACCAAAGATGTAGAATTTTTACCTGTCTAGCAACGTCATTGAAAATATTTCAAACAATTACTTCAGCTGCATTCTCTTTGAGTATCATTAAATATTCACTGACAGCCAGGCTCTGCTTAAAGCTATCAACAATCCAATAACTATGTTTGGACTGGTAAAAAATTGACTTTGTTTATTTTATAAATTGCTGGTAAAACTATTGAAAAATATGAAATGGAAATTTCGACTAGTTCTTTGGTTATAAGCCTTGAATAGCTGTCAATCTTGAATTTGAACCCAATGTTTCAAAACCTACTAAAAGCTTGATCTGGAAATATATTTTCACCTCTAACTTTTCTTATATTTAATTTTCTTCTCGAGCCTTCATACAGATTGGGACATTATTGCGACGAAATCTATTTACTCATTTATTTTGGAAATACTTTTCAACCAACAAGGCAATCACTGAACACTGTTTACAGTATCACAACTCCAACACTAACAACACTTTCTTACATGCGTTTCGACAACCAAGTTATCTTCTTCAGAGTACACTTAATCAGGTAATTTGGTAGTACTGTGAACAGTGTTCACTCTGTCGAGTATTGCCAACGGTTCCAAACTTGATGAAATAAAATAATTTAATTTGTTAAAATCTATATAATATTCAAACTTAAAATTGTGATGCGTTCCGCTAACACAGTAGCTTTATCAAACGAATGAAAATATAATGAGAAATTTTCAATTAATACCTTAATACCTCAATACTCAATAATAAATTTATGAATACTAAAGGTCTACGAGGTCTATGGACGTTTAATATTACGCAGACGTTTTTGTCGAACGAATGTCTTTTGGGACGTTAGCTGTACCTAATTCTCTATTCATGCCTGGACATGAGTAGTTCCCATGTATAGCTAGACAGGTTATTGGCTACCAAAATAATTTATTATCGTTTTATTACAGTGAAAATCTTTGTCTTGTTTTGTCACTAAATCTGGGCTGCAGCTTGAAATAATTCAATCGTTGAAGCCAGAAAAATTGACTCAAAAATGCAGATAAAAATCCAATTCATCGGATTTCATATCGTTTCAAAGATAGTTTTTCGTCATCCTATATATTCATTGACGAGATTGCTTAATTAAATATGTAAATCTCTGGAGATCCATTTATAATTTATAACCTCTTACGACTGTTGCTTTCGTATAACGAAGACCGTAACAGGACTCAAATTACTTCTTCAACTTGACGTACCTATATTTCCTCAAGAGACGTCATTCATGAGTGAAATTACATAGATTAGATACAGTGTACTCGAATCGAGGCTGTTGTACGAGACATAGAGACGTCTGAGTTAACTTCATTAAGTTGGTATATAATCTATAAGGAAATTTGAATATAAATGTGCAGCTTTACTGAGCACATACAACACAGGGGTGGTTTTCTGTTAAGACAAAGTTTCATAAATTACAACGACATTTGTCAGTTTTGTGTTTATTTGCATAAAAATATTCCAAAATTTACTAAAGTATAACCAATGTTAATTTGATGACCCATATTTTAAATCCCATTGAAGAAAGAAGCTGCCCAATGGCGTGCATACATTTTTTTTATAAATTCGAATACTGTGAAATAATGTATACACGCGTATACAGGGTGAATCACGACTAACGGGACGGAGGTTTATGGCGAAACGGTAAAAAATTTGAAAAGTTTGTCACCTTGTTAGTTTGTACATCCATATAGGCTACATTTTAAAATTATTTTGAAATATACAGGATGTCCCAATAAAGTGTGGCGTATCAAAGTTATAATTTTTCTTATGGAACACCCTATATTTGATTGCATTTTCTGATTGCACACAAAAAATAAAGTACTGTTTCGTAATGGTTCCCTATACCTAAATACAGAGGGTTCCGAGTTATGCTGACTTTTTTAAAAATGTGAACATTTCGAAAAAAATTAATAACTCATTGATATAATAAATTCTAGCGAATTTCCTCTCACAGCTCAATAGTCGGACATTCGTTGAATGTATTCCACGATTGAGTACTAAACATCTCTTTACAGGGTGTTCAGAATTATCAGTTGAATTGTTAGATCATTAAATGTGTTATAACGGGCTTATTTCAAATGGAACACCCTGTATTTCAATAATTCATCATATTCAAAAAAATTTCCCCTTTCGAATGATATAAGAGTGTCCTATACCTAGGTACTATACTTTTCGCGCAATTTACAATTTTCTTAAATTGTAAAATTGATTTTAAAAAATCTGCAATTGTCTCTAAATTTTGTACTAATTATCTTGACACAGCTATTGTGAAGAAAAACAGTGAACTGAACTAAAATAACTTTATTCATTATAAAAAATTTGAAGTAAAATTATTTCACACAATCCTCATTTCACAAACAAAATACAATCGAAAACACTCCAAAACACACTACTAAACGATACTACACTACTAGATGTAAATTACAATAACGGAAACGAAAGGTTGAAATGTCAACTGAAATCCATTGGTTCCGTAACCCTTGATCGACAAAGTGGCTTAGCTACTGAGTAGTGGTTGAACATAGCTTAATCCAGTGACCAGTGGGTTAACCTGCTGAGTTACAACATAACGTAAGGAAAAGATATTTCCAACAACAAATTGATCAGATCTGCGAAACAAGTTACTTTAAATTTTATGCTGCTATGCAAATTGGAGAACTAAATAAAACTATAAATAAGTATGTATGATTTAATTTCAACATTTAAATTATTGTAAACTTTGTACAAATTGAAGACTTAATAAGGTTACCGTGATTATATAACGTGATTATATAATAATATACTTTTGAATGAAACCGGTTTAAAATTCTTAAAATATTAGGTGTTTAATTAATATATATTCAGATATTTATTCGTTTTGTTTTGAAATAATTTAAGGACTACTTATTTTATTTTTTGGCAAGCGTCCAAATATCTTTCCATTCCGGAGCGCCAACAACAAACCGCGGAAAAAGAGAAGAAGAAAAAGAGAAAAAGTTAGATTTTTATATTCAAAAACCTACTTTGAATATTGATCGTGGAAAATGGGCATTCAATTGATCGTGTGTTACATATCGCTAATGTTTAAGTACTACCAACTCAAAAAGAAAAAAATCCTAATTTAGGTTAAAATTATTGATGAGGAAATAAATATGATTGAGGTAATAGTGTGGAGGATTTGTACTAAATTTATACACTAACTCTGCCATAGATATCGCAGTATAATAATTATTCTAACGCTTTATAAGCATAAAAAAAGTTCAAAGACAGTGACCGTTTAACTTAGAAGCAACAACTTCCCGGGCTATATGACCCAGACGGCTATTGTATTACACTTCAAATATAAACGTGGTTGATATTTCTATGTAACACCAACCATTCTACTTTTGATAATTAATGGTAGAAATTGTTTTGCTAAATTTTGCCAGCTGTTTCTTGGGTTGATATTTTGGGTACTCAAATTTTTATATTTTAAGCTCAAAATTCTGCAGGTGAAACACCCTCTATAAACAGAAGGATTGAGATTTCCCCTCTCTTTGAAAGTTAATAAAGAACATATTGCATAGTTTAGTTATAATTTCTGCGAATTCAAAGATAAATACCACGACAACCTGTATCGGCAAAAAACGCCATCATGTGGGTTCATTTTACGACACCAAACAGTAGACACCATGCAAGCGAAATGGAACCGACTGGATTCAGTTAGGTACCGTCTACATTGTTGTCAGCATGAATTTATTTCTTTATCTATGAAGATATTGAAAAAGAATCCCAATCAAGTCGATACGAAATGTTTGCTACGATATGATACCCTTAAAAATCATTGTCATTCTAAAATTGAAAACGTAAAATTGATTTTGTAACGGGCAAAGAACAAATAGAATAATTGAATCTGGGACAGTAACGAAATTAACAAAAAAATCGAAAAATTTTTGTCGAGGTGCTATTGTAGTTTAATGCGATTCATACAGGGGTCCCAATGTTAAAAGTGGTATGAAAACATTATTTCCCCAGATAGTCAAGTAGCTATCAATGTATCAGCCCGAAGATGATTTGGACCTAGACTAACTAAGCAATTCAGTAGAAAATAACACAATATCCTTGTTGTGAATACTGGTGAACTAGGAAATAAAATAGCTGATGAGCTAGCAGGGAATGCAGCGGCCACTTCCTTTGTAAAACCTGGTAGGAATTGAAGAGGAAAGAAAAGAGGGTACCTAGACCTTCCAGAACTGAAGCGGTCGAAGATATATTTTGCGAACCACAACGGGTATAGATAAAACGTTAGCTAAGAAATAGAAATGGGTTTCTTTACAGAATATTGTAAACTTGATCGTCATGTATAGAGCATGAAGCTAAAGGCACCGAATGAATGCAAGGAAAAAAAGGGAACCATCCTTTCAATTGCTGATCCATCTTCACCTGGATAAAGTTTGAGAAGACCTAGAAGAATACCCTTCTTGCACATAGGATAAAGTTTAAGAGATGTGCGATACATTAATTTCAAAATAACGAAGCTAAAATTGTCCTGTGCTGAAGAATTGTGTAACGGACGTAATGGTTGACCTAAATATAGTATGATAAATATTTCTGTTGTCGAGTTTATTACTCATTGACTTTATTTAATAATGATTATTCTTTTCGTATGATTTTCAACCAATCAGAACGATTAATTTAGTTAAGTTACCTTGTATAATTTTGATAATACCTGATTATACATAGAGTAGCTCTACCAATCAAAAAATTTACAAGTGATTATACATAGAGTGGTTCTACCAATAGAAAATTTTACAATGCCTTAATTTTCGTAGTAACCAATTATCTATGGTAACCAGTAACCACATCGACATCAATAAACAACAACACACAAACTAACATTACCGTCAAATTCTGACGTTTATCAAAAATGAGTCGATTTGGATTGTAGTTTACATTGTAACAATTTGTATCTAAATTAATAAATTGTTTATATTTACATCTCAAACTCCTTGACAGAATAATCCTCCCGCTTTGCGGTCGGATTATTTAAACTGTCAAACTGACACTCTTTGTAATTATGCAGGAAGTTATATATATAGCCTGATTATTTTGAAGTACTTATATAGTATTACTACTGAATAATTACATAAGTAACATTAATTATTTAATTTTATCAAGCGAAACAACAAATAATTAGTACATTATTATATTATAAAACATTTGTTTTGTGCTTATAAGTTATTCGTGTGCTAATTAATCAGTAGCGAAATTTTTCTTAAACAGCCTAATGTACAAAACAAATAAATCATTATATCGAAGGACTACCCGATTTTCTTAAAGTAAAATTGACAACACTGGTCGACGAAATCTTGAGTACCTACGTGTAAGCGTTGTTTATGTTGATTATATTCGCGTTTGATACAGAGATTGTTGATTGTTAAATACACCGGTATTCGTATTATATACCTTTCGTTATTTCGGCATCTGCCCACGATCAACTTTTATATCAAAACTGATAATCTTTTGAATGTTTTAAACATTTGACAAGGCCGTACTACTCACAAACAGTCGAAATTAGTGAAATTAGTGATACAGTTGTCGTTTGTAAGTGACGGTGCTAGTTTTTTTTATTGTTTACAGTTTTTTGTGATGTAACTCGGTATATTATGGTTAAACTTGTTTAACACTATTTTTATTTAATCGAATGTTCTTAACACTTTTTACAACAGTTTAAATAGTATTCTTAATTGATATTGTTTAGATGAACATGTTCTTTACCAATTTTAGATATCCTAACATTATTCTTATTTTTACCACATTTATGAGGATTTATTTAGTACATGAAAAGTGAAATTTTTGAAGTTTACAAATTTAAATTACTTTTCGTAAAGAACGATTTCATTTTCGTCTATTTTTAGAAGGATAAAAACTTATTTCGTTTTTTTTTTACCCAAATCGAACATTTTTGAAAGAAGTAGTATTGCTAATGCAATTAGAATGCAAAATATGTTGTAAGAAGTGTTTTTTCAAATTAAGACGGAGCGATGATAAAAAGCCAAAAACGCGGTTTAAAACTCTTCTCCTCCATGGAATGTTTACCTTCAAAGATAATTGTGCCAAATCCAAGTAAATCAGATGGACACCATTCAATTAATACTGAAGCACAGCGTCTTGAATGGGAATGGAAACAAATCGGAATTAGACTGTAAGTAATTCTGTTTCACGACTAGGTTACATTATCTATACAGTGTGTAAAAGCCAAATGGAATAAATTCATTATTTCGGTTACTGTACATATTTATAAAAAATCCCGAAACACGTCAAATTTAAATTATAACTTGACATTCTTTAACGTGAAAATGCAACCCCTACCTTCAACCCCCTTAGAATGACAGGTACAACCCCCAATTTTTTAAATGGGAAGTATAGGCTTGTGATATATCATTTGAAAGGTCTCTTCATTCTCTATTCAAAAATGTTATTGTTTTTAAATTTAATGCAAAAATTAACATAAAAAAAATTAATATCATGTTGTTACCGAAATTCGCTAAAATATACTCGGAACTTATTACAATATTACTTAAAACTTATTTCCCGTTTAGGTCTTGATAATGAGAAAGTTAACAAATACCGTAGCAATGTGGTTTTTAGATGGTAACCATTAAAAAACTTTAAAGAATTTCCGTGGCAACGCTATTTTAACAAGCAGTAGTAAATTGTTTCATTTAAGTTGTCATTGTTGTAATTTGAGTATAAAGTTTGTTCAATTCAATTCTGAAAAATGGTTAGATTAACGGAAATGCATAAAATAACAGTTTTACAAATGATTGGTTACGGAGATAACATCCGAACACAACAGGAAGTAACTCGCCTATTTCATGAGAAATTTCCTAATTTACCGCCTATATCCCAAGGAACAATAAGTAAAATAGAAAAGCAGTTTCGCGAGTTTGGTCATGTAAGGCAGATAAAAAAAGCAGCTGCTAATGCACTGAGTGATGAACTCAAATTAGATGTGTTGCTTGAGTTTCAGGAAAACCCACATACATCGAGTAGACAGGCATCCACTACATTCAATGCTAGCCATACATCGATAGCAAACATATTAAAAGAAAATAAATTGCATCCGTATAAGATGATACCTACTCAGGAGCTCATGTAAGACGATTTTGATAGGAGAACTTTTTTTTGTGAGCAAATGATGGACATGTTGGATAACAATATTATCCAATTAGAAGACGTTATGTTTTCTGATGAGTGTACTTTTTTACTTAACGGTCATGCTAATCGGCAAAATTGCCGCTACTGGTCCACGGAAAATCCTCACTGGATGAGAGAAGAACACACTCAATACCCTCAAAAGGTTAATGTTTGGGCAGGGATTGTAGGGAACAATATAATTGGTCCCTTTTTTATTGAGGGCAACTTGAATGGCAACAATTATTTGGCACTACTTCAAAATGATGTCATTCCAACGTTGGCAAATTTATATCCTGATCCAGGTAATCCTCAAGTTCCAGCGAATACGATATGGTTTCAGCAGGATGGAGCACCACCACATTACCAACTTAATGTCCGGCAGTACCTCGATACAATATTTCCCAATCGGTGGATAGGGAGGCGAGGATCGATTGAATGGCCAGCGCGATCACCTGATCTTACATTATTAGATTTCTTTTTATGGGGATATGTGAAGAGCCATGTGTACAAAACTAAACCTTCTGATTTAAATGACTTAAAAGAACGAATAACGCTTGCGATTAGGTCGATCACGCCTGATATGTTAAATAATGTTAGAAGACAGTTTTATTTGAGATTAGGATGTTGCCAAGACGTTCGCGGAGAACATTTTGAACATCTACTTCATTAACATTCATAGTTTTTTTTCGTGTTCTACATTTTATTACGTTTTGCATTACATTTTAGTTTTTGATTGTATTGTAGCGAATTTCGGTAACAACATGATATTAATTTTTTTTATGTTAATTTTTGCATTAAATTTAAAAACAATAACATTTTTGAATAGAGAATGAAGAGACCTTTCAAATGATATATCACAAGCCTATACTTCCCATTTAAAAAATTGGGGGTTGTACCTGTCATTCTAAGGGGGTTGAAGGTAGGGGTTGCATTTTCACGTTAAAGAATGTCAAGTTATAATTTAAATTTGACGTGTTTCGGGATTTTTTATAAATATGTACAGTAACCGAAATAATGAATTTATTCCATTTGGCTTTTACACACTGTATATTGAAGACTTCTTTTATGATTTGCATAAATAGTGAATTGAATAATGTATGTATGTGATAAATATGGAAAAAAATTGATTTTGTGATTTATGTATGTGACATCATATTAAAAAGAATATGCGAGATTGTGAAATCACGTTAAATCAGCTCCATAGGTTTTTTCATTTGGTTAAAGTTAGGTTAGATTTTGGTTTTAGTTACACTTTGATATGTTTAGTCGCCGGGAAGGAATATGTGTGGAATTATGATAAAAACTATTGATTGTCATTCCTATTATTTAATATTATTATTTTTTTGAGGGGTCCAAAGTCATGCGCCTTATTAAATATAACTTAAGAACGATAGAAAAAAAATTCTGTCTAGTTTTAATATGAAACCGTGATTCGACAATTTTATCAAATAGCACGATCCAATTATAAACAACAATAGATCAAAAATAACTTGAATTTCGATTTTATTGTCATTATTATTTTCAACTAAGCTGCATTCTCTTAACTTTTGCTTGAAAACAACCAAATTGTGTTAAATTGTTTAATATTCTCTTCACTGTCTGACGGCTGGGTAGAGGTCAATCTTGATATCTAGTAGAAAATGAAACATATATGTTCTAGTAACAGCTCTGACATATTCACGATGTACTAACAGTAAATTTGGATAATGTTGTGACATTAAAATTCAATATAGAATCTGGAAAGTTGATAATATGCAGAATGTTGGAGCACTGATCTCGAAAACACTAGTTGCAAAGGTTACCAATTATGAGTTGAGCGTGGAAGAGTATTATTTAGATTCTTCGTAACGTTTCAATGGATATCTAATACTGCTATTGGGTTTTGCCATAACCAATAGTACCTACAAACAATCAGTTGGTGTTGTCAGTACTTCACTTAGTTCTAATGACCCAGAATAAGCCCCATACGAACTCACAATTACATATTGAATAATCTTATAATGATGCAAAGAATGGCGAGCTGTTGAGGCGTAAAAGTTAATTTCTTAAAATAAGCTTGATTGGTAGATATAGGCTTTCCTTTAAAGCTCTACATTTTGATAAATACTCATTCAAATATTGTCAATTGTTAACGAACTATTAGAAAATTCAATAAAATAAACAGTATTCCATATGAAAAGATATTACTTTGATATGCCACACTTTAGTGGGACATTCTGTATATTTAATAATAATTTTTAAATGTAGCCATTATTAATATACAAACTACTAAAGTGACCAGCGTTGTAATTTACCGTTTCACCATAAACCTCCGTTCACTGGTCGTGATTTACCCAGCACTTGATCTCTTTAACGATTTTTCCTACCTCGATCTTTAAATTAACATGTTATGTATTTTCTTGGAAGATATAGAGGATCCATAACTCACGTAAACCAAATAAAGCTCAGGTCTGACGTTTCCCGGCAACCTCAAGTAAATGAACTGTTTATATAAGTATTAACCAAAGTTCCGTGCTTTGATGTCAACGAAATCGTGAAAAGCAAAGTTATCAAGTATTTCTCTTCCGAGATAACATCTCAAAAGTTAATTAAAACTGAAGGGAAATTAAGTCGCCGGTGGAATTATTTGTTACTTTGTTTAAACGAAGAAAATAATATCTTTTCATTATTGTACGCGGTATATTCAACAAGAGAGTCAATGATATTAAAATAATAATATTACAGAGCATCTGTAAAGTAATGCAAACATTTATAAAGATGATAGGAGAGGAGCTAACAATTCTGAATGTTAAGATGAACCTATTAGTAGCCAAGGTAATAAAAAATCACAATTATATCATAAAATATTTATTAAGTTGATATTAAAATATACAAACTAAAAGTTTTTTGGGGAAAAGCTAGCGTGATATTTGGCAAAACGAGGTGATTTTTTAATTTTTACATACAAAAATGTAAACAACTTCTGGAAATTTGCTTAATAATCTCGAAGATGTACTTTGCACTTTTCAGATAAGTAAATCGTGTTACTTTTACAAAAGTGACTTCTTTGTGATACTGTCAATGACTTTTATTCAGTGGCCCATGTGATCACACCTCATCTCACGTCATTTGATGACGCGCACTTAAAAGGTCTTCTAAAAACGACGTTAGATGTTGCTACGGTTCTGGCTTCTTTCAGTATTTTCTGCCTCTCCATTAAATTTTAGCAAGAAGAGAACTAAAGTAGATCTAAATTCAAGTTGAGATTTTTTGGGTCCATTCAAATATTGACCTGAAGGTAAACCGATGACCCAAAATGTGTACAGCATTGATCATTGGGGCATTAATTTGTATTCTTCGTAACCATCACCTGCAATGCCCCAAAAATGCTCGCAATGCCTCAGTAATGATCACAATGCACCAGTAATTCTTGCTTGAATACCGCAAATAGTACAGGGTTGTGATATTATTTTAACTGATGAATGTTTTCATTATTGATAGTCCCAGAATCCACATACACAGGATTTTTTAATGATTCACCCTATATCTTAATTTTGTTATAACTCATCAATTAACTAGAAACTTTTGTCATTTGCACTTTTTTATGCACATATTGTGGACATTTCCATTATAAAAATTCAGATACGATACGATAAAATTGAAATTCAGGATTTTTTTTTAATCATAAAAATATCAAAGAGAGACAGAAAGTTGGCGCTTTTGTTCAGGATAGCATGTAACATGGGCTACATCAAATTGAAATTTCAGCAATTTTCACTGAAACCGGTTTTCCAGAAGATTAGTGCTATATTATAGAGAACCCCACGCCTTTTTTAATGGATTAATAGTATATTACGTAACGTGTGTGGTAAGAAGCATTTTACGCACGAATGGAAAAGTTACGCACGATGCCGCGTAGCGGCGAGTGCGTAATTCCGTGAGTGCGTAAAATGCTCTACAACACCAGTTACGTACTATACTTTACCCACGACCTACTTCTACATGTATTTATACTCTTATTATTGATAATACTTGAACAACATCAACAATATTTGGCTATTTCTGCGATTTCCATGATAATATTAAATCCATCTCACTTTCACTCGACATTTTTTAATTGAATAAAGCTTTCCACAAAATACACAAACCATTATAAGTTATAAGGATAATAAAAAAGTGTTTTAAAAGTTTCTTGACAGTTCTTACGCAAATCGCTATTGCAGCCTATACCGAAGTTTGATGTTTTGACGGCTTATGTCAGATTTTTGAATAAAATGGCGACGTCTATTGACAGTTGCTAAGATGTTGCTAGGGAAGCCGTGCGATTTACTTTACAGCTGTGCGTTTTTTTTACCGTGCGTAATAGACGTCATTACATTAGCGCCGACTGTGTGTTATTGACTGATTACAGGGGGGGTCGTAGGTAAAAATTATTTCCTACTTTTCATTTCGATTATTCAAATCAAAGTAAACCCATCCTAAAAATAATAATTCCTTCATGAATTAACGCGATCTTTTAATGTCTTCATTTAATCTTTGACCTTCATATACGTTAAATTCTTTAGTAGAAAGTCATCAAAGTAGTTGTTTATGGTCAGGATGTCCTCAAAAACTTGTTTTCTTTGCAAAAGACTCGTACAGTGGATTAAGAAAATGGTATTCAACGAGATGAGTGATAATTGATTATCTTTAGTTTTATTTCGAAAAATACTATTCGAATGATGAGGAAGTATACGTCCAGTCCAAATTTTCATTCAACTTTAAATTGAAATATTTGAAAATATTTATCAATTTATATAATATTCAATAACTATTTCTCTCAATATGTGATAAATCATAAAAATGAATCCTTTGATTGACATACCTGTATCAAAAATATACAGAAATAATACTATGGGATGAAATACAAACAATCAAAGGTCAATAGTTTTAGTTATTGAGTAAATCCAGACAGATTCATATGAAAAAAAAAACGTTTTCCACAAATTCTTCGTGAATATTGACATTGTTGAGAAAATTGTTAGAAGCAAAATATCATTTTTGTATTGAAGTGAAGTTAAAAATTATTGCTTCTACTAGTCAACTGAGAAGTTGAATATTTCTATTTCAAATATTTTGAGAATCCAAAGATAGTAGTTTAACAAAAATTTTTGCAACATAATGTTTTATACTCAGGAGATTATCTTTAATGTATTCACTGGTTGAAATTACCTATAAAGAAAATAGTTATTTGTTTAACTAGGCAACAAAGTAGTAGATTGACTGCCGAGGCTAGGAATTCAGCTAAGGCAGTCAATCTACTTTGCTGCCGAGTTGAACATATAATTTTTTCTCCGATTGTTAATAATGATATAGGAGGATATTGTATTTGCAAATTATAACAATTCCCACAATCTCTTTATTTTTCCTGTAGTGTTCAATTAAAAAAAAAATTTGATAGAAATTGCAGTTGTTGGAATGGTTGGTTGCTATGAAAATGTCCATAATTCAATAAATTTCTGCGAAAAAATATCGGTATATTTAAATTATTATATAATGGACAGTGTAGTAATTTTACCATCAATGTTAATAACAACTAAACATATGTTTTTAAATTCTTGTTAAAAGTTTTATGTAATAATTGCTAATAAATGATTACTTCAAATGTTTTATTCCAATTGAGTATAATCATCAGAAAAAGTAATACTTTGCTGATTGATATGTGTCAGCAAAATTAATATTTGCTGCCAATCGGAGAAAAAAGTATTAGAACCTGAACAGGCGTTGTTTCTTCTCAGCTATAATGCATTATATAAGTTTTTTGAACAAGCAGTCATTATCGATTGTCGATTCACTGATTGAATAGAAAAAATAGTATTTGCACTGGAATATTCCTGTACACATATCTTGATTTTAACCTGGTTTTGATTACTATAGTTCTCACAAGAGGATTTTTCAACCTTGTCGCATTGTTGGTACTGTGCTCCCTCGCAGGTGCAAGCTTAAAGTGTGGCAGAAGACTTCACAACGGTAAATGGTCGCATTTATCCATCCCAACGTAGCGCTATCGGAGCGAAAATGATTCTCTAGCACTTAATTTGAATTTTAGATCTCTTGGGATTTTTTTTTCGTTTGGGAGGGTTTTATTGACTCCGTAGAGGTAAAACTGGTGGTAAATATCGATGTAGAGTTGGTTCCAGAAGCAGGAAAAAGTGTGATGCATATCACGCTGAATTTTTATTAGTTGAGTTTTGATGTCTTCTCTTTGTTGAATCTCTAAGGCACATCTACTTGAAAGGAAAGTCGAGAATGAATGGAGGATCATATTTGTATATCTTAAAAGTCTGTTTACTTCACGCTTTTATTAAGTTTTCAAAATTGGCTTAAAACAATTCACTGCGCTTCAAAATATCCCAACTTAATTGAAATACTTCCATTCATTCCATAGTAATCGTTCTTAATTAAAAATGCTATATATTTATGCTGGTATTTTACAAACCCAGCTTTATTCTCTCGATTAATAATGGGTAATAATCAGCATACCAAATTCAAATTGCTATCGTAAAATTCAGCACAACCCTGGAACGTTGTCACAACTCTGGGAAAATAGAGCAGACTAGACTGCGCGTCTGCATAAATAAATGGTGTGTCTGGAATAGTCTAGAACAGCTGGATCGTTAACCCCATATTGTCGGCGATGTTGGGGAAAGCCATTCGGTCTCCGCTTTTTGAGACTTTTTCTTTCCGATGAACGTTCCGATAAGTTCTAGCTTTAAGCCATAGCTATAATTTTCTTAAACTATTACGAACCAATCAACTAAATGTAACTCTTCTCTGTTTATGGAGTATTTATCAAATATTTATTAACAATAATATTCATTGATGGTGAATATTCAATAAAAGTTATTAAAAAAGGGACAAAATATATTTATGTATGTATATTTATAAATGTATTTCTATGATTATTAAATGAAATCAATTTATAATAAATTTCACAACAGAAATAATATTTAGTATAGCTAGTTTTTTACTGTCGAAAAATTCCTCACTTTTTGACCACGTCGTATAATCTACAACTTTTTTGCTGTACACTTTTCTCTCAGACGTCAACTTTCGCCGGAAATCGCAATAATCAAAATCCCCACCCCTTTCCACCCCCCAAATATATCTGGAAGCACCCCTGCTTTATTTTTTCTACATTTCAACATTTCCAATTGCTCCCATCCTGTTTGTATTTTTTTTCTCTTCAAAGTAAGTTAATTCGACTATTCTAACTTATTTTTTGAAAGCATGAGATAAGATATAAATAATAGAGTGTCAGAATAAGCAAATATTCTACACTAAAACAATAAATAACAAAGTTTCTGATCTTGGATACTCCATCTGCGGACACACAAGAAGAATCTCCAACTTTCTACTCAAGAATAAGATTTAAAATAACTCCGAATAGATACCTCATATACTTTCTCAAAAATTATATTACTCTCAGTTACACGTGAAATATATCCAAGTGCATTTTTGCAGATCAATATATTTATCATCCAACATAAATGTGCTTTTAATTAACAATATTTTATTCAAATTTGTTATTTATCTTCAAAACAAGTATATTATCTACAAATCTGCATTAATGTTATGATTTGCTGCGTGCACTTTATTTTATTCAAATGTATTGAAATTTAATTTGTGTTGATGGTGTGTGGTAGTACAATTTAGTAGTATATTGTTAAAAATTCAGAATAGGATATTTGTTTACGTTACAACATAAAAACATTTAAAAAAGTGTGGATAAATATTGTAAGAGGATATCATGCAACTATAACACAGTATTTAGGTTTTAGATTATGTTTATGATATATAGGGTGGGACGTAAAAGTAATGGTTCAAAGTGAAATGGAAGATTCTTTGCCTGAATTTGACGCAAATTCCTTTTGATTGATGATAAGAAAGATACAGGGTCAAGTTGAAAATGTTTTTTCTCGGTAAATTGGAAGATTTTGGATATATAAACGTAAAAATTTGAAGATGTGGGTTTTAGTGCCTGGGAAATCATAACATAGGTATCCGTTTCGATGTATTTTCTAGAGAGCGCCATAAAAGCTACGCTGTTGGTTTAATTGTGCGATTAGCTTATTTATCGTTTAGGGTATCCCTTTATTTATTGAAAAATATTGAAACTACATCAATATATAATTATCACTTATAATTGCACAAGAGGTTTGTATTTTATCGGGTAAATTTGGATTGTTTAATGAGAAACTGTTGCCTAGCAATTAGACGAGAAAAACTGTCAACTATTAAAAACGCGACATCGAAGGTGGAGCGTTTTTAGGTTGAC
This sequence comes from Galerucella nymphaeae, assembly GCA_963978555.1. Classification (NCBI taxonomy): domain Eukaryota; kingdom Metazoa; phylum Arthropoda; class Insecta; order Coleoptera; family Chrysomelidae; genus Galerucella; species Galerucella nymphaeae. The sequence continues at coordinate 13,122,587 of OZ021710.1, forward strand.
AGTTTTTCGAGTTTAGAAGTTGAACAACACAAATTTAACCGATATCAATACAAACATCGAGTGTAATTCGGCAGGACAATTCAATGAATCGGCTCATTGTTTGTGTTTAGAAATTCAAATTATCTATTTTGGTAACCAGCACTACGATAATTGATAAACAAATGCATAAGTGAAAAAACCACAAGTGCATTTATCGCTGAAAAAGTTTAAGCTAACTTTTGCCGGTGTCAAAGTGGCAATTACACTGTGGCATATGCGATTTTTTATACATGAGTTGAATTGTCAGTCTTAAAAGTTACTGGTTTTCGAGATATTCACATTTTTAAACCTCCCTACACTATTTTTATTTCATTTACCTATTAGCACAAAAATAATAACATTCGTAGGCGCCGATGTCAGCAAATATATTATTTACTATAACATACTAAGAACATTGATATTGTCATAGATTTCGAGAACCTATTGCTTAGTAACAGCCCAACGCCGAATGTTCTTGGTACGGAGCACAAACTCTGTATATAAAAAGTGTCGAAAGGAGTGAAATTGGTGGCGCTAGTATAGCTAAGAGGTCAGAAGTTTAGGGAATAGGGACAGCGTAGTCAATTATTTTTGGTTATGTAAATGGGGTGGTTGTTTATTTTATGATTGGTCTTAGCAAATTTCAAGTACCTGGTGTTACGATTGATTAGAGGTCAGTTTCTTCAATAGTTTCTTAAAAATGATGCTGTCAACGTCTTCCAAACCACAACCTTATTATGGATATTTTTCAAGGGGAAGGGAAAATAACCATTCCATTCACCCTTCCCCTTCTGTATAGTTTCTTGTCGTTTTCGACAGTTCGTAGAGTTTCATTGCTAGGTGACGGAAAGTGGAAATAATTTCAAATCTAGCTCTAGTGACTGTCATAATGACCTGGTTGTCAGACCATAACAACTTTAACTCTGTATTCTCGATGAAACGAACACAGGAATTTAATTTTATATGGTACATGAACTGGGACCGGCTCTTTTCTAAGCGGTAGTTGTGTGAGAAACGTGACATGCTGCAATATTCATCAGCACTCATTTACCCGAGGGTGATTTTAAACACAACTTTCAGGTTTTCGTTACTTCTGAGTCGGATTTCCGATATTTCGCCTTGGAGCGAAATTTCGAAATTTGGTTTTAAATAATTGATCGGAACGATCAAACAATACAGTTCTGAATTGGAAGAGATAATTTCTTGATAACTTGAATTTATTGTTAAAGCTAGATTGAGCGAGACTACATGAATATGGATTAAAAAATATTTTCATTTCAATTAATTTTCGTTAATTTTCTTATAGTTGAATTGAAAATTATTTTGTACTTTTAGTTAAATTATCTATAAAGGGTGTTGAGTAATAAGAGCGTGTTGAAAGGAGGGTCAGAAATAAGATTTATCAACAATTGTATATTGCACACCAAGGTGGTGAAGACTATTATTGACTGAGCAACAAAATTATTTCCCGACGGGTTTTGCTCCTAGCGGAATAAGGTGCGAAGTTTATAAATATCTTCACCACCATGGTGTATGTACGATTTTTTCCACTACTTGCCAAATTTAAGACAAAAGTTAATAGTAATTCAGAAACGCACCTGAGAAGCTTTCACCAGCTTTTACCCCGTCGTCTGACTGACAAGTACACTGTCACTTTTCGATATATTTGTTGTGTTCTTTTTACGGAATTTGTCGAGCAGATCAGTTGCTCTGTTCACTTAAATGATTTTGCGTATTCTTTTCAAGCGCTCGTTTTGAACAGAGCTGAACTATCTCTTCCCCCCTTGTCCCTAAGTGCACTACATCCAGAGGGGGCTCGGTTCTGATTACTTGCTCCGTTCAGTTAATTTATAACCTCAAAACATAAGGAAATCAATCAGAATTCGATTTATTTTGATGTTGTTTCAAAATGTGTGAGCACTTATATGGAAACACCAATAATTTCATTACAATAAGAATGAAGGATAATGAAACAAACTTATCCTATGATATTGGTGTTAGTTCAGAAGATAAAAAAAGAGCAGAAACGAGTAAAGTGAGCATAATTATTTTATTTAACTAAAATACCTATTTTAGACATCGATTTTTATAAAAGACTTTTAAAACATTGTAAAGAGCATTATCAACCCAACCAAGATGTCTTAACTTGCATATTTTTATTGAAAACTAAATAATAAAAACAATAAACAGTACGCTAACCTAACTTTCCTCAACTTATTATTTTTGCGCATTCTCTTTAAGATTTTCTGCTCACTTTGTTCACCCACTCAGGTTGAAAAACAGAGCTGAACAAATTACTGTAAAAAGATCACAATTATGAACGTACTCCTTATGTCATCAGTCATATTTGGTTGAGCGCTAATTTCAAATTAATGGCGTTTAAATTCAAATAATTTTATTTTGATGGGTAATTTTAAGCAGAAAATACTATCTCTGTATTCTCATAATATTTGAATTAGTCCATTATTCACCTAGGCTATTGATAGAAGAAAATTATTAATATATATTTCATTTTATTTTATTTATTTGGGATACAAACAAGACAAACCCATAAAAGTATCCACTAATAGTTACACATAATTTTACAAATTAGATAAAAAAGAAAATATAAATATAATCATATAACTACATTAAATAAAAGTAAATACAAGTATACAAAAAAAGAGAGAACAGGTGTAGATAATAAAACGAAATTAAATTTGCAAAAAATAGTCTTCCAGTAGTTTTTTAATCAAATCTGCACTGTAACAAAAAATATCCATTTTAACAATACTGGACAATTTTTTGTAAGTATTTGTTATTCTGTGAGCAGGAGAATTTAGGAAATAATTGGTGAGTGCCTGATGTGTGATAGAGGTATAATTGTTTCTAGTTGAGTGGCTGGGAATACGAAGTGTTATAAAGTTTGTAAGTTTAAGGCAATCTATATTGTTATTGAGGATTTTGTGAATAAATAGTACATCCGCAATTTGCCTACCATGCTCTAGTGAAATTATTTTTAAATTAGAACGAATACATTGCCTGTCCACATTGGGATAAAATTTTCTTTTACAATATGAAATATACTTATTCTGGACTGATTCTAATTTTGAAATATAGACCGAACAACGTGGGTTCCAAATAGTAAAGCCAAATGTTAATATACTATTTACATATTATGCCATATATACCGGTAAGAGGATTACAATCACTAATAGAGAAATTCAACTTCCCAGTTGTCTGGAAAAAACAATAATTGTCAACTACTAGTAGAAAAAAATTATATTTTCTTTGTGCAACTTTCTAGAAACAAAGCTAGAGCGAAAATATGGATATCAATTTAGTTTATCCAGTTAGATTCCCGTAGAGGGTGGTGATTGATATAGATATAATATAATGTATCGATTAGATATATCGTGTATCCTGAAGCTTCACAAAAGATGGAAACTAGTTAATACGCGCAGGAATTTTTCAATAATCGTTCGAAAATTTGGAAGAAATTGAATTCTCTGAAATAAATTTAATATGTTAAATTGAGACATTTTCCAGTTCACTGATTTCACTGATTATTCTAGTCGACGTTGAAAATAACCTCGTTTGATTATAAAACCGATTGAAAAACCACATAGAAACGCCTAGTTAACTTAATCTCGTTCCAAATAACGAGCCATTGAAAAATCAACAATGGGATTTGATATTCAAAAATATCGATTATTTTTAACCATCCGACAAAAAACGCAAACATTGGTTTAGCTGAAAATTCGCGTATTGTGTAGGTATGTTCGTTTTGAAAAAAAAAGCTTAAATCGAGTCCAAATTAATTTTTTCGACTATGTGCTGTACCATGAACAAATTCAAAGCTTTAAAATATGCAAGCATCAGCAAATAACATTTGATGAGGTAAATTGCATGGTGAGGACGGATCAGATTAGGTTTAGGGTATTAACCATGATATCGTGTTTAATACCGGAAGCTAAGATTTGCCTCTATGGCGATCTTGATTGAACTGGAAGTGTGACTCAAATTAGATAGCGTCAATTAACATTTGAAATAGATAAATACAGAGTTTTGTCTATCGAATTTTGATATTTTGTTTAATAATATTGGACTTTTATTAAAATAACTTGACAAAGAACCAACTAATTCATTATAGAAAAGTTTTGTGTTAACCTACAAAATGTGAAAACGATACGCTACTGATTTGAAGGCGACTCCACGTGGCTTCTTGTGTAAAACGGAGCGTCTCTGATTCAACAAATTAGGTCATGTGTACCAATGGGAAAACTCCTCATTCGATTTAAAGAAATGTGCAAATGTTTGTCAATTTATTGCGTTGAATGGTAGGGAGATGGGGAGAAAGTAATTAAACTTGAAACCTTCTGTATCTTCCAGGATGTTCGTCTTTTAGAATCCCATTTTTTGCATTTAGTTGATCTTTTCTTGTTATTGTCCTGGCAATAAATAATTTCCTGATAGTATGTGATGAATTTTCTAACGAAAATATCACAGTCCATTTTAATTTTCTTCAATTTCGCTTACATTAAATAATTCCCAACCAAGACTTATAATTTTTATTAAAATTCATAAGACCATCTACTAAAACTCATTTAAATTATACGGTCTCATATATTTCCTTTCTTAACAGTTTCTCGAGTGGTTAATTTTCACACAAAGTGGAAATGTATAGTACACAGCTCTTGAACAGGTAGTTATGTACCAAAAGAGCCGACCAATTAGGAATAAATCACTTCTTAAGTCTGCCTTTATGAGGTTGAGGAAAAGTGTATTAGTTCGGAATTGCGGCAGAGTGTTCACGAAGAATAACAAGTACAAATTCTTACTAGTTTATGGGTTTTTAATGGTGATTTTTTTATCAGTTGTAGAAAGTAGAGCAAATATCGATTGTACTGCAAATTTGTTGAATTTAGTTTAATAATTTTCCTTATTTATTGCCCATTATGATAGTGATATTGGGAATTGTTGAGCAGTTTATGATATGTTTGTTCATAATATTTTCCCTATTTGTTAAAATTAATGTTGAATACAGGGATAAAAGGGAAATGGAAATTATTTTACCCCCAAAACTATTGATACTTTATTACATAACATAGTTTCATTCTAAAATGAGTTAATAAAAAAGGTGTCGATACCGCAAAGTTCATTTTTTATTTAGTGGTTTATCCTGTGTATTAGAATCAAGTGGTGACTATTACAAATAACTCTTCAAGCCCTTTTTTGTGTAATGGTTCATCAAATCGAAATCCAAACCGATATTTTTTGCTTCCTCTTCGCGTTCATATTCGCCCATGTAGTGAGCATTCATCAATTCAATGCACCAATTGTTGCTTTTAAATTAATAGTAGAGTGTGCAGGATTCGAGCACCATTTATAGCAAAAAAATGTGATTAGAGAGTACCTGACGGACAATTTAATGATGAAATATACAATCAAAATATCACTTTAAAATGTATATGCCACGGAGCAAAACATTTATATACCACACCACACAGACTGAACTTCCCTAGAAAACATTGAAATGTTTTTGACACAAAAGTCAAAATTTGTCCAAATTTTCACATTATTATCTCGGTATTTATTTGTTAGCTTCTTGATAATTTGCAATTTATTTGTTAATAACGATTTCTGACCACTCCTGCGCAAAAAAAGTCACTGAGGTATTTACTGCAATAATCTGGCATCCTGTCACCTCTTCGTAGTCGACTACCTCGATTTTCTATGCATAGCTGACCTGAAAGAACTAGCCCCCTTGGGACGTACTTTTTAATGAAGGTAAACTTTGGCATAGAGACCCTGTATTATTAAACAAGCAGTTTCTCTAATATTTGTAGATAACGATATAAAAAAAAATAATGTGTGGCAAGTTTATCTAAACCTCTGAAAGGAATGCAGTCGAAAACATTCGATATTGCCACCTTTAACTATGGAAAAGTAAAGTACGTATGTATTGATAATAATAAGAAAATAGACTTTTTATTACCAAGAATATTGACAATCTGATTAAACGCTAATTCTTCAATATGCTTGATTACTTCGATTTTGTCTATTAACTTTATTTTCTCAAGTTATGAATATTATCCAAATTTGTTATGGGTTTCTTCAAGCTCTGGCAGAGTTGTGCGAAAACCATAATAGGTAGCACAACCTCCGAATTACATAATTGGTTATTTTTATCGACAACTGACTTTGGCAAGCGCATGCGTGTGTTCTTCCCTCTCACTTCGTCAGTTTCACTTTATAAAATAGGTACAGTAAGCCATTTGTACGTTTTTGACAGATAAGTGCCATGTTTCCTCACCTCTTTCCGATGCCCTTAGGTTTAGATAAAATTGCCAAACTATACCTACGTCTACCATAATCTCAAAAATCAAACGACGAAAACCTTTGGTCAAGCTACAGCTAGATTTCGATGATGATATAATGTTGTGCTTATTTTACATACATAATGCGTGTTATAATGGATTTTATGATTAATATTTATAAAAAAATTGATATTTTCAAATATTATGGTATTCAGTCTTCGTATGAATTTGTAATGTTCATTTTGTAATATGACATTTAACAAGATTGTGATATTTAATCTGTCCATTGATCTGAACGATGCAACACCGAATACTCCGCTTTATATTTCAGGACACATTCTCTGAATATACTATTTTATATTGCTGCATCGATATTTGCTTTTGTGATCAAAAAGAATTATTATGAATTTTGTTTCTATTTTTCGTTGAAAGATATCTCTTCCGCTAGACGACGAAGCTAAGCCTTCATCCTATAAATGAATGATGAGATGTGAAACCTTTAAAATATTAGTTATTTATACAGGCCTACAGGGTATTACATGAGGTTTTGAACTACAATATTGAAAAACTAATTTTTATGAAGTTTTTTATTTGAAAAACAAAGAGAGCTGAAAAACAGGAATACAATAACACTTTCACCACAGTTGATGCTCAATTTATGCCCACCTTCATCAATGCAGCATTCAAATATACTGAGTAAATTTCTTGTGCATGCTGCTTCAATACTTTCTGGTCTAACAGATTGGCAAGTTGCTCGGATTCTCTGTTTTAAATCATCTACATCATTAGAAGCTGTAACATGAACCTATCCTTTTAAATTTCTCCAAAGGAAAAAATCTAACGGGATTATATCTGGTGAACGAGCCGGTCAACTATCTCTCTATCCGTCTATCTTGGAAATACTCATTCAGATGTGACGATAGTCGTTACTCGCTAAGCAAAATGAGGAAATGTATTTCAAATAAACATTAGTTTGTCGTTTCTAAGAACCTAACTTACAAAAAAATAGGTATCGACGAATTAGTATAAGACCTTAAGAACAGTAAAACAATATGTTAGGTATATTTTATTTTGAGAAACGTATCTATTATACAAGACTGAGATGGAATATAATTTCGAACACTTACGGTGTTAGTTATCCGATCTCTATCACCGTCCTCATAGAATATATAATATACGACCGAGGTGAAGAGTGAGGAGGGCTGTTTGGGATTTGGATAGTTGAAACTTAAAAATGTTTAGTCTAGAAATAACCATAATACTGAATCGAGTAGAATAGTAAAATTTAGAGACAGTGTCACGGAGTTTTATTGATCATTATAATATTGTACCCAACTATAATAGAATCTTATATTAATCTTACAAAGCAGCGGTGGGATACCTTTTAAAATCAGTTGGAATTATTTTTCGAAATAGTTAAAATTATTATACGCCATGGGAAAACATAAAAAACGAAACTGGGACCGTTCATCCTCGTCGTCAAGTGTTAGTGAAAGTTCGAGTTCCGATAACCGATCAAAGAGAAAAAGGACAATAAAACGGTTAAGAAATGAAATAAGTAAACTAAAGGGGTGTACGATGAGCATTCGCCCGGGGGACGAATTTTTAGTACCTATTTTTGATCCAAATCGGGATAATGTGATTGTTAATAAGTGGCTGAATAAAGTGGATAGCCTAGCAGAACGGTATCAGTGGAATGACGATACTATTCTTCGGCTCATTTCTGGTCGATTACTAGGCAATGCACGTCAATGGTATGATGAAAACGTGGAGTATGACTCCAGCTGGAATGAAATTAAAACATCAATGAGCATTTATTTCCGTAAGTCTGTTCCATTTTCTAATTTATTGAAGGAAGCTGCTAATTATGAAACTAAACCGGGTCAAAACTTAGGGGATTATTGTTTCAAGAAAATGTCTAAGTTAAGGGCACTTGATATAGCTATACCTGATACGTATTTGATTGATGCAGTGATAGGTGGTATTAAGGACGAGAATATATCACGAACCGTTAGGGCCGCACAACATAAGGATGTCAACGATCTTTACGCTTATCTTAATACCGTAGGTGACATGCCTAACGAAATAAAAAGTTTTAATGTGAACAATGCGAAACATAAACCTTCAATCTCGACTAGTTCTGATAGTAACAATTTAAATGATTTTGGGTCACGTGTAAAGTGCTACAATTGTGGTAAATTAGGTCACATTTCAGTTAATTGCAGAAAAGAACGCCTTGAATGTACAAACTGCAAAAGACTGGGTCATACTAAAGAAAAATGTTTTTTTTAGCGAAGAAAGAAATACATCAGGTTAAGTTGTTAACTAATGACATACACCCTAATATATTTTTACAGCATGCTCGAATTTTGAACAAAAAAATAATTTGTTCAATAGACCTTGGCAGTTCAAATACAATTACAAAAGATTTCCTCGCTAGGAAACTCAGGCTACAATATATAGATTCGAAGGAAACAACTATGTGTAGTTTTATGGGCACCTTTTTAAATAGTAGATCCTTTTGTGAAATATTCGCTACTATACAAGGGGTTTCGGCACGAGTAAATGCTATAATTGTTCCCGACAAATACCTTAAATATTATTTTATTTTTATTAGTAGGTAGAGATTTTATTAACCAGGAGCACGTAGTTATGGTTAAGCGTGATGACCGATTACTTTTATACAGTTTGTCTCCCGTTAGCTTATCTGTGAATTTGATTGAAGTTTTTCAAATAGATTTGACAGAAGCGGATTGGATTACCGCCGCTCAATTGCAAGATGAACAGGTCTGTAGAATTAGAAATATTCTTGCCAGTAAAATAAAGAATGGAGAAAACAAATTATACTTTGATCAATACGAGTTGAAGGGTAATAAGTTATACAGGAAATTAGGAAACGGAGTCAATGTATGGGTTGTTCCTCAAGCAGCACGTATGCAAATTTGTCGTCTCTGCCATGATGATTCTGGATATCTCGGTATAAAAAAAAGTACTACAAAGAATTCGAGAAAACTACTGGTTTGCAAAAATGAGAAAATTTGTCACAAAATATGTGAATGCATGCCTAAGTTGTATGTACTACAAACAGGCGTCTTCAAAACGAGAATGTAAACTAACGATAATCGCAGGTAAATACGAAAGAGATTGGGATAAATACGTAAAACAAGTGCAAAGTGCACTCAATACTAGCTTTAATAAAGGCATTAATTCGACCCCTATGAAAGCGCTAATTGGCTATAATTCAAAACACGCATCTGAGGCAAGAGTTTTGAATGAAGTTCAAGATAAAATAGATAGGTTAGATCTTGAGGAGCTAAGATGTAAGATTTCAGACCATAGGTATAACAAAAGACTAGAAAAAAACAAAAACAACGTTACGACAAAATAAGACGAGATGCCACCAAATATGACGAAAGAGAGTTAGTACGGGTATTAATAACGAGTATACCAACTACTGGTGGTAGTCATAAACTTCATCCCAAATACAAAGGTTCTTTTCGCATCACAAAGGTATTATTCAATGATAGATACGAAGTTGAAGATCTGCGGGAGGGATTTAAACGTAAGAGACCTGTTGTAGCCGCAGATCATGTAAAAAAATGGATAAGTATACAGAGCGAAAAGGATTAGTAGCAACGTGCCTTTAAGCGAACGTCGCAACAGTATTTTTTTTATAATTGGCAACGTGCCTATAAGCGAACGTCGCTACAGTGTTTTTTTATAATGGGCAACGTGCCTATAAGCGAACGTCGCTAAAGTGTTTTTTTTAATTGGCAACGTGCCTATAAGCGAACGTCGCTACAGTGTTTTTTATAATTGGCAACGTGCCTATAAGCGAACGTCGCTACAGTGTTTTCTATTGGCAACGTGCCTATAAGCGAAAGTCGCTACTGTGTTTTTTTTTGGCAACGTGCCTATAAGCGAACGTCGCTACAGTGTTTTCTATTGGCAACGTGCCTATAAGCGAAAGTCGCTACTGTGTTTTTTTTGGCAACGTGCCTATAAGCGAACGTCGCTACAGTGTTTTCTATTGGCAACGTGCCTATAAGCGAAAGCCGCTACTGTGTTTTTTTGGCAACGTGCCCATAAGCGAAAGTCGCTACTGTGTTTGTTTTTGGCAACGTGCCTATAAGCGAATTTCGCTAATGTGTTTTTTTTTTTGGCAACGTTGTCTTTGTATTTTTATTTAGCAAATATAATGCCTGTAAATAACGAGTGTCATGATTAATTTTTTTTTGTTGTTCTCAAACTGCTCTAACGATGTAATATTGAATTTATGTTAAGTTAGATATAATATAGGGTCTGAGGACAGACGAAATTGTCAGGAAGGCCGAGTGTTATATTCTATTTTTCTTGTGTATTGTTATCATTATTAGCTAATGCATAAGTTGTTTTGATTCACGTTATTTTAAAAATCTTTCTATCTCTCTCTCTCTCTATTAGTATAATATATATTTAGGGTCTGAGGACAGACCAAATGATCAGGAAGGCCGAGTGTTAGGTATATTTTATTTTGAGAAACGTATCTATTATACAAGACTGAGATGGAATATAATTTCGAACACTTACGGTGTTAGTTATCCGATCTCTATCACCGTCCTCATAGAATATATAATATACGACCGAGGTGAAGAGTGAGGAGGGCTGTTTGGGATTTGGATAGTTGAAACTTAAAAATGTTTAGTCTAGAAATAACCATAATACTGAATCGAGTAGAATAGTAAAATTTAGAGACAGTGTCACGGAGTTTTATTAATCATTATAATATTGTACCCAACTATAATAGAATCTTATATTAATCTTACAAATATAAGTACAGTTTGCCTCATTAACATTTTTAAAAATGATACCTACCTGATAAATATTAAACTTCGTTTTCTTCTTAAATTATTTATTTTTGAGTATCAAACAAAATATATCGTTGTCAGAATTGAATGGTTAGACAAGACAGTTATTCGCCGAGCTGCATAATACATTTCTCGTCAACCTTTTTAACAAATCACTAATTTCAAAACGAAAATTCCTTGTAAGCTAGTTTATCTGTGTTGCGGCTACATAAAGCTCAAGATTATCTATTAAATTTGAATTTACCAAATGTTTCGAATAACGGAAAGTTTCAATGAAATCCGCCTCATTTACTCCTTCCTCAATAGAAATTAGATCGAATACAAATCAAACATTCGAATCCAAATCAGGCGCGATCGGTATTACCCCGTAAAATTTCTACAGTTGCACGGCATGTACATTTCAGATGAACCTCAAAAAGAAATGTTCAATTCAATTTTACCAACCTTGAGATAATATATGGTACTACGATCGATGCGTGTTTTTCTAAACATATTGGAAAAATAATACTGGGAGACTCAAGGCAAGATGAAGTTAGTTAGAAAATAATTGATGTTCAAAATGATTCATTGCTTTAAATAAATATTTTTCTCAGCTTTTAGCATGCGCCTACATTTATCCTACATGATAATGCGCAGCTTGAAACTAAAATTAATAGAGCGCTTATGAATTACATTTTAACTAACTCGTTGGAGAGCGATTAGCGAATAATCTGGAATAACCTTCAGTGCTGCAAACAGTCAAGAATTAGGATCCTGGATCCTAATCTACATTCATAAATACGACAATTGTTATTGCTATTTCTATGGAAACGACTGATAACACATACTGAAGTTTGGAGTGTACTGTATTATTACTATTACCTCTAATAATTTGTAGGATCGTCCTTAATTGAACCTAAATCTTCATCAATATTTCCAAGGAAAACATAACCAAAAAGAAAATGACAAAAAAACAATAGGTATATGTGTCCTCAGTATCTTGTTATTCTCAATTGTAATAACCCAAAGTTTCCATCGTTTATTACTTTGGGATACATTATCCTTTTTCTCTCCTTGGGGTCCTTCCTTCAATCTTAACGACTCATTAAGTCATTTCGAGAATTGATATTTTTAACGAATATGAATTATACGACCCACTTTTAAAAGCAACCATCTCACCCAAATGGTGATAATTTATATTTTAATCTATTAATCTATTGAATATTCATTACATAATTCATCGGATGGGTGTCATCCCAGCTAACCTTTTGATAATATTGATATCTGTATTTATGCAGTGTCGATCGCTGCTGGTACTAGAATGATCGAACATAACGTAAAATGCATTAAATTTAACTTTTTATAGATATTTCTCATGTACAGGATATTTATAAATTCACGCGAAAACATTTTGGGAGATATCCACCTAAAAGCTGCTGAATAAAATTGAGTTTCTATAAAATTCTTTAAAAGATTCTTGTTACATTATAAGTGTAAAATCATCAACCATTATATTATCCAATATCAAATCTTTTTTGGAGATTGAGTTTTGCGAAATAAAATCTTTGAAATATCTGTTTTCCTGAAACCAATATACCTCATGTTAATTATAATAGGCTGAGTAAATCTTGTAAATCATCTCCAGAATTCTTTCGCTTCTAAGGTTACGAGATATGCGTTAAATGTGAAAAAAAAATTGAGAAAACGCTGGTAACATCAATTGCACAGTCATGGGCTTCAATTGACCCTTCAAGTTAACCCAATTAAATGCGTGGGTTATGTTCATTTCTTTTAAATCAATGACTTGTTGATGAAATGATGATTCAATTCACTATTATCCAACAATAAGAAATAATATAATAAGTTTAGTACAATATATTGACCAGGATATTCAGTATTAGAGAGTACCTAAGGTTATTTTAACCTATTCCAAACACTCACGTCTCATTCCCTCTGGGCAATTGACGAGATGGTGATTAGGACTTACGCATACAACCACGGGATCAATTCTCACTTTTTGTAATCAATTGTGCCTATAGCAAGCTGTTATTGCTGACTTTGAGTCATTATTTGATTAGAATTGTGAAAGTTAAAATAAGGTAAAATGTTTTGTATTATCCAAAATCCCGTGGGCCACTCTGTAGAATATAAATCAATACGAATTTGCAGCATAAAAGTAAAGGAAAAGAACCCAATAGCCTAGAATTGAGACGAGCTTATGGTTAATCTCTGGAAGTTGAGAAACTTTTTTTATTTTTAAAAGAATTGTTTCTTGAGAAATCTACTACTTTTCTAACTCGTAGTGGCAATTTTTGTTATAATACTTCCCATCATTTTTTTTCCTTTAATAACAAGAGTTTTTGTTGAATTAATTGCAATTTACTCGTTATAATAGATATAGAATTCAGCTTACACCACTTTGGCTGTACGTTGAGTTTGCAGTTTCTTGTTATCGAAGGCAAACGCCATCAGAATCTTTTTATAGCGCTTTCTTAGCAGTAATGAACACTTAACAGATTGTATCATTTTTCACCCTGCTAAGAACGATCACTTTTCGACGATATAAACTATAAATACCAAAAGCTTTCACAAGTATCTACGTAATTGGAAAATCGTTGAACATTTTCAAATTCATTTTTCATACAATCCCGTTGATGAAATTTCCTAACTGGTATAATTACTGACGAAAGATAATAATATCTAACAGTACACTTAATTTAAATTATTTTTTGATTACTATTTACCCATTATCTATAACTATGACACAGGACTAACTGGCTATGTAAATTGTAGTATTTCCTAGATTGTTCTAGACGGTTAGCTCACTGTAGACCAACCATTTACGTGGCTATACCAAATGAATGCCGGTATCGGCTATTACTGGACAGGAGTGGGACGATAAGGAAAAAAAACTGGTGTTTGTGTATTGAAGACATGAAAAAATAGAGGAAGCAAAGTTCCCTAATGCCCGTGCCTATACTGCCTATAGTCAGTACTTGAGGTTGGTCTCGAGCTTGAGTACGACTGGAGACAGGCAGGGCTATTCACTAAGCAAAGTTGTCATTATGTCTAAGATCAGCTGCTAAGCGCGAAATTGGTATTCACTATTTAAGTAAAGTCGCTATAAAAGTTGCTATGCATAATGACAAGTGGCTAGGAAAAGTGGTTCACTGGCAACTGCTCCAGAGGTGTTGTTAACGAAAACCACTTGCATCAGACACTTACTGGAATGTTTTTATTTATTGATGTGAACAGCTGAATATTTTACATTTATAAGAATGGCATTTTTAGTACATGTAGACTTTTTAACCATTCAATATGTGTGCTGCTAGACATTTTGTCAAGATTGATATAAATATGGTTACTTACTTTTTTAGAGAAAATTTAAAAACTGAAAGATGATACTCGAGAGATTCTAGTAATCCTTTCGAACTGCCAGATATTACATTTAAAAATTTGTTTAGACTAAATAAAGAGATAGATATAAATGAATTGAATCATTTTGTAACTGATGGACAACGGACGACACATATTCCCAATCATTTGAAAGTATTACTCACTTAAAACCAAAACGGTACCAATATTGAGATGTGGCAAATCCTATGGAACTCTATATTGAGGAGGATTGTAGTCGGATATTGAGTAGGGACTGTAGGTACGAGCATAAGTCTAATATTTAGGCATTATGCTTCACTCTTTCTAGAGAATCATTTTTTGGCATGAACTGGAGAAACCTTTCGGCGCCTGTCTTATAGATGAGAATCTGGCATAAAGATGAGAATCTGGCATAATTTTCAGTTGGAATATGAGGGAAGCGGAATGTGAATGAAAAGATGGATGACCGACGAGGCGTAGAAGGACTGTGATGATGGAATTATTCAATGTTATTCACATGTGCAATAGAATGTCTATATAATATTTTATAATCTTTTTTATTTTCAACTTTTAACTGTCTCAAAACGACTTGTATGTTTTACGTATTAAATTTTGATGTGTCCCTCAGAAAGATAAAACTGAAAATGGGTTGTGCTTTTAAAATATAAATATTTGAGATTCGAGGAAGCTCTCACCATGTATGTGTATGTGTGTGTGTTTGGGGTAACAATCACTGAGACCTAAAAGATCTATTGTGCCCCCTTACTTCTACTTAGTTTCTGAGGAGAGTCTCTGAAACTAGTAGCTCCTTTAGTCCTATTTCCCGGAGGAATTTTAAGATATCTGCAGGCTTCAGCTTAGGTAAATGTTCCTCTTCTATCCAGTAATCTCCCAGGTACTGTGCTCTAGGATTCTGGAGTGCTGTGCAGTTGGAAAGTAGGTGGATGGAGGTTTCTTCTTCCATGCCACAGTATCTGCATTCTTCTTCCTCCACTAATTTGAGCTTTTTCAGGTGCCCATTCAGGCGACAATGTCCCGTTAGGATCCCTGTTAAAACTCTTAGTGCAGTCCTGCTTTGACTTATGCATTCATTTGATCTCCTTTGGTTGTAGTCACCCAGGAGAATCTTTGATTGTCTAAGCCCTACTAGATCTTTCCAATGGTCAGATCTTCTCTTTCTTTCGGCTTCGCCTATTTCTTCCAATATTACATTGGGGCTGATTCCGCAAAAAGGTTCAGGCCCCCAGAAGGGTATTTCCGACCCCCTCTTTGCTAGTTCATCTGCTATTTCATTTCCTTCTATTCCAGTGTGTCCTGGAATCCATAGTAGGGTAACTATATTGTTCTCGCCTAATTCATTTAGTTTGTCTAGGCATTCCCAAACCATCTTAGAACTGATTACGCAAGAGCTCAGTGCTTTGATGGCTGCTTGACTATCTGTCATTATGATAATCCTTTGTCCTCTGTATCCTTTATTAAGATTGAACTGGGCGCACTTTCTTATGGCGTGGATTTCCGCTTGAAAGATACTTGGGGTTTTTCCCAAGCTTTCGGAGTGTTTGGTTCCTGGCCCGAACACTCCTATCCCAGTTCCTCCTATTGCTTTTGAGCCATCTGTGTACCATTGAATGGCATTCTTTCCAATTCTGGTAATGGTATTCGGATCCCATTCCTTCTTGTTGCTCAATTCTGTAACGAATTTCTTCGAAAAGTTGTACTTTCTCATCATACCGTCTTGTGGCATGTCCCAGGTTGTCTGATTTCTAAGAAGTGAAGAGGTGATTTTTCTTTAAATGATTCCCTCTCTACTTAGTCTGTATCTTGTTTTTTCTGCAACACTCTCCACCACCATATGTAGAGGGGTGAGGTTGAGAATTACTTCCATTGCTGCCGTTGGGCATGTTCTCATTGCTCCTGTAATGCATATACAAGCTAGTCTTTGAATTTTGGAGAGGTTTTCTCTCGTTGTCAATAGACTAGTTCTGCTGCTCCATGCAATGGCTCCATAAGTGATGATTGGTCTCACTATGGCAGTGTACATCCAGCTTAGGATTTTTGGGTTGCAACCCCAATTTCTCCCTGCCAGATTCCTACAGACCATAAGAGCCATTTTCGCCTTGTGGGTAATCTCCTTTTCGTGTTTGTTCCACAGGAGCTTACTGTCTAGAAACAAGCCTAGATACTTGACTTCTTGTCTCCATTCAATCTCGTTCCCATTAAGTTTTATGGTTTTGAGGTTGAGTTTTCTTTTCTTAGTGAAGGCTATCAAGATGGTTTTAGTGGGGTTGATGCTGAGTCCCACTTGCCTACACCAGCTATTTTATATAGTTCAGACCCTTTTGTACAATATCACAAAGAGTGTTTTCGAATTTCCCCCTGGCTGTTATGACAATATCGTCGGCATATCCTTGGCAGGATATTCCTAGATTCGTCAAACCACACAGGAGTTCGTCAACCGTCAGACTCCACATTAAAGGGGATGCTACTCCTCCCTGTGGGCATCCTCTGGTAGTGCAGATGGAGACAATGTCTTTGCTTGTCCTTGTCTCTGCTACTCTTGTGGTGAGCAGTTCCGACATCCATTTGGATGTTGTGCTGTCAACACCTCTTCTGCTTAATACTCTTCTGACAGCCTCATGTGGAGTGTTGTCAAAAGCTCCTTCTATGTCCAAAAATGCACATACTACAGTTTCTTGGTTGTCTAGAGCACCTCGGATATCCTCCGTCGTACCAGTGCAGTCTCCGTAGATCTGCCTGCCCGGTAAGCGTGCTGACATGGGTGGAGAGGTAGTCTCTCTAGGATTTCCGTTCGAATGTAGTTGTCAATTGCTTTTTCCATCGTTTTGAGTACAAACGATGTTAGGCTAATTGGTCTAAAGGATTTGGGGTTTGTTGTGTCCCTTTTCCCAGTTTTTGGAAGGAAGGTTACTATTGCCCTTCTCCAAACTTCTGGTATATAACCCAGTTCTAAGCTACTTCGACTAATTCTAACCAGATGCGGTAGAATTTCGTCTTGAAGCTCTCACCATACCTATAAACGAGATTCCCACGCTTCGTTCATGAGTAAAGATAATTATTGCTGGACGTTCCTAGTAATGACTCCACTCTTCTTGGTTGATAGACAATCATTTGTCATCAACATTGAGACTACATCAAAACAATCAACCAACAAAAATAACTATTATTTATTGAATATAATTATTGTGAACTTAATTTTTAAATTGTAGGTTATCTTTATGAAATCTAAATCAAAATAAACTACTTGTAATTTTAGAATTTTAATTTGATTATCACACATATTCTAGTTTCAATGCAATCATCATAATCAACTTTGCTTCGAAATGAGAACAGGGAGTTATTGATGGGAATCGATATTCCCCAATGATTGATTCGAGAAATAAAACGGTATTTATTTTATCGGATGAAAGAATTGTTGATCCAAGGGAGATGGATACATGCGAGACAATTGAAAGTTTATCAAAGTATGTGGGAAAAAGTTAATATGGAAAGTTTATACTGGAAATTTATCTTTCCTCAAAGATAACTGAAAAAATTTTCATCCCTCGTGAAGGCTTGGGCTCGATAGAGGATTCAAATTTTCAGACTGAAAGTGCTGATAAATTTAATTATGTATGTTATTTTCTGGTAAACATTCATGGTATTGGTGGTTCCTTAGGGAATGCTAAGTCCCTTCCTGAACTTTGTCATTGTTTGTTTTCCAAAATTTCGAAAGACCTTCAAATGATAACGCGCAGAAATATCCAACAGCCTCTCCGTAACATAAATTCCTATTTGAAGGCCACGATGCGTATGCACATATGTTCATCTGTACTCCTTCAAAGCAATATCTGTAAGACATTATCACATTTCATTACGATCGTTCACTAAATCTATTATCCAAGTTCACACGGTTTGCTCGATTGCAACAGTTTTCCACGACCATTTATGAAATTAAAACGCAATGAAGAACTGGAACTAGAAGGGCCGTAAACAACTTATTCAATTCACCAAATAAAAATAAAATCGACATCATTCTTGAATCCTTTTAAACGAAATAATCAGTATCTATCTATACAATACCAATTGGTGAGTGGTGACAATTTCAAGCGCCAGGAGAACGCAGATTCTTGAGTACTTCTGTATAAACTGCTACCTACTGAATCACTGAAGACCAAAATATATGCACATTATTTCGCTCCCGAGGAAAGTCTTAAAGACTAGCAGTTCCTTTAGTCTATTCTATTTTAGTTCTATAATATTCGCTACGTTTCTGCTAGCTCTTCTATCCAGAAGTCTCCCATTGCTCTGTGAATCTACGGTTTCTTCTCTCCACTAGTGTGAGCTTTTTAATGCTGCCTGTTAGGAAACCTGTCAACATTCTCTCGGTCTTATTCTTTTCATCTCACCTGGTTTTCCAGGGGTAACAATCACTGAGACCTGAAAGATCTATTGTGCCCCCTTACTTCTACTTAGTTTCTGAGGAAAGTCTCTGAAATTAGTAGCTCCTTTAGTCCTATTTTAGGACATCTGCAGGCTTCAACTTAGGTAAATATTCCTCTTCTATCAAGTAATCTCCCAGGTACTGTGCTCTAGGATTCTGGAGTGCAGTTGCAGTTGGAAAGTATGTGGATGGAGGTTTCTTCTTCCATGCCACAATATCTGCATTCTTCTTCCTCCACTAATTTGAGCTTTTTCAGGTGCCCATTCAGGCGACAATGTCCCGTTAGGATCCCTGTTAAAAATCTTAGCGCAATTTTGCTTTGACTTATGCATTCATTTGATCTCAACAGGTTGTAGTCGCCCAGGAGAATCTTTGATTGTCTACGCCCTACTAGATCTTACCAATGGTCAGATCTTCTCTTTCTTTCGGCTTTACCTATTTCTTTCATTTTTACATTGGAGTTGATTCTGCAAAGGGTTCAGGACCCAGAAAGGTATTTCAGACCCCCTCTTTGCTTGTTCATCTGCTATTTCATTTCCTTCTTTTCCAGTGTGTCCTGGAATCCATAGTAAGGTAACTATATTGTTCTCGCCTAGTTCATTTAACTTATCTAGGCATTCCCACACCATTTTTGAACTGATTACACAAGAGCTCAGTTCTTTGATGGCTGCTTGACTATCTGTCATTACGATAATCCTTTGTCCTAGGAATAGAGTTACTGAATTAAGTAAATTTGTAATTGTTGACAGTTTTCAAGCTGCCTACTGAAATCAGGTTATTATGACATATTTTATTGTAGGAAAAAAACAACAAAAACTTTGTTTAATAAACCTGAAAGCTCCCGAACTAAAGATACACTTCAAAGCCGCTTTAAAAGTGGATATAGGTTAGGCTATATCCCGATTGGTATTCTATAAGCTCCTGCAAACTTGTATAGATAATTGATTGATTTACAAAAAATGTAAAAAGATAAGATTTAAGTTCAACTGAAACTTTTAACAGGTTAATCAATATTGGGACTGAATGTTGGGAAAGGTAGGTTTCAGGATTAATAAGGGAAGTTTCTGTAATCTTGATGCTTTTGATTATGCATTTAATTGAATACAATAGATCTTTCAGCGAACACAGTGGAATTTCGAACAATATACAAAATGTCAACTAACGTTACCTCACAAGCTTGGGATTGCTGTTTTTGAGATTATTTTTTTACTAAAATAAAAGTAATTGTATATATATAATGTGAAAATAGGTACCCTATACATACAGGGTGTTTCTCGGCACTATATCTATATATTGGAAACTACTCACAATTAAGAAAAGTAAATCTAATACTCTTTCTCCATCTGTTCGGAAATTACAAATTTCACACCGTCAACATCTCAGTTGATGGAAACTGAAAAGCCTTCATGAATTTTCTTAGTTTTCTCTTGAATTCCAATTTTATTTCGAGCATATTAGTAATCGTGATGTGTTCAAGAAATACTTTACATTCGATTCAGTTTATATTAATACGTTTTATATGAAATACCGCAACTACGAACAACTATAGAAATGCATTTAAATTGCCGAATCAACTTCAAATGTATGATGGAAATGTGACGTATTTATGTATTAGGGAAATGGATATGCGTCGCTTGATAAGAATTTTTCAGATTATAGCAGTAGCAATTTGGTTTTATCAAATCTCCTTGACTTCTTAGACTTAGGCATTATTCTAGTCAGATAGAGAGGTATAGGTATAGCATTGCCGGTTTCCGTATCGTGGTTAACTGTGAATTCAAAGAATGATAAAAATAGACGCTGATCATCGAAAAAGACTTTTTTTTCACGAATCCTATTATGTCCCAAATATACTGTAATTTATTTGATTTGAAATACTTTTTTTTCGCCTTATTTTGACTTGATATCAAAAAAGTACCCTAATTTTCAATCGAAAATTCTCGTGTCAAAATATCAGCTTTTTTCAAAAAGTCTGTAGGCTTCTTGTTTGTTGAAATTTCTACTTTCTGATTATCTGAAAAAAAACTTACATTACCATGTTAAATGTAAAAAAATGCAAAAAAAAATTTTAAAAACTTCCATTTTTTTTATAAAAAAAGAAGGAGACATCCAGGATATCCACCTAGGGCTAATAATACCCGAGTTTCACTCTATTCAAATATACAGTGCGTCCATGAAGTAACCCATAAATTCAATATTAGATAAATAAATAACAATCCTAGAAATTCCCGAAACAGCAAGGTTGATTTTTCATATATAATACCACGAGTGTGAAAATTTTGCCGACAAAATTTCTCGTTTGTCATGAAAGTTTGTTGCTTGGCAATTTTGCGAATGACATTTTTAACAAATTTTGGATTAAATGTCATGAGCAAAATTACCTAAAAGCAACAAACTTGAAACGAGAAGAGGAAAATTTTACCTTACAAAATTTTTAATTGAGTGGTATTCGACATGACTATTTTACGGGAGAAAAACTAAAAAATCATATGTTTAAACGTTCATAGATTTGATATATTAACCGTCAAAAAATTGCAGCGACAAGACAAAAAATTGCCAGTTCAAAACCTTAAAATTTTCTCAGTTATCAATTTACTCCAGTGAAATAGTCATTTCAATTCACTATTTTTATGAACTATAATTTAATATACAGGATGAACCAACTTCGTGTGATGACTTTATGAATACCTATATTAAGCTATCTGTTGAAAGTATAAAATTCCAGTTGGCAATGCCAGTGTTACCAATATAAATGTCACTATATTGAAAATAATTAACTTAACTGATGCGATGCGTAATATGCCTCCCAGCTTCACTCCTCGACAGTCTCCCTCCATACGTTTTACGTATAGTGGGATATCCCTAAGCACTTCTACGTATTTTTTAACTCCATCCGAGCATGTAGCTACCCTTACTTCTTTTATCTTGATATTTCGTCTTCAATACTTTGAAAACGCTTTTTGAGTTTCCATTAGACGAACCAGAGATAACAATTTTTTTCCATTTCTCCAAGAATAAATCTCAAAGAGTAGCAAACAAATTGGATGCTCCAAATTAAATAATGCGATTTATATTCATAATGAATAGACTAGTTTTACGTTCAATGAAATTTTATAACTTTTCCCAGGAAAACTTTGTTTTAACAATCCTATTAAGGTAAAAATTCATTCGAGGGCCGCTAAATCCAACGACAGAAAGGCATAGTGAGTTTGTTTTTTTTAAATAGACGCTTTGTTATGTACGAATTTCATTTTCAAAGAACTTAATTATTGTTTGAAGCTTTCTTTGTAACTCTTTGTTCCACTTCGGTTCATATAATACATCAAATATTCTCAAAGCTTACAGTAGTGTATGACACACTTTATATATAATCCGATATAATCCATGGAGAAATGGGATTGGAGAATATTGTCTGTCGGGGCATACAGCTCGAGAAGTAGCTGCTTCCAAGTGAAAATGTCTACTTTTCTTTTGTAAATCGTTTTAATATTATCTTGACATCTAAGAATAATTGAAGTTTAAAATGATTATATTATTAAACAAGCAGTTTATGATAGCCGAGGCGAGGGGCGCAAGTCACCCGAGTGAATATTGGCCATCTATTTATAATAATGTATTTTCAGCCGCGCGATTCTTTTCAGACACTAGTAGCCAGCCGGCCACAAAGTGTCTCGTTTGAAAGCACTCCTACTACTATTGAAATTCTGTTAGAGAATTTTCTTTATCGTAATTCAAACACACATTTTTCTTTTCTATCTTCATAAGCCAAACAACTTTCAGTGATTTTACGGCAGCTTTAATGTAAAAGTAAATTGAGTTGTTGATATCGCCATGAAACCTTTTAACTGCACTTCCAAAGAGAATGAAAAAATATGATCAATGCCTTTTTTCATAATTAAATGCAAGTTAATTTGGTGTGAAAAAAGATAATACGATCAATGAAAATAGTTATTTATAGTATAAATAATAAGTCAGGTGTATTACTGATGTGAGTGGGTGATGGTTATACTGATGGAGCAAAATGCTTGTACATTCAATTTGCGCTATGGATATTAATAAATATCAATACTGTGTGTTGCGGTAGTTTTAATTTTAAGGATATATTAGAATGTAGATAACGAATAAGATACACAGATTGCGAAAAGTCTTCTTGCGACGAAAAGTAAAATATAAGATAAGCTACTTGAAAGAGAGAGAAAAATAACTGTGCGCAGTCAGCGATGGGTGTGTGTTCAGTGCCCCTCTATTTCAACCGCTGTTGCCAAATATACTTATCTGTAAGGGTTATTCCCAAGTTTTATTGGCAACAATGTCAAATAATTGTTAAATCGAAAGCTGTGCTGCAAAACTGCAGGAAAATTCCAGGCATACACAAAACAAGCGGCGCAAAGAAAAATAATCGAATTACCACAGGTCAGCGAAGCTTAGGCTTATTTTCTCGATATACGTTGATTGTTTGGTAGATAAACGCAAATCAAAAATATTTTTCTCGGCAAGTGAACGCCAACACAAGTATAGAATGTAATAAAACGTCAGGATTTACAATTTGATATATCATCAAAGTAGCATAGAAATATGCCAGGTAAATGAGATTCAGCACTGACAACATAAAATGTTTTGCAAGGTTCTTATGCATTTCACCGTTAACGACAAATCTAGCGTGAAACTATTCAAATGCTTTCCATGAAAAACGTTCCAACAATGGAAATATAAAGTCAATAAAAGAATGTACTTTCAGCATTGTACAGTGGAATGGAAATCTGTTAATTGGGGACTGATTTGTAGTCATACAATTTGTGGAAATATTCCCAAAAACATTCCCTTAATTTATAAGGATAAAAACATTCCCAATTTTATTAAAAATCTGGAAAGTTAAAAAACAGGTGAATGTTTTTGTCCACGACTTAATAATGTTTCCATTTTACGCGTGCATCCAGAACACCTGGGAGACTGCTGGAAGGAGGAGGGACAATTGCCTGAAACTTTTCCAAAAAAATGGGACTAAAAGAACTACTAAGGAAATGTCTTAGGTATCAATGAGCGTAACGTTCCTCAAGGTACGGATTGTTAGAGCAATGTCGGCGCACGACGTAAGCTTACAGCAGATTCTGAGACTCGACTCACGTCTGCTTTTGTTAGAGTGGAGTGTTAGGCTAGATATTCCGACTGACGACTTAGTTCGTTGTATTCACTTCTTTAAAAGTGTCTGTCAAAGAACAAGGATGATCCCTGTCCAAATCTATTAAGGTTTCTTCTTCCACAGGGGAAAATTTTGCCATAATTGACTTAAAAATAATAGAATAATTCAATAAGTCAAGCCCACAGTCAATTCTGCCCCTGCTAAACGTTTGCATCGAGAAATCAAACTATATTTGATATCGGCGTAAACAGACGACGCACAAGCCTGAGTCGAGAGTGCGCTCAGCTCGGCGTAGTCCTAACCATGTCCTAACAATCAAACATTCACCCAACTTCAGCAGCTGACTTAAAGCTCTAAACAGCTCAGTGTAATGTGTGTTTACAGCTTGAAAGTAGGTGAACGCATTGCTAAATTTCAGCATTAATATTTGACGTTTGTAACATTTGTTGTTGTTGACTTGACTAGTCACATAACCTCAGTCTAGTGTGGAGAACATATTGCGAGATATTCTAATGGAATTGATGAATGATGAATTTAATTTTGACCCGATAAGGGCTGTTGTAGGTAATTTAGGTCAGGCATTCGATGTAGTGGAATCTGACAGAGTAGTTCCTGTTCGAAAGAAAGATTATTAAGAAAATGTTATACAAAATTACAGCCCTAATGATTTTCATAATCAAAACAAAAAGGTTATGGATCATCTGTCAAATTAATGTCAAAACAAATAAGCTTTGCGCATGTCTAAGCAAAAAATTAGTTGGGAATCTGAAATAAGTTCCGCTTCAAGAAATTTGTAGCTGCTGACATTCAGCGCCTAGTCGACGGGTCGACTGAACGAGGTCGCTTACTCAACTGTTGACGTCGGGTGAACGCACCCAATAATTTGAGCGCCTTTACGCAGCGTTCGGCAAACTGTGAGTTTTGCGTCGCGCACTGTCCCATCAATCCGCACCTTTACACTCAGTATTAGCGAGCTAATAAATTTTATGCCCTTCGCTGTCGAAGCGGTTGAGATATGACGTTAATGTGATTGTGCCAATCCCTGGGTTTATATTTTGGAATTAAATTTTTGCGGATCGTCTGGAAAAAATCCTCATAAATTGAAACTCGGACACATTCGAGACCTGGGACTAACCATGATTGCGCTCGTTACAAACTCTAAACGAAACATTAAAATGATTTGTGTAGCGGTCATAAGCAGAATTCTCAGTCGTAAAACAAATATATATCCATTTCATGGCAATGCCCATTGCACATATCGCTTACGAGCTGTGTGAATTGTTATAAGCGCATCAAACGGTGCATGTCCCTTTATCCATCTGGAATATCCATGAGTCTGGTATGGTCATATTTGATAAACGATTACCGTGTAATTCGTAACAGTGTAAAGTAGAAATTAAATATAGGGGAAGTTAGTATGGTGAGCTTCAAGATATAGTGGAAAATCGTCTCGTGTAACATTGATTTGATATTTAAGTAGGTTAACCGGATTAGGTGATGAATTGAACAAGCTTAAACTATTAAAAGTGATATTTAAGAACTATTTGTCGAAATAAGACAGAATAAATGTATAATAAATTGAAAGTATGCGTTAGTTTGAGAAAAAAACTGGTGTACACTCATTTAAAAAACATGTTTTGGGTGGTAAACGCCTTTGCATACACGTATGCAGTAAGTATAATATTCCGAAGCAGGTATACAGGGAGTCATTTGTCTCGGTGCAAAAGTTAAGGCACGAGTGTCCATAGAGATGATTATCCTGACGATGATATCCAGTAATTATCATGGTGATGGTAACCAGAGAGGTAATGTCAATGGAAGTCTAGGACTCGTATTTTCAGGTTTTGGCTGAAGAAACTTCCTGGATAGTGAGCAATGAGCATGGCTCATATTAAAGCAGTGAACGTCATATTCTTCCAGATCAGACCATGATAGGCGTGCATGAAGGGATGTGAAGTACCAACAAGTAAAACACTCGATTGTAAGGTTAAGTTTTGGATCCGTTTCCGTTTCTATTTTCTTTTAGTACTTTAGTACACTACACGGTGACATTTGAATACACGACAATACTCTGTTCTCCGTTAGCATCTTCTATCTGGGATTCTCTGGATTTCAAGCATACAGGGAATAAAAGGAATTCTTCCAAGTAATGTTCAGTTTCCAGGTATTCTAGATTACCGGTCCAAAGATCTAAAAAGTTGTGGTTCTGGTAGAAATGTCTAGGAAGAGTTTTGGTGATATTCTCGCCTGTGGCTCGTGACGCAAACGTCACCCATCGTGAATTATGGCTATCATAAATTGCTCGTTTAAGAATATACTATTTGTAAGGAGGTGAAATATTAACTTATTATTAGGTGGTCGTGGACAAATAATTTTCATCACAATATATATGAAATACTTAAATCAATATAGCTCTCTCTACCAGCAGTGGCAAAAAGGATTTTTTTGTGACCAAAAAGAAAGAAAGCTGCTAGCATTCATGAAATAAATTTCACGTCCTTAAAACGACAAGTCAATTTATTTAAACGGTCCATACTTTCAATCAATTTAAGTGGTAATTGTTAGCGCTTGTAAGCACTAAAACAAAGAAGAATTATTTTTCAGAATTCTCCAGGATAAGTAATTGAAAATAGTTTAAAAATACTGTAGTGCTTTAACAAATAAATTTTGTTTCGTATTCAAGAGCTATCACTCATTTAATACTTCTTTTACTTTAGAAAGAAGTGGTAGATATATATAGGTTATCAAGGAGACAGTTTGAATCTGGAATATAAAAAACTTGTTTTGGTATCTCAGTCGGCGGTACTGAAGTACCGAAGGGGTACAAACTACGAACGCGAAAAATTCTACTTTCCAAACAAGTGCACTTCACTGGATTCCATTTCTAGTAGACTATCATATCGTTGGAATGTCATAAAATGAAATATTCTATTTCACATTTTGCCAGAGATATGATCAACTATGAATGGACCTTAATAAAAATTTGATAGTAAAGTTTTACAGTCCTAAACCTCAAAATATTTGTTCCGTTGTGTCAAATAGAGACCAAAAATTATTTAATATTTAGTTCATCTTGACAACGGTAACTGTAACGCCACCGAAACGTTGAAATAGAAAACTTAAAAAGCATTATTGTGGTTTGATTCCCCAAAAAATAGGAGAGAAAATAATGAATAATATACCACAAGGAACATACAGAATACTATGACTATGAATTAAATTATATTTCTTGTGAAATCTTCTCTTTATATTTATAATCAAACATAAAAATGGTCAAAATATATCTTGAGCAAGTCCTCTTCTTTTCTTTTTTATCTCTTAGTTTCTAGAGGTATTTTTCCCATTTAAATTATCTAATTGGATTGTGCTTTTAAGTGACATCTTTATCGAGGTCGACTCGCTGCTGACGATGTTTAATCTCAACTAGTCCATTGTTTGCCTTTTCGCTTTTGCCATCCTTCCATTTTCTTTTATCCTTAAAAGTTTACGTACAGCCTCGTATTTGTGTAAATAAAAATTATATCGTGGACGGTTTTCAAGTTCAAAAAATTCATTCCACATTTATATATCAATAATTAAGTATCTGCTTTGTATTCTTATCTGATACTAAAATTCAAAAAAATAAATTATTATTTCGGTAACAATATAGCAACGCTGTAAATTTATAGAACCGGCATAAATTATATCAACGCCAGTTCATGTCCATGTCAAAAGAGACAAGAGAGGATTAATATGCTAAAGCGTAGATGCTGCATAGATATTCCACTGCCGGCACCCTCGTCACACCTCGGATAGGAATTGTTTAGCTTTGGTATGGAATAAGCAATGGAGGTTTTTTTCGTTTAAATTCCGGCATAAAAAGCTTTATAATGAATTCAAGTTATAAAGATCCTTATTAATTATGTTGGACAGACTGTCTTGATAAAATATTGCAGATAATTGGTCGCGTGAAATGAAGTCGCGTACAATTATTGGGCGCATTTTGCCATAATTTTATAAGCTGTATCCAGTAATGCGACCTCCCACATTCGTTCTTTTTCCTTTTTTGTAAATTGGTAACGCCTAAGTTGTTTCTCATGCTTCTTAATTTTTTTTTAAGTTAAGTTTCCGCTATACTTTATCAGCTGTAACTACATTTGGTTTCCTCCACGTGACTGGCCGATTTATGTTGGGTTTTGTTGTTCTATACTGTACTAGGTACTTGCGAATTCTGGTGTATACATTGTGTCTGATTAGGAAGATGTGTGCGTACTTGAGTTTATTGGCTACTTATAGCAAAATACCTGGATAATATAATGAATCATTTTGTCTGAGGCCATCAATAAATTGAAACAAAAAATTTACGGATTAACCTACAACATTCAGTGCCGGTTGCTACACAACGAAACAAGACATTGATTAATGGAGGTGGAAAAAATACGGAGCAAATGTGTACATGAATTTATTCCATTTTTAAAATGACTTACGACTTTTTATCTACCCCAACAGAAAAAATAAAAGTTTCTTGTAGGTACTTTTAAGAAAGCTTCAATCTCTAGAAATCTTGTTTTTATAGTTGAAAAAGTTTTACATGTGCAAAAGTATTGAAATTAAGTTTAAGCAAATCTATAAAAGGATTTTCACAACATTTACCTAAGTTGAAGCCTGCAGATATCCAAAAAATTTTCCGGGAAATAGGACTAAAGGAGCTACTTATTTCAGAGACTCTCCTCAGAAACTAAGTAGAAATAGGGGGGAACAATAGATCTTTAAGGTCTCAGGGAATGTTAATACATACATACATTTTCACCAAAATTTTTTCATTTATTTTTGTAAAAACGAAAACTATTGAAAATGTGCATTATAGTAGTGCTGCCACCGAGACGAGATGTTCTCGTCTCTCGTCTCGTCTCGCCCTCTATTGATGAGAAGTTCTTGTCACTCGTCTCGCCCTCTATTGACAAAACGAGAGAGATAATTTTTCTCGAATAAGGGTCCGAGACGAGAGAAGTAACTTATTCCGTCGAGAAATTCTCGTCTCTCACGAGCAAAAACAAGAACAATGTTACTACTTGCTTGAAATTTCAATTCTGAATAATATATTAATATTGTAATGCTAGATACAATTATTTGCAGCCAAAGAACTCGAAAGCCTTCGGTCAAAATATGGACATTATTTGAAAATTTGAAAAGAGGAATTCCAGATAATTTTAAAAATCTCTCAATAGCACGTACCCTTTGCACCCGATTTATAATAATCTCAAAAAAGTAAGTACTTTTTCTTACGATCACTATAATATATATATATATATATATATATAAAGTAGACTTTTGCACACTCAAATCTAATCGCAAAGTTTATGTTTTCCGCGATCTGTCATAATTGACATTATTTACGCTCTAGAGCGTACTTTTCCGCTCGCATAGATGGAGGTGTATAATTTATATGTTTAATTTTATTTAAATTATAAAATAATTTAAACCTCATACATTGATATTATTTTGATTCAATACTACAGTGAAGGATTTATTTCTTAGTTCAAGATAAAAATTAATATTTACAACTTATTACAAATATAACGTTGTTTAAATTGACAATTTTCTTGATCGTTTTTGCAGATTCCTATTTTTATAGTATTGATTTATACGGACAAAACTGTACCTACATTCAACTTTAATATTGTAGGCAATAAATAAAAATAATAAGTAATTGTTACATGTTTTCAACATCACATTCTAATAAAGTGTACTTTTCATGTTTTTTTTTTAATTATTTGTTTAAAAATAAGGTGATCGTAGAAAAAATCTTGTGTGCAATTCGAGCAGAAAGTGCGTTGCCGCTTTCGGCAGATTGCCCGCGCTTCGCTCGGGCAACTCCTCTGCCTCAAGCGGCAAAGTATCACTTTCCGCTCTTAATACACAAATAGCTATTCCCTAAAGTTGTGTAATTTGGAAATTTATTGATTGGGTAATGTATAATTTAATTATAATCAGGTGTATACTGAATAAATATTGACATTTAATTACTGCCTTAGGAATACTAACTTGAAAGTTCACACACAAAACTTAACACGCTAGATACCTACTTAATGTTTATACTAAATTACGTAACTTGCAGGTAAGGAAACTAATAGTCTTGAAGTTTGCCTTTGACGCCTCCATGATATTATGGAAATTGATTGTTTATCAACTAATAGAGTTGAACATGAGATAAGTTGTTTTGAGACGACTTTTGTAGATAAGAGTATTTAATACAAGAAAATTCCCATTGGGAGTTGAAAGAGCAAAGATGGAAGTATAGGAAAAGTGCTTCTGTTTAATTGAAAACTTGAGTCTCTCTAAAATATTCAAAGACAATTTAATTTTCATCTCATGATTACAATTGAAGAATTATAAAAAGATTATTTTTAAAGCGTTTTCCCTTAAATAGATAAAAAATTACATTAAACCCAACTTTTCAAAAAAAATTTATCTGTATGTTATATTCCAGCTATTTTTATGTGTTAAATTGTTATTTTATGTTTGTTTAATATATATCCCTTATGTTATATGTGCACTCACACCCCAATTTTGTTTTAGTGGCACCCTATCGTGGCAAAAGCATGGAACTGAAAGTGTCGGTTCATCCCCTGGTTTACCCCGTAAACTACCTACCCCAGAGCCATCACACACTGCCCCTGTGACTGTAAGTACCTAAAATTAGTATTTTTTCAATATTAATGACGATGTACTAAATTAAGCTAAATCAGATATTCCAGCGAGATTATTAACATGAAATGAAAAAATTCAATGATTTAAAAAAAATATTAAAAGCAATCAAGGTTAAAAATAGCTGAATGTTAACTATTAATCGGGGAATCAGCTCTATTCTGTAACTCAATATCGAATAGATCGATTATAACTCGAGCAATCTAATTCAAATCACACGCGATCAGTATTCTGTTATCTTGTTTCATTTATACCGTTTTTTACAAATCACCCTGTTTATTTTTTGCCTCAGATGTTCGTCTGTTAACTATGCCGCGATATGCCGTTGGCAAGGCCACCAACTGTAAAAACGTCTACATAGTTGGCATTTATAAAAACTTTCTCGTTCGTCCACTCATCTGAAAGCACGTGTTAACTGGCATTGAATCACAACCGAAGCCGCGAGAGGCCAGTGGCTATACGTCCTCACTCTCCTTTCCCATTGGATGCCTACAACGATTTTCATGGGCACACGGCTCATTGGCACGTGCCAACGGTCGCGTCTACATCGAATCGGCTTTGTGCGGCTTTGTGGACGCACCTTTAGGAATTATTTTGTCGTTTGGCAGTTTTTTGAAATATTTCTCATAGAAAATATAAAAACAGAGCTATTTTGGATCAACCCTTTCTTAATGATTTTAAATAAAAGTGTTTTAATGTTTACCAGCCTTAGAAGTTAATTTACTGCCAAGAAATTCAAATTATCTTCGAAATAGACACGTCTCAAACTATCTCATTCGAATATTTCTATAAAAAAAAGTGAAATAATAGTTATTGGTATGCCTAGGCCGCGAAATACCTTTTTAACGAACCGAAAGGACAGGTATCGCCGAGGTCGCTTGCGGCCGAGGCAAGATAACCTTGAGGTCGTTAAAAAGTTTCGCGGCCATGGCATACACACTATTTTTCGTGCAATCGTTAAAATTATTAAACTGGGTAATTGTAAATAAATATATTATTGCTCTAAAATCAACAGCTAGTCAATTTATTTAACAATATCACCTTGTGCTATGGAAATGATATGTTCCAGTATGTGCAAAATATGTTGACAGTTCTTTCGCGGACTGTGCTGAGAAAGCGAAATACTGACTTCGCCTGCAATTACACGAAAAAGTGTATCTGTCCCGCGACCGGTGATGAAATCCATAAACATGATTCAAAAGAAGTAGGTGAAATAAAACGTTATATGAAATGCTACATGATCTATAAAGAAAACGACGACTGCGGAATATAAAGTAGGCATCTTTTTTTTCCATTCCAACGACTTACTCATTTTATGCGGTCGCAAAGCCATACAGCATTCGGCACGTTTACATAAACAGGATTGTTTGATAGTGAATGTCGATATAGTCTTCGGGTTTCGTAAAAAAATTGTTATTGTGAATAAATTTGATCGATTTCTTTACTACGTCCATATAGTACGTTCTTATTCTCTTATTTCACTATCTTTCAAGAGGATAATCTATCATACAGGATGAGTAACATTTGAGAGATGACGTCGTCTATAAAATGTAGGTTTACCCTGCTTCGCTACACCCTAATGGCCGGATTTAAAATTGATCTCGAGCTTGAGTACGACTTAAGACAGCGTCTGCGTATACTATGAACAATCTAGGACAGGAAGCAAGATTACATGGCTTGCGTGACTTGAGACAGTCCAAAGTCTGGTAGAGACCAATCTTGAGCACGACTTGCATGTCTTCGGTTTTTGTCGACAGCATTAAAAAATTGTCTCAACTGTCATTTTTTATAAACATATGAAAGAAGGTTAGGAAATATGTTGAAGAGTTTTTGAAGTTTATAGACATTTCTGAGGAAATTTCATAATTCGGTATAGATTCTCATAAAATTTTATTACATACGTTATTTTTCCTATTGTACATACCAATTTTAGAACATTGGAAATCACTGGTCAGTCATAAAAATGCTGACAACGTGAATTTCTTAAAACCACTAGAATTTTCATAATAACACAAAAGTTATCAAAACAACCAAGCCGGATCCCAACTTGCCCGAGAATTCTCGAAGTCGGGACTATATAGTATAGCAGCTAAACTTGAGACGTAGTCTGACTTGGCGAAGCACGTCTCAAGTCGGAGATTGAGTAGGGACTATATGTACGGGAATAAGAGCCCTTACACATGGGACTGATAGTCAGTCCTGATCATCCGCGAGGGCCATTATGTATAATATATTTCACATGTACAGCGCATCGTCAGTACGTAGATTCTTGAGCAACTGATGATCATCCAGACGGTGCATACTTATTGTTGACTCAATTGTTGAGTCCACATCCTATCGTCAATACCAACCTTCATATAATCCGTAAAAAAAGAGGGTTATCCCATTTGAATGTTCCTTATTATATTCAATTGCAAAGCGACACTATAAGATACTTTTAATGTTTGGAAATCGATCAAATGAATCATTCATTTATATACTATATGTCTCAGTAAGTTGGAACCATATGGGAAACTTTTTTATTATTGATTTTAGGAAAAAAATGTATTCTTCATAAAAAGCTCTGCATGTTCTAAAATCTAAAATAGAATCAACAGATGTCAATTTTTTTCAGTGGTGTACGAGGTATGTCAAAAAATATGAATTTTACCCAAGAATAAAGTACCTTTAAATTTGACAATATCGAAAAATGTTATTGAAAAAAAATTCATCAGTACCAAAAACTATGTTCAATTATGCAATTACATTGCTAATACAGAGTAAAAATAACAAAAATTATTTTTTCATGGCAGATGGATAATATTAAATATCTGACAATAGCTTTCAATTATAATCAACTTTTTATAATAACAATTGTCAATATTCTGAAAAATAAAGGTACTTTACTCTTGAGTAAAATTCATATTTTTTGACATACCTCGTACACGACTGAAAAAAATTGATATTTGTTGATTTTATCTCAGATTCTAGAACATGCTGAACTTTTTATGAGGAATACATTTTTTTCCTAAAATTAATAATAAAAAAGTTTCCCATATATGGTTCCAACTTACTGAGACATGTATAAAGGTTCTGTTATTTTATAACCTAAAATAATAAACTTTCAAGTAGATACATTAAAGTTATATATCCTTAGTATAACCAAATAAATGTGATATGTAGATTTTAGGGATTAGAACTGAATAAGTAAAACTTGCAAGAAGGAATAGTAGATATGGCAATTATTGTGTAACGAAGCAAAGTGAAATTTATACAGTAAGCTTTGAAATGATGCTATAAAAGATTTACGATGGTATTTTAGTTCAAATTTTTAAGGTTCATAAAGTAAACGATCCAATTTTCAGGTTTTCTTTATAACCCTATTGGTGCAGTATTATTATGGCATGAAAATAATTCGAGTGTTTTACTGTTATCTTAGCAAAATGTAAACTGACTCAATATTTTGTAGCATCAGCAACATCACAAACAAAGTTTCAATAAAAACTAGCCGAAAGCAGTTTTTTAATGACTGGGGATTTTCAATTGGAGGAATTCTGAAGAAAACAAAAATAAAATATGTGTTAAAGTGCACAGATATCGAAAATAGTAGACTTTACAAGGTTTTTGAAAAATGGGAGTTCACTTGTAGACTGGTTTCGGCGTATTTGAGCCTCATCAGTACAAGGTAGATATTCTCCGCCCAAGACCCGGTTGACCTGGATCGGAATTATGGTTAACGTAGAAAGGGTGGTCATTTCCGATTCCTTCTGAAATTTGACAAATTCAACGATCTTTTAGTGTTTTTGGCTTACATCCTCGGAAATTATTACTCTCTCTGAGATTCATCACATCATATACCTAGAAGATATTTATACTAATTCCACTGCGAGCAATCTCCGATCACTCTTCAATTGTATAATCGAATATACCTCATCGGTGGCTGGCGGAAGGTGGCAAACCTAACCTTTCTGTTTTTACGATTAATTATTAGATCATTCAATTATCGGAGATTTTTTGTTCAAACTAGGTGATGTGGCATTAAATATAGACGCAATACCGAAAAGATGATATAACAGGTGTTTGGCTTTGACACCACATGAGGTTATATTTGCTCTTTCAATATTTCCAGATCTGTTGAGATCGACCGTTTCATATTTCAGAGCAGTAAAAATGTACAGAACAGAACACTCAACTCTAAGATGGGGCGGATCTCGAGTTTAAGCAGAACAGGGAAATCTCTCGCAGGTTGCTCTCAGAATATACCCTCAAAGCAATAAAAGACGCTTTCTACGCTATTAGACTGCAAATCAAAGGTCTGTGGGAACGGTATAATTAAATCAATACTAGGAACAGATTATGTTAGAAATATAAAAAAGTAATTAGATAGTATAAATAAACAAAATTAAAATATAATTAACGATCAATTATTTATCAAAAAAATCTGTGAAAAACTATAAACAACAAGAAATTCTAATCCGAAACATTTAATTTTTGGAAAAGTAACAATGTTAAGTAATACTAAATCTAAAAGAAATTAAAAATTAGGTTAGGTGTATCGTTAGTGGGTCTATAAGGCTCTCAACTGAAACTCGCAAGAGTCTATTGTGGTTCACACGAATTCAGATTTAAACAAACAAATTCAGTTTCTTAACAAAGCCAATTAGTTTATTTGGTCGATAATATTTTAGGTCAGCAGGTGAGAGAGAGAGACCATGACAAAAATCAGATGCCTGATTTGAGCCGCGGCATGGCAGGAACAATTTATATGCTCTGCTGTTTCATGATCTTCCAGATAAAGACGGCACGTCGGATCTTCCGACAGTCCAAGTTTCTGCATTCGATGATTCAGCTGACAGTGGCCTGTTTGACAATGTATGTCGTGCCTGCTATAGTCTAACATTTGCTTGGAGACATTCTTCGAAGGATGTATAAAAGCCTTTGAATTAACCAATCCTGGTAAATTATTCCAAAATTCTACAGCTCTTCACATTTTTTGCATTGCATAATGCAGGATTCTGTCAATTGATCCAGTGTCATTTTTTCACACAAATTGATACTTTTTGCACGTAGTTCATATAAATTTCTGACCCTTCTTGTCTATAAAACGTCTCTTTTAGGAAACACATCAAAAAGTGAAGAGTAAAAAACAATCGGCATTAGCTATCAAACCCTTCCAATTTATGGGCTTTTATGTATCTTGAAAAAACTGGAAAATGTGATATTTCTTATGCATTATTCATATATCATGATATAATTATTATAGTTAAAATATCTCTCTCAAGTTTAGCTTGAAAAATCACATTTTTTATAAAAATGTTAAATTCTGTTATTCAATTGCAGCTGAATTACAACCTTCGATTTATTTTATATCCAATCAATTCTTCTCCAGCTTTTAACGATGCTATTGACATTGCAAAGTATGATGGTTCTAATAGCCAATCATGTGGATCAATTTACAAAACGTCTACGAAACATCAATTTCCACCTTTCAATACCCCACGTTTTGGTTGTAGTTTTTTGTCTCCTTCTTTCCCAACCGAACGCTTCTTTTCAATACTTTGCTGAACTTGCTGCTTTGTATAATTATACTTCATAAAATCTTTTTATGAAAACCAGACTTTGAAAATGATTGTGTCAAACAGATATTGAGAGATGGAAGAAAGCATAAAACTGGCTGTTTGCTTTTATGAAATAGCTATTTATCTATTAAGAGTGCAAAGTTACATATTGTCGATTGAAAGAGACAGTTGTCTTGAAACCGACAATGAATTTGCGCTCGATTTACACACAAGTTGCCCCCAAACTGACCACCCAAAGGGTGGTCAGTTTGGGGGCAACTGGCTGCATGAGAACTACACCAACTGCTGCGATGGAAGTGATCCTTGGTCTTCGGCCTCTTCACCATGTGATCGAGGCTGAGGCGGGGAGGGCTTTTCTGCGCTTAAAACAGCTGGGATACGTGCGAAGAGGGGAAGAGTGCAGGCACGTCAAGAAGCTCCGGCTTCTGGAAGATATTCCAATTCTGGCTCGAGCACCTGACGAATGCCTGCGAAAGTACTACTTCGCAACTCCGTACAGGGCCATGATCCGGGATAGAGAATCCTGGGAAAAAGAGAGGAATACACAGCCTAATGGGACTGTCTGGTACTCAGATGGCTCATGCTCCGGTGATAGAGCAGGGGCTGGAATTTACTCTAGGAACCCAAGAACACAAGTTCGTGTACCATTGGGTGATGGTGTATCTGCATATCAGGCCGAGATATATGCTATCTTGGAATGTGCGCAGATAAACCTAGACAGAGGTTATGTGGATCGACGCATAACCATATACTCCGACAGTCAGGCAGCAATTAAAGCCCTGAGTGGGTGCACCAGCAACTCAGGACTCGCTAATGAATGTCGAGAACGACTTGCTAATCTTGCAAGGCGCAATGTGGTGCGGCTAGAATGGATTCCAGCCCACTCTGGTTTTGAAGGCAACGAGATGGCGGATGCACAGGCTGCGGAGGGGGCGGCAGCTCCCTTCTGCGGCCCGGGCCCGACCTTGGGCCTAACGAAACAAAGAATACGCAAGGAGTCGAAGAAGTGGCTGAAGAATCAGCACCTCGCTCATTGGAATGCTCTGCAGGGTCTTAGGCAATCCAAACTTTTACTGAAGGGATGGACTGATGGACACGCTAGAGCAGCTACTGAACTACCAAGGAGTAGGCTAAGGAAGATAGCAGGACTCCTAACGGGGCACTGCTGTATGATGAAACACCTCCACAACTTAGGAGTAGAGGAAAGTTCCCTATGCAGGGGTTGCGGCATGACTGACGAAACGTCAGTCCATGTTCTCCTAGAGTGTCCACACTGGGCTGTACTACGCAGGCGAATCTTCGGAGTCCCTGTTTTGGCCCCTGGAGACACAAGCAGGCATCCATTGAAAAAGGTTGTGGCCTTTGTAGAAGGGCTCGGCTTTATGGATGTCTAGGTAGCAGGAATGGCACAATGGGCCCGCCGGTGGCCTCAGTGCCGGAACCTTGGCTTGAGTTTGTCCAGGACAAGGTTCGCCTGCGAACTTAGTAGTAGTAGTAGTACACACAAGATTTTTTCTACAATGGAGAGTTCACAAATTTCCAAACATTTTTTAATTTTAGGAATGAAACTTAAAAGTACAGTTTCTACAATTTTCCATGACAATTCCATTTATGTTGTTTACTTTTTGATATTCGATACACTGAGCAATGCATATTTGAATTGAGGTAATAATTGGAAGAGCGAGCGTTTTTTTTTTATTTAGTCGCTCATAAGGATGACTACAACCTGTTGAGATCAAATGAATGCATAAGGCAAAGTAAAACTGCGCTAAGAATCTTAACAGGGATCCTAACGGGACATTGTCGCCTGAATGGGCACCTCAGAAAGCTGAAAATAGTGGAGGAAGAAGAATGCAGATATTGTGGCATGGAAGAAGAAACCTCCATCCACATACTTTTCAACCTGGGAGATTACTGGATAGAAGAGGAACATTTGCCTGCAGATGTTCTGAAATTCCTCCGGGAAATAGGACTGAAGGAGCTGCTGGTTTCAGAGACTCTCCTCAGAAACTAAGTAGAAGGAGACACAATAGATATTTCAGGTCTCAGTGAATGTTACCCCAAAAAATACATACATACATAAGCGACAAAGTGACATTCATCGAAAAAGATGACGTTTGCGTTGTCAAATACGAGCGCAAATGCCTACTTTGCTTTGGATTTCGATTGTGAAAAAAATGATTTTTATACTCAATTTCACTTAATTTTGAATCTTGTCGTATATCCGTCTTAAACAAAAGTGTTTATCATCAATTCGGGTGATTTGAAATGTTATTTTGTTGTTCTTTAGTCGATTACTTTAATTGACTAACTTGGCACCGGCTGCAACGTCTCAACCATTGAGCTGCTGATTCAGCTGCCAGCAGAGGTTTTGTGCTTAGTTCCGTTGAGCCTGGCTGAACGCGCCCAATTGCATACGACAAAAGTGTTCTTATCGGAATCTGGAACTCAATTAGATCATATTTTCTAAACTTTCGCTGAAGAAATATGAAATTTCATTTTAAGATACGACATATTTTGTGGAAATAAATAAATAAATTGTGTTAAAAAATTCACTTTCACTATTATTAGGTTCTGTTAACATATTTAAAGTTTTTATTTTTAGTGAATTGATAGAACGACGCATAATATACTGTTAAGCATAAAATTTTCAAAAGGGGCAGTTGCCCTCCCTTGTGAATCCCTGGTTACACCCATGCCCTGCTCTGTAAATGCGTTTCAAAACATTGACAATCAATAATAGTTTAATACAAACGCAGAAATTATTCAACAACGAGACTAATTATTGATCAATTGTGTCCACGTTCGCGTAATTTAATTTCAAGAGTTAAATATATTATAATATCAATGACTGCCGGAGAAATTCGCATTTTGTGTGTCCCTATGATAACAGAACATTACATTTATAGTTATTAGCGCTAATGTTATGCACTCGAAATGCAAATCCCAGGCAATGCTCTCGAAAATGGAGTTGTTACGGTAGATAGTGGCCAAAGCTGTATCATATATTCGCCAGAGCGTGTATTTGGTGGAATTGTAAAAGTATTTAATAATATTTAGAGTTAAGCTTTGAGGATTTTCCTAAAGTTTGGATTTTTGTTTTTATGGAAAAAAATTCACAGCATATACGAAGTAAGCTGTCACTTTGTGGTAGAAACATTGAGGTGGAATAATCCGAAAAGTGTTCCGGCACTTCGAACCACAACTGTCTTTAAATTGTTTCGTTAAGCTTGTGACATTCAAATTTTATTTCATTATTTTCGATTTTTCGCTCATCCGTTGAACTAACGAAGGCGTATTGAGAATGAAAATCGGCTATGAATATTTTAAATTCAGATTCAGTTCGTTGCGGAATTCTAGTAATTTCACCTATTCAGTTTACAAATAGATAGAATACTAAATCGATGATAATAATTATCAATTTTATGTGTTATCAACTATGATGACAATTTTATGGGACCATTTGTGGTCGTTAATTATGTAAGTGATAATTCAATAAGGCAGAAATTGTTCCGAACTTTACTTGGTGTTGAAAGGAATCATTTGAATTACAGGGTGATTGATAAATGTGAAAAAGCTTAGTAGTTCTGTTATCATAAAAGAGTTTATTATGAAAAATGTAGGCATCTTCAAGCTTCATATTTCAAATAATAAGTTATAGGGTGTTCCATGACGGTACCAGATTAAAGTTATGTTCTTTCAAATGAAATATTCCATTTTATTTTAAAACTACTACAATTTTTTCCACTACTAGCTGCTGATTTTACAATGATTGCTTCTTTTTGCTAACTGTCGAATTTCTCTATTACTGGTTAATATTTTTTTCCATTATGTCAATAATGAACTAAGTAATTCAAATATTTTGAGAATCCAGTGATAGTAGTTCAACAAAAACCTATGCAACATAATTTTTATACACAGGAGATTGTCTTTAACTTATTTGCTGCTTGAAATTACCTAAGATACAATTATTGAAATTTAAATGCCATTAGTTTAAAATTCTCGCTCAACCAAAAATGACTGATGACATAAGGAGTCGTTTATAAATAATGTATCAAAAACTGACAGTGTACTTGTCAGAAACACGACGGGTTAAACGCTTCTCGTCTTGCGTTTGTGTATGAGTTTAGCTTTTACACATTTTAGCATTTTGTCAATTATTTTTAATTCTTATCTCAAATTTGGCTAGTAGTGGAAAAAATGTATATACAAAACGATGGTGAAGACATTTACAGTCCTCGCACCTTATTCCGCTCGGGACAAAGTCACTTGCGAAAAAATTTTGGTGCTCGGCCAATAATAATAGTCTTTACAAGTACTTAGTTGTTTCCTCTTAGTTAAATGGCTACTGTTAAACCACTTTGTTAAGCGTTAAAATAATATATTCATTCTTCGATATCTATTCAAAATAATATACTTGAATTTTGACGCACCATATATTTGATTTGATGAATATTAGCAAAATAATACGTTAAACCTGTGTTGAATGGTTAAATATTAAGGTATGTCCACATTGGTATGCTGCGCCGTGCCGAACATTGAATTTTTGTTGGTGTGTACGGTAATCTGCGCACGAACGTGCAAGACCGTGCACGAACAAGCACGATCCATCAGTTTGGACGTCTATTTGTTTTGACGAACATTTATTCAATGCTCGCACACTTTTTCAGTATTCCATTATTGTTTATTGTTATAAATTATATAAAAAGTTGAAAAATTGGTGACTGGTACCACGCAAAAATATTAAAACTGATCGGTATATATGAAATAAAACCCGAATTATGGAATCCAAAAATGCCAGTTATGATATGCGAAATAAAAAGCATGATGCATGGGTCGAAATTGCAAGCGAATTAGAATCTGATATAGATTTGGTAAAGGGAAAGATAAATCCATTCTTATCTTCGTTTCGAAGAGAAAAAGTGAAAATAAAAAACTCTTTGAAAACAGGATCAGGTAATTTAAATGTGTATTTTAAGTTTACATCTTGTCTTATCTATTTTTTTTTTGTTATTTTATATTATTAAAAGGCGCATGATAAAACTGGAACCTTCCCAAACATAAACGAACCACTAAATGTTGCAGCAGTTTGTACGTTCTACAAACAAATTGTTTG
Source organism: Galerucella nymphaeae (assembly GCA_963978555.1). NCBI lineage: Eukaryota > Metazoa > Arthropoda > Insecta > Coleoptera > Chrysomelidae > Galerucella > Galerucella nymphaeae. Next base: position 13,164,047 of record OZ021710.1, read on the forward strand.
GTAACGTTCACGAACGTTTTGCGCCGCTCGGCGCGGCGCAGCGCATCAGTGCGCATCATCATACCTTTACTAATAATGGTTGTTATTGTCTTAGCCGCTCCACGAGAACAACCGTCGCAGGTCTCCGGTGGGCAGTACTTCGAGCAGACGTCCTAAGGCCTCCTCCACCCCTCAACTTTTAGAAGCATCTAGCTCAGAAAATAGGTAGGTTGTTTATTAGTATATTTATTTTTTGTCATTTTAACTAATCTGGCAAATATTATATTTTCAATAGGAGTTTAGCTATTGAAACTACAAATATTTGACTATAATCACGACACATTTTTTAATTGGGAAGAATCCGAAGGAGCTACATCATGTTGGGAAGAAGTGCATATGAAAAATAAACTTTATGAAGCAGGTTGAAACACAATTCCAGACATCGGATGAGGCAACTTCACCCTAGTCTGAAATCGTCTTGTTTCACCACTAGTCACACAATATTCCATTGAATTGAGGTCGCACGAACAGTCAGTGCAATCATTGGTGATAGGACCGGTAACTTTAAGCACTCATTGTTCACTGCAGATTGTCATAGTGCTGAAGATCGTCAAATACATCCCAGCAAATATATCACATCACTTAGGCCACATGAGAACCATTGTACGTACATCCTTCCGAGGAATTGTCCTCCTAGTCCTTCCCAGGAAGTTGTACAGGTCACTAGAAGACATCCCCTTTATATCAGCAGCTGTAGGGCAATACTCGCCTAACACACTATCTTATTGACGGAAACTTGCATAGGACATGCCTGACAGTTTCATCTTTCTGTTCACATATCCTGGATAGAGGTGTGTCCACTAGCCCCATAGTATGGAGGTGTTTCCTCAGTTGATAGTGGCCAGTCAGAAATCTACTGATATATGAAGGTTTTTCCTGGTCATCGCCAAATATTTCTTCGGCACCAGTTTCCCAGGGTCACCCAGGGTGACCCTAGTAAAACTGCATTCTTTGATTCCATCCCATCTCTTAAGGAATTGAGCAGTGTAACGCTTCCCTGGTTGAAGAATCGGCAATGCAATTATCTTTGCTCCTGTCGTGCCCTTTAACCCACCTCAAGATAATATTGTTATCTGCCGAGGCGTTAGCTAAATCTTGATCGCACTCTATCACTAGCCCCGATATAACACGTGGCCTGTTCAAGGTTAGTAGGGCTTGTCTACTCTCAGTGCAGATTTTTATGTTTTTGTCAGAAATATATTTTCTGGTTAGTACTTTTGTGGCAATTGAGATACCAGCCAGTTCTATTCGAACCACGCTGGTATTGTTTCCCATTCCCCACTTAATCCTTAGGCTTAGTTCTCTGAGCCTCCATTCATTTTCGAGCCATCTGTATATATGCGTATTGCATTTGCAGCATCTGACTTTATGTACAGATTACCTTAATCGGGACTCATTTCTGAGGCACTGCAGCCAGTTGTGTATCTCTTTATAATCTGGAACAGACAACAAGAGAAATTAGATCGGCAACTTGAACAAACACAAACCAAGTTCCAATGTCAGTAAACTTTTTTAATTTAAATATTATTTAGGACGACAGAGATAATTTGGGGAAATAAATTATTGAATCTATTCATAATTCTATGAGTTGTAGTTGTATTTTTTTATCTTTCCAGCTTTTTGGTATTTTTGTTCTTCGTCACTATATCTATCAAGTATAAAATTGGAACTTCGCCTTACTCACATCCTGTTCTTTTTCTGCTCAAACTACCATTATTTTCCATTTTGTGCAAATTACAAACCTCCTAACCCAGTTGTTTTCGAAAATTCTTTGTTTCAAGAGACCGTCTAAATATCCTCGTCGAAAAAGAATGTCTATGTCACCTTAACCATTACGTAATATTTCGTTGACATACTTTTATCAAGACGAAAATGGTTGACGCGAGAAAAGTTATATAAAAGAAAATCGATATCGTCAAGTGCCTTTATACAGTACTAATTAAAAAAAGTGATCATGTAAGTTTTTAAAAGTAGAAGTAAGTGGATAAGGGTGTTCGATTCAATAAACCAATATCGATGGCGTTTGGAAAATAATGATTCTGCTACAAATATAAGATAAATTTCACTCAAGATGTTTTTTTCCTTCTCAAATAACTTATATCTATCTCTGGTGTGATTAGCGACATATATTAATATCAGTTACGCTTAAAAATACTTTAGATATCACAGTTTTCGGCAAGTACTATAGTTCTAGATTATTGTCCTGTCTTTGGACTTGCTGATGAGGATGGAGTGGTACTTGCTCTGGGATTTTCGTTCCATTAAAATCTCCATCGCTTCAAGCTCAAAAAATGTAAGATTTTTGGGTTGGTTGTTATCCTTTTTCTCAGATTTTGGTTTGAAGGTACTTTCCCTCACCCATTTCTTAGCTACAGCGACTAATTCTAACCAAGTGTGGTAGACTTTCGTCATGTTCTTGTTGGAGCGGCTACTTGTGCTTTGAAAGGTGAAAAGATGCTCTGACTGACTATAGTAGTGCTGTTGTGATCTCTGGGATAATTAACCTTTTTTTGGTTCTCTTTAGGGGAAAATAGCATTCCAGTGGAAGTAGGAGCCATAAAAATAATAAAAAATTCAACTAGTGAAGAAGGAAGAAAGTAAATCAGTGGGATCGGAGTAGAAAACTTTATTTACGTGTTACGCAACGCAACACAACACCTGGGAAAATGGGTGAAAGAGGAAGATTTACCGCATATATCATGAGATTCCTTCATGGGGTGGGAATGAAAGTACTGCTAGTCTCTGAAACTGTTCTCAGGGAAATAGTAGAAAAATAGGATGCAATAATTTTTTCAGCTCTAAGTGCATGCTCATATTGTTATCTTTCTATACCTAAACAAAACTTTGAATACTCCCAATGTGAAAAAAATTGGACAGTAATATATTCAATAGTTTTTTTACCATTTTATCTTTTTGAGTCGAACAAACTAATTAAAATTACGACGCTTTATTCATTAAATTTTGTATACGCAGCATCGTTTTCTTGTTAATTATATTTTACCACTGTCTCTTTTGTCCTAAGTAATCCTTGTCAGCCATTATCTTCGTTCATACAGGTACCTTGAATATTCATATAAAATTTCACCGATGCCAGGTAAAAATAAAATTTAACGCTCTGAATTGGGATATCTTATGATGGAATACAGTGTACACCGAAACCACATTACTGTTTCCTTAAATACAGGGTGCAGCACCAAAAACGAAACAAAATTTAATATTCTGGAAACAATTTTCTTGAGGACATGCTAAAACAGGTTCATTTTTATTTCAATGGAGCTATCTTCCAAATATATCCAAATAAATATTAAAATTGTGAAAAATTAAAAATGGAGAGGTTGTACGTTGCTAAAAGTTATTGCAATTGTGGTTGATATTGCATTTTGTCATGAAAAGGACGTGGATTGAATTTAATTTGAGGGAACCGGTGTTTTTTCAGTTACCAAAAGCAATAAAAATATTCCAAGATAATAGAAGTCTGGGAAAATCACAATTGCACTCTAAATACTCTACTTTTGCTGATGATACCATTCTGAGTTGTACGACAGCTAAAGATATGTTTTATTATTTATTTTCAAGGTGTCACACTCTGTAGGTATATCAAAATTTTACATTTCTACGTATTTTTATCACTAAACAAAATTTAATTACTGAATTATTACAGCTATTTGAAAAAATGTGAAATTTTAGCTGTCCACGATTTATTTCATAATAAGCAAAATATTTTTTGTTCCAGAGAATGGGCTGAGGATACTGAACAGTCAGTTTGTCGTTCTACTAGCTCTGAGCTCAAAAATTTGGAAACGCGTAATCAATTATCAGGTAAGATTCTTAGATTATTCTATAATAGAAACTAATTTGATTGCATACAATTTTTTTCTTGTTGTAAGGCTAAATATAACGAAAACGTCTAAATAGATGAATTGAATAACGTTCTTTCAAGTCTAGCATGAAATTTACTTAAGTGTTCAATAATGTTTCATTATCTTGAAAGTTTCGTGGTGAATAGGATGGTTTTAATTAAAGCGCCTTCACCACATTAAATATTCTGGCGCCGTCTACAAAATTTGTAAATGTTGATGACCAGTAGATAAGAGTTGGTACCCTTAAATGCTGGGTATAATGTACTTATACTTCCATCAAATTAAGAAGTCATGAAACAGGGTTATAAACAACAATTTTTTTGTTACCATTTTTTTAAAGATTGGATTAAGTTATTTTTTTTGACAATTAGATTAGATTGAACATTTTAGAAAATAGTTATTTGTTTAACTAGGCAGTCAATCTACTTTGCTGCCGAGCTGAACATATAATTTTTTCTCCGATTGTTCATAATGAGGATATTGTATTTGCAAATTATTACAATTCCCACAATCTCTTTATTTTGGTTGGTTGCTATGGAAAAGTAATACTTTACTGCTTGATATCAGTCAGCAAAATTAATATTTGCAGCCAATCGGATAAAAGCTTAATTTTGTTTATTTCCCATGAAAATAACAAAAAAAATATACCACAAGGAATATAATATGAGAACTTACTGTTTACTATATCACCCAATAGAACTTTTTTTATATTGGGTGGGACGTATCGCCTTGTGAGTGAGTGAGTTTGAAGAATTTTAAATTTAAATTTAAATTTAAAATTTTTTATAGGTTATTATCTCTCCAAAATTAATCATCAGTAGCAATCATGTCAAATTCTAATGAGTCAGTGGCGTGGTACGAAGAGTCCGTAAACTTTTTTGTACCATATTTTTTAAACACCTTGTGTTTAGACCTAAAGACTTTTGTATGCAATTCTTAATCAAATTTCCCACATAAGAGGTTTTCTTTGTTGAAAATAAATGAATGATAAACAAATTTTAAATTCAATCAACCATATTTGAAAAATTACCACTAACAATACAACTAATACTGCTGATCTTGTGTTTTTTTTGCGATTATTCATCATAAATATTATTTTGGAAATTTTGTTGAAGCTTCAAATCGCGAAACGGAAAGTGTAATCCAGAAATTCCGGAAAACCTTCTCGCTTCACTTCCACCACCAGAGAAAATCCAAGATCGCTTGTGATAAAGATGATATGGTTTCATCGCCGCCTCCCTCTCTGGATCTGTGCGATCCATCCGAAGAGGTGTCAATGCCCTCTCACGTGCCGCCTCCGACGGCCACATGTAGGATCGATGCACCAGCGTCCCCCACGCCATCTAGGATTCCCACACTAGACGACGATGTCGACGATTCGACCGGCGAGCAACAAGCTACATCTGCCGCCTCCAATACATCAGCCGAACAAAAATACAAGTAAGAAAAATTTATGTTTGTTCTATTATTGTTAGTTTGCGTTATCTAGTGAAGTAATTCTACGTTTTTGAGAATTTTATTGAGACTGTTGGGTGAGTTTATAGAGCACAATTTACTTTTATTTAGGTTAGTTCCACTTTTTTGTTATCGCGATAAGGTGGTAGTGGGTTTTATGGGGTTTTTAAGTTAAGAATAGAGATGGGTATTCCCCACCTAACTCGATATCGGTCAATGCGCAGTTTCGGACATGGTTTAAAACGATCGTCTGTTTGATAATAGTACAATGTGGTAACGTTCCTCTGAATTTACGCGACATTCCGATTGCTGGTTATAAAATATTCATACTTAAGCGGTATTATCAAATGTTTTGACTATATTTTGATTGATTTAGGTATTTTAAAAGTTGAAAGTAATGAAAATTGAATCAATACAAAACAACCCAATTAACAATCTGATATTATTCTCAAGGCGACTGTCATTTGTGTCAGCTGGTCAGTTGGTGAACTTTTTCAAGACCTCGAGTTCGAACTGGATCATTTATTAGTTATTCAAATGAGTACAAGTATTAAAGAACCTATGATATTTGATGATCATATTCTCGTTTTGTAGTGCTGTTATGTGTAGAATCTAATTGTCAAAAATATTCGATTTATATCTAGATTAAGTACTTAATTTACTCGCTATATATCGCACACCTATTCATCACGTACACTCCTATTTTCAATTAATACTATACAAATATGGCAAGCAAAACTAATACTCTAAATAACCAAAATATCTGTCATAGCACCATTACCATCAATCAATCAAGTACATCAAAATCACGTGAGCTCAAACCTTTTACTGGTTGGCGTTTTCTTACATCTCAAATCCCAGCATAAAGAGGCTTGAGTATGAAAAATTCATACATCTTACGTCTGAGATGTATATAAGGTTGTACATGTACACTCGCGGGGAATTGTAAACAGGACCGCGTCGCCCATATGTGGAAAGTGTACGACGAACGCAGACACCAAGACAGAAGGCAAAAGCCAGTTGCCAGCGCCAATTATTGAAATTATTTTTGTTAAACAACATATTCTTCATAATTGCAATAAGTAAGTAGAGATAAGTATCTCAAGACAGTGTTCGCGTCATTGGAAATTAAATATCTGTAAAAGGTATTGGAAATGAATTCTTGCTTCCGATATTCCATTAAAAATATGATTATTTTGAACCCACTTCAACTTATCTTAATCTTAAGCTTGAAGAACGTCCTTTTCGTTATTGTTACTAATTTATTTTTATACATTATGCTCGTTTATATTGTTCTTCTTCATAAATACAAGTCAGTTCTAAATGTACCACTTTTTCTGTGAACGACAAAGGAACGTTGAAGTGTTTACGAAAGCGTGATTTCATAGACATGCGCCTTCACTATTCTTTCGATTTAGCGCGAAATTTGAATTTTATTTTATTTATTTTACCATTTTTCCAGAAATTACCATTTATTTTCCATAAATAATAATCATGAGAACGGTTTTTTATTCAAAATTAGTCATCATGTATATTTTCTGGCTCTTAAATATTCCTTATATCTCTAGTAATACAAGCTAGTACGAAGTTCTGTCTGTGTTTATAATTTCATTCGAACAATTGAATTGAATGCAAGTTTTCAAGAGAAACTTTTCATGAAATACAGTTATTGTGGCTGCTTGCTATATCTAGCTTTGCGTTTTTTTATTTATCGACATTTCACATTTCAAACTTATCTCGTTTTTAATTAAAAACCCAGTTAGTCGATTTATATAAGCTTTTTTTTATTACTTTTGTATTGTTTCTTTATAACGGTTTTAGCGAATGTAGTACGGTTGTTCAAATACACAAGTTTGTTTGGAGTCCTCAATAACAAAATACTATGTAAGTAATACAACAGGGGAACTACAGAGCTACAGAGAGGTTGTTGATTCAGCAGATATTCCGTGTCCTCAAGGTTTTGGCAATTTTTTTATTTTTTCCAATTGAGAAATTCATCCAAACACAAACTTGTTATCATAAAATACAACTCAATACTTAACTCCACTATACTATCGAATTATTAAGTTTTTACCACTCATGAGTTCCTGGATAGGAACCAGATTAATTTCTCAGTTTTTTTCAAAATTTTCCTTGTTAATTGTACTTTATTATGGGCTTCCCAGCCTCTATAACGAACCTTCCTAGACAGTGAAGCCCAAAAATCGTCTATAGGCTGGCCCACAGCAAGAGGAACAAAAAGGATGTGGTATTGCAGAAGCCACTGTCGAGTATATCTAGCTTGATATCATTGTTAGCATAAGTAACGTGGACGAACTAAAGTGATTTGGAAAAGTAGTTATCAATATAGCTCTGAGTATTCAAACCTTCACCCCTCACTCTTCCTACAAAAGGTCCTGTTATAAATTGCGTACCAGGCAAGGATTTTATCCTCTAATTTTGCTTTATTTTTGTATCTAACATTGTCAGTCCTTTACGTTGTCCGTATGAAATTCCCTCCATTACAGAACTATTCAAAGTGAAATACTTTTCGTCATCTAAAATAATGTTTTTTTTGTGAACTGCAAAAGAGAGTTGATTTCGCAACAATGTTTTATTAAGGTCAATACTTAAAATCTACCCATAGTTACTTGGACTGTTTTATTTGTGTAACAACTATTTCTATTGCTACGAATGAACAAAATAATTATAATTATGTATCAAAATGAACTTTGAACTCGTAAGCTGTCAATTATTTGAAGTGTTTACGAAAGCGTGATATCATAGACAAGCGCCATGACTATTTTATTGATTAAGCGCGAAATTTGAACATCTGGGCACATGGAAAATGTCAAAATTATTTAATATGATTATAATTTCCTAGTCAGTAACACTTGCAAAACATTCCAATGTTAACAACTTTATTTTATATCGTCGAGACTTCGATCAATCTGATATTTATTCAAATTTACGGACTGGTCTATATTGTCGTCTCCATATAAAATGGAAATAGCGTGGATATTTTTCAGTGTCTACTAGATCATGTGCCGGATTGATTAAAATGGTGCAATATTTGCTACAGCATTCGTTTTGAATTTATTTTGAAATATATTATTAACGACTCAAACAACAAGAATATTAAAACCTATAAGAAATATTTTGGGGTAAGTTATCAGCAAATAATGTTAAAACTTGAAAAGGTCTATTAAACCTGAACTAAATGACACATATTGCTCAAACTTTGTCCTAAAGCTGTGTTATTTAACCATCCTCATAGAGTTCATATAATTACATTATTCAAAATAGGATGCAGACGTACATTTCGTAGCGACCATATGTCTTACGTCTTTTTCTAATGTCTCGCTGACAGTTCTCTTCAGGTCTGTACATTAGCATTTTGAAAGTTCTCAAGTATTTTCAGTTAGAAAAAGAAGCTGGTAATTCAAGAAGGCTATTGAATGCACTATACTAAACCTTGAAAATATTTCCAGGAGATTTGAGTCGTTGGGAGAATATCCAACATTCAAGTTATTATCTAGGTCAATATTAAATAGAGGTGTGTCATTATATTGAATTCAAACCCAAGAAACTTCCGGCAATTCTCAAATGAACCAAATGGATTTCAATAATCTCCACATTAATATTCACAAACTGCGTGGATTATTATTGTTCCAAAATTATTCAGGGGATTTGATAATGTCATTTATTCTACATTAGGATGTGAATTAACAGAAGTAGCTGAATTAGTTCAATAGTAGAGAGCTCCTCCTCCATTTGGGGTTTACATACTGTATAACTTTATAGTTCAATAGTAGAGAGCTCCTACTCCATTTGGGGTTTACATACTGTATAACTTTATAATTAAATATTAGAAATACATTGTCAATATCTAACTTTTAATGCCTCCTAATAATTCCCAATTAATTACTTTCAATTTCTGTCACCTTTGACTGAAGTTGGTTATTTTTCGATTCATTTCAACTCCCAGTTATTGCTTAACATGAATTGAATGATTTATTTTAATCATGGCGTATGAATTTAACATAGTGGAAGTTATTAGAATTGATACCGTACGTTATTCATAATAATGTTAAATTTGGAAACTTCTACAACTTCTTAGCTCCCTAACTTATTAATTAAACTATCCTAGCCTGGATAATTTCCAGCATTGTCAAGTTGAAATTTGAATCGAAATTAAATAACCAGCCTGTGAGGTAATTTCTTGAAAATTATGAAAGGTCTTAGGCGCGATAAAGTTTTAATCGATAGAAATTCAACGGAGTAAGACACTTAAGTTTTGACAATAATTGCTTTCTTCATAATTAGGTGATAGCCGGCATATCGAAACGAGAGTAGCTTAGAGTTTAACTGAAAGTTTCTATGAAAAGAGATTAATTTATAAAAGGCGTTCTTCAGGAACATTAAAATATTGATGAGAAAAGAAACTGAATTTCAAATTCAGCGACAAAATGCGAGATTAAAATTATAATGTGCCTTCAAGTTATAAGCTACCACATTAGATGTATGTATGTATTTTTTTGGATGACATTCACTGAGAGCTAAAAGATCTATTGTGTCTCCTTACCTCTATTTAGTTTCTGAGGAGAGTCTCAGAAACTAGTAGCTCCTTTAGTCCAATCTCCTGGAGAAATTTTTGGATATCTGCAGGCTTCAACTTAGGTAAATGTTCCTCTTCTGCCCAGTAATCTCCCGGGTGCAGTGCTCTAGGATTCTGGAGTGCTGTGCAGTTGGAAAGTATGTGAATAGAGGGTTCTTTTTCCATGCCACAAAATCTACATTCTTCTTCCTCCACTATTTTGAGCTTTTTCGGGTGCCCATTCCCTGTTTCTCCCGTTAGTATCCCTGGTTAAAAAAACTCTTAGCGGAGATTTACTTTGACTTATGCATTCATTTGATCTCAACAGGTTGTAGTCGCCCAGAAGAATCTTTGATTGTATAAACCCTACTAGATATACCAATGGTCCGATCTTCTCTTTCTTTCGGCCTTACCTACTTCTCCTAATATTACATTGGGGCAGATTCCGCAAAAGGGTTCAGGCCCACAGAGAGGTATTTCAGTTCTCCTTTCTGTTAGTTCATCTGCTATTTCAACCTTGCCACTTCCAAAAAAAATATGTCGAAATAATGAAAGGAAAATTATGAGCTGAAGAGAAAAAACGGAACAAACTTTAAAACAATTCAACCCTGGCTCAGAGCTTTTGTGGAATTGACAAACTGGAAATCACAGACCACCTATAACCTGGAAATGAGTGTTTTTAGGTACCAGCAAGCTACTTATGTAAACACTATCAACATTCAAGATTGTCTTTCAATTATATTTGCTGTAGAAGAAAGACATATTGATAAAGTTGTAGGGGTAGTAGTTGTTTGTATTAGTTACGAGAATATCGATGAAACCATGAAACTTTTTTTCAAATTGCTTTTTTCTTTGCTTCCAGGTTTGGTCCTCTAGTGTGGAGAAGCAGTAAAGACAAAAATAAATTAACGAAAGCAGCTAGAAATGCCAAGTGTAACAGTGGGGATAGCGGCATCCAAATAGAGGTAAGTCTTTTTAACGTTTTATTTAGTAAGCTTTTATAAACAAATAACTAACTAAATAATATATTTTTAAATAATGTTGAAAAACTGCAATTCATTATGTAGATAATATTGTGCTTCTATATATACTTATCCCGTGAATTTCACTCATATACAGCATGTCTCAAAAGCATTAACGATGTGCAATATACACTAAACTTTTTTTCATGTTAGGGTTAATTTTTTATCATCCCATACTGGGTGTGAATGAGTGATAGATTTTGTACTGATCGAATTGAAAAAAAAATAGTATAGGGGGAACAAAGAATCTTTTTAATTTGTAATAACAGCTATCGGTATATCGGTAATAAATGTCAAAAATACAAATAAACCTGACTTTTTTGGGAAGAGCTACATTTTATTTTACCATTAAACTATTCACTTAAAACTGCATCACTTTGTATATTCATGAATATTGTATAAATTGATCATTTTAGGATTAGACTAGCTGACAAAGATTACTGAATGATGACAAAATACTGAATTGCTCTAATCTAATGGATACACTCACAACTTTTAATCCTATTTGAGTGTGAATTTATTCGTCAGTCGATAAAAGTTATCAATCAAATGCGATTAACGTTTTACAGAAAGAAAACAAAAACAATACTTCCCACATTGATGTAATTAGACATTAGAGTGGGAAATTAAACATTCATTTAAAATCCTTAATCTTTTAAATTAGATAATTCAACTTTTAACTCACAAATAAATTTTCAATTGGGAACTGGTCTGTAGTTCCATTTTGTTCAATAGGTCCCGAGACACTGTAAATAATAAAAAAACCACCACAGATGTTATTTGAATGATGTTAAATAACAAACCTAAAAATTCATGTGGGGATATAAAATACACGGTTATTTATAATTTTTTAAACAATCTATGTTCAGCAACCGTATATACAATGTATTAAAGTTGCATGATTTAAAATAATGAAATGCAGTTAGTAACTGTTACATTATAGAATGTTTATTTATATATTCTATTATTAGTTGAATTTATTCAAGAAATTCTTGCACGATTTTTTTATAACCAATTAATCATTATTAATCAGTCTAACTTTTCTTTACACAAGGTTCAATTAAAAAGACTTTTGCTATACTTAGTACTGACACAAAGTAGCAAACATTTTTTTTATACCTCAAAATTCAAAAAATATCCAACTACACGTGATAAACACTCCTATAATATCCTGACCAGTCCTGTATTTGTAACTTTAGAGGGTGGGTTACTACTTCTTTGTCAAGGAATTATAATTATCGTAAGAATGTACGTATGTTCGGGGTTTTTGTTCCAGAACTAACATAGGCTTTCTAAATACTCCAAAAACTAAATCCGACACACCAAATACATTTTCTGCCATACTTCTTCTTCTACTTATTTTATAATTACAGATTATTTTTTTATGGATGCATTAATAATAGGTACTCCAATCCAAAATTTATTCACAACGACTAGTTGAAAGAACTGTCAAAGAAACTTCGGTAATAATAAAAACTCTAAGACTAAGCTGCTGTGCTGCAATTTGCTGAAGCTCATACTAATGGAAAAACCACTAGTGCCCCACGTAAAGGTGAAGCTCCGACCAATTAAGTGCTAACTATTATCGCGGGACGTTAGATCCTGCGTTGTCACATGTCATATCATATACAAAATCTTACATGCTTTCATACCTAAGAAACAGACTAGTTAAGATACAGATCTCTTATCTCACGAATAACTGAGGAAAAAAAAGGAGTTCATAAAATAAATATCTGCTGGGAAAAGCCTTAGATTAATGCAAGGCTTACATGAGCATCCAGATCATTGTTATATATAGGTCGCTGATTTCTTCCTGGCTTCTTGTCTCACACGGTATTCCCTGTGACTTCACAGAACTTAATATTATTTCACTTTCTCAGTTAATCACCAAACACCACCGTTGTTCCTTTTTACTGATTATTAATTTGAAAGGTGAAACCATATAGTGATCAGATCGTACTTCTTGTCGTTTTGCTTTGTTAATATATGTGTTTATGTTAATAACCTCTTCGGCAACTTTATTTTGTGTTATTTTTCATATATATTTGTGATTTAATATCAAACAAGTATCCATACAGTTAATTTTTAAACAATGGTGTTTTTATCCGTCATCAGACATCTCCAAGATCTTCATTGGATCCAAAAATTTTCAAAATTTACATTATTCATAAATACTTTGTTAATCCTTCTGCTAATCTCACCCCGTGTAAAATGTTAAAAGTTGTCAAATAAATTACTAGCGAGATAAATATTCGCACATGATTTTGTTGATACCACACCAAAGTGTTTTTTCATGCTAATTCTATAATGCATTAAACTCACATTGGTATCACTGACAAGGTTACCAAAATGCTCAACTACAGTCTCCTCCTGTCGGTCATTCTGTGCATTAATAAACTCTATCTAATGTATATTTGTACGGCGACTAGAGATATCTGAATGCCACATTGCTGACAGATTTAACTTGCTTATCAATATAATACACCCTAATTTATTTATTTTTCATCGTATATCGGTTTAGCGAGTACGTACGAGTATATTTTAACACCTATCATACTCTCATAATATATTTAAAAGCTTTGCTACTTTAATCGAGTTATATTTATGAGTCGTTGAGTTCTTATAATATTCAAGACGGTATCGTTCATGTTCACATAGTCGTTAGACCCTCGTCGGTGAGCTATCCATCTATCTTTTTATTTCCGCAGTACGTGACTTAAATTCTTTAGAAACTTTGTTGGAGAATGTTTTTCTACATATGTTCTTGTATTTGCTGAGGAACTTTATTGTACTAAATTGGGAAAATACCGGTAAACTAATTTCTCAATCCGAAAGAGAATTCACGAAACGATCGGTTTCAATGCACCAGAATAAGGGAGCTTTTTAGAAACAACAACGATTCATGTCACATTACAATGAAGTAGAGAATCATGTTTTGGATTCAGCGATGGTAATGTGTTGGTTTATGTGTGAGAAAGACCGTTGTTAGACAAGGTAATGGAAAGAACAAAAGTCCACATATAAATCTAGAGTAGAACAAAAAATGCGACAACTGGAATGTTAGTGATATAATTGCAAACAGAAAATGAGGATTACGTGTTGAATTTGTTTGAGATAAGCTGCGTATTCACTGTTTTGACCTTGGTGGTCGACTTAGTCAATCGACTGCTTTTAGTATGATTTTTAAGTTCACATTTTCTGCACATAGGTACACTTACTTTGCCCATCGTGTGCAGATGCTTCCTTAGGATACAGTTTTCATTCACCAGGTAGGTAACTGTCTTCAAATTTCTCTCACCAAGTTTCAACAGCCTGGACGAGAGTTCCCTGTCTAGCTTATTCAGTAAACTCTTAGTATGGAGGTGTCCTTGTGTCAGCCTCCATTTGAGTTTGTGCTCCTAAACTAGCCAGTTCCCGACTTCCCCTCTTATGTAATCCTTTGTGATTCCACAAAACGGTTCCGGACCTGTGAAGGCTCCATTAGAACCTTCTTTAGCCAGCTGCTCTGCCATTTCATTTCCTGTAATCCCCTCATGTGTTGGCACCCAATAATCTACTTATATTGGGGTCATTTTTAAAAAAATTCTTTTAACGTGGAGACTGAACTTTCCATAGAGCTTTCCGCCACTGGCTTTTCTTCGCCTAATGCAAAAAACCGCACATTTGCCAGGTCATCGCACTGACATAGAATGTGTTCTGCTATTTCCTATTCTAGGTGACATAACCTGCATTGTTTATAGTAAATTTTGGGTTTATTACTAATTATTAAATGATGTGTACATCAATATAACCAAAAAAATGCACGGCACAGTATATTATCTTACAATATTTTAATATATTCACACTAAAATCTACTTAAACCATCAATTATTGCTATATTTAAAACCTTTGTTTGATGCTACTTCTTACACAATATTACTTCATAAGGAGAATTGGGTATATTTGTTTCTATAAGCAAAAGTGAAAACGTTTATTTTAAAAATAACGATAATGTTCCAATACAATTAGTTTAAGAATGTGTCTGTATTTAATAATTAATCCAAAATCAATATAATTAAATTAATTGGCCGTAATCGAAAAACGGTAGAACAAAGTTCACATTATTATAAAACACTGGAAACAGAAGAAATATTAAAGCGACTTTTTAGCCAACGAGGAAGCTTTTCAAACATGCATCTACATGTTAACAACTCCAGCCAACGTTAAAATTCAACGTACAACTGACATCCAAGATTATTAGGAAACTCAAATATGGAGGTTAGAGGTAAGGAGAAGTGGCTATAACATAAACCCACGTTTGAAAAAGAGCACCAATAACTGTTAGATCAGGACATGATCAAACGAGACATCTCAAGTTTTAAATAAGTTATATCATTTACAGGGCGTTATTTCGGAGATTCTAAATGCATGAAAATGAGTAGCTAACAACAGAATGTGTCAAATGTGGTTGCCAATGACACAAAGATTATTACACCGTTAAATAAAACACTTCAATTTGTTTAAATCTCAATTATATTTGAACTAAGTTCAATATACATTCGTAAAACGCGTTACGAGTTTGAAAGCTACTGTGTTAGTATGGATCTTCATCAAGTAAAAGCTCTATCTATTTAAAGATTATTAACCCTGTGAGATATTAACATCAAAAATACACGTCTTTTGGAATTTTTTTGTTTTACTGTTTTTCAGCTTATAATGATTTTTTGCATTCCTATATGAACACTTAATTATTAAAAAGGACAATTTTTTAGAATATTGTGATGAAAGTACAGTCGACACATTTTAAAACTTGATAAAATCTAACAAATATTTAGTATTCACTTTTGATACGAATCATACAATTTTCTTTTTTATTTTGTACATATATTTTTATTAATAAAGCACAGTTTCTGTCTTTAAAGAGCACACTAATAATTTTGATTTCAAAATTTTCTATAGGCGGCCGCTAGACTTGCTTGGTAAGAAACTTGTGTAACACTGTTACGTCACCGCTTTTTCATCTTATCTTTCTTCATCATTATTATCCACACAGTACCAAAAAGATACATTTCTACCGTACGTACTTACTTGAAGTAAAGAAGAAAACACTTAATGAAGGACTCGTTGTTTGGAAAAGTCAGTAGTGCTAAACATTTTTCTTTTCATTTTGTCTTAATTATATAACTCAAACTGCTGAAAAGCGTTTTCTATGGGCTTTCCAACGACGTATCACAAGTAGGGGACCATTTTTTTTTCAGGGGGCCATTTTAATTTTTTTATGCCATTTTAATTTTTGTAGGGTGCATAGGGGGTTGATGGAGATGCTTTCTCTCTAAAAACGGTTTGAAATTTTTTTGATATTTCTTTTCGTTCACGAGGTACCTACAGCCAAATGTCAGTTTTAAAATTGACATCCTGCTTCACCTTCAACAAGTAAACGACAGTGATAGATTGTAATGTCAATACAACTTATTATTTGTCATGAACAAGATGAAACATAAAAAAACAAACTGTTATAAATAAATTTGGATAGACCATTTGCCTTTTATTCATATTATTTAAAAAATATGGGATCAAAAGGGAGTTGAACACCCTCTGAACATATTTTATTTGCCACCACTAGGCTTTGAACATTAATGGTTGAACAGCATTACGAGTCTCAGATTCAACCATTAATTTGTGTAACAAGGTTTTGCATCAACAGGAAGATATAGAAAAAGGTCATAACAAAGTAATGCCATGACTGACGGAATTTCATGTAATCATGTACGTAACGGTTCAAATGTACTTTCTAGTACTGAATAATAAGAAATATTCTCATCTATTCCAAAAAATTTGATACACCACCATCATCATCATACACCATGATTAATTACGTATTTATTTATTTAACAAAAAATTCTTTAATAAACTAGAAGCAGTAATACTTGTTAATTTATTTTTTATTATTTTTGTATTTATTGTTATGCACCTTATATTCAAATATGTAATACCATGTAACACTTCCTGGTTAATAATTTTTAATATATTAAATAATAAGGTGGATAACCTAATAGAACTAAGCCTCCTGTAAAATAAAAGACCTATATAAATCTGGTTACTCCTATGTTATGCAACCATATACATCACATTTTTAAATTCACTTATCACCTAAATTCTATCGTCTGCGAACGATTATCAATCAAAGTTGCAACATTCTTTCTATTTTATACCTATTTAAATCATTTTTTGTCGTTTATTCTATGGTACAAGTCGAGAAATTGTTAATCACTCTCTGTCTTTAAAAAACATGCAACACCTAAGCATAGTATGTTAAATTTTACGAAACAGGGCTTAAAGGAACTAAAGTTCCATTTGCCAAAGAAACAAAGTACCTTCAGACCACATTTCCCACGTCAAATATAGAATAATGAGTGGGAAAAACGGGGGACTCAACCCAAAATTTATATTCAATAACTGTACAGGTGATGTTAGACCAATTACAGGTAAAGGCAATCTGGTATATGAACGGATCCAAGGCAGGTAGGTGTAAGAGCCAGAATTGTATTACTAGAACAAAACTATTCCAATAATCCTAGCTTATGACGTCACAACTTAGCTAGCGGAAGTGACCGCAATTCACCACTTAGCTGAAGAATTGAAAAGGTAAGAGGAAAGGCGCTGTCTTAGCTTCATCAACTAAATATAACTACCGGTCTTAAAAAAAGAAAACATGTAAAAACGCTGGTTGCATTTGTCTGTTAAATCTGATGTTGATGGCCTCATAATTTAAACAGGGATGGAACAATTTAATACAGACATAAAACTGTTTTTAAAAGCTGAAACAAAGGTCGAAAAAATATTAACCGCAGTATAAGCCTTTGTGTTTGTCTAAAATCTGCTATAATTGATCTAAGAACCTCAAATGTATTTTGACCGTATCATTTGTTTCTAGTAGAATATATATTATTGATATAATTGAAAATATTGGGGTAGGTACATATGTTCCTTCAAGGACTTCTTCACTTTAGGAAGAATATGTTAAGATATGAGAAAGAGTATTATAAGAACGATTTTGTTATATAAATTGGATTAACGAGATTAGGTTACGATATTTCTTGCGTCATAGCATTTGATTTAGAATGACACTTGAGAATTTCCCAAATATCGAATTTGTCCCTCACTTCGTAATAGAATTTCACTTTTCCATTATAATAATTCATTTATCCGATTTCTTCCCACGCACACACACACACGCGTCAAATAATAAAGGTTTCTTCTCTCTCACGTACTCTATGCTTCTGCATAATGTTGTTTCTTGTACACACTTACAGATTTTCGTCGTAAAATGTTTGATGTTCTTTTCGTGTGGTTTGTCGTTTCCACGTCGTTCGTTATTTCCGCAACCAAATTTTATATCTTGTTATTGATTCGCAGCTCCGTCAATGAAAACTTAAGTTAGTGCCACGTGACATAATCTGTATCAATCAGTATCAATATTTCTGTCGCACGACATACGACATGCGACAATTAAATTTCAATATCACCACCAACGAAAAACCAATATAAATTAGTAAAGTCCAGAGCAGAGATAATATGTCCAGAGCAGCGGTGAATAACGAATTGGTAGCATAGTGGAAAATATGGCGATCAGCAAACAACTGGAACAACATTATTTGTAAACTCTGTTATTCCCGTTGGTTGCGGCTTGTCGTGATTTCCTCAAATGGAAGCACTTTGAAGAGGAAATAATACAACCTTCACACCTATTGAACATCCCTTCAGTTAAACTGCTGGTCTATATCGAAGACACGAACCTTCTAAAATGGAGGTATATAACATGGAAAATGGTACAAAAATTCAGTTCAAATGCCTGTGCTTTTGAGCACAACTCAAACATATGCTATAGATGATTTAGGTTTTGTTATTGTTCTTCATATCAATAAATCAAGAAAGTAAGATAGTAATCAGTTCTGTTACAGCAAATCATTTATCAAAATATATTTTCTTAGTTTGACACGATTGATAGACATTCAATCAAGTGGCGCTAGCTTTAGTTTTAGTTGGAGAGCCGTCAATCACGAATAACAGGATATAATATTAATGGTCGCTTGCACCAATAGAAGCATAAGTGTCGCTTAGTCAAAGTTCAGTTGCACCAATGTTTTTGCTCTGCTTATTAGCTGAGTGTTTAATATATTTGTCAATCTCGCTATTTAAGTTGAGTTTTATTAATTTCTCTATGGTTTCTGGTGACTTTTCGTTTTTGTGGTTTGTAGTAACGTATTGAAAGCTGTTAAAAGTCAATTCTTTGAAAATCAAAGGATTTGTTTCTTAATTTTTAATTAAGAAAACTATTTATAATGGAAATATAGTAAAAAATAAGAAAATCAGATCGGCAAATTATACAGTTCAGGAAAAAGAATTGCTAATATCTCCATCCAATTCTTCATAATAGTTTTTGCGACTGTGCCGTCTTCTTGGAAATCCATTTTCGAGAATATCCAATACTTCTAAATCATCCTCCATGAACATCCTTCTTTGAAAATTAAAAGAAACACATCTGAAATTGGTAGACAGAAAACGAAAACCCGGGGGGGGAAGAACATCTACATATATCATTCAAAACACAAGAATGTTAGGTTAGAAGACTCCACTTTGAGGATAAGTGGAGAATAAGCGAGCGATTTTCCAAGCTTAGCTAGGTACAGCTTAAAATGACAAGTTGTTCATGGTGCAAAACAAAACATTCTTAAAGCGCCACTTAACTTTAAGTCTACTTAAATATCAATTGGTGCAAACGGCCATAAGTTATTTGGGAACAGACAACAACGAATAACGATTAACATAGTTTATCAATCCAGCTTTATAGTTGAAATTGCGGTTTAAAAAGTTGCATATTTGTTACCAGTTTCCTTCTTTTGTACCTAAAACCAAAAACCTCCACATTGAAGTAATCAAAACGGTGCATTTACATTATCTCAACTTCTCATGAGAAATATATTTATGGGGAAGTATTGTGATTCTAACAGCCCCTATGTTTACCAAACAATAAAATCGGTTTCTTGAAGCGAAAGCTGAAATACAAAACAAAGACAATTCAAAGCTTCAGTTATTCGAAACCAGTTGAATGTACAAATTAATGAATACGTAGAACTTTAAATAAATTAGCACCATTTAATCTTTTAATTAATCGCTTTTGAAGCTTATCCAAGAGTGTTACGTGGTATTTCTATTCTTATCTATTATGGAAAGTTACTGAGAGACACTTTGAAAATATGAATTGTATACAAATATAACTTTTTACAGATAGTTACGAGTTGTGGGGGTGCGGGAGATAGTTCCGAATCCCATGACACCGATCCATCTGGTGATATTGATAGTCCTCCCGTTACGCGACGAAGACCCTATTCAACTTCCAAAGGATCCAGACCGCATTCGGAGCTTCTCAATCAAATACTTATCGATAAATTTAAGGTGAGTTCACATTTTTTCTGCATCTGAATCAATTGAGTACGTGTGAAACGAGTATAAAAGAAAAACCTGCATACGAATTGAAGATAGATGGAACATTTGATAAAAATTCTAAAGAGATGAAAGATCAAAGCGAACTATCGAGCTGGATTCGATTACTCCAAAAGTTTATGTAAACAGATTCGACTTTGTTGACAATTGGCACGCATGACAAATGGTCGATATTTATTTGGTGCAAATTCTCGGTATATGTAGGTAGATATGTCAAATGTCAGTTATATTTATTTTTGTTGTCCATTTTCCATTAGATTTTTGTAGCAGTTCTAGTTAGTTGTATCTCTATTATTCTAATTACTTGTTCCACTGATATCTGACATAACTATTGACAGGATAACAGAAATGGAATGGTGACGAGACAAAGGTGACGTTTTTTAAACTTCGACTAATTTCGTCTTGATTTCCACCCACACTTCTACAGTGTACACTTCTTCTATCGAGTAGCTTTTCAGTGAATAAAATATAATCTAATTTATTTATAATAAAAGAGAATTCATTAATGGTTGAATATTTTGTGTTTTTGATTTGTACACTCTACCAATTTTCATTTTTTATTACTAATTAGTGAAAATCCAGCAAAACTTTTGGGGTGGTACTCCAAAAAAATCACCAATTTCAAACTTTTCTTGTACCTCTATCGTTTAACGTATTACTGATTTTATTAATCATTGAATTGGACGTGGGTATCCCTTAACCTACATCAAACAAAACTGTTTGTCAGGATTCAGATCCTAATTTCTTATTTATTAAGTTCTTTTTGTCGAAACTTCTGTGAAACTTTTATATTGGAAAGGAAATTTTTTTCCAATAATGCGTTATTAAATAAACAGGAATCCAGTTCTGTTTATACTCTAATATAATAGAACGCCAATCAAAGAATGTTACTTGGCAATCATTATTTCATCAATTGGTTACATCATTCTGAATGAAGTTGTTTATTTTTCCAAAGAAATTAGGTATTTCCTTAAAAAAAACAGTAAACAAATTCCAACACTGGTATTTAGTAGACTGCAGTGTAATTGTTATGTTGAAACTTCAAAAAGAAAATGCACTAAAACTTTCCTTAGGAAAATTTACTTTATATATGTTTACTTAATCGTCTTACAAAATCGAGTTTTAGTTATTTTAAATAAAGATCTATGTATTATGTAACATATTGAAAACGCTTTTCCTCGCACCTTTTAGATACCTTTTATATATTATGGATTGTTTCTTATCAAAACAAAATCAAGCCTAAATCTACAGACATCTCGACAGCTATGCTTTTAAGGCGTTAGGACCTTATTTTTCAAACATAATGGCTCAGGCTCCCCAGAGAGATGGATTTAACTGTGATGAAATTTTAAATAATCCTTATTGAACACGTTGTTTATCATCAGAAGATTTTTCACTTTTGGGAGTAACGGCAATAGTATATTATACACCAAGGTATAGTCAGATGCAGTCTTAACATGCGGGTCATACGATTCAACAAAGACATACTACAGTTTTTGTTTTCTTTTATTGCGTTTAATTATAACTTCCAAATGAAATCCCTTAGATAAATAAGACAGACTTATGCAATTTTGACGGGAAAAAGAAGGATATGTATTTAGTTTTCAGCGATTCTAAAAAGTCTTTCATCAGCAGAGTTTTTATTTAAATATGTCAGTTTTGTCACTTTGACAATTCAAAGTGACAATATGAATAATAAGTAGCAGTTTTCAGTTTTTTTGTACTTAGTTCGATGGATTATTTCGAGAATGAAAGAAGAAGTGGAAATTCGTCAATCTGCAGTGTACTCTTACATTTTGGTAACCTCTGTGCTTTCTGATTTGATACATATCGTTAGTGACCTTTGAACCCGCATGTTATGAGTGCCTTTGACTTTAGTGGAGGCTATTTTTATTGACCGAGCACCGAAATTAATTCGCGAGGGGTTGTTCCCCGAACGGAATAAGGTGCGTGGCTTATAAATGTCTTCACCACCATGGAGTATATACAATTTTTTCCACTACTTGCCGAATTTAAATTCAGAGAAGCGTTTAGCACTAGCACGTCGTCTGACTTACATACATTGTCAGTTTTTGATATATTATGAACGCATTCCTTATGTCATCAGTCATTTTTGATTGAGCGCGATTTTTGAACTGATGGTATTTTTATTCAAATAATTTTATCTTGATAGGTAATTTCAAGCAGTAAATATGTTACAGACAATCTCCTGGGTATACACAATTATGTTGCACAACTTTTTGTTGGACTATACTATCACTGAATTCTCAAAATATAGGAATTTGTCCATTATTGACCTAGGCTAATAATACAAAAAATTATTAACCACTGATCGAGAAATTTAACTTCTCAGTTGGCTTTTGGCTAGAAGTAGCGACAACTGTAAAACAATCTCTCTTAATTTTCAAGTCAATTGAGTCAATATTGTAGATCGAGTAACATAATTCAAATGACATTAATAAACCAATATTGAAAATTGTGTAGCCAAGGTTCTTGCTGAACTGATTTTAAAATTTGAAGATAACAAAGACAGTTCCCAGGGCATTGTTACCTGTGGAATTTAGTTACAGAAGTGTAATTGATATTAATATCCACTAATTTTATAAAAAAAACAAATTAGAAAAAATTCAAATTGAAAATCTGCTTACGTTTAAATATTGTCATCTGCCTGGAGACTTTAAAAAGATAGGAAGGTATTCTGAAGTGAACTGGAGACTGAAAAAGTACCAACTTTGTTCGTTCAATTATTTTTAAAATTCTCCCTCTATCAAAAAATGTTTATGATAGAGGCTGATGATCCAATCGAAATATCCATCAACATACAAATACTAAATCTGTGATTCTGTATTATAATTAAATTGAATAAACTTTATAACTATTCCATTGTCATTATCAATTAAATTAGTTTATTCATGTATCGGCGTTCAGTACACAAATATTTAGTTTTTATCATAAACCGTAAACAATTTAACTGTTCAATCTAATTAGGAAAAAAACCGTTAATCAGTTATTTTGCGTCATTAAAAAGTTTATTTAGCAAACACTTAATAATTTATAGCTGTTAGTTTTGTCTCGTTAAACGGAGTGAATGCGTCGTAATGGGTTGACAGATCAACGACAATATAAATAAAGATAATCTTATTATTTTGTACCCTTCCGTCCGTTTCCGTTGTTAGCATCATTAAAGTGACTCTTACTTTGTCCGAAGAGATCTTTTTTCAGTCACCTCGTAATGGACGGAGAGTATGGAATGAACTTTTTGTTCGTAGAGTATCCATAGAGTAATAAATAAAAGAGAGATGTTAAACGTGTAGCGTTTTGTGGCACAAAGTTACCACTAGCGCCTATCTTGGCTACCGGTATAAACTAGCATTCAATACGCGCGCTTTTTGAATTTGAAAGCTTTCAGCATACACGTAATATTGTATAAGTAGTAGTAGGAGGATAATAAAAACTCTGCTAGCGAGAAATTATTATTAAAACAACATTTTTCATACAATTGGATAATTAAATATTGAAAATAACACAAAAACAGTCAATAAAAATAAAATAAAAACAGACAAACACACCAATCTACCTGGAGGCATCTTGAAGCACACACGAAGATCACACGAACAGTTTCCAAAATACCACTTAGTCACATAGGAAACTAAAGCTTTTAGCAAATCTTATTGTCTGCTAGAAAAAAAAAACGATAAAATAAAAATATGGTCTCCATTATTTTACTTTTTTAACTTACCTATGATGAGTTATGATAAATCCTATGATAAAAATAGGTGTCAATATTAAAAATGATTAATTTAAATGGAGAAAGGTCAATAAGAATTAAATTAAAATAGATATTATATACAGTGTGACCCATAGATAAAAAAGATATGTTCAAAAGTATCTAACCTCAAATTGAAATAATATTGACAATTTTCGTGTGGTAAGAGGCGTGATTTGTTAGTTCAGTGTTCAGTTAGTCGCTGTGATGCGCCATGCTCAACTGGCTGCGCACAAACTTTGTGCTAGTTTCTTCCCTTTATGTTTTAAAACCTCTCTTTTATTTATTACTCTATGCTGTGAGTCGTCCAGTTTTCAACCGTTTATGACTGCTCTAGGAACAATCCTGTTATGTGGCATATACAGGTACCACTACCGCTCACCTTGGCTACAGGTATGAACTATCACTTTAGTTAATTGATAATTAATAAACTGTATAACCAAATGCAAAGTATAAATGAAGAATATTGGGTTCCAAATGCTCCAAATTTTTAACACCCTGTATCTCGATAACTAGAATCTTTGAAGGCTCATGCTCCTATGTCAGATTACTTCTATTAATTCGAGCTCTCGTAATTGCATCTCAAAAACTGTATCAAATATCGAAGGTTTTCCTAAAGATATAATCATTTTACTTGTAAAATACATTTTAAAATTACAAATACCTTCTTATCATATATGTTTGTGGTAAAAATTGTCGTGCAAGTACATCACTCTACATAGATAAGCCACAACTTTTAGACTAGACATCCGGTATAGTAAATGAAAACCGCGCCTCATATCACACAAACAGGAAACTGATTTTAGAATCTGCGATGGAGAGGATGAGTTTATTTTTTACAGTTTTCAAATGTTTCTCACATAAAAGTGTTCAGTTACAGCAGGGTTTTGAAAACAAATAGTGTTTATTGAATTTTATTAGTTTCTAAGTGATAACTGTGGTGATGTTTAATTATTGTTTAATCGCGTTATAATCGGTTTCATTTGTTGGTCATTGGCTGGTCGTTAGTGTTAAAATACTATCAAAGTTGTAGAAGGATTTTATCACGTTGTAAGTATACAATTTATTATTATCAAAGGTAAAGTTTATACAGGGTGTAACATAAAAATTGTTATGAATTATACCACTTAATCTGGGGTCAAAAATACAGGGTGTAACAAAAAGACAGGTCATTAATCATACCACATATTCTGGGGCTAAAAATAACTGGATCAAACCCAAGTTACCCTAGTACAAATGTGCACGCGAAAAAAGTTACATCCTGGCTGTAATTAAATATCGTCAGAAGCCATTGCTTTTCCAGGTTAGTAAAACGGTGCCGACTGTGTATTCAAAAAAATAAGGACTAGCTATTTCGAAAATCTAATAAAAACTACACAATAAACAAGATTCAATCAAAAATTTGGGATCCTCGAAATACTTAAAAATTCATTGACTTTAATTCTTGTTACTCGAAATTTTTGAAGCATAATGAAAAATAGGCCGTATCTCGATAAAAACTGATAATTGTAAAAAGTACTAGGGGGCAAAAAAGTTTCAAAAATAATGTGTTTGAATAATGGTGCCACAATATGCATTAAATTGTAACGTATACAAAAATTTTGGGGTGGCTTAGGAGATCTTAACTTCCATAAATTTTTAACGGGCTGCAATAATTCCTTAATTTTTTTTAAGATTCTCTCAACATAAGAAAGCTACGTGTCAACTTTCATTATAATATGTCGAACAACTATCGAAATATTTGAAAAAATCAATTTTCATTTGGTAACTTCAAAGAGCTGTAACTATTTTCGCATGCCTATTTGTACTAGGGTAACTTGAGTTAGATCTTGAGCCCTGTAATATGTGGTATGATTTATGACATGCCTTTTTAACACACCCTGTATATGAATCTTATTTACCAAAAAAATATTTCCAAAAATATAATCTCTTAACGCTATTTCATAACATTTCGGAATTCCAAATTCATATAAAAGTATGTATTTTATCTCCTTTCTAATAAAAATCATATTTTTTTATAAAATTATATAAAAGTTACCAATTAGGTGTCTTAAAAAATGTATTAAACAATAGAAAGATTTAAAATAACATGGGATTACAAAAAACTCACGAATATAAATTTTCTACGTCTCTATATTGGAACTTCTATAGACTCTGGTTGCGTTGCAAATTGTTATTTGCAACAATAGATGCAGCTCCGGAGTTTGTGTTTGCTGCTCCTTTGTAATGGGGAACGTGATCAGGATGTAAAGTCGGAGAACTGGAGTAGAGAATAATGTATGGATTGTTTTTAATTTCATTCAATACGAAAATTTGGTTCTGGAAGCAGCATAAGCCATAAAGAAGTGTAATCAAGGAATAACAGAGGAATGTACGTCTATTGAATGACAATAGTCAAAATATCTTAGGTTTTTGAGCATATGCGTGATATGATATCGTACCATAAGAATTCATTAAATATAAGTGTGCAAAATCACTTTTCAATGAAAAAATCACAAGTTTTGACAATTATTTTTGAGAGTCATCTCCCTATTCTTAAAATGCACCCTGTATATGGTGCCAATACAGTCAGTTATAATGGAATATATATGGTTTCACCCCTATCATTTTCCGTATATAATTTGTATAATTATTGTCTTAACGCTTCAAATCTTCCTTAACAATAATTGTACAGAATTTCCTCTATATGAGATCTTTTGAATCATAAGCAGCAGAACGCACAAAACGTTACCGAAAGGAGATGAAAGGAGTAACAGTGGATCAAAGTAAGATTGGAGTTCTTGAGGGATTGTAGTTGGGTGAAGCGACCATTGAAACGGATATTTGGATTTTAGAAAAGAAACTTGAGATATTGAGTTTTTAAGCACACTTGAAGAATATCCGTGATTTAGAAAAAAAGAATGTTTTATGTTTTTAATTATTCTTCGTTCATCACTTTCTGGTATTTTACTCGTATTCCATATTGTAGGTATGGTAGATTGGTTTACTGACTCCATTTTGAGTACGATAAGTGAGTTATTAGATTATCAGGGACGGTTAGTTTGAAAATTATTCATTTTTGACACAATGAAACCTGTACTCTATGCTTACATTTAGAAAACAATTTGTACCTACTCCTGTTCGTATCGATTTGCAGACTTTACAGAATATATTTTGTGTTGCTTCCGTCGCCTTTAAAACAGTTTCATCAGAAAGGTTCATATGAACCTTTATATATTATGTTATTTCTCGTTCTTTGTCATTTTAGGCCGTATTCCCTAGCGTTTTTTAACTTCTTCACAGCATTTTTAATAAAAATCTCCATATCTGTATTTTTCAAAACAATTTTCAATTCGTCTCATGACACCATTAAGATTACTTAATAAGATTTCGTTTTATTAACAAAAAATGATAATAAAAATTTCGTGAGCAACGTCTCCGAGCCGAAAATATATCAGGTTGACACTACTTAGTGTCATGGTACACCTTATTAGAACAAAGTCTTTTCTACTCGACCTTTATATATTTTCTTTTGATATCAACTTTATTCTATTGTCAATCTCGTGCTAAAAAAAGTAACAATAGAAAGATTCCGTTTGAGGAGAAGTAGGATTTTAATATACAGTGCGCTTCTAAAAGCCTCAATTTTTGAATAGCAAGAGATTAAGAAAATAATGCGTGACTCATTTTGGACGGTCAAATTGCCTGAGTGAGAGCTCACATTATACAGGTGAAAAATAAACTTGCCCTGACGATTCTTTTTCTCTATTTTACAAAAGATTTCATAGAACAAATGGTTGTATATGTTTTATTTAAAATAAAACACTATCTAAATTTGGATTTTTCCGAATTAATTGTATAAAATTCATTAAAATATTCTTTTCCTCGCCAACGAAAACGAGTTCCCGCATTCCCGTTTTCTGCATTGCACAGCAACCGTATGTGCTACCGTTTCAACTACCAAACACCAGCTGACCTTTTTATTAGAGAAGCAGGTGTAAGTAAGAACAAAATTAGTACTAAGGAAAAAGCAAGAGTGTAATTAGGTCTGTCTGTGTGTTATCACCGACATAAATTATATTGGACGTATACATTTATTCAACTTGTCCCAGGATTATTTGAAGCATTGTAAGAATTTTCTGAACCTGTAATTTTTGTTTTTGTAGATTTAATAATAGTATATTCTTCAACGAGTGCAGAATGATGGCTATTATTCACGCGGATGATTTCCAATACGAGCGAGCGCATCATCCAAGTGAATAATAGCCAGTCTACACAAGTAAAAGACTATACTTTTTCCACGACTAGAAAAAAAATCCGGTGAGGATCTAACCCCGATCGTCTAAAACTCTTAATCACCTAGAAGACACTATACATAACAATATAATTTTAAATGGAGCTAATAACCACATAAACTTAAAAGACATACAATGCACTATAAAATGTTAAAATGTAACTACTACTACAATATGTGAATTTATAGAACAAAATATAGTTCAATATTTTGTTATTCAAAAATTCACCAACAGAAA
Source organism: Galerucella nymphaeae (assembly GCA_963978555.1). Taxonomy (NCBI): domain Eukaryota; kingdom Metazoa; phylum Arthropoda; class Insecta; order Coleoptera; family Chrysomelidae; genus Galerucella; species Galerucella nymphaeae. Next base: position 13,192,759 of record OZ021710.1, read on the forward strand.
CAATTATTTTTACATGAATAATTTAAACAATTATTAAATAATTATTCATAATTTTGTCCCTCCTCGTGCCTTTAAATTAAATTTTTTGCTCTATATAGTTATTTTTAATAATTTATTGTTTTTAATATTAAAATATTCTTTGTGCGTTCTCGGTGACGATTCAATCACGACTGAAAACACAATAAAAAGCTAGCAAAAAAACAGCTTTTTTGTTCCTAAAATTTTATATCTAAAGATTGGCCTATATTCACGATTTCACTTGATATGTAGGGAACAAAACCACCACACCGCACCGTGTTGTAAAATTCGCATCTGCCGCTCGCTATTCCACGCTAAAATCGCACCTTACCTTCAAACAATTTTCTTATCGAAATACCTACCATTGTTTACTTTGGAATAATCGGTGAATACTCCATGTACACGAGAAATGTGTTTAGTAAACTATATGGACTAGAAGATGAATTACGTTCGCTTTCAAATGACTAATGAGTGTTGTATTGATTGCAGTTAGTAATAATGATTTGCAGTGTGTGGTTTGCTTCTATTTCGAAAATAGTGAAGTGATGGTGATGAATGGAATCATTAATTTCACGTCAATTGAGTGAGTTTGTTACGTTAAATTTGATGTTGATTATCAATTAGATCTTGTTTTACGATACCGTTGAAGATTACAACTGTTGGGAACTGGGATTGAAAGTAAGCGGTAATTTATTAAAAGGAATAATTGAATTATTGGATGCATCATAATATTATATAAATCATCAGTTGTTTACATTTTTTTAGAATATGAGTCACCTTCTACGAAAGAGATTTGATTAAATTAACAATAGTTTTAACATAGTTAACGTTTGTAGGGATTTTCGTATGCTGCCACCAAAATAATTATGATTGAGTTTAGATTTTGAATGGTGTTTAGGAAATTTCAAGAAAAATGGGTTCGCAAAATTGAGTTTATGCACAATTTTGTAAAAATAAATATAAATGTTTTGGTTTTTGAGTATACACTGTGTTATTTATAATATGCGACTTAGGAATCAATGTACAAAACTGGCAAACGCGTGCTAACTCAGAAACGGAGAACGTCATAATTCTATTTTGTCTCTTTGTTGGAGAACCTTCGATGGCCTGCATTACTGACTTGGAATCACACAATATGACAGATGAACAATATCAAAATTAATTTCGTTGGGAATTTTACTAGCGGGCATAAAAAGGAAACATTTAAAAGTTTACGGTTCCGTTTCGTATAAAACTTGGAGGATTGCAAAATTTATTTCAAAAAAATATTTCTTTTCCAGAGAAAATAATTGAATATAACGTAATTAAATTCTTAATCTCTAGTTTGTTAACAGGAAAATGGAGAAACAAAACATAAAATGATTTCGTTTTTCTTATCTTAATTATGGTGAGGATTAAATTTTTAATGTTTCCAATTTCAAACATGAAGTGACTAAAAGTAATGAAATACGCAGGTTTAGTAGATGATCAAAGGGAGTTCTAATTTATCAGTGGCGTCCTCCGTTGAATTAGAATCCTCTTAGCTTAGGTGGCTATGAAAATTAATAATTAATTATATAATTTATCATATAATTGTGACAATGAAACTTATCATAGAAGTCAATCCAATAAAGCACCAAATAACAACAGCAATAAACGGTAAATTCAAGAGTTTTTGAAAAAAATTACCTGTATTTTAGCACCGTACAATATCGAATGTAGGCCAGTGTGTATTTTTTGGGTTAACATTCACTGAGACCTGAAAGATCTATTGTGCCCCCTTACTTCTACTTAGGATCTGAGGAGAGTCTGTGAAACTAATAGCTTCTTTAGTCCTATTTCCCGGAGGAATTTAAGGATATCTGCAGCCTTCAACTTAGGTAAATGTTGCTCTTCTATCCAGTAATCTTCCAGGTAATGTCCCGTTAGGATTCCTGTTAAAACTCTTAGCACAACTTTACTTTGACTTACGCATTCATTTGATCTCAACAGGTTGTAGTCACCCAGAAGAATATTTGATTGTCTAAGCTCCACTAGATCTTTCCAATGGTCAGATCTTCTCTTTCTTTCGGCTTCACCTATTCGAAAAAGAAAACGTTTGTGAAACTATCGATAAAAGTATGCCGCTGTAGTTTTTGAAAAATTTAGTGATGTTACTGTTTACTATACAAGACAATTTTTGGAACTTTTATTACCAAATTCTTAAGGCCTTAACAAAAACACCTTAGATAACTAAATATTGTGAAACGTTCTTCACCTCCTCATCCATAAATCGTATTTTAAATAACAATATTACATTTCGAAAATTATGCAGCTTTCGCGGAATGCTCTTATTTTTCAATTATCGTAGTGCAAGTCAGATTTCCAAGTGAGTTATTTCATGGAGATATTCGAAGCGACGCGACTCCAAGTTTGGAATGGTCTTTTTTAGGAAAATAGATGAAAAAATGTGAAGTATTCAAACTTTCTTGGTTATTTTAATTTTCTCGGTCGCAGCATGTATTTTACGAAATCTTGTTTTGATAATTTTTTTTAGTTCTTCAAAATCCTTTATTTATAATTGTTGTGTTTTTGATGTCCCCATTTATGTTTATCGCGCTTGCCAAATTCTTCCAGCTGTTACGCCACTGCTTTTATTGTGATAATAGCGATTTGATCAGACATTGTTAGTTGCGTGATGTAATCTTAGAATATTGTAATCCTAGGAGTACTTTTACATTCCATTATAGAAGAAATTATAAAATAACACTCGGTTATTGAAGTAACCTTGTCATTTTCCACCTATAAATACTATAAAACTAAAATTAGAAACAACTTTTTATTATAAAAACTGTAATGAAAACAAAATATTCCCTTTTTTAATTATTAAAACTGGTGTCGTCTTAATTTTAAATTATTTACATAATTAATGAAATATTTTCGCCTGGAAAACGGGATTGTTAATCATAAAGTATAAAAGAGTAACTAATTACACTATGAAGGCTTAAAGCAACACCATCATCACTTTACCTAATAAGGAAAAGTTCTTTGCAGATGGGTTAAACTTGATAAAAGTATAAAGATCGTTCGTAATTAGTTACAAAGTTTTATCTTTCTATTTTTGTACGTTTTTATTTTAATGTCTAATGGAAATTTCGGTTATTTATAAAAAGTTCTGTCGGATTTTAATTGTGCTGTTATTATTATTCTTGTACAGTATTCCATGAAGTTAAAATGTTCGTAGAAATATAAATGAAACTACTTTTCATAATATTGTTTATGGATGCTAATATTTTATCCCAAACGACAAAAGAAGTTTCAAAGAAATTGACGTTTTTAACAGTGATAACAATTTGAATATACTTTTTTGTACCTACTCCCACAAAAATAACACCCTATACGGTGGGTTTGCTGGTGGAGTATCGGGTGAATTGAAGAAATGGAATCAGCAGGTATCATAAAACCATTGAATAAGTAGTAAAGTAAGATGTGCCGTTGAGTGAAAAAATATATTTTTTCACTCAACGGATGTGCGAAGTAAAAACCTTCTACTATATTTTTTTGAGGGACATTGTAATTTTTTCCAGCTCTGTAAAAAAAATTCACTGTTATAGTACTACAAAATTTAAATATCCTCAATCACTAAAGCATTTTACGTAGGTATAATAAGTTTACTATAACAGTACTTTTCACCACTATCTTGTGAAATAGCTGGTAGGGTTGAGTGGGAACGTCAGAACCCTATTTTTTCTCGAATATTCGCTTAAAAAAGAGATATTTTTATCCAGCTGGTTAATCAGACAGCCGGTACATGTTAAACGCTCAGTTTACAATATAAATCACAATTTCAATCCCGTACCAGTGTTTTTTTTAACAAATGTTATATTAAAACCTCGAACATTTTTCAGTAGTAAAGTGTAATATTTCATTTTAATAAATTACAGGTTGTACCTAAAGAAAAAGGAACAATATCGAACGAAGCAGATGTTTGCATCTAAATGTTAAATAACATTTCCCACTAGATTTTCGTTCCAGTGTGGTTGTTATTTGTTCAGACAATTTTTGCTCTTATTTGGTTTCCTCTTTACTATCGGCCTCAATTCGACTCCAGTGCGTGTATACAGGTATCTTATTCTTAGTACAACCACCTGGCACTGACAGATGGGTCTTTTCGAAACATAGGCGCCCCAAATTTAATAAAAGTTAATAACCTTGTGACATATTTAGAATTACAATAATATTAGACTTTGCTGCAACTGTTTGCCTGGAAAGTTTTGTGGAAACTTTCGAAAATTCATATTTTTTTCCGAATTTCGCCGAGCCTCAAAACCATTTTTTCTTTTTGGATGAACTATATCAAGTTGTATAACGATTTTGCATCCACCAGGTATAAACTAGAACCACATTAGACTCATGAGAAGACTTGGCCAGAAACCTAACCTTTCCTAACCACCCGGTACATGAAAAATCCCACTAAATGTGCATGCCTTCAATTTAGCAAACCATTAGTTTAAAGTAGTTTATGGTAAGCAAAAACGATTAAAAAACTGCAAAATTAATGAATGCAGTGCACGAAGTTGTTTTAAGATCTGTGCCAAAAATTGTAGTGTTACTACATTTATGCCTTTATTTACTATGATTAGTTTATCCGAGGTCACTACATCGGTTGTTGTCCTTTGAAACCGTTAACGTCGGGGTCGAGTGTTATTTTAAGCTTCAAGTCTCTGTTGATGCCACTGACAGTAATCGGCATCCTAATTATATAAAAGTGAGATACTAAATTCTAGTTAAAATATCGACTGTATCCAAAATTAGAAATAATATCAAATTTTGGCAGATATATGGGGAAGTATGTTACCATTTTATGATGGTTTCGTGTCAACCAAACTAATAAAGAATATATCACTTATATTCGTATTTTACACCTACCACTAAAACAGAATTACTAAATAGGTACAAATAGAGCAAAAACCTTTAGCCTGATTTAAAATCGAGTAAAAAACAGTTTATTCTGGACAATTTTATTCTAACTACCAGCGGTATCTTGCCAACTCGCGAGTAAGATTCGCGCATTATTCCTCGCGAGATGTGTTACTCCATGGAGATATGGAAGAGGAAACAACGTCAAATTTTGACACAAGCACGCTTATTTGTACGCGAGCGTAGTTTTACTTATATCACGCTGAGTAAACGGTTGTCTATCTGGCGATTATTACTGATCGTTCTGTGCACTTATAAAGTGCGCATGCGAGCTCTCTCGAAACTGCAAATTATGATATAACTCGCATGCGCACTTTATAATTGCGTACTCTCCTAGGAGCTCTTACTGTTCGTGAAAAGACAGACACCCTGAGTCCTGAGTTATGTTTCACCATACATTGTTCGTGATTAAAGTACAAAAATCTCAATTTGTGAAATTCTACACGTTGTATTCCTTGAAATTTTTCATTTTTACATTATTTCCCGTACCTAGTCAGCCATATTAATTTAAGATTTGGAAGTATTTATATAAATTTACCTACGCTCATGGATTATCAAAATCTGTTTGATGCTGCTTAAGTATGGACCGGATGGCACGCTTATTGGATAAAAAAGGCAGTTGGTTCGCCCCCTACTATACCTTCTATTTCCCGAATCCATTTGCACCCTGTAGCTACGACGAATTCAACCATCACAATTCACAATCACAAGGAGTCTGGGATTAGTGAGACAAGTTCCGTAGCGTTCGTCTGATCTCTACTTTCGGTTTTATCGTCGTCGGTGTAGACAGATTGTTTGAATGCAAATATTACACTTAATTACCTCTGAGTCAATTCTTGGGTGAATATTAAGTGTCTCTTTGAGAGGTGAATTAATTTTATGAAATTTACTGTAGAAGATAGTGTTATGTTTATGTCCATGATATGGGTAAGTTTAATTTTGAAAGTATGTAATTTCATTTTAAGTTGATACCATAATAATTTTAATTATTGTCAAAATTTATTTGAATTAAAATTTTCCTATATTATATGGTTACCTAGGTTTTTGAGTTTAAATTCCTGATAAAAATAGGGAAAGTATTAAATGATAATGAAATTAATTCATATTTTTTGGTAAATATTTTAAATATTTTCGATGGTAGGTAACATGAACATTTTGTAACCTTAAATTTCTTTTTTCTGAGTGCTCCACATGTCCCCACTCAACTATTTTTAGATCCATTTCCGGAGGTGTTCATCCCCCTATTAATTTTGGCCATGTGTGCTTTATATTATATTATTTCACTTTTCTTTTCCACTCTATTTATTTTGTTCGAGATTTTGTTCTGTAATTTAGTTGTCATTGAACTTCTACCGCTTCTTGTAGGCTTCGTTTCATGATATTTCCTTTTGACTTATACCAACATGATTGATTTAAGACCAAAACCCACATCAGGTAGTCGTTAATCAGATAGCATAATATAACTTGCATAATAAGACACTTCTCCGGGGTAGTGCACCTATTATAATTTTTGTTTTTTTTTCAATGTATATTATTATCACATTCCTTTTCCAATGTAAATTCCCTATTTTATCCCAACTTGTCTGATAACAAACTAAAATTACATGCGATTCCCTATTCAATAGCGTAGATTGATGTATATATGCGTGTACTACGAACTTACTGTTCTATGACGTCACTGTACTAGGTAATTTTGAACTCGTATCTTCTGGCGCGCTTAATTATTTGAAATGGACGAGTTCTATACAAGAGAATTACTGCCAACATAACGAACAAAAAAATACTGAAATACTTCGATCAATCCGATCAATTTTTGGTTTTTCTTATATGTTTTGTTCTTTACCACCCATGTTATACCCGGAAAGTTTGGAGATCTTTTTAGTTTGGGGTATTTTGCATCTCACAGTTGACGAAAAACTAATGTCAGTTGTCAACACATGTTTGTTTCGCTTATTTGTTTGTGTTTGTTTCTGGTACTTATATTGAGTCCTAATTTTGATTCTACCTTTGTTTGTGATTTGTGAGACTCTGATCTGCTTTTATTATTGAAAATACATTGAGAAGGAACAAATATGTGTTGACAGCTGTCATTGGTTTTTCGCGAGGTTTTTCGTCAACTGTAAGATGTAAAATACCCCAAACTAAATAGACAAATTTTCGGGTAGGTACAGCTTTTAACCTTTCGGGCACAACATGTGTGGTAAAGGGACTCAAAACAAGAAACAAAATAACCAAAAATTGATTGGAAAAATCACACAGATGTCTATATTGGGTGAGATTATTATTTTTTATCACGATGCAAAAAAAACTACCGTAACTTTGATCACTATTTGCGTGAATTTAGTGAAAACTTGATAAAATACGTAAAAGTATATGAAATTTAATTCTTCCACAGTTTGCTTCCTTTTCTTATAAACATTTTGGTTTATTATAAAAAAAAAACTATTACAATCACAGAATTGATCGCCGTAACCGAAACGAAAATAACAAAACTATCCGAAAAATTTCTAATCTAAATATTTCGACCTAATAATCGCTTTCTATTTCTTCTCTTATATACTTTTTACACCTCATTAATGTATTCATTAGTTTTTAGTAAATCGTCTACTTGTCAATAAAACAGTGTTCATTTTATTTCTTGTCTACGCACCACTGAACAAGGGCCTCACATGTTTATTTTATTTTCGTCTAAAAGCGTAAAACTAAACAGTTTACAAAATGAACACAATGAAATAATTCTTCTTGGCTTTTAAAACATGTTGTTTGTATCAATCTACGTTTATTTAATTTCAACTTTAACAAACGTTTTCCTCCTACAGAGGAATTATTTTCTTAAACATAACTGATAATTTGAGTAAATTTTGTAATGTTTCAACCGCTAATACACTTATCATTGTACAACTAAAAATAACAGAAGGTGATAATAATTATGTATATTGATAATTTTACTATTAGGTACCTATATGAGAGTCGAATTGCCAGTGCGTGCGGTATTCTGTTAATAGAAATGTCCATATATGTAAAAAACTATTTATTTCATAATTAATTACTAGAAATCTTGCGAAAGTTTGACAAAGACAAATTTGTTCACAACTTCTACAGGACATTTGGACGGAAGACAAAAATGAATGTATACAACTCAGTATTTGTACCAACTTATGGATCAGAGCTGGGTACTGACAAAAAAGCTGAAATCAAGAGTACAAACCATGGAAATGAAGTACCTGCGGAGTGACTAGGAAAGACGAAATAAGGAACGACCATATCAGAGAAAAACTGGGTGTAAAACAACGAAACATACCAGTTAAGATGGTTCAGACACCTCCTAATAATGATGGGGTGAAACAATTATGAGAGCAAAACGATCCACAAAAAGGAAAAGGGGCAGACCAGTTACAACATGGGATGATTTTAGGTGTTCACTCGGAAATTTATTACCTATTACCCCTATTCAATGGCACCATACATGCCCAATAAACTTGAAACTAAAACCTTTTTGAAATAAATTCGAATTCTTTAACATATAATCTTTTTTTTGGTAGATGCTTAGACTAATACTTGAAAAAAATAAATCCTTTTTTGAGGAACGTTCTGTAAGATTCAATTTAATTTAAGAAGGTACAAGGAAGGATTTATTAGCTGAAAGCTAAAATTTTTCTGTTTTCCGGTTCGTTTGAGTGTTAGATTTGTAATTCAATTTGGTCAAGGATTGTCCAGAATCGCAGAATACTTGCAATTGAATTGCATTGCTGGCGGAACGAAGCATCCATGCCCCAATATATTGAAAAAAGGTAATAAAAGGGTTTACTTTAAGAGGAGATTTTTTTTTAATTTGTAGGAGAAGTTATATTCAGCATGTGTTTATAAAAAGTTTTGATATCAATCGTTAGCACCAACTTTGTCTGGAAGTGGGATATCTTTGCAAAACTCGGCGACACGACAGATGCAGACTTGCTGCAGAAAATCTTAGGTAGGCACCTGGATTTTCTTTATTGTACAGGAAAATCTGTATCTGTGAAGTAGGGAGGGTGAGTGTTCTCACCGCTCCTAGGATACTTGTGACATTGTACATCCTCCCAAGGAGCTGTCCTAGGTCATCGTCTATCCTGTACTTCCCAGGGTCGCCCAGGGTGATCCTAGCAAAACTGCATCCATTGATTCCATCCCATCTCTTGGGAGATTGAGCATGGTTGTCGAAATCGTCAGGTCGTAGAGGTGTCACTGGGTCCTGACTCCTGACCCACGTCAGGATAATATTGTTATTCTATCTGTGGAGGCGTTAGCTAAATATTGGTGGAACTCTAGTACTAGCCCCGATATTACACGTTAGGTTATTATATAATGTGAATCTTACCAATCCAAACTATGATGTTTGCCATATTATCGATCTCTTTTTGAAAAATATCCAATACTCACGTCAGGCTTTTCACCCTCAGTTTACTCAACAATGTTAGAAAACTGCGAGCTTTGTTATCTCAGTTTTCCTATTCAATAAAGACCCCTTATTGATCTATTTAAACGGTTGAATCAATTAGCGACGTGTGTAATCCTCTGGGATTTATTATTTTATTTAACCTTTTTTTTTCAGGCTGATTTAAAACAACGTGCTCACGCTAAGCACCAACAAGTTCGTAGAACTAGATCTGACTTGGGAGGACGTCGTATTCTAAATTGGGACCGCTCTTTTGTCAGAATGTTTTCATCACCCGGACCACCAAATTTTCAAAGTCGTTCACAAAGTCCTAGAAAAAAACCGCCTGATACGCCGCCGGATGGAGTCGTTTTAAGAAATAGCAGTGGCCTGGGTCGGAGAGGAACGTTAAGAAGATCGTTAAGTCAACCGTTGGACATCGATAAGTTGTCGCCATTAATAAGAGCCAAAAACGGTGGTGAGTTGTTATTAGTAGCGTTCTTTTTGTGATCTGAGATAAAGTGATGTAAGTAAGCACCAAAATGAACGACACACTCAATTGAAACGCGTGATAAGACAGATTCGTATCAGCATTTAATAAAGTCATTATTTCAGGTATGAAATTAGGATTTCATATGGCTAGTGACGATGAACGTCAGGGAACTTCTGATGATGATATGTCAGATTCGGAATCTTCATTGGCATCTCTAGTTGAACGAAAGAAATCACTCGATATGGCTATAGACGAAGAGATGATAATCTTAGCTGAAGCTGTTTTTGATCATGTTGCGATTGAATCGGAAGAATTAGCTTTTAGAGCTGGAGATGTCATAGAAGTTCTAGAAACAGCCAACAGGTAAGGAATAAAGCTTCTATACCTAACCATAAACATATTTTAAAACTTTCTTGGATTTTGCAACATATTAAAAGGTGTTTTATTTCAATTTCACAGAGACTGGTGGTGGGGTACAACCAATGGAAAATCCGGCTGGTTTCCAGCTCAGTTTGTGAGGTTGAGAGTAAGCCAAGAAGATACTGTAGAGGACTGCCTCGCTGCCATGGCTGCGGGAGAGCGGACGCCATCTCAGATACGACGTAGGACTAGTATTTCGCTTTTATCCAACGACCAAGTGAGAACAAGTGTTGTGCGTGAACTAGTGCATACTGAACGTGATTTTGTTAAAGTGTTACAAGACGTTGTTGAGGGTTATATAGCGGAGTGTCGAAAAAGAACTGACATGTTTACTAAAGAACACATAGATGCGATTTTTATTAATTTAGAGGATATATTGACATTTCAGTTGGGTTTTTTAAAAGACTTAGAGGGATGCATTCAGTGGGATTCACCGTACAAAAGTTGTGTGGGAGCGTGCTTCCTGAAACACCGTTTAGGCTAGTACTTGATAAAATAATCTTAGGTTAGGTTCGTCCCAATTGGCGATAGAACCGTTTTTGGTATAGTTCGCGCATGTGCTGTATTTCTTTTCTTTTGGAAGTGGTGATAAAGTTGATATGATCCATCCCTAATTCGACTTTGCGCACTACACAGTACTCTAAACGATTCCAGAACGGTTCATGTATTCCAGTTGGAACAAGCCTATTCCTTGGTTTTCATAATACGTTTCCGAATTTTCCCTTTTCTGTTGTCATTTTAAATGTTTAATTTTTTAAGACAGGTTTCAAAATGTATTCGGACTATTGCAACAGCCATCCCATAGCAACGGCAACATTACAAGAACTGTATCAGTTCCAAAATTACAACAAATTTTTCGAAGCTTGTAGACTAATGAGAGGGTTGATAGAAATCCCCTTAGATGGTTATCTACTTACTCCCATTCAAAGGATTTGTAAATATCCACTGCAGCTGGCTGAGCTACTTAAATACACAAAAGCCGATCACGCTGACTACAATAATATTAAGGAGGCGTTAGAAGCTATGCGTGGTGTAGCTATGCTTATAAATGAAAGGAAAAGAAGAATGGAAAGCTTGGAAAAATTGGCAGCGTGGCAACAGAGAGTTGAAGGCTGGGAGGTAGGAATAATCATGTATATTATATACCATCAAGACCCCTATAGGTCGCTTTTTATTTATACTGTAGGAAAATTGTTGTTCAATAAATTTATAAAAACCCGACACCGCGAGAAGTATAGGTCCGTCTAGATCCTGAATCCAACAACAAATCATCGTATCAATAATAAACTTTAACAATTTTTAAAATTTCTTCTACGGATCTTGTCAAAAAATTTAGGAACTTTCCATTATGAAAATTGTTCGTTGGTGACAATGCTTTGACGTGATTTGATTTCTGAGTACTCTCATTTATAGTTACGGATGTGATTTGTATTTCATTGATGAAGTGCAACAGTTGAAATAATAATTGGAATCAGCAAAAGTTCTGATCTCCTCATCAAATCTAACCAACCTTCCATGAGAAGTTTATCCAAGTGACAGAACGGACATCTTAAAAATAGACCTCCAATATTTGGCGCTTAAGTTCAAACTTGTGTAACTTCCATGGAATATAATATGATGCATAGGTAGAGTTTTTTCAGTCATCCATTGACGTCATAATTGGTGACGTTTGTCTTATATTAGTTGGAATGTTATTTCACACTTAACCTCAAAATTATAATCAATGATGTTAAGAATTTATTGTTTTCAGAATATGATAACTGAACTGTCAAAAATAACAGATGAAATTTACATCGACATTAGTTAAGAAATACTTTAAGGAAGTTATAATTCCGTCTCATTATACATTTTATAAATGAGAGAACAAGCTAGACAATATATGACGTAAAAACGGCAAAGGATGGTTGAACAAACTATACCAACTCAAAATTATGAACCATTAATAATAATAATACTTAATCGAGTGCATACGGCCATTAGTCACTGACTTTAACAGATACCGTTCAAAAAATGGAGGTGCCTGATTGGTCTATTTCATGATGAAGGAAATAAGCAGTTATAATATAATAAGCACAGAGAAAATAATCCATTATACTTCCGAGTCACGAGATGTATTTTGCGAAACATCACGCGAGCGCACCTCTAATATATGGTTTAATGAAATACCCCAAGTTATACAATCTGTTCTTTATTATATTAGTTTTTAAAAATGAACAAAGAACTACTCAACCGTTTATTTTATATAGGGTGAAGATCTCATAGAAATTAGTTCTCAGCTAATTCATCAAGGTGAAGTAGTAAAAGTGACGACGGGTATGTGGACCAATAATATTACCTTATTTTTATTTGATCATCAGATCGTCTACTGCAAAAAGGTATGATAATATGAGCCTGCAACGATTCATAAATGTTTTCAATTATTTCTATTGCAGGATATTCTTAAAAGAAGTACATATGTATATAAAGGAAGATTTTGTTTGGATACTAGTGAAGTAATTGACGTACCTGATGGAAAAGGTGAGTGAAAATATCAGGTGATTTCAAATTAATAGTTGATTTTTTTTTATATTATGTAGACTAGATCACTGCATTTTTTCACCTTGGAAATATCCCTATTATTACTGTACGTCCTCCGAGGCCTTGCGTCTATCCCAATTTTAGGGCGCAGCTACCTTACTAAGTATTTAATTCCGTTTCCGTCACATATTTTCTCCCGAGCTTCCGTTTTTAAGGTTCTATACCCATAGGGTAAGAAACGAACCCTATGTTACTGTCCGTCCGTCTGTCACCAGGCTATATATCATAAACCGTAATAGTTAGGCTGTTGAAACGTTCACAGAATATGTCTTTGTTTTCAGATACTCATTTAGGTGTTACAGTTAGACATGCCATAAAGTTGTACAGTTTAATTCGCGATAAATGGTTACTGTTCTGCTGTCGGTCTTCCAATGACAAACAAAGGTGGTTAAAAGTGTTTACCGAAGAAAGGAAATTAGTTGCTCAAGATAAAGATGACGGTTTGGATTTCCCTCCTTCAACTAGGCATTTGGCAAGGATATCTGCCAGATCGAAGAGGCGACCCCCTCGAAAACCCAGAAGTAAGTAAAAAAGCTCACCTCCCAATTTTAATAAAAAAAAATTATATATGAAAATATATCTGTTGAAAATTTATTTTGCCAAACCCTGTTCCAAACAAGAACCACAATCGTGGAGTCTCACCTGGATAACAATATATCCTTACTATGTTATTGATATCTGAGCTAGCTGTAACTTTTGGAAAACATTAATGAGGAAAGCAAAAAATTTGGCTGACACAACAAAACCAAATACATGATCTTCTGAAACTCAAAGTTTCCTGCAGCAACCACAAGCTCTTATTTAGTACAAGATGTAGAGGTATGAGTAAAATAGAAGAAATCCTAAAAATGATTTGTAAGTTTCGACTACTATGTATGCTGCAATGAGTTAGAAACTTGGACATTTAAAGTGCAATCCTTAAAGAGACTCATATAGGAGAATTTAGATTTAGAAATGTGGATCTACAGATGGCTAGAATAGAGAGGATAAAAAACAGGAAGAGAAAACAAATCTTGACTGAGGAATATCAGAGATTGGACTAACTCACTGTGAAATATATAATTTTTGTTGCAAATGTTAGGGAACATTCGATTAGATGGCATGATATAAGATCTAGTACTTTCATTTTATTCAATAAGTTGTTGAACTCTTTTTATCTACATATGTTTTTTTTGTTTAAGGTGGTAAAAACTACAAACACGATTCGGGTTATATGGGATCAACTCTGCAACTAAATTCAACTTCGAATAATTCTTTAGGAAGAAGAGTAGGCACTTGGTTCACATTTGCACACAAAAAGACGAGGCATCAACATTCAGATGTTTCCTGAGATAAAACTACTTTACTATAATACCATCCAGACTGAGTATTATCACAGTTTTGGATTGTATTGCAGTAAATACATTTTGTTGTTTGTAGATAGAATACCATTATACTTTGTTGATTTTAAAGCTAAAAGCAACTGAAACATTATTTTAACAGGATGGGTTTTTACATTGTGAAAATTGTAAGGAAAAGTTACAAAATAACATGAAAAGAAAAAAGGCTGCTTTGAGATTGAAATAAATACTTGATCCGGACTGTAACAATTATTATTGATAATAAAATAATCGAGATAAAAAAGAAACGTGGAGGGTTTGAACCAAACTGCGTATGATAAGAATTTTCTTGTATCTGAAAGAAACAGAGTGGTTCCTCTTTTTCCATTCTGTTATTTATTATGTAATCAGGTACTTTAATTATTTGTCTGAGATCTTACAAATTGCTTTTAGCATTAATATCTACAAGGTTCTGTTAAATAGCATTAAATGCAATACATAAAGTGATATTGGCTACTGCCGAATGTGCTGTGCAAAATGATATAGAAACTGTTAGTAATTGCTTATAGTTGTGATTTTAAAATTTCAACCTCTTCATATTGTTAAATATTATCATTGGAAATATGAAGTGAGTATTATCGAATACTTGAAAACGTTTTGTCTGATGAAACTATCTATAATTAATTGTTGAGAAAGGGGCTTGTAGATTTTAAGCTCACAACTGAAACATCAATTCAAATAACAGTATTTAGTCGACGTAAGGGCCTAACTGTATAGTGTACATATTGAAATGCTAAACAAGGCCTCTCACAATCTTGTATTTTCTATTTAAAACCCTTTATCCTAACATACTGACTGAAAACTGTTCATCTATATACTCTTATCGCATATTGTCGTATCATATACATACTTTATTAAACCTACTACGCACAAAACTTTATAATATATAGATTGGATTAGACCAAACGAAGCATCAATAATCAATTTAATGTATAAAAAAAGGTTCTGAAGCACATATTCATATTGTATCATCATAACGTTTAAATAATTTTAGAAAACATATAGTGTACCTAATATCACCTATATTTCAGCATGATCATTAAGACTATTGTTTCACCCCCGTATAAGAATGGTGCTACATAATATGAACTTAATGAAAACGACCCGTAAAAAGTATGTCTCGAGGTTATCTTCTACGAAAACGCCGCGCCGTGGTTTCATTAATTAAGTGATTTTGATTATAGATTGTAAATTTATTAGATTAATACTTTATTTAAATAAAACTGTTTTTTCTGATCATTAGTTATTAACAATCATCTATACTTGGACTAGCCCATAATTTGGCTAGCCAACTAGTGGGCAAACTAATATTGACATTTAGCTGCGGACTGAATATCTTTATTTTTAAATTTTTGCAGTGACACCCTAGCTCAGTTTGGTGATGCCCAAGCAGATCTAAAATCGACTACAGTGGATAAAACAGAGTTCACTGCTGAATGTTGTCGAAAAAGTTTGGGTTCCTAGATCTTGAAAATCTTTTACAAAGCTCTCATACTACGGAGAAGTGCCGGTGGTTTGAAAAACAGGAAAAATAAACTTGAGAAATTATCAAGAATATCAATCTTATCAACCCCGTGACAGTAATGTCCTCTATCATATTTCTATCGAATTTTATTATAAGTACCTAATTGAACTTGACCACGCTACATAACATTTTGCGTTTTTAATATTTTCATTCTTTCAGTATTTAAGAACTTTTAGAAAATGAAGACTTTCTAAACAGTTTGGTAGTTACTGTTACTAAAATTGTTAATGTTAATAAAAACTGAAAAATAATTATAGAGATGATGCGTACGAGGGGTGTAACAAAAATGCACCACTTATATCATATCCATGAATTTATTTTGTCCAGGACCACTTCTTACTTGTTAATACAGGGTAATTATTCAGTGACTGCTACGATGAGTGTTGTATTTGAACTGATTAGAGTTCTTTTTGTGCCAAATTTAAATTTTCGGTCAAATATTACACTTTTCTCTTTATTAATATTCAAATTTCATCAAATTGCGTGGGCATATTTTGAAATTAACTGGAAAAATTTCAAAACGATTAAACGTGTGTTGATTATAATTTTTAAGACATTTCAAATATAATGTATTTTTTCAAGCCACTATTTAAATTATATTTTATCGTTATGGACCAATCTTTTTAGCATAACGTATAAATTTAACATATATTTTGGAAAAAAAGTCATAGGAATGTACATTGAGCTGGAAAATGTTTAAATGTCGAGCAACTATATTATTAGGCAATGGAAACGAAAAAAAAAAATGTTTATTTAAAATACAATTTTTTCTTACAGCAGATGTCAACGTTTGTTGCAAGAAACAGTAACTGAGTGAACAATTCCTTGCATTTCTTAAAATCCATTATTTTCAACTTTCAACTTTTTCAACCTTTTTCCCCAGGACCATGGTGTGACATTTCTTGCTTAACATATCAGTCTCTATCGATTTGTGCTAACTTTCTTTTGAACGACGTCTCATATTAAAGCAAAAATATTCTGCAAATAATCTTGAATAAGAAGCAAGAAATATTTTAGAAAAAAACACTGAAAAGATAGATTTATTGGATTTTCTTTCCATTGCTATTTGTGAATATATGTTGCTCAAAATAACGTAATTTTTGAATGTCAATTAGACTTAGTATCTGTTTCAATGTGGCAAAAATATTAGAATAAGAGAAGTCAACAATACCATGATCTCAGTATAAGTGAATTATTAATAATGTATTGTTCAAAGAGTTAAGAAAATTCAAATATTTAGCTTAAGCATTACAATTTCACTTTAAACTGCTTAATTGTGGCGACAAAAAACGTTCTTGTTTGTTATACTGTTGTTAATGTAGATATTGAAATCTTCCACATAATATATACGGTAGATAGATACCAGTTATAAATTTTTAAGCAACCCAACAATTTCTCAACTTTTTGTTCAAACAGACGTCAACTCTGCTTTAGTCAATAAAATTAACTTCCTTTGTTCAATATTTTACTTATAAAATTGGACAATATTCAATTACCAGGTGCTTAGTAATATTTAACTATTCTGAACAGTATCAGATTTCGGAGTTAATAATCTTAGCCTACACCAGAAGTGACAAAATTATATGTAATGTAATGACTTGACTTACCTATTGTCAGATCTGATACTATAAATTGTTGCAGCTTATTTCAAGAGTAGTATGTTTTCCTTTCTCGATTGATATTTTGTAGATCTCTCTGCATTGTTGTTTGTCTTGTTAATAGACTGATAGAGTAGAAACATATTTACCCAAATAGTTGTTTGAGTTAATATTTTTATACACCCTATTCGGTAAGTTATACAGGAAGTACCTACACTTTGATGCAAAATTCCAAACATCAATTGATTTATTACCTACTAATTTAACTATGGTTCTTGGTTTTTGATCGTTACGTCAAAACTAATTGAAGTCAGTTACAAACAGTGCTTGAGTTGAGCGGTGCAGCTGTTATGAAGGTTTTCACACACATCATCGAATTGTCCCCTGGTCTGTTGGTATTTTAAAGATGTTGTCATCTACATACTTCTGTGCCTCCTCTCCCATGAACCACGTCATGGTCTGATGCCCTTTCCAGTCGGGTTAAAGCTGCCCTTGCTTGAACAAACCTGTTACTTAGATTTGCTCGTCATAAAAAATCTAGTATGTTTATAGTTTTGCAGCACATTTAGAGTACCTCCTGTAAATGGCACAATTTATTGTGCTTTGTTATAAAGAGCGACTGAAGTGTTATAAACGCAAATCCTTATCCAATCAAATTTCATATTTTATTCAGCCATTTTCATCAGTACACTCGAATGTTCCTGCAACTTTTGTGACAATTGTAAAAGCTATTTAGCACTGTTATCGTGTAAGTTTGGTCGTAATACTGGTAACCGTCGTTGACACTTACTTATAAAGCTACAAGTCGTAAGAGTGTCAGGTGTGAGATACTGTAGCCATCTACCAATGGTTAACTCAACTAAGTTTTGCGTTGTGTAACGTGTTTTCTTTTCGAATGTGTCCTTACTTCATTGGCAAAGAACGTCACACACATTTTTTTGGTTTACTACATTTTGGTCGCTATTACCTTTACTTGTTAAGTACGCTTCACACTTCACAATTCTTGTTGCAACGTATTATGCAGCTTGCATTCTATTTTGGGGGAAAAGTTGGTAGCTTTTTGATTACCAACAAAACAAAAATCAACTCAGAACTTTCAAACGCAACATAAAAAGGTATATAACAATTTAAATTCAGAGTTAGTTTATCAACAATATGAACAGTAGATGACATTGTCAAAAGTTTGCAGCAGGACCTTGCAAGATCAAAGTGTTGCTACAACACATTGCAAGAAGAATGGCGAACTGTAAAGCGGGCTTTAACAAAGCTCTCTCAAAGTTGACTTTACTTAATATACTAATGTATGAAAATCAGTGTAATAAACTTATTTTATACAAAATTCGATTTTGTTTCAATAATATTGAAGAAAAACCTACCAGTGGCGGCTCCTCGAAGGAGGCTAAGGAGGCTCAGCCTCCTCAAAAATTTATCAAGCAAAAAGCACCAGAATTTTATCGATTATCCTTCATTTTATTTCCCGTTTATCTAAAATTTCACAATTAATTCCCCGTTCTCACTACTCATTTTAAAATCTGACAACAGTGCCCTGAGGCTAGATTCGACAAACATCTCTTGAAACTCGTGCTACTACTCAACACAGTTGCCGTTTTCTCTACCAGTCCAATTGCTAATACCGTAAAAAATAGCGAAAATGGCAACACTCTCAGGAGGCTTCTAGCGGTTGCGATGATATACGAACCAATGCGAACTACGGAATACAGAGTACGATCGTGGGATCGTGCGTGCTTGCTTTATTTTGGATGATTAGCAGGAATAATTAGATTTAGTTATATCTTGCTATACTTTAAAAAATTAATATTAGATCAAACCGATATGATTTTTTCAATTTTTACAACATAAATTCACTTATAGGTATAATTTATTCAAGAAAGCGTTTGAATCATTGATAAAATTTCAAGTTTCCGTATACAGAATTTCATTTTGATATTTTATTTGAAAATTTTTCAACTGATGAGGCTCCTCCAGTAAAAAGAGAATATATAATTTTGTAGACAAGAAACTACATTATAAACAACTTTTCCATGAAATTTTAGATACTATTAAATGTCAAATTGAGAATAGAGAATAGAATTTTCCAATACACTTTCAGATAACTTAACACAATGAATTATGCGAACAAAAAAAGATTTTTGGCATAAGAAACTATACTTCCACGTTGGTTTTTGATGGGCAACAATTAATTTTGTCACAGTGGTAGGTAGCTGGTACGGTCGCTACGCAAAGGTTAAATTAACTTGCTGAATATTTTAATGTCCAGCCTCCTCTCTTAAAAAGTTAACGAGTCGCCACTGAAACCTACTTCATTACAGTTGCTGCATTAGTTCTAGTCGGAGAGCTGCCAAAAAATTGAAGGAAGGTATATTATGTGACGAATCCAAGTGCAGATTCTGTCACCTCGAGAAGGTTTCTTATACTAGGCGATGAAAAGCCACCGACAAGAAATTACATCAAAGATTCAGTCTCGAGGCATTCCAAAAAAAAACTGCAATTTCCAGAAGAGCATCGTGTATACGTGACAATTTATGTACGTCACAAAGTACATTCACTAAATATCCCAATAATGCAACTGGCGCATGTCTGGCTAAAAGCTGAGGTCAGAGTGGCTCTGGCAGTGGCAGAATACGGACGGGGAAATACTGCATATTCAGAGTGTGTAACTGTCAAATATATTTACTACGTGTGAATTTTTTAATCGTCGAGTTTACTGAAAAATAAAATGATTAGACTATGCCTTGTTCATTGGCGATATTTTTTATGAATATCTAGTAAAAAAAAAAATTTCAATTGTTTAAGAGAATTAACTATACACAATAAACTTTATTTGATACAATTAAAATACACATTTTAAATGAAAATATACGAAAAAAAGTGATTGCAAGAATAAAATCAAAAATAAATACATTTAGGATTGCACAAAAAATGTGAATAAATAAAAAAGCAATAATATACATTTACTGGAGACAAAACTTGATTTAATCTACAGTTGAACATAATTGGGAATAACGGGAAATATTGAAAAACTACGAAAAACTGTCTATTGTAATCGAGTCTGCAAATTGATAGTCTAGGCGTAGCCGAGACAAGGATTGGTGACAATAGACAGTTATTCGCGGAGGTGCTTATTACATTTTTTCGTCGATCTTTACAAAAAAATTACCAATTTCCAAATCGATTATTTTTGATGGCAAATATTTACCGTCCGAAGAGCTAAATATAAGTTTCAACCATGACTGTCCATTATTGATTTGAATACTAATATTGAAACCACGGTCATATTCACACGTAAGTGTAAATAAGTGATTTGATAACAGCAAATGACAGTTTTATCACCGCCATTCTTGCACTGTTACCACAGCGGACGAAAAGTATTTGCCGATTCTTCATCCGGAAATTAGTAAAGGTCGACGAAAAGGTATATTAGAGACAAAGTCAATATTTCATTTCAAATTAACAGGAGGATAAATATTGTTAGAAGGAATGTATATGTCAATTCGGAAAATATTACTAATGAATGTGCGTTAAAATAGGATTTTCTACTATCCGGTACTATATTTTACTGGAGAGTTGTTTTTCAATTGCAAGTAACAAGCCGTTTTGTAGTCCAGCGAAATGCGCAGCGAAGCCGCAATTCAACTTCACGGTTAGTCGCTGCAAACAAATTTCATCGCTATAGTTTGCAGCGTCTCTTACCGCCTGTTTTCGTAGGCATCATGGCTCAAATGACGAATTTCTAGTTTGATGAAAAACTGATCATGCTCTTACTTTTCTTGTTATTGGAGAACTTGAAGAACTCTCAGGACACTCAACTACAGATGATCTTCTACTTCAAACCAGAATTGCAGCAACGATAGCAGGAATACTTATCTAGCAGTAAAAAAACCAAATTTTCTATTAGCATGGACAGCATGCCAATAGCGATATTTGTTACACTTCAGTGGTACCGTTGCCGCGCACTGCAGCTTCGGATAGTTAAAAATCCAACCGTCAAAACAGATGAAGAGGAGAGATTTGAAATTTTGCATTAGTTGAAATTACTGCATAGTAAATTTATAAATTTCTTGGAGGAAGAGATAACGATTGAAACTAATACTTTTAAAATCGTTTCCAAATCCAACTAGATAATGACACTCTTCCTCAACTTTTGTGAACATCATCTTATTTTGGAGTTTCCGTCAGATTTATTTATAAATTAACTCACACTCAACCTTGACCGTTAAGTCTATTATCCTTCAGCTGTATATTTAATTAAAATAAATTGTCTCTTGCTATTTAGATCATAGTTTTACATATTTTTCATTGAAGATTAATAAAGTATGGTACCTATTGTTTTTGTAGTGGTCAACCGGTCAACTTAATAAAAAAACTCCTAAGAGCTGCTATCCAACGAAATAACTTATCTTTGTACGGATCAAATAAAGGAGGTGAAATGATTAGTCAGCAGTCACCTGCACCCAAAGAATTAAAAATAAGCCAGTTGTGTATGGAAAATCAAGAAATAGCACATTATATTCGAATACGAAAGTGCTGACTTATTGGAGACATAAATTCATGAGACTAGAGCACAAAAAGCCTAAAATCTAGAGTTACCTGTGAAATTAAAAACTGAGGTATAAATATGAACATGTTTATCCAGATAGTAGGAAAACCATTTTTGGGAAAGAATATTAAAAAAATGCCTATAACTTTAAGAAATGAATAACTAAAGTAAATCATCAACAATCATTATAAAAAAGCGAATTAAAACATTTATGAATTACCTAAAAATTGTTTGCTATTAATTTCGTCATTTCAAACCCATAATATATCATACCTTCAAATTTACTTATTCAAAAAACTATACATACAAGCAACATTTTCAGTTGTCAGTTAGGATTTCAAGATGTAGAAGTTACACATACAAAATACAGAAAAATTATAAAAAGCTCTACAAATAGAATAAAAAAAGGTTTAAACCAATGTTCCATATTAATTATATTAAAAACCTTAAGGCGTATCCACACTATGCCGTCTATATAAGTGTTGACATTCATTTAGTTTAGTTCACAGAAGAGGCGGTATTAATTGTCACATTGTGGACGCGCCTTTAGACAGGTCTAACGAAATTTATAGTTTCTATAAAATAATTCATCCCGAATATTATGGTGTATAACTTTTAACTTCTACAATTTTTTCAAGCCCGCAGTTGACCATTAGTGAAAACAAAACATGATAAATGGCGTATTTGGTACAGAAATATACATAGAGTTATCACTTTTCAATTATACGAGAAAAAAAATATATTTACAGCTATTTACAATATTGTTAAAATTAAATATTTACATTCTGAATTATTATAATAGAGATTGGATTAAATCTATCCCGATATTTAATTCACTCAGATTTAACTTTTCATGTTTGATGGATGAACGATCGACATAAATAACTAATATGTACCGAAAATTGAAACAAAATTCGATAATCATGAAAATAAAATAATTTTCTTTATATCCAAACTTTACATATTAAATTTGATCATAGAGAGAATATAAATAACTTCAAACACAAATGGAATAGTTAGCTGCCATTTTGCATCGTATCTGTTTGCTACAGACCCATTTATTTGAGTGAATTAGTTTGAATTATAACAAGAATATCAAATACTATGGCCAGAAATTTTGGAGTACAATTTCTAAATCAAAATTTAGTGCGGTTCATTTACTTTTTATATGAATAATAACCTAACATCCTCAATAAGACGACAATATTGAATGTATAGACCGGTGTATTTTAGCTGGTTGCAAATGAAAACAGGTTTATAGCATCAAAATTATCCGAAATAAATTCAATATTCCACGAAGGAATCATTGTAATAAACTAGAACGACAGTCGGACCATCATAGATATTAAAATTTGTAGACTATTCCAAGGCACAGAACAAATTAATTTGTTCAGCATTCTTAATTCTTAATTTTGAACATGTATCTTCATTTTTTGTTTTTATTGCCATAATTTATTGTAATAATAATAATAATAATAACTGTCGTATTTTTCAGGGAATGAAATTATGTAATCATTTACCAATAGAGTGTGAATCTGGTAATTATCATGAAAAGAAAAGTGAAAATTTGTTTGTTTGTGATTACATTTATGGATTCTTCTATACATTTGTATGTCGCCTTATTGGTAAAGAAATTTTGAATTAGAGATGATTCTTTATTTTTTTTGGGTCACAGTGTATTTAAAGGAAAATCAATGACCGTGTGAACGAGATTTTGTGTTGATTGGTTTAAATGAATATATAGTCAAAGGCACTCTTAACGTGCGGGTTCAAAGGTCACTAACCATATGTATCAAATCAGAAAACACAGAGGTTACCAAAATGTGAGATTACACTGCAGATTGACGAATTTCCACTTCTTCTTTCTCGAAATAATCCATCGAACTAAGTACAAAAAAACTGAAAATTGCTACTTATTATTCATATTGTCACTTTGAATTGTCAAAGTGACAAAACTGACATATTGAAATAAAAACTCTGCTGGTGAAAGACTTTTTAGAATCGCTGAAAACTAAATACATATCCTTCTTTTTCCCGTCAAAATTGCATAAGTCTGTCTTATTTATCTAACGGATTTCATTTGGAAGTTATAATTCAACGTAATAAAAGAAAACAAAAACTGTGAGTATGTCTTTGTTGAATCGTATGACCCGCACGTTAAGAGTGCCTTTGACTATAGAATTAAACAACTGTACATCGAATAAGTTAAGCAATGCCAACATTTAGAGGAATGCTATATAACTGGACAATTAAAAATACCTACTAAATACCAATGTATTTCAAGTGTATATCAATAGACCGTCTTTTATGGCGAACTTCTTTTAAAGCACGAAATGTTCCATTAAAAAAAATATATATTACTCAATAGCTAATATATTTATATTATCATTACCCTTTTACGTTGCCACTGTAACATCCCCGATTTACCAGATTTTACAAAATATTTTTATAGTGGTATATACTACCACTTTATTACAAATATAGAAAACAGTTAAGGCCGCTTGACATGGAGCTACACAATTTGCTAGAAATTGCAGCAAGTTCTTGCAAGGTTAGTATATTGCAAAAAATGATTAATCTTGCATGCTGTTTGACTTAATGCAATTCTTTTCACATTGCAGCGTCAAGTATCATTTAATTGGTTGGTAATACTAGAATTGCGCCTTATAGGCAATTTAAAATTGTGCATCAAACTGAGAATTTGATCAGCTGATCGATAAAGAGATCTTGCGTCTTTCATTGCATTGCATCATGTTAAGGGGGCCTTTAAAAATGTATCTACTCTTATATAAAATAAATTTTTTTTGTAAATTTAGTTATCTTATCGCCCATCCAACATACGTGATACGTTTATGTCCTACAACAGACTTACAGTTACAGTCAGAATAACAGCTCCGTTAGTTCTTATCCCGAACTATGATTCCAAATCTTCGTCCCTTTGGCTTGAAAAATACGATACTAAGCCGCCGAATTCTCCACCAGTTTCTTCTTCCCCGCCTATAAATATTCAAGTCATAAAATGTCAAACTAACAAATGTCTAAAACAAAGATTAGCTATTCCAATGAGGACCTCAAAACTTTCCAAGTGGAAGTGGCGGCGATTTACCAGTGCAAAAAGCGCACCTACTCACGCAATCAAATGACATACAGACACACCAATGCCAAACATTAAACCGGAACCACAAGAATGGTAGGAAATATCACCCCAGGACTAAGACAAAATGTACGGCAGACCTAATAAACACGGATTGGAAAACTGTCAAAGCTAACGGGGCACTGTAACTTTAATAAGGGTTGACAGACGAAGGCATGTGCATTACTTATCCTGTGACAACGCGACTATTAATTTGCAACATAAAGATACTTTTGTGGAATAAAAACATTACCTTGACTATTTTCTATGCTCTGCTGAGGTTCATCTTCCTCTGTTCCTTCAAAAGGTTCCTCGTAGGGAGCCGGAGCGTTGTGATAGGGTTCTGGTGGAAGCGGTTCCTCTCTAGTTGGCGGAACAGGTTCGTTACTTGTATGATAAGGAGGATAATAGCCTGGTGGCTGAGGCGATGGATTGGGATGGGGAGGAGGATAAGGCGGTCTTGGCGGCTGTAAATGTTGCGGCGGTAACATGTGCGGTGGACGGGGTCCTGTAAATAAAGTATATATATAATCAAAATCCCTGTTACCATTTAACGGTGTAGGGTATATGTTAATATTTTTTATTGTCTGTCCATGCTTTTTTGTTATTTAGATAAACAATTCCATCCATAAAGACAATAAATAATAGTGGACTCTCTCTGTCCAAGTTCTTTTGGTGTTTTGGACTTAGCGATTCTTCTAGTGTACTTTCTATATTATGTGGTCTTAGTTTCTTGTCTATTACTTTCTTATATATCTTCATAGCCTTGCTAAGTAGAGTTATTCCACTGTAATTGTTGCAATTGTGCATCACATGCAGTATTGATTATTTCGAGTAAATAACACATGACTTTGGTAACGTTTACGACAATAATATTATCTTATTTGTAGATAGTGAACAATCTTTAAAACTAATACTAAACAATACCTGGGAATAGGACAAGTGCTTGGTTTTAACTGAAGAACTACCAATTTCAAAATAAAATTGATGTAAGGATATATAAAGATGTGGTATAAACCTATTATCTGCCAGATTAAAAGAGGTTCCTAATCGTGGAACGAACTAATAAACTGGAACTGACCTCCACCTTGGCAAGTACTCCCTTCTATAAGTTTTTTTTATCAAATATGCCTAATAACGACGCTAAAATTGTTCAACAAAAATATTGATTTTCGTAACCTCATAATTTTAAACAGAAAATATTTACACATACATGCACAATTATTGAGTATAACCACAGACCAAAAGATACTATTGACTATTCCTTTACTTACAGATATCTAATTAAAGTTTATTTTATCATGCAAAATATAACAAGCGACAGTAAATATCATCAGAATTTTTTAGTCAATTTTCCACTTTTGCACTAGGTAAAGGAACCTCTTGAACCTCATCGGGTCTGGCAAAGCCCAGAAATCGAATTGTGCGACGATTCACATAGCCTGACAAGTGAAAATGTGCTCCGTCTGAAAACCAAACATTTTTCAAAAATTCAGGATTTTCATTAACGCGAGAATTCTGGCGCAATATTCCACTGTACTGCGATAATACCGAGAATGTAGTTGTTGATGTATGAGCGAAAATAATGCTCTACCAGAAACGCATTCTCCTCTGTACATAACATCATTTTTGACACTTTTGCCCTACTAATTATTTGTTTGACGTTTACTTGACAGGTCTATAATAGCTAACTTGATTGTGACAGCGCACGCATAAAAACACCTCCAATTTAGTTTCAGTACTGTTTATTTCGGGTAATACTGTGATTAAATCTTAGCTTAACACCACAACTTTCAGAAGAGGGTGTTTTGTCAGCACCTCAAAAGTATGACATCCCTGTCATGACTGGCAAATGTAGGTGACCATACAAAATTGTTCCGTAATACAAAGAAAAGACTACAGAAGTACAAGAATCATGCTGCTACCAACACCAACTAGGTAAAAAAAAACTAGGAAATAAGAACTACCTGGATGATTTGGGTGAATACCAACAGGAGAAAACCTGTTAGTGGGAGGTGTTCTCGAAAAGTTTTGTACGTCACCCTTGCTTCCAGGACTTCCGGAAGGTGGTGGGTGATTTCGAGGATTATGTTCCGGAATATTTACTTGTCCACCTCCCGAAGGAGAAGGATCCATAAATCTGTGCGGTTGGAACATTGACGGATGCATACCTGTAAAGCCAAATTCTACATTTAAACAAAAAATTGAACGAAAATTTTCAATGTTTCTGCAAAATATCATTTAAATAAATGTACGAAAACCTGTGGATATTTTTTAGACAAAAACTTGCCAGCTTTGGTATTTATTAATTTACCTACCTGGTGGAGGTGGTTCTCGCATCTGATGAGGAGGTAACATTCCCGGGGGGAAATGGTTAATATTTGGAGAATACATGGGTCTAAAAGGCATCCCGCGAGGTCCTGAGAAAAAGAAAATTATTGTGTGATTATTTCACAAATATACATCTTATTTAAAAAAATATATATACCTGGTGGATAAGGTCCTGAAGGAGGCATTCCAGGATGTCCCACACCCGGGGAGCCGGCTCTAGGTTTAGAGCTTAAATTATCGACTTCTTCGTCGTCATCATCAAGCATAGTGGCAAACTGTTTGGGTCTTATGGAACCAATGGGGTAATTAGTTGTTTGACCAGGTTTTGTTTGTAGCATTCTAGTAATCACAGATGGTGTTGGGGCGGCTTGAGAGAATGGTTGAGGAGGTGCAGCTATTTCGATATTACACTCGGCATCGGGTGCTGGTTTTTTGTTGCCCAAGTTGGTTAGAGCTTCTTCAAGTGTTTTCTTACCTTTAACTGTCATTTTATTACTGAAAAGTTATATTAAAATTATAATATGACTACTTACTGCGTCCTCTTTTCTTTTGTGCTACTTCCGGTAAGCCTTTCTTATTTAATTCGTCGAATAGTGGTAGTGCAACTCCCATCGGAGGCTCGGACAGTTCGTCATTTTCTTCATCGTTTCTTATCAAGTTTTCAACGTTACTGACGATGGGTTCATGTAAAATATTCGATACTTGCTGTCTTTTTCCTTGTTGAGAAACGTCTAAATAGTTTTGGGTTTCTTCTGCACCATCTGCTGCTTTTCGCTTTTTCTTTTCTAATTCAATTCCAGATACATTCTGCAACAAAATTATAATACATGAAATGCTATATTTCGTTACCAGTCAGGAAAATAGGCATAGCGAACACGGCTGTCAAAAAAATAGAGTTACAGCGCATAGTCATGTCACAGTTTTCACAAACTAAAGCACAGCAATTTGTCATTAAGCTCAGAAAATAGACCCATCAACAAAGAGTTTTCAATATCCACCAGAGGTTCTTCTTTAACATTTTCGTCAGATTTAAGTTTGTCAGATCCGAATATTATCTAGACAATAATAGGTCAGAAGAAATACAATATTGAACATTTCAATTGATACAAAGAAAATCCAAAGCTTTATCTAGGAGATTCGAGTTATTCATTATTTGTTGTAAACTTGTTAACTAAAAAATGTGAGCTGGACAAGCTTGATCATTGTAACATTGAAAAATATCAAACAGAATTCACCTTATAGAATATTAGTAAACCATTTTGGGATGCCACTTTCCAGAGTATGTAGCATAATACAAAAAAATAAACCGTTATTAGCCATTCATGCATTGGATGCTCCTATCTGGAGTTAAGAACTTCATATTCCCTTAAGAGGGAGATATGAAAATGTACAATGCTTTACAGATTGTTTTGAAAAACCAAGTGTAAACTCTTTGTTTGTATTGAAGTAGTCAATCACCATAAAGATATCTTTCAAAGTGACACTTTCTCTTTGAATAATTTTTTATTCTTCTCAAATAAATCACTTCGTCATCGGATGATGAACTAGAGCTAGAAGAACTATCAAGCATGTTCATCATTTTTTCGTGAAGTATTCAGCCTGGTTGTCAAAAAATATTGAGAAAACTAGGTTATGTCTGTTTTAAAGCCACTTTAATATCTTCTGTAAAGTTTAGAAATTCGCACTTTCAGTTAAAGGAAACTTTAGGCACTACTTTATCTTGAAGTACGATTATGGGACCACTTTTCCAACTTTAAGCCAATTTTATTATTTAAAGGCACTTCAAGTTGATTATGAAACTGGCCCTGTAGTGGAGAAAGTTTAAGAGCTGAAAATTTTACCTGTTATTTTGATGATTAAGTTTTACAAAAAAAAAACGTGAAAAAACCGGGAAAATATTTCATTGATAACAAGCCCATTTGAAAAACGCCGAAGATATGCAATTTTGAAAGCATTTACAATCATTAAATCAAGTTTACTCACCTTTACCAATTCCTTAGCCTTATCCAGATCATCCAAAGTCTTCTTGCTCAAATCTTTTCCGGAATTTCCATTTCTTTCTTCTACTGAATTCGGTTTCGATTCTAATTCTTCTTTAGCTGCTTTCGATTTCTCCAAAGTTTCCTTGAGTTTCTCCAACATCTTGGCTTTTTCTGATTTCTCTTCCGTCTTTTGCTCGATTTTTTCACCTACATTTTGAGTTTCTTTAGTAACCTCGTTTTCTTTGGAAAATTCGGACTGTAATTGTTCTTCCGAATTTTCTACATCATTGGGCTTTTCGGTTTCTTTGGGTTTATCTGGATCTTTAGATTTCTCAGCTGCTTCTTTAGCGGTAGGTGGTTTTATATATATTTTTGGTACGAATGCTTTCCTTTCAGTCTCATTTTTCGATTCTTCTTCGTCAGCATCTTCGATGATCGGATCGCTGTCCTTCTCTTCGTCTTCCTCATTCGCTACGAAATCTTCGTCGTCATCGTCATCACTTTCAATGCCCAATCGGTTTCTTCGTCTTCTCTCCTATAATAAAACAAAGATTTTCTTGATGTTAAAGGTATTTATAAGAAAAGTCTCAAGTCGGTGAATGCTGATAATGTGGTTTTGCCTTTAAAAGGGATATATCAGTATGACAGCAGAATATATTTGGTATAAGCAGTTAGTAAGCAGGCTATAGAATTTTGGAGCTGAAATTGAGATGAATATTAATAAAAACTTACGTCATCACTATCAGATCCTAAGGTATCAATATAAGTAGTTTTCTTTCCTCTAGTTCTGCGACCTCTACCCAAATCTTCATCGCTTGAAGTTAAGCCGCCGTACTTGATTTTGGGACGTTTTTTAACTTTAATTTCCAAATCGGACAATTCATCTAATATGCTGTTTTTCTTTTTTTTCTTCTTTTTAATCAATCCCGACCTATAAAGTAACATATTTCTTTAAGAGAACGTCATTTTAAGGTTGATTTTTCCGTCAGACAACGGGTTATTACATTGTTGACGAAAACAGTAACTGACAACCCAAAGTCTCCAATATGTTTCTCATTTTGATATGGAAATATCATTTATTGCATAAGAATCCAGATATTCCAGAAAAATTCGTTCTCATCACCATTTAGCTTGAATAATCTAATACGATGACCGGTGATTTCATGAGACCTTTTTTCATCTAATGTTTGAAATATCAAAACAAAGATATATAGGAATTTTCATCTCATTATCTTTCTTCCCGAGGTTGGATCTCTTTTTGAGATAATGCATACCTCATGTTAAAATTAAAAAACTATAATTATTTCCACACAGATGACAAACAATATAAATTAACCGATAAAGCAACTTACTTTTTCTTTTTCCTTCCCCACGAACCATCTGATTCCGACTCCGATTCGGATTCGCTGTAATATTTTGTCTTCTTTTTCTTTTTAGGAACATCTTCCTCATCATCATTAACTGAAATAAATGAAAATTCAAAGAACCGTTTTTATATCTCTTGAGATGTGTAAAAAAAGATGGGGCAAAATTTCAACTTCAACTATCCATTTTTAACTAACGAACACGCTTAGGTATTTCAACCCTAACTTACCAAAATCATCATCATAACGAGAAGCTCTGGCTCTAGTAGACCTCCGCACTGGGCGTGAAGATTTGCCTCTACGACCAACTGCATAATCTTCACTGTCATCACTATCTTCCTCTAAATCTTCTTCCTCAGAACTGGAACTATTCCAACATATACATTAATAAACATAAGAGAAAATAAAAAAAGAATAAAGGAACAATCAAAACCAAATGGGAAGTTTAAAGTATTTTTAATATTCTTACCCTGATCCTTTGAAATCTTCATCTTTTTCATCGTCATCTTCACTACTGAAATCTAAATTTTTCAAGTTCTTTCTTTTCTTCCTTTTTTTAACTGGCGGTTTGATTAGGTCCTCATCCGATTCTTCCTTTTCTTTTTCCTTTTCATTTTCTTCCACGACTTCATCAATATCAACTTTCTCTTTAGGTATTTCTTCGTCATTTTCTTCTATATTTTCAGACATTTCCTTCTCTTTTCGTTCCGCTTCATCTGCTTTTACTATAGTGTCCATATCCTTTCCGCGACTTTGAGTTGCTACAAAATAAAATTAACCAACATGTTTATTCTATCGGATTTTCGCAAACAATCGATATCCAGCACTGATCGTAAAAAAAAATAACAAAGTTTTTTAAATAATTCATCTTCATTATCTACAAACTATTTTACGTCTACCACCGATCCACCAGTCACTATTTTATAACTGTAAACCGGAATAAAGCAGATAAGATAAACATTGAAAACATTGTTGTTATTGAATGTTAACAAAAAACTTTATTATTATTGCCAGCGGCGTGCTAATAGAAGTAGTAGAAGTAATACTTTGTTGATGATGTACTTTTATGGAGTGGTTTTGACAAGTTCGCGCATACCAAACGACTGCAACTTCAAGTGGGATCTTCTTATGTGAAACGGAATCTACATCTACGATTTAATTTAAATATTTTTTCATTTACCTTGATCTTGTTGCTTTTCTTCTATTTCATCTTGAATTGCAGAATTGATAAGATCATCAAATTCGTTGAACTTATAACTTTTCGCCTGTCTCCTCTGTCTGAGCTGATAAATTGGTTCGTCGCTGTCGCTCTCACTTTCGGATTGCGTCGACGCAGATTGTTCACTACTAGATTCCATAACGTCTTCGGAATGCCTCCGTCTCTTTTTTCGGTGTTCTTTCTCTTTGGATGGGAGTACATTGTTCAAACTAATGCCTATATAAGCCAACCTTTCTTTTCTTCTATCTTCCAAATCTTTTTTGCTTAATTTTTTGTCGTATTCTACTAATTTAGCGTGAAGATTTTCGACCAATTTTATCTGAAAAATGTACCACAAACTCTCTAATAACGTAATTTTACTTGTTTATTAGCTTGTACACTGTCAAAACACTTGTTCAATGAATGTAAATGTGAGAAATTTAGTCTACTTACATGTTGGCAAGGCGGACAGAACCAATCACCTTCGGGAATGCTTAACAGAGGCGGACGGAGGCACGAGCAATGCCAACCGTTATCACATTTATCACAGAGCAATACCATTTCCGGATGATCGGATTTCCCACATTTTTGACATGGAAAATCTTCGTCAACATCTTCTGAATCTAATAAAACATTCATATTAAATGAAATCCAAATTCTGGCATACAATAAATGAAAAATTATTAAAAATTGGACTTTGACTAACCTACTTCAACTTTCTTCCTGGCCGTTCTGGCTCTTTTTGGTGGTTGATATGTTTCCGTATCGTCTACATCACTTTCAGGGGAAAACTCGTGATCAGACTTAATTTCAAGCGGCTGTTCGTATTCCTCGATAGCTTCTTCTTCCTCTTCAACATCTTCATGGTCTTCGCTAGAGTCGCTACTGGATTGCCAAGACCAATTCTCATCAAATTTATTTCGATGTTTTTTTCCTCTTCTCCGTTTCTCTTTGGACAATTCCGGTTCTGATGAATCTTCTTTGTCTTTTTTCGATTTCTTCTTCTCCATTAATAACAAATCCTAGAAAAAAATATATTTTTATAAAGTAAATAATTCCAATTTTTTGGGAGGTACCTTTTCAGACTTTTTCTTAGATTTGTCATCTTTTGGTTCAAGTTTAGGACGTTCTGCTTGTTCCTTTATTTTGATTTGTGCTATTCTCCTCGATTGTCTCACTCCTGATGTTTCTTCTAAATCTGTATTGGATATGTCAAGACCAGCAAGTACTCTCTCTAAAATGAAATTAAATCGTCAATCCTGAATTATAATGTCAAAAATAATTCTAATTATAAAATTATTATTCACAGCTTACTGTTTTTATTTTCAGGATGTCTAACGATTGGCTTCCTCGGTTTAGGAACTTTTACTGTCTTTACAGGAGTAGGTGTACTAGTCGAGTCATCATCACTGAGAGTAATGATTACTGCTGACGTCTGTTTTTTGGGTAACGGTTTTTTCTTTTTTGGAGTAGGTTTCTTAGATTTACCATCAGTGTCTGAGATTTCAATAACTTCATCACTACTGCTTACTTGTTGATCTTTCTTCTGTTCAATACTTTTTCTAAGTTCTACATCAATTTGCCGTTTTCCCTAAAAAAAAAAAACAAAAACAATAATTAATTAGCAGAATGTTCAACAGAACCAAAATAAAAGGGTTATTTAAAACACCTACCTTGATCTTTCTTCTTTTTTCATCTTTATCTGGTGTAGCCTTTTCTATTGGACTAGTTTCTCGTCTCCTTTTTCCTCCCACATTCCTTATAGAAGGAATAATGGGAATTGGAGGAGGTGTTGAAGACTCGTTATAATCAAAAGAAAATGATTGTATGCTTTTTGGTTGTGGTGCTACTACTACTTCTTCTTCTTCTTCTGAATCGGCAAGAGGGTCTGCGAGAGGATCTTTTTCAATGGGTGGTGCTTCTGTGCTGTCGGCTGATTCAGGCATAGTTATAGTTGAATCAGCTAGAGATATAGGTGATGAGACTCGAGAAGAATTTGTACTTGCCATACTTCCTTTATCAATTTTTAATGGGTTTTCTAAATTTTCTTGATCCAATGAAATGATAGTTTCTAAAAAATTACATCTTCATTATGAAAAATATCGTTTTGGGAGACTTGAACCGCGAATAATTTACTTACTTTCATCTTCAATATTTTCCTCTTCTAGTTTGGGTTTTTTGTTAACAGCCGTAGTAGCTTCAGTATCTTTTAATTTTGTTCTTACACTTTTCCTTCCTTTAATATAAACTACCTCTGGTGGAACATCATCTTCAACCAATTTTTCTGTTTCATTGTCCTCGCCACTTTTTGCAGGAACATTGACTACTTTTTTACTTCTTACAGATCTTAATGACTTTTTTGGAGGTTCTTTTTGAATCTCTTCAGTGTCTGGTTGGACTTGCTCATTAATAGTATCAGTATTGCTTTCCTCCGAAGAATTATCTTCTATGTCAGAAACATCTTCTGCAGAGCCATTATCTGCTTCTTCAGAGAGGTCTTCCGTTTTTTCGATAAGAGGTGAAGAATTTTTCTTTTCTTCAGTGCAAGGTAAATTATCTTCTGCTTTTATGGATAAAGGATCTTCTGTTGCAATAGAGGTCTCTTCAGTTTTTTCATCAAGTGGTAAGAAATCTGATTTTTCAACAATATAGGAATTATCTTCAGTTTTTTCAAAAGCAGATGAACTATCTCCAGTTTTTTCAACACCAGGTAAATTATCTCCAGTTTTTTCAACACCAAGTGAGTTATCTCCAGGTTTTCCAACTTCAGGTAAACTATCTCCAGTTTTTTCAACATCAGGTGAACTATCTCCAGTTTTTTCAACATCAGGTGAACCATCTCCAGGTGAGTTATCTTCAGTTTTTTCCGTTGATAATGTATGAATCTCTGTTTTCTCATCTAGTTCAATTGGTGTTGAAGATTCTAGAGTATTTGTAATGATGTTTGATTTGTGATTTTCATCTTCATCACCACACACGTATGCAATTTTTTTTATACAAAGGTCTTCAACTATAGGCACTGTTTCACTATCATCTTCATGTGTTTTGGATACAATCAAATTTTCTTCACTGGTAATGAGTACAGTTGTATCTTTAGTAGTGAGGTTAATATTAGCGTTAAAATCATCATTAACTTTATCCTGGCTTTTACTACTGTTACTTTCAATACAAGTTTGTTCATCCTCAATTGTTTGATCAACTTCTGCTATTGGACTTGAATTGGGAGAATCAAAGTGAAGTGGGTCTGTATTTGAATCTTTTTCAAATTTAGCTTCGTTTTCAGTATTCTGTGATGTATCTTCCTCAATTTTCGAATTCGGAGATTTTTCGGAACTATTATTGTCAGTCTTCCTATTAATTTCTATTGAATCATCTGCACTCTTGTCTATAACATTTTTATTTAAAACTAAGTTTGTATTAATACTGTCATCAGTTGTTTTACTACTACTATCTACATTTTCACCAACTTTTTCTTCATTGCCTGTCTGACAATCTACTCCACTGCCTTCACCAAAAAAATACATAATTTCTTCCTCTATTTCATCCCCTATGAAAGGAATAGCTTCATTTTCTGCCCCTTCACCATCTCCTTTCACTATAACTACAGGATCCTCAATTGCTTTGGAAACTAAATTGGTTAATTCAATTTTTAGAACTTTATCCTTTTCTATTTCCTCAGACTTCTCTAATTTAGGCCTTTTTGGTTCATTTTCAGCTAAGTCACTTGATTCCTTAGTCCTTATTGATTTGGACGAGTCATTATCCTTATCTGAAGAATCTTCATTATCATTGTCATCATTAGGTTTCTCTGTCTTCTTTTCTTCAGTAGTTTTATCATCATTTTGACCAGTATCAATGAGAGGTTTTTCAGACAGTGAATTACTATCTTCATTCACAGCTGAATCTGAGCTAATTTTGTAATCTCCATCACTGAGTTTGGTGATAAGAGATACTAAGCTTTCTCTATCTCTGCAAATAAAATTGAAAAATAAACAGATATCAAGATATTTCAAGCACTAATCTATCTGCTCAAAACATACAGTCCAATATCTTGTGAATCCTCAAAGATATTGATATAAAAATGCTTACTGATTGTAGCCAGTCTAAAGGCATTATCTTATTCAAGCAACTATATACATACTTAGCAACTAGGGTCCAAGTTTCCTCATCCAAATCTTCTTTATAAACTCTTATTTGATAATGTTCATCAGATAGGTACCAATAGTTATGACCAGCTTTATCTCTTCCTAATGGTTGCGATCTAAGATCCTCAGCAGTCAATTTATTTACTTCGTTT
The DNA here is from genome assembly GCA_963978555.1 of Galerucella nymphaeae. Classification (NCBI taxonomy): domain Eukaryota; kingdom Metazoa; phylum Arthropoda; class Insecta; order Coleoptera; family Chrysomelidae; genus Galerucella; species Galerucella nymphaeae. Next base: position 13,228,981 of record OZ021710.1, read on the forward strand.
TTAAACTTTATGTGGTGATCAAATTGCATTTCAAGTAACTCCTAGAAGAACAGCATATATTATTACCTACAGCTATATTCACATTCAAATGGCAGTGTTAATTACATATAACTGCTTTCTTTATGCAAGAATAACTAGCAATGAAGGCAATATTGTACAACTATTTAAAATGGCAGTAGCCAACACTAATATTTATATACTACCATCTGAATGTGATTTTGACTATAAACATTTTGTTATAAAATTTGGATAAAACTACTGATAGTATTGAAAAGTTAGGTTTTTCCATGTTTTATTAGTTTTGTGTTCAATATTGTACATTTAATGAATCATCATACCCATAATATGGATATATGTTAACTACATTGTAGATCTCACTTGGTACTGACTCTAGCTATGTATTCAATTCATCAATATAAGTTCTATATATAACCAAAAAAAATTGATAAATACAAATTCTCATACCTTAAGAATTCTGACTTTAGTTGTGAGCTTGGCTTTTTTATATCCAAATCTTTCAATTTCCCATGCATCTTGAGTACTAAATCTATGACAAATAGCTGCAATTGCCTTCTCCCATTTATCGTTTTTGAAAGATTTTTTGGCTCTTCGAAGTAATCTTAGAAATAGGTTTACCAATACAGGATGAACTAAGAATATTAAGAATTTACATAAATGTGATCCTGACAATAAATAACAATAAAAGAAATGAAAATAAATTCACTTCTCACATACACAATACATGTTTGTAAAAGGACTCAACATTATCTGGCCAATTACATTAAGCATATTTTATGTTACAGTGCAATATTATGGTTTTTTTTTTCAATATAAAAGCTTCTGTTGACTTTCAGTTTGTAATATATGTAATCCTTTAATTTGAATAAATAATAATTTAATAAACTACTTATTATAATCTTATTATTCATGCATTTATTTTTAGTTTGTATGAATAATAGATATTTTACAGCTTATGTTTACCTATATTCTAATGCAAATTGTTTCAAATATGTAGTGTTTAATGTAGGTATATGATGTTGACTGATATAACTAATTGTACTGGCTTTTTTTAGCTAAAATATATGTAACCATAGATGTATTTTTTTAAATTATGTGAACAATGACTTTAATCAACACACAAAAGTGCACTGGAATAGTTTGTCTCATTTTGTAATATTATTCTACGTGTACCTTAAAATTCAAAGTAAACAGTAAGCAACATGTTTATACTATTGAACTTAAAGCTGTAATTAGAAAAATACAAAATGAATACCAGTATAACAATATTCAATTACCTTCTTCTGAATTTTCCAACATTCCTTGCAGTTCCTGGAAATCATAATTCGGTAAACCACTTTGGGCACCAAATTTCTCTAAAAAAGCACAAAGAATTGCGAAATTTGGATCATTTTCACATGAAGCTTCAATGTCCGACGCCATTTCTAGCGGTTCAAGTTTGACAACTTATTTTTACACTAATGCAATTCTGCATGTTTCTAAATTCGAGATAGATGAAAAACCATCTATAAACAGCACAGTACTTAATAAATATATAAAGTTAGTTGTATAATAAAACGTTAAAGCGAAACTTTACATAAAAAATAGTGAATGTATACACAAACCATTTGCTGTCAACGTTTTACGTCACACTAGAACTGTCAACGATGTCTCATGTCATTGTCCAAGGCACCACAGAATCACCCACATAAAAAAACACCTTCGTTTTTATTAAAAACTGCCTCTATGGTATAGTTCTGGTTTGAGATCACAGATCTTAAATTAACCCAAATAAAAATCGGCCTAGCCATATTATATTTCTCTATGGGCCTAGCTTCCCGCTTTATATTACATAACCTACAAATTTCAAATTACTTCTTTTCATAAAGTAGTGTAGTAATTTGTGTGTGTAATTATTTTAAAAATATATAAGAATTTGCGGAGGAATTAAATATTAGATTTTACCGAATGTGATATTTTATAAAGTATTAAATATATTAAACTTTTGTTTATACGAATATTAAATTTTGCGGTTCCAAAATGAGTTCACAACCGCAGAAAGCGTTAAACCTTGGTAAGCCCATTGATATTGAATAATCCTTTAGATGTTAACAAACATTTTGATAAATTTCTAGACCGTAAAAAACATTATTTCTCACTAGCTCTTATTTTTAAAAGTTATTTTCAATTTATAGTATTTTATATTAGTATCGACAAATATTTTTATCATCTAAAGAAAAATGCTTCGTTTCCTATAAGTAATGCTCTTTTTAGATCTTGTTCAACAACTAGATTTCATAAGGTTTTACAGAGGACTCCCGGAGGTGAGTTGTAGTGATTGTTTTTTTAATATAGTTGATCAGGCTTAGTTTTACTTGAAGGTTGAAGAGAAAAATCATAGACATGTAACAAATTCTAACCATGCTGGCTACTAACAAAACAAATAATTAACATGTAAAAATAACTCCTTGTACTTTGTCACGTTTCCACCTGAAATCCAAGTCTTCTATCTCCTGGTATTGACCAAAATCTGATCCAAAATCTTCTTGTTGCTGACCAACATATTACCAAGGTGCAATTTGCTGTGAATAACTGTATGGTACATGGTACACTCTTGACTATTTTTTAGGGGGCTAATTAAAAGAGAACTTGCTAGTTCAAGTTTTCTTAATCACAATTTTTAGTCTCTTTTTCAGTATATTGTCAAGAGAATAGTTCATTTGTTCCTTAGTAAAGTTTATATTTCATATGAACTGCTTGATTCACATTTTATGATTGTATTTAAGTAATTCAGAACTTTTTATGAAGAATAAAGAAGTTCTTGAATGGAAATGGGTATTCTCAGCTCTAAGTAGGTACCTACCGAGGTACCTACACTATAATGTATAATTTGAACCTATATAATGTACAAACAAATACTGTTTTATTATTACTATTTTTTATTAAATTAAATATAATTATAATTAGAATAAGTTAAATTTAAGACTAAATTGATTAACATTACAATCAGCCAATAATTTTTTCCTTCAGTTCCTTTGCCTTTTCTGTCACTACTTTTGCTTGATGTTTGACTGCAGCAGCACCATGTTGTATTTTCCGAGCTACTTTTTGAAAGAAGGTTAGATTTTCACTATCAGGAGTTTGTGAATCACTTGTTTCTATTTCAGGAACTGACTCAACATCAACTTTTTGCTCAGGCAGTTCTTGATTCGATTCTAACTTTCCTTGGCTTACTTTATTATATACAGTCTCAGGATCAGTTACTGGTTGCTGACCTACATTCAGTTGCAGTTGCTGATCATCAAGATTTGGATTTCCATGGGATATTTTGTGGAATCCTGTTTCCTCAATTTGTTCTTGACCAAAGTCTACTTCTTGCTGTTGACTAAGATCTTTCCCCAATTTTTCAAGCTTTAGCTTTGGAAATCCACTGGTTTCGACTTGCTGTTGCTCTAGATCTGAGTATTCTACTTGTTCTTGACCATAGTTTTGATGTATTTTCTTAGGGAATCCAGTTTCTTGAATTTGTTCTTGACCAAAGTCCACTTGCTGCTGTTGACCAATATCTATCCCTAAATTTTCAGCACTTGACTTTGGAAATCCACTGCTTTGAACTTGCTGTTGTTCTACTTGACCAAAGTGCTGATGTAGTTTTCCATAAGAAATCTTGGAAAATAGTTGTTCTTCAACTTGCTTTTCTGCCAAATCTAAATTATTTTGTTTACCAACAAGTTCCTGTTCCTCAACTTCCACTTGTTGACCTAGAGGATTTCCAGGTAAATAAGATTCTTCTATTTGTCCAAAATGTTCAATTGTTGTTGGCTTTTGTTGATCATAAGTACCATAATGGTGGTTAGGTAATTGATGGTTTGTGTATGATGTTTCTTCTATTTTTTTATTGTATGTTGAATGACTAGGTGGTATCATACCTAACACTCCTTCACCATAGGTAGAATGGTGTGTGTTAGGTAAGATGGCACTATTGAAATCAACATGACCAAAATCAGTTTCTGGGAATTTATGTAACTGACTTCCTCCTAGAATTTCCTGTTGTTCTTGGTCCCCAAAAATGGATTGCTGATAACCACCGAAAGAAGGTTTACTGCTGCTGCTAAAATGACTTGAAGTGGAAACAGTTTGTGTGTATCCTCGACCAGTATTTTTATTACCACCAGTGTATATAGTTGTTCTTGTATAATACTTTCCACCATTATCATCTGTTCCGTTTCTAACATAGGTTCTTACTCCTGTATCCAAAGGTGATGCATTGTTTTCTTCAACTTTTTTTTTCTGAAAATTTGTAAGAATTGCTATTAGAGAATTAGCCTCATTTTCAGCATCTTCCCTTGTTTGAGGATAAGTTATGAATTGTCCTTGATCAGTAACGCCAAATTTAGTATTGCTAGTTTGAGTATGAGTTGTGATAACAGTATGATTTCTTGTAGTTTTAGTTGAAATAGTGTTTTCTCTAGTTCCGTTTTGTGAAGTTGTCTCTTCAGGTAATTCGGTTTGTAGAATTTCTTTGGTTGTTGTGAAATCGGTGATTTCGGGTTCGTTATCTACATCATCTCTTTTCATAGCGGTTTCTATACCTGCTTCTAGTTGGGCGAATAGTTTTCGTAAAATTAAAGTTTGTAGTTTTAGGATTTGAGCGGAACTCAAACCCAGCTCATGTTCTAGATAGTTTCTGGTGGTTTCTCTACTAAATTCTTGAGTTACGTTCTTTCTAATCTCCTGTGTTAATTTCTCTCTCATGTTTACCACATTGAGTTTATCGGTACCACAAAAACCTATAATTGCTACTTCCAATTTTTTCGAAAGATTTTCTTGTATGGATTCGGTCTTCTTAGAAATATCATCGGGCAATGCGTTAATTCCCTGAAATTCAAAGTTAAATATGAAATATAGTGCTTTAGATTATTGTAATGTTGTTAAAAGGTTGTTTGAAATTAATAGACATAAATATTCACCTTAACTGTATTAACGTCGATCTGTTCAACTTCTTGCGTTAAATCTTCACCATTGTCAGGAACTTGTTCTACAGGAATTCTACTATCTTTCGGTTGAAATGTTTCTGATTCTTGGTTTAAGTGTTGTACTAAGTCATCTTCCTCTTGTTCTTGCGCTTGTCCTATATTTATAGGTTTACTTTCTATCCCAAGATTTATGTTTGGCTTTTGGTCCCAACTATTTTGTTTTTGATCAACATCTTCATCACCAACATTTTCTTGTTGTTGTTGATCTACATTGAATAGCTTTCCTCCGTTAATTTTGGAAAAACTTGGAATTTCAAGTTGCTGTAGGTCTACCTCTTGTTGTTGACCAAGATCTTCTTGTTGTTGGCCTACGCTGTTAACCTGCAATTTACCGCGATTGAGTTTGTGATATCTATTTACTTGTGCTTGAGGAGCGTAATCTAAATCTTCTAACTCCTGTTGTTGTTGACCAAGATCTTCTTGTTGCTGGCCAACGTTATTAAGGTGTAATTTACCGCGATTGACTTGGTGGTATCTATTCACTTGTACTTGAGGACTGTAATCTAAATCTTCTACCACATGTTGTTGACCAAGGTCTTCTTGTGCCTGGCCTACGCTGTTAACTTGCAATTTACCGCGATTGAGTTTGTGATATCTATTCACTTGTACTTGAGGAGCGTAATTTAAATCTCCCAACTCCTGCTGTTGTTGGCCAAGATCTTCTTGTTGTTGGCCAACATTATTGAGCTGCAATTTTCCATGATTTAATTTATGGTACCTATTCACTTGTATTTGAGTAGCATAATCTAAATCATCTACTTCTTGCTGCTGTTGGCCTAGATCTTCTTGCTGCTGTCCAACGTTATTGAGCTGCAATTTGTTGCGAGTACCTTTATGGTATCCTGCTGCGGGTGGAGTAAAACCTAAGTCCTCTACTTCCTGTTGTTGTTGCCCAAGATCTTCTTGTTCTTGTCCAACGTTGTTAAGTTGCAATTTGCTGCGAGTAACTTTATGGTATCCTGTTGCTTGTGGAGTATAATCTAAGTCATCCACCTCTTGTTGTTGGCCAAGATCTTCTTGTTGCTGGCCAACATTATTGAGCTGCAATTTGCTGCGTGTAACTTTATGGTATCCTGTTGCTTGTGGAGTATAATCTAAGTCCTCTACCTCCTGTTGTTGTTGTCCAAGATCTTCTTGTTCCTGACCAACGTTGTTAAGCTGCAATTTGCTGCGAGTAACTTTATGGTATCCTGTTGCTTGTGGAGTATAATCTAAGTCATCCACCTCTTGTTGTTGGCCAAGATCTTCTTATTGCTGGCCAACATTATTGAGCTGCAATTTGCTGCGTGTAACTTTATGGTATCCTGTTGCTTGTGGAGTATAATCTAAGTCCTCTACCTCTTGTTGCTGTTGGCCAAGATCTTCTTGTTCCTGGCCAACGTTGTTGAGCTGCAATTTGCTGCGAGTAACTTTATGGTATCCTGTTGCTTGTGGAGTATAATCTAAGTCATCCACCTCTTGTTGTTGGCCAAGATCTTCTTGTTGCTGGCCAACATTATTGAGCTGCAATTTGCTGCGTGTAACTTTATGGTATCCTGTTGCTTGTGGAGTATAATCTAAGTCCTCTACCTCTTGTTGCTGTTGGCCAAGATCTTCTTGTTCCTGGCCAACGTTGTTGAGCTGCAATTTACTGCGAGTAACTTTATGGTATCTTGCTGCTTGTGGAATGTAATCTAAGTCATCCACCTCTTGTTGTTGGCCAAGATCTTCTTGCTGCTGGCCAACATTATTGAGCTGGAATTTGCTGCGAGTAACTTTTTGGTATCCTGTTGCTTGTGGAGTATAATCTAAGTCCTCTACCTCCTGTTGTTGTTGTCCAAGATCTTCTTGTTCCTGGCCAACGTTGTTAAGCTGCAATTTGCTGCGAGTAAATTTATGGTATCCTGTTGCTTGTGGAGTATAATCTAAGTCCTCCACTTCCTGCTGTTGTTGCCCAAGATCTTCTTGTTCCTGGCCAACGTTGTTAAGCTGCAATTTGCTGCGAGTACCTTTATGGTATCCTGTTGCTTGTGGAGTATAATCTAAGTCATCCACCTCTTGTTGTTGGCCAAGATCTTCTTGTTGCTGGCCAACATTATTGAGCTGCAATTTGCTGCGATAAACTTTATGGTATCCTGTTGGTTGTGGAGTATAATCTAAGTCCTCTTCCTCCTGTTGTTGCCCAAGATCTTCTTGTTCCTGGCCAACGTTGTTAAGCTGCAATTTGCTGCGAGTAACTTTATGGTAACTGGCCACAGGTGAAGTATAATCAAAGTCTTCTACTTCCTGTTGCTGTTGACCAAGATCTTCTTGTTGCTGCCCAACGTTACTGGAATATATATTGCTGTGGTGAGTATATCTGTTCGCTTGTACTTGTGGAGTGTAATCAAAATCTTCAATTTCTTGCTGCTGTCCAAGCTCTTCTTGTTCTTGACCAACTTGTGACTTACCAGAGAAATGTGAAGGTGTTCCAAAGTAATGGTTATTTGGTTTCCAACCATTATATTGTGGGGTTGTTCCAAAGTGAAGGTTTTTTGGTTTCCAGCCTATATCTTGTGGATCTTGGTGAGTGGTGTAATGTGGACGGTGTTGAGTAGGTGGAGTGTGTTGAGTAGGTGGTGATATATGCTTTGACGAAGAACTGTGACTACCATAACGTTCCCATGATTTCCATCCTATGTCTTGTAGTACAAGTTGTTGACCTAAGTCTTCCTCTTGCTGTCCCAATTGTTGTGAATGCCTGTAAGAACGTTTTGATCTACGGTAAATCGTTGGATCGTCATCTTGGCAACAAATACCGGAACTGCAACAATGGAAAATAGCTGTATGGTTTTATGTACTGTAATAATCAATATATACAATAAGTTTATGTATCAAGATTCATGTACTTAATAAAAATCTGTTTTTACTAACCTAGCTTCAAAATTCCATTTATTGTAGTGAACTTCGTTGATTGCTATTAATTAATTAAAGCTAATATTACCTGATTCATTGGAAGTATTGCTCAAATAATTTTGCTTCATATGTTATACTTGTAAGTAACTAAGCCACATGCATTTAAAGCAGCTGACATACAAGAAAGCATAATTATTTTATAATACTTTTTATTGATCTTTGATATTAATATTATTATTATTGTATCAAATTATCTGCTGCTATGGTTAGTAAAAGCATTTTCATTAATTTATAGCATAGATAAAATACCTTTAAATGCATTATAAGTTGTTATACTGTTAATTTTTCAGCGACACAATCAATATAAGTTTCAAGGAAAATACACAAACAACACAGAAAAGATCTAAAATTTCATGCAATCTTATGAGTGTCTTCAATCTTATTTTTACCAAAGAAAACTTCCATGCTATATTATATAAGTTTACATACAAATTATACAGGGACTTTATTGTAATGACAGTGCAGTTTTGTTTTACTTCTGCAATGTTAGTATATCCTGTTCAATTAATAATTTAGGTAGAATTGAAACCTAAAAAGTTATTTCAAGCTTTTATAATGTATTAAATAAAAATACACTAATTTACAGTGGAATGCAACTAAAATAAATCACATTTTCATTTTCCGTTTGCCAATTTTGTTGTATTATTTTATTTTTTTGTGTCACACAGGTATTTGGTAGTTATTTGAATGAATCTGATAGCCATCGCTGTAAAATAAATATAAAAAAAAATATAACCTATCCTTGTAATATAACTGGTACTTACCCGTATCCTGTTTGGTAGTTTCCTGAACTACTTCTGCTACTGCTACTGCTAAAAGAACTGTGAGTCTGCATCGATTGTTGTAATCCTTCACGTAACTGGTTCATTAAGTTTTGCTCAAGTTTGGATCTTAAATCTGCCATTTGGGCTCTATCGAAGTTGCCGTGAGCAGCATAAGAACCACTTGCGCTGTTAAAAAAATAAAAATTAACATCTATATCGACCAAATATTATTTAAAAACTAACCTGTACTCTTGCAAATGTCTGGTGAGATTTCTATTTAGCTGGTCGGATAATTCTTGTAATGAAGTTTGGTAAGTTTGTGGGCTGTAAGTATATGATCCTTGAGATTCCTTGTTTAATGCTAAGTTGAGCTGTCTAGAAAGATCTGATTGAAGTTGTCTTTGTAATTCGGCCATGTTGCCAGAGCTTTGAGTTCCGTAAGTACCTGTAGCATAATCATTAGTTTGGTAATAGTTCGGATTTGAACCAGTTCCATAATTGGTGCCAGTTCCATAATTGGTACCAGTTCCATAATTGGCACCAGTTCCATAATTGGTACCGTAACTAGATTGTTTGCTGATTGATGAACTTGAAGACCAACTAAACAATTAAAATAAGAAATATTAAGACATAATATGTAATGTAAAAGTGTTCTTATCAATAAATAAAGTGATACTCATTGAAAAAAATAGACTATCATCTACCTCGACTGTTATATGAATAATCCTCCAACTTGTGGCTCTAAAAATTTTCCATTAATTCATCCTTACCTTTTGCTGAATGATTCGAAATCTCTGTTCAATTTGTTGACTAAATTTCTCTCAATTTGCTCTTTCAAACTGTCCAAATCTCTTGAACTGTAATTATAATCGGTGGACAAAGCTCCACTGGGGCCGATAGAGTACAAGTATCCATCTTTTCTTGTTTGACTACCATAATTTTGTCTAATAATATCGTCCAATTGATAAGTTATGTTATTTCTCAACTCATTTCGTAACCTCTCTAAAAGTACATCTGGATTGGTCAAGGAGTATTGTTGACTGGAAGAGAAATGAGTTCTTCTTGTTTCATCCAAAACATTGTTGAGGTTAGCATCTAACTGGCTTTGTACTTTCGAAGCAATAGAGGTGATACTTTCAGGACTAGATACTGGAGTGTATTTTGTTTTAACACCATTGTACTCATTTTGCGAGTAATCTACGTATCTTTGGGTAGGTAAACTTGGGTAAATTGGTCTGTAGGTTACCGATGGGTAGTAGGGTCTTTCAGTTGTCGTGTATCTGTAAGCGTAGTTATTGGTGTTGGTATTTGTGTTGGTGTTAGTGTAGCTGTACTGGTTGTATTGACTACGGAGTTGACTAACTAGAGCGTTTTCTATTTGGTTTTTCAAATCTACAAATTCTTGATTGTTGTAGTTAGCAGTTGGTTGCAATCTATAAATAGAAAAATAACAATTTTAGTATCAAACAATTATAGAATGACTTCCAAACAATCCAAGCATCAAGGGGAGTGGTAAAGATTCGCTTAAACTTATTAAAACTTCTCACCTTCCCCCCACCATGGAGTAAGACATTCCACTGCGAATTATTTGTTGTCCATATTTCATGTTCAATTCATTATTGAGTCTCTCAGTTAAATTTTGTCTCAACTCTCTCTCTAACTGAGATAAGTCCAATCTAGATTGAGCATGCATGTTGTTGTAACGTATCATATCTTGGATTTCCCTCTCAAATTCTTGTTGAACACGAGAAGTAACTGTCCTTAGATTTGAGCTTATGCCGTAACTGCCATAGTTACTCCCGGATGCTGGAAAATTATAGATAGAAATAAAATGATGCAAGAAGTGAGAGAAACAGTTATACAAAACGAATACAGAATAATAGAACACGTTTCTTAACACTAATTTTTTCTGCGAATCTATTTTGAAAGGCGCCTTAAATACTCACTTAAAAACCCATTTGAGTGCCTGGGAAAGTTAATTTTTCATTTGAATTATATAATCGCTGTATATTTTCCACAACCACATTTCCATAGAATGATGATGGACAGGAATGGAGAAAATACATAATGGTAAAGCATAAGAATAATACTGATTTAGATGTTTACCAGATGAGGCCTTATGTGAATTATTATAGAGAGATAATTGAAGGATCTATATATTTCTTCTGTTGTTTCGATAGTGTAAATTGGGGAAGAATTGATCATTAACAAATTTGTTTAACATCGGAGGGAGATTGTACAAAACTTTTTTTGGATGGGCAATGATAGAGGATAAAGTGTTTTGTAGAAATTGATGGAGACCTGGGAAATTTCAGTGACAAAAGAAGATTGTGGATTAATGATAAATGAAAGCGAGAAAACTGTGGAAACAAAAGAAATATGAGAAGAAAATAGGAGTGAAAATATTTAATGTGTTTTTAACAAAAAAAATGTGTACAATATATGGACAATGAATTCAAAGACGGTGCCAAAAATTGTACATTTCTACTGGTTGGATAAGTGGAGTTGAAGAAAATTGTTGGTTAATACTTGGGCCAATACAGTGTGTGAGTATTTAGAAGGAGAAAGGGGAACAAGAATAGTAGAAGGCTAACTATTACAAGAATAAATGTTTATAGTACTCATAACATGCTATAACTTACATGATCCGTATCCATTTTGACTGCCATATATTCTACTGCTGTGCGCCAAATCCTCAACTTCTAGATTATTACCAGATCCATATGTTCCGTCGGCTCTCATATGACCGTAGGAATTTGTGTCTCTATTGAGATCGTATCCATACTGAGATTGCGCGGTGTTTTGAAATTTCGGATTAACATATTCAGAATGTTCACTATTGGAATCTTCAATAGGTTTATAACGATTTTCCAAATCTCCGTCTTTCTTATAGTAACCTTAAAATGAATAAATGTTTATTGGTATTTAAGGCATATTAATTTGGAAAAATAGAGAACTCAGGCGAACCGTGAGTTTAAATACATACCTTGATCATCAGTTTTGTGTTCCAGTTCATTGTTTCTAAAGGAAGATTGTGAGGTTTTGTAATTATATTCTGTGTGGTAGTAACCGTTGGGAACGGCTAAAGTGTACCCTAGTACTGCTGTTAACAGAATGGGTATCTTCATTGTCACCTTAAAATAAAAATTATATTTCATTTCGAAAGTCCAATAATAGTGGACCGAATAAAGGCAAGTTTCCCGAATTAAGATTCTTCTCGATAAGAATATAAGTTGATATGTTGAATTAACGACCTTTCTTATCGATGTAAACTTTACTTAAACACCTAATACATTATAGCTTTTATTTTGTCCGAGTGGAATCTTGCAACTGAATTTTAAACCAGTTATCTTCAACCGATTGTGCTGAAATTTCGTATACACGCTTATTTTGGGTGACGATGCTTATGCTATCCTACGTCATTTTTATTCCAATATGGCGGATCATCCAAGATGGTGGACGAGTTATTTTTTCTGCACTACCACAGTATAGGTATCAAATGGAAGGACTTGCTGAGGAGAACGCGAAAACTGATACGTCACATCAAATCAAAAATATGGGGAAGACACAAATTATTTTGGAAGGTTAATGGGCAAAATTCTTCTGAATATAAAAAACAAACTTAGAGAATGAACAACAAATACCAGAACTATACAATACAAGCAATTTTTCATCTGATCTCGAACTCTTCGAATTATGTATTTTTGTTCACAATGCGTTATAAATATAACAATTCGCCCGTGATATTAATCAGCAGGTGGTGGACAAAAAATTTGGGAAATAAAAACATAAAATTTTGTATTATACGCTTACCCCGCTGTATGCACAATATTTTCCAATAAATTGACTTAAATTAAGTAGTTTTAGCTAATAGTCATAATTAATTGATTTACAATAATAAAGATTATATTTGAAATATTCATGGCTACGTTAACATTGACATCTGAACTTTGAAGATACTTTTTATTGCGTCATGGAAAGTGTATTATTATGTTAATTCATTGAATAATAATTTTCAAAACTATGCTTACAAATATATCTACGAAAAGTAATCTAGATAAAAATCAAATTTGTGTAAAAGCATGCTCAACTCATGAATTAATATTGAAAAAAGATCTTTTAGTTATATAAAACAATTGTGATGATAAAGGGTGCATTAATTAATCGACTAACACAGTTTATTCCTAGATTTTTTTTAAATCCCAAAAAAAAAACAAATATCTCCAATGTGAATTTACATCCTTGAAAAAATGTAAAAAAATAGTGGTAGTACGTAATAATGAATAAAATTTAATAAACAAATTTATCGCAAAAAAAAACAAATATAAGTATATATATTTTCCGGTACTCACAATTTTCTTTTTTCTTTCCCTCGATGTGACTAGTTCAATTTTTGCACAGTTGAATACTGAGTTGATTCGACATGAGTTTATGTTATTTGTATGGAGAAGTTATCATCTGACCCTAACTCTTATCAATTATTAATTAGAATAAAAGACAAGGAGATGAGACTGTTTTTAATAAAATTTTGCAAGAAATATTCATACAATTATTGATTCTAAAAACATCAATTACAAGAAATGGTTTCAAATAAATTAACATAAGCGGAAGATAACTAGGTAGTTCTTCATAAAACAAGATAGAACTTTTTAGAAGAATACGGTAGAAAGAATAATTAAGTTGTCTATTATAGTCGAGCCTGAAGATTGATAGTCGAGATAGCCAAGACTAGCAAGCAGGCAAGGCAGTGGACAGTTATTTGTACAAAAAGCTACTATTTCCTAAATAAAAAATTTTTTACCTATAAGAAATGCAAATCATGATGAAACATTCTCATCATTATTTTGTCCAGTGTCAAATATGTACACTCAGTAAAAATAGACTTCTCCTTGTAAGAAGAATTCTTGAACCTCGATACGTTTTCTGCAGAAGTACAAATATGGACTGGAGCAGGAAGATTAAATTGAGTCATTATCCATCTGTTTCCCAATATTTACATCCTTCTACACATTCTTGCTACGTTAGAACTTCGAGGGAAAAATAATTTCAACCCTGTGATATTTGAAAGACGTTAACATTAAAATTGAAACTACAGATGTCTTGAACCGTTTCGCGAGCGAAATGTGAAGAAATATTCTTTTATTATTATAATAATTTTCAAAATTCTAACGTTAAATCTTCAATTTTTCAAATGCCACTGCCCTGACCCCCCCCCAAATTTTAGTCTAGATTCGGCTGTTACAAATGGACCACCTATATTTAAAAATACTTTTCAAATGTTTACTACCATTAATCCGTATATTATCATTGAAGTACCATTTTTCATTTAAACAATACTAATTATAATTTACCTTCCCATGAACAAAGTTGTATCAACAATTTCAGATAAATATGTATAAAAAAAACAAAAGTTCAAAATGTCACATATCTACTACGAAAGTTATAAAAAATTATTTCGCTGAATATTGTTCTTGACACAATAAATAGTAGATAATTATGAACTTATTGGTATCAATTAAAAAATATTGTTGATAACAATTCTTAGAAATTAAATTTTCTAGTAATTAGGATAAAAGAATTTCAAGTTCGAATATGTTTTCTATAAATAATGATTGTGGAATTTCCTAGGTAAATATAGGACTATACTCTATTTAAATTTAAAACAGCTTTAGCTCCAGACGTTTTACCTTCTTATTTGTGGATGAATTGGATTTTTTTGAAGACTTTTGAGAACAATTCCAAACGCTAATGCAAAATATAAATTGAATATTGCACTGAACATAATATGTGAGATATAGATGGAGATGTCAAACTCACACACTAAGCAGAAATCTAGAAAATATGTAACCTGAAGACATCAACTACGTTGAAAATTTTATTGACAATAATGGAGTCACAACAGTTTTTCCGATATTTGAATCGTGAAAAGAAAGTCATGTTTATGTATTGTTTTGAAATTGAGTTTGTTGAACATAATTTTCGGAAAACTAACTAGTAATTTTATCGATATTTTGAAACCAACAATCAATTTATATTCGACGTAATTTGACAGACTTGTTTATCACTTGTTTTTGTATACATTTATGCTACCACGAATATGATTGAAATAAAACTCTTCGAATTGATAATCCGATTTTTTATATAAATATTGAAATAATCGCCAATCTAATATCAGTTAAATCAATGTGGATACCAAAAATATTTACAATAATATCTTGCATGTCATTTGTATATAGTTTCTTGCTCTTTTTTTGGTACATTTGAATCTACTGAATTTTTTTTTAAAATCATTTCAATAAATAGAACAAGTTTATAATGTATGTAGGTAAATACTCAGATGAAATTCCAGGCAGAGAGGCAT
This sequence comes from Galerucella nymphaeae, assembly GCA_963978555.1. Lineage (NCBI taxonomy): Eukaryota > Metazoa > Arthropoda > Insecta > Coleoptera > Chrysomelidae > Galerucella > Galerucella nymphaeae. The sequence goes on from OZ021710.1 coordinate 13,244,073, forward strand.
AAAAGCAAGGTCCTTCAATTAATGCTACACAGGCTGCTAAAAAATCGAGAAAGGTATAGGAGCAGGAATGTATATAGCCAAGCCAAAGATAAGAGTTTCACTGAGCTCAGGTGAACATATGAGGATATTCCAGGCAGAAGTTGCAGCGTTACAACACTTTTCAGGAGATCTATTAAGGCAAAAGGCAATGAGGAAAGACCAATGCCAATCGGCTATAAAAGCAATTAGTTCCATGCAGATGAATTCCAAACTTGTTTGTGACTGATTGAAGATACTACAAGAGCTGGGGCAGTCATAATAGATTGTCCTTAGCCTGGTTACTAGGACACTCAAATCTTGAATGGCATTTCAAACGTAGCTGTTCTTTCAACAGGAAAAAAACTCTTTGAACGTCAAAGAAGAGATTGGACCAAGATAATAATAAATTACTTCAACGAAAGTGTGACTCGATATCACTATTCGAGTGTACTTCACAGACATATTACTTTCATACTTGTGAATGCAAGCAGTATTTTTTCTTTCCCCTTCTCGAATCATGCTGCATCAAACTTTCCAATAATAGGAAATATGTTTCCAATCAGATGTTTTCAGTTCTTTTCACATTTACAGTATCAAACCATTTGTTTTATTCCGAAAATTTATGGTCAATTTTTTAATAATTGAAATTCGCATCCATAGAGAATAACAAAATCGAAATTTATGGCGAACACACTTTATCAATATAGTATTATTTACATTGCAGAATTATGACTACTTGTATTAAACTTTTATGCCAAGGTCATGTTTATGTTATTTCAGTAGAAATATTTCAAGTTCTTATTTTCATTTTGAAATGTCAAGTACCTATATAATTTTTTATTGAAAATGGGAATGTATATGTTAGGACCAGAAAAATACTAATATTACTTTTGCAATAAAATTATTAATCAGTTAAACCGTAATAAATGTGTGTGTATTAATAATGTCAATAACAATCGAGGTATTTGATATATTGCCATTTAATCCTTAAAACATGTAATAATGAGGCTCCAAAAGACCTAATTAGAATTAGAAATATCGTCGGTCGCATGAAGGTATAGTTTATCTAAAGTGAGGCTAGTGTATGAAAATTATCATTGAAAAAAAAATGTGAAAACTCATAATTGAATCTATTTCAGAAATCTTCATCAACAGTACGTTTTTTCAATCGCAATGACTATTATTCTCTTCACGGTGATGATACGGATCTGGCAGCCCAATGTTTGTCTTCCGAAGTAAAATTCATGGGTGAAGAACCGAAATTAAGCTATGTAACTGTCAGTAAGGGACAATTTGAATTATTTCTTCGAGAACTTTTAATTGTCCGCCAATACAGAGTTGAAGTTTACATCAAGAAGTCTCCGAAAGGAAATCAATGGGCAATTGAGTACAAGGGTTCTCCTGGAAATTTGAGTCAATTTGAAGATTTGCTATTTGAAAATGCACCTATTGATTTCACAAATTGTATTATGAGTATTAAGATTTGTCCTAATAAGGTGAGATTGAGTTTTAAAAATTATATTGAATTTTATTACTCAAGATAGTTAACTATAACCACTCATACCTTGTTCATGTCAAGTAGGTATTTCTACAATACTTTCTTTCATGTAATGGCTATGCTGAAAATCTCGTACAGATCCAGTCATCTTTCTTGTAAAATTTTTTTTTAAATATCTGTTCACCTATTATTATTATTTTTAGCTATTGGCAATAGGATGCGTTAATGTAACAGAATGTAAATTTGAAGTATGTGAAATAACGGATAACGACTCATTTTCGGAACTAGAAGGTTTGATAGCCCAAATTGGCCCTAAGGAGTGTGTACTACCAAACGGGGAGACACCAGATTTGGTTGCTTTAAACAAAGTTTTAGATCGCAATGGTAAGTATGACTCAACTACTCCTATTCCAACATTGTATGTCATTTGAATGAATATCTTAAAATAGTTTTAAATACAGTTGAGTTCAGTTTAAAATTAGTCAATCAAATTGTAGGAATACTAGTGGCAAAAGTTAAAATGTCAGATTTTTCGGAGGACGATATAGCTCAGGACTTGAATAGACTTCTATACTTCCTAAAAGATCAACAAAGGAACTGCTTCTCTTACCATGAAACAAACCTCAAGAATGCAATGGGCTGTTTAAATGCACTCATCAAATTTCTTAATATAACAGAAGACGAGAAAAATTTTAATCAATTCAAGCTCAGTACTTTGGATGCTCGCAGGTATAGTGTCCAATCTCACTTATACTTATAACAGCCCTCGTGTGTGATAGTTTTTGTATATGCAATTAACAATAAATTACATTTAATTGACAGATTTGTGAGGATTGACAATGCGGCTTTATTCGCTCTTCATGTTTTACCCAAAACGAATGCAAGCTCGAACAATTTTAAACGCGTTGATAAATCATCCAGTCTGAAAGGTCTTTTGGATTACTGTGCCACCGCTCAGGGAAGTAGACTATTGGAACAATGGATAAAACAACCTTTGAGAGATTTCCATGCTATAAATGAGAGGTTGGAGGTTGTACAATGTATTTTAACGAATGCTGAAGTTAGGACACAACTTGTTAAAGAGTGGTTACCCAGGATAACCGATCTAGTGCCGTTATCTAGAAAGATCGGTTCGAAAAAAGCCAGTCTCCAGGATTGTTATAAGGTACAAATATACTGTCAATATTGGATTAACTAGTTTACTTTTTAAAGTCTGATAGAAAAATTATACCTATGGTGATGATTTATCTCTTGTTGTTGATACTGGGTGAATCATTATAAATTGTATACATACTCGTACCTTGCATTCAGGATTCCATGGAGACATTTTTGAACGGAATATCCTTCCTGCATATCTTGAAAATTTTAAAGCATATACTTTCAAATTAAAATCACATTGAAAAACATTGGTTATATTATATGATTTCCAATTATTAGGTATACTCAGCTGTCAGTACTGTACCAGCAATTATAAAAGTATTAAGAGAATTAAACAACAAATTCGTGAATGATATGTTGATTGATCCACTAGTAGAGCTCTCATCGGACATGCAGAACTTCCAGAATATGATAGAGCAAACCTTGGATTTTGATTTGGTTGATAGAGCGGAATTTTTAATAAAAAGTTCTTTCGATGAAGGCTTAACTGGTAAGTAATTTATTCATGATTATTTTGAATGCTTAAAAAAATTGAATATTCTAGAGCTGGCCGAACAAAAAGCCGGAATTCAAGAAAAAATGCAAAAACTGTTAACCAGAGTAGCAAGTGATTTGGATTTGGAAAAAAATAAGAGTGTAAAACTGGAGTATACTGAACAGCTTGGATATTTCTTCAGGGTCACCCTGAAAGATGAAAAATTATTGAGAAAACGTAAAGATTATCAAATCGTGGGGGCGATTAAAGGCGGAGTTCGATTTACAAACAGCAAGTTATCTGACTTGAGTGACAGTTATAATACAGTTAATGAAGAGTATAAGGAAAGGCAAAAAAATGTCGTAAAAGAACTTGTCGAAGTTGCTTGTAAGTAGTGCCTACCCTTACTTAAGACCAACATCTTAAAATGCCTAAAATAGTTTCAACACTCACCCTTTTATTTTTAGCTGAGTATGCTGACTGTTTAAAAACTCTCAATATGCTTGTTGCAAAAGTAGATGTATTAACATCTTTCGCAATAGCAGCTGTATCTGCTAGAATTCCTTACGTAAAACCAAAGCTACTTCCAGAAGGTTCCGGAATTTTAAAATTGAAAAAAGTTAGATATCCATGTATCGAAGCCCAAGAAAATATTTCTTTTATTCCAAACGATGTTACTTTCGAGAAAGATGGCAAAAGAATGTTCATCATTACAGGTGAGTTTGCATTTCAATAATGTGTTTCTTTTCTTCTATTAAAACAGAACTCTTTTATGAAACTATTTAGTTGGATAATGATTAATATTATGATTAAAATTTGCTCTAATTTATATCTTATTTATTTAATTTAAGGTCCGAATATGTGCGGAAAAAGTACATACATTCGAAGTATCGGTACTGCTGTTTTAATGGCTCATATTGGCAGCTTGGTACCTTGTTCAGCTGCTGAAATATCCATAGTAGATGCTATTTTAGTGAGAGTAGGAGCTGAAGATTGCCAATTAAAGGGACTTTCAACATTTATGTTGGAGATGATTGAAACGTCAACAATTATTAAGGTATTTTAAATTGCAGATTATAAAAAACTAAGCAAAATTGACTAATATGTTGTGCTTTTTAGACAGCTACATCGAATTCTTTGGTTATTATAGATGAACTGGGAAGAGGAACTTCAACTTATGATGGATGTGGCTTAGCTTGGTCAATTGCAGAGTTAGTTGAATTTTTATTTCATGCAGAATACATTTTACTAATAACTTTTTCCAAATTCACTGTAGATACACAAAAATATAAACAAAAGTCTGTATATCAATTAATTTCATGATTATCTCAATTTTCTCTATGCATTTATAAAAAAGAAACAACTTTTTTAGGCATATTGCAAAAGTGATCAAGTCTTTTTCACTATTTGCTACTCATTTTCACGAATTGAACCAACTGGCCGAGAAAACTGAATTTGTTGGAAATCTACACGTCTCTGCTATAGTTACCGATGAAGAAATGACTCCGTTGTTCTCCATCCGCGAAGGAGAGTGCGACAAAAGTTATGGCATCCATTGCGCAAGATTGGTAAAATTTCCGGATGATGTTATACAAGTAAATAGAAATAAATAATTTTTAACCTTTATCAGTAAACCTATATATTTTTTGAAGGACGCAATTAAATACCAGACAAAGCTTGAGCATCAAAATGGACTCAAGTATATCAAGGACCTTGAACCAACGAATAAGAGGAAAATTATTGCAGTGAGTATAAGTTTTTGTTTAATAGAATTCCAGAATCGATATATTTAATAGCAAATTATGTGAGATCTTATATAAACACACTGCTATTGATTGAATTCTGATCCAATTCTAGTTTATTTATCTTTAGTATCTGCATTATTTTAGGAAGGTGATGAAATTATCAAGAATACTCTTGAAAAGTTTAAATCGTTAGATTTAAATAACATGAGTGACGAAGAACTTATGAATTACATACAAAAGACAAAGGAGGAATTAGTTGGAATGAATCATCTTTTCATCAATGGTCTGCTAGATATTTGATTCCTACCCGTTATGTAATCTACTATTTGTATAAATTACGTCGTTTATTGTTACCATTTTTTGTGTCTAGTATCTAGATCTGAATATTTGAAACGTTGTTTAGTAAATAAGCCTAGTTTAATCAACTTCTGTTCAATTTTGTATTTTTTTAATAAAAAAATTCACAACTTATGCTTGGTTATTATTATTATGTGCGTTCAAGCCACTCCTTTTCGGATCCTTCTTTCTAATTTACTTTGCCCTAGTTAATTTTTATGTGATTTAACGTGGCTTACGGTAAGAGAGGGATAATTGTACACCTTCATGCTACAAATTCGATAAAATTAGGAAAAAGGGAGGTACTAGGATCTTTAAGGCTATCAATGGACTCAAAACTTGGCTTGGCTTTGGCAAAAAAGCTCAAAATAGGGGGAAGAATGTAGATTCTGTGCCATAGAAGAAATAAACTCCATCCACATATATGCTAATTGCACGGCAATTCATCATCCTAGTGCTCTATATCTTGGATATTATGAAAACGCGATGGAAAATTTTCAGCAATATGAAAAAAAATTTATTTTTAATGCTTACCAATCTTTTTATTAAATCAATACAATTATTAGAAAAATTTATATAAAATGGTTAACAAAACAATCACAATAGAAAAGAAAAATACTTTTCCAGAAAACCACACAGTATTTTCATCATACTTGGAAAACGGTAGACGTTTCGTTTTAAAAACTTGTTTTATAAATTCCACTGATTTTTTTGGTATTCTTGTAAGATTAGGATCCTTGAAGTTGATATAATAAAATCCAAAATGAGCACTGTAAACAAATAAACAAATAATCATTTATATCCATGTTGTACCAAACACTTTTTCTACAACCATGTTTTTTAGATATCTTGGTGCATTGACTTTTTTGTTCGTACGTGTACCTACCTAGTACGTAAAGCTGATCTTAAAGTTCCAGAGTAAAAGTAAAACATTATCACTGATAAGAGTGATTCCAAGTTGGAACAAAAAGGAAAATAAAAACTGTTACCAGTTGTGATTGAACCAGGCTGGTAGGAGACTAATGCAACTAACAAATCATGTTTCAATATTCCAATTGAATTCAAATATATTGAAATAATTTACCTGTAACCATCGTTCCATTCAAAATTGTCAAATAAACTCCAAGCAGCAATTCCAATAACTCGTACATTATGATTGTACATAGCTTCAAGTGTGGCATTGAAATACTCCTAAAAATTATCATTTTAAATCTCATAGAACAAACGACACATTATTGTCACTATTAAAACTGATTTCAACTAAAAATCAAATACATTTTTGCCTGCTTAGCTGACAAATTGACACAAACTACACTTAATAATAGTACAAGGTAATTCACTTTAGTTTACCGTAAAAAACTTTATCCTATCATCGTCTTCTAAGGATAAACCATTGTCCGAATAACCCATTTCTGTAATAAGTATAACAGGATCATCGTATGCATCCTTAATATGCTCCAATACTTTAGTTACACCCGAAGGCACAACCTAAAAAACAATTTTTTCTTGTGTATATCATTTTAATTAATGATATTTTTCAAACGATTATGTTCAATTACTAATAACGTCTCATATGCAGTATAAAACTCTTAAATTGTAACCAAATCACTTACAGGAAATCCATTTGCACCAAATTGTATATTTGGAAAATTGAATAATTCAAATCTAACGTCGTTATAAAAACTTGTAACATTGAAATCGCCTTCCGATATATCTTTCACCATATAACTAAAATAAATATTTAATGCGAAAAAATCACATGTTCCTTTTATGTAATGAATTTCTTCATTGGTAAATTGGGGTAAGCGATCCTTTTTAGAATTAATCACTTCCAATTTGCTCCTTTCATTTATACGATTCTTCATTTGTTGTGGCCAATCACCAAGGTATATAGGGTGGGCGTACATTCCACACTAAAAGAAAAATTAATATTTCGAACCAAAATAAAATTAAAACTTAAAAAAAAATGCATGCATCGACGTTGGGTAATTTTGCAAGTTATCGACATGTGTTGAATATTGAAAGGGGTTATAGATGCCAAAAGGTTCTTGATAGACAGGCAACACTAAAAAATCTTCAGCATGTCATCAAATCTAGTCTGAGCTGAGCGACTACCTATAAGAACTATCAACCCTGGCTAACCATAACAGAGTAACTCTCGGGCACAAGGGTATTGTAGAAAATGAAAATAAAGACATCCGCTTAAAGCTAGGCTCTGAAACTGCATTCACTGGTCCAGATCCAGTATTTGGGATATCAAAAACTGTTGTACGTAATTGTACATCTCGGTGGACTCAAACACTAAACGTCAGTCGTACTGGAGACACGTGCCATAGCAAACTAAAAACAAAAAACCTCTCCTTAAATCTCAGCATGGGTCAGATAAGTAAAACTAAAGTATAGAGGAAATAGAGAAAGAATTTGTTTAAAGTTTTGGATATATCAAAAAACTGACGTACCTCAAATTCCAATAACCGTTTAGCTGCTTCTCTGTCTTCCTGTGAATCCGTCAAAGGTTCATACCATTCACAATCTATAACCATACTCATTTTTGCTGTAAGTAAACATCAGTATGTATGTATATTAATAACGATTACCAATATAAACTGCCCTACAGCAGCTACCGAGAAGATCTCACTCCTTTTAATATAGAAAGGAAGCAATAAGGAATGGTTAGGGAAGAAATAGGGAGAAGAAATGTCGCAATAAATAATCCAATACACAGTTCACAGGGTTTGGCCACTAGAAGTTTAAGGCATCCAATCAATGTCGTTTTCACCAGGAAAAGGGGGAAACACCCTTGCACTTTCTAACATAATACGAACCTCTATCACTGAAGAGGCAATTGAGTGGGAGAAATCTTCTTTTAGAAGCTTGGTTGGAACGGAGAGGGTATTAACAAAAAAACTAGGAGGACAAGCTTCAAGTGTACGATTTTATCCCAGTGAACTAAAGAGCAATCTCCAAGGACAATAAAAATATATTTCTTACAAAAATTATTATATAAATTAACAAATGTATGGCAGATTCAGATTATTTCTGCTGCCTCAATTGTGAAAATGGAAAGATTTTAAAGCTCATAGAAAAATATTGAACAATTTTGTAGATACCTACCTGTATAATTTTTAAATTCTTTTTTATACATATGGTAAGTTTCGGCATGCGCTTTCAACAAAACATACCCACACATATATTCAGCTAATCCACTACTCTTTTTTGCTGGTGCGTGTGTACCGTCACCATAACCTAGGTGACATATTTGTTTTGGTTCGTTAATTGTTAGCCATACTCCTACATCTGGAAAATTTTTTATAACCACTTTGGAATAATTTACAAAAATATCTATAAGTTCGGGATGATCCCAACCAATGGAAACCAGCGCATTTGGTAAATCCCAGTGGTAAATTGTAGCTACAGGTCACATGTCATATTTTCGAATTTCCGCCACTACATCTTTATAATATTGAAGTCCTATTTCATTTACTTGGTCGGCGTAACCAGTTGGAAGTACCCTAGTATAAAGGAATAAATGAGGCTGTGGTTTAATGAGAGATTCTTTTCACCCCAAAAATTATGACAAAATGACAAACATTTCGATACAAAAATTGCTTATTCCACACACATTTTTTTTACTCATATATATACCTTGGCCACGAAATTGAGAATCTATAAAAATTGACTCCTAATCCAGCTGCCAGTGCAATATCTTCTTTATATCTATTATACGAATCGCAGGCAATATTGGCAGTGTCACCGTTGTTAATGGTTTCATGCGTACGAGCATCCCAAATACTTTCACCTTTGCCGTACGTATTCCATTCTCCTTCGGATTGAAATGAAGAAATAGCAACTCCAAACAAGAAATTGTCGGGAAAAGTACCCTTATTTTCTCCATTAGCATATCTAAAAATAATTAGAATTGATCTTATATTATTTTATAAGCATTTTCCTATTCAAATATAAAAGTTGTTAACTCTATTTATTTCAACATAAATGTTGAGAAGCATTCTATTGTTGTTGGGAATTTATTTACCCCAACGCTGGATGTAATTATAATGTTAAAGGGGAAAAATATATCCCTTCAAAGTGAAATTACTTCATTATTGTTCAACAACCGACCAACATGATTTTTTGGCTTGAATATAAATCTAATGGCTTTAACAAATAATAAAATTTACCTTGCTACTGTTAATATAGACAGCAATATGTACACACAATAATTAAACACCATATTTATGGCAATATGAACATTTGATGTGAGTAAAATGAAAGTGTTGTCAAATGAAAAGTTTTCTCCAATGGGTGTTTACATTTATCAAGATAAGATAATACATTTGAAAAAAATCAAAGAGTAAGATTTTATTAGGGACCAAGATATCTAGGTATATACTGGATGGGATTGTTTGATTGTAATTTCAGTATATTCTGTTAGCCTACCTTAATCCACAGTAAATGAAGATTCTGAATCAGAAAATAGAAGGTTTAGTTCAAATGTGTTGAACACTTTTGGTAGGCCATAGAAATTATTGTACCAACACAGAGAATTACATAGAATTACAATATTTTTTCCAATTTAGAGATTTTAAGTAAAACTTTCCAGAACTCGGTGACATTATCAAATTCATTAGTTTTCTTTGGCAGATGTGAAAAATTATTTGTTGTGATGTTATTTCGTTACCACTACCTACCAGGAAATACTCTTTTTCTGTAGGAAGGTACTCTGCTTCATCCATAAGTCGTACAAACAGACAAACATTCTCGTTCAAGGTTTTTCGTATCTACTAATATAAATTTATTTGAAAATCTTGAATAAACATAATTCCACGTGTAATGAAGCATTATTAATTCGCTAATGATCTCTTAAAATTTAATGCGAAGTACTTATACATTACTTGAAGTCTACTCGTAGTGAAATTATTCTTGGTAAAATAATCCTTCACAATGTAAAATATCAGCATTCTCGTTCTCGATGAGGATAAGGAGAAACGAAACAAACTTCAGCAAAAGTAATCTTTATTTTGTCACTAAATTGACAATTAATTGAAAGCATATCAGACGAAAATCAGAATTCTGTTTCAATATTGAAAAATGTAAAACTGTTAACAACAGATACAAATTATTTTTTCTCCGATTGGCAGCAAATATTAATTTTGTTTTTATTGAACTTTTCTCATTTCATGAAAAATGTGTTATATCATCACTTCATTGTAAGGGCAGTGTGACTATTATAGAGTTATTCATGTTTAGAAAGACTAATATTCATACTACCCTATGGATCATTTTAAACAGCAAAATATAGAACCATTCACCATCTGGAAATTTTAAAATATGATGGATAATTTTCCTACATACAATGTTGAACTCGGCAGCATAGAGAGATATAATATAATGCTCGGCAGCAAGTATTGCTGATGTGCAGCTGCAGTAGATTTGTGGTGGTTTCTAGCACCTTTCTAGCGGGTTTGGATTCAATATTAAATACAAATAAAGATCGATAAAATTGTAAATGCTTCATCATACCATTTCTTTCACCTGATTTGAAAAGATGCGAACGCTAGATTTCAATTAATTTAAAAATAAATATAATCCTTCGACATTGAATATTAGAAAGAACTAAATTATTGATATGCCTTCGTAAGTGCTTTTAGCAATTAATACATATAATTTTATTTGTTAATAAGTACACAATGCATTATCTAAAGCTAAGTTATAGTTAATAAATATGATAACATTTTACAACAGTTTTTCAGTAAACAGACCTAAAACTATTTTTACAGTAGATTTTCGACAATATAGCTAAATTTTCAAAATAATCTATAAAGTTTTCTAAGCCATAATTGAAATTTATAGTTTTATTGTATAAGTATAATATTAACAGAGTTGAAAACTTGTGGAAATATATAGGGTGTTCCATTTAAAAAAAAGATAACTTAGGTACATCTTATCAATAAAAGTGGTATAGGTAGTATATCATGCAATGAGCACAAAATGATGCCCATTTTGCACGAGTATGAAATTTGCAACACGAGCAATATACGAGTGCAAAATGGGCATTTTGTAGCGAGTTGCATACTATACTTTTTCTATGACAACATGAAACACAACGACAAAATGAAATTCTGTTCAAAATGTGCTCGTTTATGATTGAAGTTACAGTTATAAAATGAACATTTATTGAGGTTGTCGTAGAAAATAGAGTTTTTTCGTATTTCTCACTTTATGTGAGTGCATGATTGAATTTTCTCACTATAATACCGCACCCTGTATATTTTACCGTGTTCTGTTATGTTTAATCTATTCGAAATACTCGTGCCTAAAACACATGACAATAAATAAATATTACACAATATATTTTGTAATGTAGGTAATAATAACCACTTGCAAACAAACATTACTTATAAAGATTTCCAACACAACTGGATCTTTTAATAATAAAATAAAGTAAATATGCACTTCTCACTTTATATTTTAGTGTATGTTATGGATATGATTTTTTTATATCTCAAATCCGATAATACAGTTCTGGAAGTGTGGACCTTAGAAGGGGGTGGGGTGACAAAAAAATTCCAAAATCAACCTACTAAGTGGAAAAATTGAAACCCAAAGTTATTTCAATTTTTCATTAGATACACCCATTCCGAGATATGGGGCATGGAAAATTTTGATTTACTCTCCGAGGCTGGAAACGTAATCAGCGACAAAGAAAAACCCTTATTTATCAATTATGCTGAAAATTTTATACCAGTTAATTTTGGCCAATCAGATACCTGCATTTTGATATGTTGCTATGACAATTATCTAATTTCTTCGGAAATTTCCCTGCGTAGAGGGAAATTAATGAGTGGAAATTTCCCTCTGGCTTGACAGTTGTCATAAACACAGTGGCGTGAAAATATTTTTGATAAGTATTTATTTATAACTTAATTGTAGATACATGTTATTATCTGTTACAAATTTCAAATGTATTAGACATTCCTTTTTCACGTCCTTTTTCTCCTCAATGGCGAAAAAGGTAAGGATCCGTTGTTTTTTTCCATTAAATGTCTATGCTTCATAAAATAATAATAATATTTCGACACCATTTTGTTCTTTTCCATACGGGATTTATGGGTGTAATATAGAATAGTTTCACAAATAATACTGCTCATGTTCTTAAATAGATTTTTTTGTTTAGGTTTTAGGCCAGAATTTTTCACCAAATCAGTTAAAAACTTCACATTTTCATGATAAACTTTAATATGCTCAAATTCTGTACAAAAGGAACAAAAAGATTGTACGTGTCGCCATTAATGTTATTAATAAATATTTAATTAATTATCTGTATTTTACGACACCATTTCAAAAAAGTTCTGCTATAAAATGTTCTTACCGAATCTCCCTAGAGCATGAAGAATTAATATTGCGGAAATTTTCCCCAGTTGTAATGTCTTAAGAAAATTCGCACTCGGGAAATAATTCGTTCTCTAGGGAGATTATAAGTGAAAATTGATAATTGTTCATAATACCTACTAATTACTGGCTAATTCACACAATCAAACTTGTAATATCGAGCAATCAACTTTCTTAACAATTTTCATAAAGTTTCCAGTCAATCTTAGCATTTTCGAATTATTTTTCGTTATCATGAAAATTTTTACTGCATCGATTCAATAGAATTTTCAGAAGATATAACAATTTATCCATTAATGGCATATTCAATATATCGCACTTGCAAGACAATCTGATATTATATTTAAAAAAATTAATATTCAAGAAAATTGAAATATAATGCGGAATAGTGTTGTATAAAATTTGATTTGAGCATACCTCGTTCCCGTAAATCTTGTTAATTTTGAAATCATCAAAATGCATAAGTAATTAACAAAACTAATTTTTAAAAAATTACATTATTTTTATCACGGTTACTAATTTTGATTCTTCCTATTAGTCTAAACTTACAAAGTGGTGTGTCTTTCAATTAATTTTAAATTCATATATCATTTCTAGCTTTTAAAAAATATAAAATATGAACATATTTAATCCGAAATACTAGAGCATCCAGTAAGAATCTATTTATAATATTCACAAAATGCTGCTACTCTCTTTCTATGACTTCTTATTTTGTTGATTTGTTTGTACAATCCACTTAGATCTGATGGACTGCATGTCTTTTAGATTTTGCAAATGACTCCATGGTTTTAACTGATGTAGTTCATTTTCTAGCGTTAAATCCTCCTTACTTCCACCCGTTTCAACTTCGTGTGATTCCGATTTGGGGGCTATTACTGAAACGGCTATGTAAGCCCTTGGATTTTTGCTGGTGCTATCAGGTTTACCTAGAAAATTATATAATTATCAATTATTATCATCAGAATCATGACTGCAGTGAGTGTACTGCACTCAGTGAGGTTTTCTCTGTGTCCTTAAATAGATTGAAGCAGGTGCGAAAATGAATCACTGATGAAAATATTTGTTTTAATTCAAAAAATTAATAATTAATATGTTTACCTGTAACTCTATGATATGTGAAGTTCTTTGGATATGCTGATTTATTGGATTTTTCTCTCGCTTTTTCGGTGTTATTTCGAGATTTTGTACCATGTATATGATTATTATCTGAAATCTTTACTTTCTCATCAAAATTTGGCCATTTGACTTGTTCGAGCTTCTTTTGTGTTTTTACTGTATTATTTATATACCTAGTAATATTCTTATGTAAAATTGTTGGTAGATTGATTTGATTACCTTCAATAGTAGATTCAATACTTTTATTAGTGTTGTTGGAATGTGACAGATTCTGTAACTGCGTAACTACACTTCTTGATGTTTTTAAATCCTGATCCAAGGTTTCTGGAACCAAAAAATAAAATAAAATAGATAAAAAGTCAAGTTGTTATACCTTACGTAGAAAAAATGGAAGTTTAACATGACAGGACGTCGAGTACGAATAGTTTGTTCCAAAAAGAACATAATGCATTAAAATGCAACAATCATTTAAAACAACTAGATGTTTATACTCATAACTTTTTTATTAAGAAAATACAATTATACTTCCATGTGAACAATGCTTCTTTCTCGTGTTGTATATAAAAACTATTACACATAAAAAACAATTTTTTCTTCAAACGTCAATAAATCTGTAATTCTTCGACTGTGTGGAGTTTCATTTTTCCTCCGCCAGAGCCTAAACCGTTCGGAGATTAGAATATTTTTGGAACGTTCTAATTTCAACTGTGATAATAAATTGCAGCACATGGAAACAAAGCTAAAAGCTATTTAAATCCGACATATATCAATTGAAAAATGAAACACCTCAAACCGCATAGTAGGATACAAATTCCCGTACAAACATGATGCATCAGGGTATATGTATTAGCATTCCGATATGTCCGTTCTCGTGTTCATATTATGGATGGGCAGTTATATTATGGTTATAGATGGATAACCTCATACTGCGGATTTTTCGGACGAGAACTCTCAAGTTGTATTGCTACTATTTATATCGTGTAACTCATGTATGTATATTGTATAGATATGAAGATTTACAATAAAAAGTTTTCTTTTATTTGAATGTATGTCTTGAATTATTTATAAAAGAAAATAAAGTCAAATTTATAATGTTGACCCATGTCAAATTTTGGATTTAAATATGTGTGTATGTATTTTTGGGGTAACATTCACTCCTTAGTTTCTGAGGAGAGTCTCTGAAACTAGTAGCTCCTTTAGTCCTATTTCCTGGAAGATTTTTAGGATATCTACAGGGTTTAACTTGGGTAAATGTTCCTCTTCTATCCAGTTCCAGTAATCTTCCAGGTACTGTGCTCTAGGATTCTGGAGTGCTGTGCAGTTGGAAAGTATGTGGATGGAGGCTTCTTCTTACATGTCACAATATCTGCATTCTTTTTTCTCCACTGTTTTGAGCTTTTTCAGGTGCCCATTCAGGCGACAATGTTCCGTTAAGATCCCTGTTAAAACTCTTAGCGCAGTTTCATTTTGACTTATACATTCATTTGATCTCAACAGGTTGTAGTCACCCAGAAGAATATTTGATTGTCTAAGCCCTACTAGATCTTTCCAATGGTCAGATCTTCTCTCCAATGAGTCAGATTTTTTTGTCCAATGAGTTAGCTACCCGGTACTCTGTAAACGTTCTTCCATGATGAACAGTAGTCCAGTACGATGGATCAGTACTCGACCTAGCTTTGCTCTCATCAGAAACCGGAAACGATGTTGCAAATTAAAATCTCAACACCTTGTATATTGTCACATTTTTGGATCCTCCGCCTTTTTGCACATTCAATATTCAGTATAAATTTAAAGCCGGAGAATTCAAACACATTGTTCCATTGAACTATTAAATTTTCACACCATTTAGTGAAAAAATTTAACAATGGAAAAATCTAAGGACCCATCTAGAAGTTAAAGGAGTGTTTCATGGTTCATTTGCATTTGGTGTAATATTTTACTCACGTAAAATTGCGTGAACTCTGTCCCACTCATCTGGATGGGATGCGATTCTGACCATTAATTCAAGAAGAATTTCACTCGCTCCAACACCTTCCCCAGTAACTTCGGCTTCCTCAATACTTTCAACAGTGACTATCTGTAAAAAAAATGGAATTGAAAATATAAATATATTTTATAATACTTTCCAAAGAAACCAAAGAAACCATTAATATGGTTGTTATATTATAAGAAAGTTTATGTCTAGAGGATTATAAATTTTGACCCAGATACTTTAGAGGCAGACAAAATTGTATTTTGCTGGTGCCTAGAATTGCCACATCTATCTAGTTATATAGGTACTTTGTCACTCAATTACAGTTTCCTATAAATAATTGTCATTTTAGTAAAAAAGATGTCAAAAATAATAGATTAATAGTATTATAACGCATTACACATTTAAAAAAAAAAACAGACTGTCCACTAAGAAACAACAACTACTGCCCTGGCTATATCCCACGAATGTTATTATGATTCTCAGTGTATGCCAGAGTTAGCTGTCACTTTCAAGGTTATTCATGTATGTCCTTTAACATCAAAGGATTTTCGCCGGGCTTCACGTCTTGTTGGTATTTAGGCTGTGTGTGTATTCTTTGAATTGATGTGAATGGACCTATTTTAGCCCATGAATCAATTTATATTCTGATGTAGGAGCACTTTGTATGTCAGAATAATTTTCATGGTGGTGTGCACAGACATTAGGAGTAATTTAACACATTGTATTCACACAAGCTTAACATAGATATATACATATTATGTGTAACATAACCAACACATCAGAATGCAAATGTAATCGACAATTCAATAAGGCGCCACGTGCTCAATTATATTAAATCATGACTAGAAAACGTTATAACCACCATCCATAACCACAAAACCATTGTTACAAACAATATTTATTTATATACGCAGGATGTCCTAAAAAATCGTACCAAAAAAGTTACTCTCTCCATTATTAAGTATAGACTCAGAAAAGTAGAAATTGAAGGAAAATACCGTAGTGCTAGACCTTCCCCCACTAAAACTACTCGTTGGAATATCGTTTAGTTAGGTTACTGTTCTGGAAAATACTCATAGACTTACAGATCCACCCACGGACATTCTCTTTTATTACGTTATGGGTCCTCAGTATAGTGTAATGATGGGACAGACAAATGAAGGAGTAGGAATGAGGGGTTACATTTGATAGCCATGGAGCTTTAAGGCCTCTGAAATCTACACATAGCCTGGAACTACAAACAAACCTTCAAGCTAGCGGTTTCAAAACCTGTTACTACCTTCCCTTTTCAATATTCCATTCGGCACCCTCTCCATAACATAATAAAACATAGCATAATAAAACATTTTTCTCCATAAAAATGTATTAATACAAACCAATGGAAAACAAAGCAAAATAATAAGGACATTTTATTGTTGTTTCCCAATGAGATGACAGAAAGTTTATCAGATCTTGGATTTAGTGACAAGATGGCTACTCAGCTTTTTTTCTACAACTCACAAGCTTGATATTTTGATGTTGCGAACGGCAGATTTTTTTTCAAAGCTTTATTTGACGAATTATTATATTCTGTATGAATATACAACCAAAATTTAACCAGAGCTGCAGTCTGAAATCATTATTCATCATTTTTCCGTCTATAATCTCATTTATCTGTATCCACGCAAACTTTGTGGAGTCAAGATCAACAAAATAATCCAAATTGAATCAACAAATAGATTTTTGTTTGCTTTTATGGCATCTAAAGCGCTTACATTTATAAGAGGAAGCATGTTGATCTTATTTTTTTTGCAAATTTGATTTCCTCAGTTCCATTTTTTTATAACTTTTTCTATCTGTATAAGCAAATGCATTTGTATACCGTCATAGATTTCTCTCTTTGCTATAGTAAGTATAGATTAAAAAAAATCAAAACATAAGAGGTTTTTTCTATAATAAAACTTGTGACTCCGTATTTCAGCACTATTGCATTTGGATTATACCATGATTATACCACATTCCATTTCCGGGTGGGCATAATAATACATTTCCAGAAACGGAATATTTATGCTCGGGTCTACACATTATATATTTATGTCTGTAATCATTTGCACATGTTACATCCAATCTATTCCTTCCGCAACTCAGTTGGTACGGCTATATTACATCGTACAGATGAATTTAATAGACTACATCCAAACATTTACGTAAAACGGGGTAGTTACAGCTGACACACTAGTTTTAATAGATTTCAACACGGTTCTAACGAGGACCATGGCAGTTGGCAGCTTCCGTATCGTAAAGTGTGAAATATAATTTGTTGAAATTGTAACTTAAAAATTACGTAAAAAAAGGAATGCATAAGGTCAACAAACAACAAAATAGGGTAAACTGTTTATAAATCCGTTGCTATTTTAAATAAAATACAAACCAAATATTGCATGTTCAAATGTTTGACAAATGTTATATATAAAATGAATCTTGCAGGGTAAAATTGTTGAATTTGAAAAGTAACTATACTTGCTTACATCCTAAATATAGGCTGGAGCAAGCTTCACTGGATAGGCACCAAATGTTTTGGAAATAACATAGTCTTACGTTTAAATATTATTATTTTCCGTACCTATTTAAGCATACACCATCCCCTCAATTTCGTGCTATAGCGAGTATTCGTTCAGCAAGCTCTTCGTTGCATATGAATAGTCTCTTTAATAAGCACACATGATTTTGCCAGCCAAAGATAAATTACATTTTGCAATAGTAATAGAGAAAATTTCAAGAATCTTTGACTTAATTTTTTAGTATCACCCTATATGGATACAAGGTTGGTGCAACAGAAGAAAATGCTTATTTTGAATTCCTAGGTAAATAACATACTGAAATTTTAAAAAAATCTGTCGGTGGCCATAAAAAGTGTTTGATGTTCTTCATTATTATTATTGTCGATGTTAAGATTTACAAATTTGTTATTTTCAAACTACGTGTTGTTATTATAGGAAAGTTCATTTTAAAAACATTGTTGTAGTTTTACCAAATAGTCGTTCTGTGTCGAGATAACTAAATTTTGATTATAAACAACAACGAAAATCGGTTTACCGCTGTCGAGATTATTGTATATGCATAGTTTGGCTTTTTCACCTAGTTAAAATTTCGCCTAAAGCCGGGAAAGTTTTCAAAACTAATATGACGGCATAACGACTTTATAACTGCTTGTACAGCCTTTTGCAGTTCGCCACATGTTTTTGTTAAATGAAAACTATCAAGAATCTTGCGGAATATGGATTTTAAACTTTTGCCTAATTATCAAAACCAGAAACTTGGCCAAATTGAATTGAATTATGTATTCAGATCTCTGATAAATGAAAAATACAACCTAGAATAATTATAACTTCATAATGTAAGTTTAACTTTAGTAGGTTGAATTTAATTCCACTGGAATCACCAACGTGAGCTTTTTTTCGGCTGAAATCGGACAATTCACTTGTTGTTGTTAAAAAATCGCACACTACCAAATATTTCAAACGATTTTTCAGTAGTAGCAATCGTTGTAGATACCTACATAACACTTATTGGACAATGGTCTCTATACAGAAAATTTGGGAAGTTCAAAACTTTGCTATTTATAGCTTACTCAGCACTAATAGGTCATTTCAGGGGATACCCTGTATATATCAAGTTTTTAATCTTATGCGCATTATAATTACGTTATAAATATGTCTATGTGGATGGGTTAGGTCGTATCCGAATTCATACTGTTCATTCGTCCGTTGGAAAATTCAAGTTTTCATCTATAGGTCAGCTTTGAGTTGAATTTAAAGTTATGCTACTCCTTACCTTGAAACCTAACTCACTCTCTAAGCATAGCTAGCCGGTCTACTTCAGATTTATTGAATTTCAAAGTTATTGAAATTAATATTCGGAATTCAGTACTTATTTCATTAAAAGCAATGCTATAGTTTGTTTGGTAACTACTACTGTCCGTTTGAGATGGTTTTGAGAATATCCACATTTATTGAATTATATATTTGCCTTTGGCAATCGATCGTACTCTATAGGTAACGGTCTTTTCTGGCAGTCGAAGCATTTATTAAATCATCAATAAACTCACTTTAGCTGGCTTTGCTAACAAAATGGAAAAGAAATCAGTAAAAGTAACTCCTTGTAGTACAAAATGTTCATATTTCCATACCAGCCCTGTATAGTCTATCAATTCATAAGTACTCCAGTTCATGAAATAATGACAAGCTTTTATCGTGAAATATTAAAACATGGCACATACTCTTGCTTAATGTGAAATATTCATGGTGATATTGATTGATATCGAATACTTATATATAAGTTTGAAATTTTGTATACACCTACATCACGTATTAACATGAAGGGAGAATCTGTCGAAGATCGTAAATCATGTATAGGGTGCGAACTAATTCAAAGATTAGAGTTTATGAACTAGTCTATGCAACCAAAGCGTGAGATAGGAAATATTTCAACTTTATATCCGCTGATTTAGAACACGAAGGGGTAGAAATCGTTAATGATAAAGAGGTCGTAGTTTTACCGGAAGATTGTGAACAAAACTAAAGGTGTATTCATAGAAGCAAAAATTAAAATTGAAGATTAATTTAAACATAAAATTATGAATGCAACAGAACGTCAAAAACATCTACTGGCAAATGGCTACGGTATTATCTTAGCTCGCTTTATAGAGCAGTTGAGTCAAATTTCCGGTCCAGACCGACAACGACGCACTTTCCGAGTGAAAAAATGACGTATATTCTAAAGGGACAGCATAAAAAACTCTCATTTTTGATTGGTAGGTATTTGAACGATATAATATTATGATGTGATGAAATGTCACATTTCAGTTTAGCTTTTTATTCATTTTCTCCGAAATGCTGAACTACGGTGCGTCATTCTATCCCTAAATATACGAATCTCCTGAAATTTATGACGCTCAATTTCAAGCGCTTTCATCTTTTTTTGGCATTTTCCACATATTTCAGAGATTTGGTTTTGATCTCTCACACACACTTCTCGGAACAAAGAGATCGTTAAGCAAAACGCATATACTGCATATAATATGTCCTTGATCTTTCAATAAATCCTATAAATCTTTGTTGAATTTGATTTGCAGTTATTGTTATTATGGATAAAGATTGTAGCTCAAAATCTTACAGATGAGACGAGGATGTTATTTTTAAAAACAGTGAACATTTTGAACAACCCAGAAAACAAAGTTTCCTGAGAACTAATTCACATATAAATGATACCAGGCGATAATCTGGCCAATTTAAAAAAATGTTCTAACCATTTCACAAATAAATAGTATTTCTTCATCTATCCTTTGTTCCGCATATTTCACTGCGTCGAAAGAAATCCGAAATGAAGCTACCAAAACTATAGAGGCTTACCTGTTTTTATTTATATTAATAACTTTTTGATTTCTTCTTTACACGTAATTGTCCATTATAAGGTCGACAATAAAAGATATTGTATGTAGTTTTATGTGCTCAGAGACTATCCTGTATACGCTGTTTCCCTAATGCCTTGCTCATCTAGAAAGGCAGTTATAATTAACAAATTGATGCTCTACCTCCTTCTGCTTATCTTTCTAGTCTAGCATCACTTAGGATTTATTTTTATTTTATACATGATAAAGCTGATTAATGCAAGAGCATGTTTCAAAATAATCCAGAGGTAACGTGAACTCCGCTAATGGCTAAATTAATATTTATATACTACCAAGAAACCCAAGAAAATAGAATTTGGGTTTAAATCTATTGATTATGTCATTATCAGCATAGAAAAGACAAAATAAATTGGTAGGTATCTGGGAGGTGAAGATCGACTATTGATTTATTGATTCATAGGGGGACAATATTTAAAATTCGCACTGTAGATGTACGTAACGAAGACGTATATTTCTTCCCTATTGGATTCTACTATACTCCACTCGGTTATGTACAGTGTTGCCTGTTGAGGATATGTAAGAAGCAGATTTAATGAATCATGATATTACTAAGCATCGATAAAAATTGTTTATGTTGCTTGATTATTATGAACTAATAAATTAATCGAAATAATAGAATTGATACAGAAAAAAATGAATCTTTTGTAGTGAATAGAATCTAACTTATGTGATATTTTATATTAAAATACTTTTATGAATTCCAAATAGCATGATAAAGATGGCTTGGAAACTTTCTGGCAATTTATAACTAAATTTTATATAAAATTCATTCCAGCTTACAAGGAAAATTTCGGTGAGGGAAAACTTTATTCGTCCTCCATATGGGTTGGGTTTAATGAAATAACTCGACTATTGAGTTAATGACATTTTTACGAGTTCTGAAAATTGAAATGTTTCGATACACTTTTCACCAAGCGCTCCAGGCTTCTCATCGCATAAATATTCATGCAGCTTTTGCAAACTTCATCTTTGCGCCGAATAAATTTTTAAACATGTCATAGCATTAATTATGCTCGAGCATGGAAACAAAAAGTTTTGTTTGGTTTGAACGGGGACACATTTTAATAGTGTCATAAATACAGTATTCCCAAAATAAACAGTACTTAACTTGCAATTTTTTTATTTATTTGAGAAGGATCATGGAAGAATCTTCTTCTTTTGACACAATAACCATGAAGATGCCTGTCGCAGATATAAATGGTAACCTACTAGAAGAATTAAAATTTTTTTTCACGATGCTTACCAATAATTGGAGGCAGGAGAAAAAAGTGTATCTACAGCTGCTGCAATTAACTGTTATACTGATACGGCTTTTGGTGTTTTTTAAATATGTATTGGTACATGTTCGTGATTCTAAGACTTCTATTTTTGCCCTTGTAACACAAGATAATAATTCACATTGAACATCATACATTATTACTTTTCTTTAATTCAATATCTCATTCAAATTTCAAAAGTGACACTCTGTACCTATTGATTGTTAATAAAAGTTATTTATTTAAAGTATACAATATACTGTTAAAGTTCAGCAGCAATTTACACGAATATTTCCAATTAAATTTTGTTATCTAGGTACTGTAATTTATAAAAAATACACGTATATGTAATTTCAAGTAAAACTAACAAAAGTTTACATATTCTGCATACCTATTGTTATGGTTTTGTATTTGTTTGAATTTAGTTAAAATAATAAAAGTTAAATATATAACAATGTATAGGTAATCCTCCTAACTTTCATAGTAACTTTCATACAATATAAAATAAATTAATTTTTAGCTTGAAATGAAAAAAATCTTCTACTTTACCAAAAAATATGCCCTTTTACTAACACTTTCCACAAATATCTTATGAATTCTGTAACAATTCCCTAGCGATCACAGTTTCTACCAACACCACAAGGTGTACAGTGTGTCTCAAATTCGATAAGAATAATTGCAATATCGAAAACAGTATGAGATCTCAGAAAAAAGGTTAAGTTGTGGAAAAGTTGTGGACTCAGCGGAACAATAATAAGACGCAATCAACAATTTGTCATCTACATATCCATCTGACGTTTCGTATTCTTCCTCTCCTTTTATTTCATTAGAAAAACCCTGTTTATGCGAAAACTATTGAGGTTAACAAAACTTTCAGTACATACTGTGGTTAAACATTTTACTGGTCTAAAACGTTATAATATGCTCTTATTTTCCTATTTTTCTTGTCTACTATTTGAAAATTACACTGCTCTCTATATTTTTCAATTTATCAGTCTATATAGATGTAAAAATAAATAAGTGAACATGCATGTTCTACTTCAATATAGAAAGCGGCCAAGAAAACTACAAAAAGAAAATGAAAACATGCTAAAAACAATGGAACAGTTGATTTTAAGAGTATCTCATTGTTCAATAATTATATGGTTTTGAGTTATTGCGTTTTTTTTATTCTAATATATATAACTGCCAATTATCAAAACAATGAACAATAAATTTGTATTTTCACTACAGATTTAAATTAAAATCAATCGTTTCAGTTTTATATTCGTTGACGTTAATATTATTTTTTAACATCTCTTCAAGTGGTACATCTCCACAATTTGGTGCCACATGTTCATACAATCTTCTACCATAAACATATCAACAAATCGTCAGATTTTCACGTGTAATATCCATCATCAGTCAAAGTCACAGTAAGTATAGAAATATAACACAATTAACCACCAATTTAAAGACTTTTATAAGCTCGTGTCATCCCTGCTCCGATAGTTAACCCGGTGAAGCTCGGTAACACGAGCCAGCCTCGGGAGTGAAGCCGGTGAAGCTCGTGTTACCCCAGCCTCGATAGTTAACCCGGTGAAGCTCGGTAACACGAGCCAGCCTCGGGAGTGAACCCGGTGAAGCTCGTGTTACCCCAGCCTCGAGAGTTAACCCAGTGAAGCTCGTGTTACCCCAGCCCAAAGAGTTAACCCAGTGACCGGTGGGTGATATAGCGTTTTATAAAGCAGGGTTATATATTTCTTAGAAATTTGTTTGAGTGTTGTTGGCTTAGAGATAATCTTTTATAACAATATTTGCGAACTGTGATGCTCTAGTTCTGTAAAAAAAATAAGTATTTACGCTTAATTTGTGGAGTTCTCAATCGAAGAAACACAAAAAAGGAAAGAAAAGACTTTTGTTTTCAATAGATGTTCGGAAACTTTCCTTTGCATGTTATTAAAGAAGATTCTTATTTATTTGACATGAGACAAACAAAACTTTATAAAACTTATGAACAAGTTTATATTGGCAAAACTTTACTTTTCTCATATGAACAAAACTATTTTGTCGCAAACAAATATTTATAATTGAATTCACCGTTTGAATGTTTACTTTGTGGAATACACTCATATTACCCTTACAACTGCTTTGAATGAATAATCTCGCTTATGCACTGTCAATTTATTTAAAAATATATCAAAACCAACCCCTTGAGATGAGATCTTTAATGTGTCGAAGCGTTGCCGGTGATTTAAAAGCATTCTTGAAAATGCAAGTGTATAGTGCATAGGTACGAGAGAGGTCGAATTCCAGATCAAAGCTAGGGAAGTAAACGCGGCTTCGACTTCGACACACAAAACCCATTACTATTTACTCACAAATAGTAAATCCTAGATGTTTACGTGTAAGGTTATAGACAAAAAAGAACATATTTTCATTGTTTTTTTCAAATACACTGTTAAACAAGCAATAAATAGTTTTCTAAACAATTTGGAAGTTACAGCTGTGGCTACGATCTGGAGGGCCACTTACCAAACACCTAACCTAACTTAACCTAACCTAACCTAACATAAGAATTACTGGGTGAACATTATACGGGCTATTCTTTCTCATCGTCAAAAGGATTACTACCTATTCCACAAAAAAGCATCATAAGTGATGATTTGTCGTACTATTACTGAGTATAACCAGCTGATTCTTGCTTATAAAATCTTGCTGCTGGTTCTGAATACTAATTGAATATAAAAAAATCATTTCAAAGCTTATTCAACAATGACAAGACCAAATTAAAAGCATTTTATTGATAGTATCTTTAACTAATCATTGGAAGTGCGTACAGAAAATGTATTTCCCTGTTATTTGTCTTTTCCAGCACCAGTTATTTTTAATCAATCGTACATACGGACGCTAAAAAGTAAAAACAAAGCTCTACAGTTACTTCATCAGACGATTATCCCTCAATTTTTTTATCGATTTTTGCCTAAACTGGGTTAAAGTTAAAGTTAAAGTTTCGGAATACTTTCCAAAACGATCTCACTTATCAGGTTTACTATCAAAATTATGCAAGTAGGTAATCATAATTCACGTATTCCTTTGTAACTTTTCGTTCCCAAAAGAACGTTAAAAATGAAGTATAAAAAAAAAACGTTATACTCGTAAAGTTCCTCAAGGGCTAATGGGTGAGTTGATTTAGATTACAGGTTTCTTATATATCAAAAAGATCTATTATACTGCAGCTACAGTCAATCAGTAAAGATGAAGAGCATCACCAAATATTTATATTGACCGGACATGTCCACATACTCCCGCACTTATAATATACCTTCCTTCCTGTATGATTTGAATTATTTACTCAAAGTATTATAATCCTAACTTGTCGGACTACATGAATGACTTTTTTTTTCTCGAGTTTTTTCATAACGCCGAGTTCAGCACCTTTGTACACTGCACTAGTTCTTAGCTGTGCAAAATTTAATCTACTTTACTTCGTTTTGATAATTTAAAATAGTTTTTCCATTTCAGCTTTACGTTTCATATATACATGAAAGAGACATGTTGGCGAAAATATCGATTATATTCCTTTGTTTAACAATTCCAAATGTTAGAGCAGGTAAAACTTTTATTATTTTTTTAGTGTGTAATTTGCATTTACTGATTCTTTGTACCATTTCCCATGTTACCTACTTCCGTCCCAGAAGCTTCGTGACTTCTATATAGACCACTATAGTTAAACTGGAAGAATTTTCAGTTCTTAGTTTGTGATGATGGTTGTATTATTTTCTCTCCAAAGGGCTTCCTTCTAAGTCCTTGTAACCTCTTGCAGAGCAGAGTAAGTGAGTAGGTGTTTCATCATAGAGTTCACATATTTTGTGCAGATGTATCCCATATGCTCAGTCACCAGGTCGCTGAATGTCTTCAAATATCTCTTACCAGTTTCGATTGCTTGGTTGAGAGTTCCTTGTCTACCTTGTTCAGTAAACTCTTTGCATGGAGGTGCCCTTAATGTGTCGAACGTGATTCCACAAATCAGTTCCGGACCTATACGAAGTCTTCTTTGTTGCTTCCTTTGATCCTTTTCAATTTATTTTCTAATTACCTTTGATAATATTAAACATTGTCCAATAAAACATGCACGAAAGAAAAAATGTGAGCAAAATTCTAGAAAATACTGCAGTATGGAGCCACTCATTATTATTACTCAGGGCACTGTCCTCAGATCCTTATTTTTGATAAGAAATATTATGAAAAATAAAGTTAATGATGAAATACTGCTTGAATAAACTACAAGAATATAAATCATATTTTTTTATATTCTCGTAACATACTGAGCTCTTAAAAATTGTAGGTTGCCTAGACGTCCTTGGCGTCAGTCATATGGAAAGTGGGGAAACAAAACCGTTGGAAGGAGAATGTGCTAGTGTATATTGCTATAGAAATGAATTTCTTTTCATGAAAATGTAAGTATCATAGGAGTTTTAGAAATGTTTAAAGTGGAATTTACTGAAGATAAACCTAAACGACAATTATTAAAAGTACCATTTTCGTAAAATGTGAAGAAAAAAAATAGTAATTTTCCCAAACCATTGAAAAAACGTGGTTCTTCAAGTTATAGCGTTAAAGCTTTGTAGAAAACAAGTACTTTGTAAGCGCTTCATGAGTTCGAAGAGCAGGTACTATTAGACAATTACTTATGTTATAATTGCAATCTTTTCCAGTAGGTTTGGATGCGATATTTCGATTTTGAATTTGAAACAAATTTGGAAAAATACAGATGTAGAGCAACAAAACTTAGTTTATTTGAATATTTCTTTTTTAGATGCCCTGTGGTTTTTGTTTTACCCCCTTGTGAACTTCTACCTGAAGACAACTCAGTTCCATACCCGGATTGTTGTCCTAAGTCTTCGTGCCCTGAAGAACAAGTACCCGCAACTTCGTCCGCGTAGATCATCCACAAACAAAAGCAATACAGGGACTCTAAACATTATTGTTCTTGTATTGTACTGTAGTCAAAGCCTAGATCGGAAAACGGTTTGAAAAAATTAGTCTCTATGGACTGTTTATTTTATTTACTCATGAACCGTTTTTCGTTGGAGCTACACAAGCATCTTTCTCAAATTCAACTGTTACAAATATTAAAAACGCAGTCTATGTCTTTCTTGATGGTCTATTCTATGGTTCAATAGGTTCAACATATCTGGAGATTGGGGATAAGGCAATTATAGAATAGATTAAAGCTAGACTAACGTCCCTAATCCCTGGACATTTTCACAAATAAATTGATTCCTTACATAAATTCAATAGTATTTAAACTCTTCAAAAATTATTTTTCTTGTTTGTAGTTTCAATATAAATCAGCAAATTGTCAAATTTGGGAAAAAGTTATTAAACATTTCTAAATAAGAAAAGTGTTATTTTCTTTCCTTTTCGAAGTTCAGGAAGAAATATCGTATTAATCTCCATACTTTTGGTTAAAAACATTTTCTTAGGTACTATCAGTGTCATTAATTACTAGGAAAATGTAAGATTTCATGTTATAATCTAGGAAAATGTAAGATTTCATGTTATAATCTTACGTTTTTCTAGTATTTAAAGTGTAAATTTTAATAAGTTGCTCAAAATTATACATAATGATTCAAAATCGGATTCGAGTTTTTTAATTTTTGCGTTTTCTGAGAAGATTTACCATAGTAACATATATTTTTTTTTTCACCATCGGAAAGTAGAGATTTCAACGAACAGAAACCACACCAACTTTTTGAAAAAAGCTGATATTTTGACGGGTGAATTTTCGATTGAAAATTAGGGTGTTTTTTCGATATTAATTCAAAATAAGGTGAAAAAATAAATATTTTCAATTAAATAAATTACAGCGTATTTGGGACATAAAAAGGTAAGTTTTCACAAAATTTCGTTAAAAAAAAAAAATTTTTGTGAAAGATAAAAATAAAAAACCAAAAACTTGGTTTTTTGAATTTTTCACATAAATTTTGAGGTTATGTGAAAAAAGTGTAAACACAAAAGTTTTAGATCTTTTTATTATCTACAACTTTTCTATTTGACTTTTTTCGATAGGACTTTTAGTTTTGCTGGAAATCGAGAAAAACCGTTTTTTACCCTTAAAAACTCACCCCCATCCCCTTCCCAACCTCAGATCGCCCGTAAATTATTTTTCCTTTCATTTTTATCATATTTCCCTCCTTTTCTAATGGGTTTCATTCTATTCTAATTTTTTTCCCTTTTCATTATTTTTAAAGGCTTCTACCAGGACTACTTACAAACCCTGGTATATAATATACACTTTTATAGATATGTCTATCAACAATTATTTGAAAACATTAGTAAGCTTGAATAAATATGTATATATTTCTTTGTATTTTGAGGGGATGAGTACAATTAAACATTTATATTTACAATTATTGCTCCACACAAAGTTCAAGTGAATACAACTTAATACTGAAAATATTTTCACGTGAGAATGATAGGGAAAGTATTAACCATCAATAACAACGACAACCCGAACTAACTCCCCTACCCTATTAGGAGTTTCTCAAATATACATCACTTCAGATAATGCAGAAAGTTCAAGAGAATTAGAGCTGCATCTTGAAGTTCATCGATTAGGCTCTAATTTTCACATCGTTTTCTGCATTAATAATGGTAATTCACAATATTTATGTTTGATTATTTGTCGAGATAAAATTTTGGACACATTCGATTGTCCATTCTCCTCTTTTTCATTTATTTACATCCTTACGAAAATAAACAAGATTGAATGAGGTTGAGGATTCAACTTAATGAAGATCCATACTGACACGATTAAATGAAGAAGATATTTTGAAATAGAATGTATTATTAATCAATATTTCAGCAGGTATTGTAACATAATTAATTAATTAGAATTGATGTAATTAGGACACCAAGGGGCTTCACAACAATCCGGGTAAGGTGCTGATTCGATTCCAGGAAGACGCATACAAGGAGCTGTAACAACAAACTGGGCGCATCTATAAAAATAACAAATATCCAATCAACTAATTGCACTGTTATTTAATTTTGTACTGAAACTCACCCTTGTAATACGACGCTTCCATCGGCTTGGCAAGTAGCTAGAGCGCATTGACCGTCAACAGATTTTGATTTTCCAACTGGTAACTCACCGAGTCCCATATAATTTGGACAGTGAGTGATGGTTGAATCTTCAAAGCAGTCTAAAACGGATACATTATTGAACATTCACAAAGTTTTACAAATTATATTTCAACTGTATTCAGTTCTCGACTATAATTTTTAATGTGCAGAAATAATAATCATTTTTTTAATCAACAGTTTGTGTGATGTATGTGATATTCTACCTTTCGACTGTTTATTTTAAAATTTAAAATGGGCTTATTCTGTACAAAAATGTTAGCGGTAACAGCGCTGTTAAATTTAAAGGTCGAGAGATGTTACGAAAAAGCTATTCTGTGCGATTTTGATGTAACTTACATCGATGTATAATAACATTTTCGCTTTTAAAATAACACCGACCAAAACATTCGACTTTAGGAGTGTTTTGACACTGTTTGTTATAAGTTGAAGCTTAGAATTTTCAAGAAATAAATCAAAATGAACAATAGCATCCCATTTTTGGCATACGTTTACATGAAAATAAAAAATAAGTCAAATTTTAGGTTATAATTTGAAATTATTATCTAGGAATTATATGCGAATAGAAAGAAAAATATTACGTGATTTACAAAATCCTATGGCATATTATTCAAACAATTTATTGTAATTTTTAAATAAATTTTTATTCAAAACCAATATATATATATATAAATATTGTTTTTATAAGTTGGGTTAATTGTTCCACCTCTGAAGACCTAATCATTTTACTTTCATTTGAATATAATTCATATTGATCATCTGATGTTTTTCTTTTTCGTTAGTCTACAATAGTTAATTATTTAATAATTTATTTTACAAACTGTATTATCTTAGTAGGTACTCACTATTCACATGATGACGATGTGTTAGCAAATTCATCATTTTTTCAAATAATAATTATGAATAAATAAACCTGATTACACCCACTAATAAATAATAACCTGAAATTCTTCTGTTACCTTGACTACTTTGACCTCTTGCTTTACAGTATCGGTCCAATAAATTGAAAATTATACAAATTCTACTACACAACATAATATAAGTTAAGTTAGCTGCGATGTAATATTGCGCTGTCAAAAATTATTTTACATCGGTCAGTTCAGAATACGATTTTCAACCGCGCTGTTGAATTTGATTTAACATCGCGATTTTAACTACATCGATGTTAAATTTACAGCTGTTACAGATAAATGTACAGAATAAGCCCATTAGATATATTGTTTTACCTGATGTATAGACAAATGTTGAGCAAAGTATTATGGCAAAAATCTTCACCGACATGTCTTCTTTCTGTAAATATAGAAGCTGGAATGAAGAACTATGTTCAATGTTTAACAAGTTGCGTTTTTTAAGAGCTCCCAAAACACAAACCATGAAAATATATAAATAGTTTCAAAGATTGGTTCCAAAATCGAAAAGTAGGTATATTTGCAATAAAATGCTGAAAGTAGACATTTTTCGTCTATTCTGCATATTTTTTTATATCCTCAATAATTTTCATTTCTCTCTCTTACTAGGATATAACCAAATATTAGTTCCCAGTGGAAAAGAATACAGCATAAATAATTGAATCTTTTAATACTAATATTCTATTTGACATGGAATTTGAAGTAGTTGATAT
Source organism: Galerucella nymphaeae (assembly GCA_963978555.1). Taxonomy (NCBI): domain Eukaryota; kingdom Metazoa; phylum Arthropoda; class Insecta; order Coleoptera; family Chrysomelidae; genus Galerucella; species Galerucella nymphaeae. The sequence continues at coordinate 13,275,237 of OZ021710.1, forward strand.
TTTTTCACTCAAAATTAGTGGAATTGTGTTTTATATCATTATATACCTACTTTCATCATTAGTTTTAATTTCCAAACAATTGAGATATTTACTTTCTTATAGGTTTTGTTTTTCCAATTCGAATAACATTTTCAATTTAATTAAAAAAAAATATTAACAGGAACAAAAATTGAGTCAATTCACTTACCTCGGTAGATTTCTTATCACAAAATTGGCTTATGTTTCGTTGCTAAATTACCTTATATATCCGAGGTGAGAGTTAATCACCCAGTCATATAGGTGTTCGTTAATTATATAATTAAAATTATCAAATTTCATTAAGCACTGAAACCCGAGTGAGTTATTTCCATAAAATTGAGAAAATAATAAAGGAGAAACAAAAAGAAAAAGTTATTTTTAGCAAAAATTGTGAAAGAAAAAATTTCACCGCAGCTGCGAACCTAACCTAACCTAACTTTTTAATTTCCCGTGTCCCTAACCTGCTGGCTATGTCCTAAGCACTTGTGAGGATTCGAAAGTGGTATGAGAACCGACTTTTTCAAACATAACTATACATTTTTCCATAAAACCAGAACGACTTTAAGAAAATGTGTGCAGTTGAATTTATTTTTCAACGACCTTTCCAAATCTGGTATTTATATTTGGTAAAAAAGTTAGCTCGCGCTTGACAGTTTTGTACAGGAAACCCTACGTCGCATCTTATAAATAACACAGTGTATATACCTATACCTTCCCATTGCCAGAATTATTTAAACATAAATAAAAATTATAACATATTTATTAACAATAGCTATACAATTTTCAACTTAATAATCAGGACACCAGGATGTCTTACAGCAGCCCGGATAAAGTGCCGTTTTGTTTCCGGGTATATATTTACAAGGGGGTTGTACCAAAAACTCTGCGCATCTATAAAATCAACAATAAATTGAGTTATCTTCCAGTTGCGCTCTGTAAACAATATTGAGCGAAGAAAACTCTTCTATTTAACATATTAATGATACTTACGTTTTAAGAATGATGCTACTATCGGGTTGGCAAGTTGCAAATGTACATTCACCGTGAACCGCTTTTGATTCACCAGCCTTTAATACACCGAGTCCAGGATAATCTGGACAACTATTAATTTTTGCTATAACAAATGGATAATTACAGCCTTACTCAATCTACACAAAATCATTAATAAGGAACAAGTTAGACTATGGAGCTATCCGCTATCAAACAGTTAATGTAATTTCACTGGAAAGATTAAGCTTCCTCCAATCCACTGGCATTAGAGCATCACTGGGTGCTTTCAGAAACTTTTTGCGGTCTCCTACTATTAGCAAATGAGTCATCACTGATGCATCTACTCCGTCGAATGGTCTCCCTAAACTACTCGGCTAGAGTATCAGCCAACATACTTAACTTATATTCATTCAAATTTGAAAATATCACCATAATTTTGATGGAAGCAGACTCTCAAAAAAGTTACCTTTCTACCAAAGGATCAGGAAAATAATTTACAACAAAAAACACTTTATCCTTCCTGCTTTTAGTATCTAAATTTCACCGACTACATAATATTTATTAGGTACTTTTTACTGTTCAATGAAGTACAAACTTGTATTATTAAATACTAAAGACTAGATACCGAGTCAACGAAATATTGTGAAATATACTTAAGTGATGAAAAAAACACATATATTTGATAAATAGTCCAATAAGGTTGTGTACTTTTTATGTAGTAGGTATGTTTAATAATTGAAGGTTTTACCTGTATAAGCATAATCAATTGTTAGGTAAAGAAATATGGCCAAAATGTTCCTCGACATGTCTTCTTTCAGTGCATATAGAACGTCAAGCTAAAAAGAAACTATTTTTGATTTATAAATCAGTAAATAGTATATTCTGCAATGAGCACAAAATGATGCCCATTTTGCGCGAGTATAAAATTTGCAGTAGGTACCTACGAGCCGAAGGCAATTCATAAGAGAGCAAAATGGTCATTTTGTTGCGAGATGCATACTATACTTTTTCTATGACAACATATCGTTCACGCTTAATACATGCATACATTGCAAAAACTTTGAAAGACTAATGCATTTTGTCACGTTTCTGACGTTTCTTCACATACGTTGGTATATCTGCTTTTTAACAAGTGATTTTTAAATTTGTGAGTGGTTATAATATCATTAAAGTATTTTATTTGAAATCTAATTTTTTTGGATTCTAACCACATTTGAGATATGGATGTACTATTGGAGCTACAAAATTGAATATTTTGCAAGAAGGAACTGATTTCCTTCATTAGAATTGAAAAGTGCAAGAAATAAATTAATGGATAAGTGCTACTATAATAATTATTTAACGCTTACCTTCTATTTCTCTACAAATAAATGTTATTTAACTCAATATTTCTATATAAAGATAAAGAGATACTACATAGTATTAAGTTTACTGAATAATTATTAAAATTGGTTGTGACTAATAATCCACAGTACAGGTTATTATACCTACAAATGTCTTTTATTTAAATTCGAATCAATGATAATAAGAGGTAATCTCCACTAGTGACCTTGTTGGATTTAATAAATACATTTACTTCACTAAATGTAATCTAGAGTGACAGGTTGACATGGGTTGTAATGCACGCTCGTGAGTCACGTTTAAAATGAAATGCAGAAGGTTGTGCAGTGTTGTTCGAAATATTAGGACATTATCTTGTATGACAACTTGTCAATGGTACTAGAGTGATTAAGTTGTCAATTTTAATGCTTCTGTAATTCGCTGGGCTGCTACACCGCGTGTTTCTCTTTTTTTCTATCCGTCCTCCCTAACTAGTTTATAGAATACTTATAGAGCAGTTCAGCACTAAGAACCCATTTTAAGACTACTTTATATTATTATTATCAAGACTGTCTTAAAGCTAGGCGGCCTCGGTAGATTTTCAGGTAGTAGTGCCTCTTCTTTTTTTCGGATAGATGAAAACATGGTCATAATTGTGAATTTTATAGGATATATGGATGATTAGATACAACCGTTTTATGTTTTCTGAGAATATTATGGTCAAGGTTATAAAACTTGTTTTTAATTTAATTATCAATAAAAACGAACATAATGCAGATAATTTCTTCATATTAATGATAAAGTTAGTGTGTTAGCGAAACGCGTCACAATTTTAAAGTTTAAATATTATGTAGATTTTAACAAATTAAATTATTTTATTTCATCATCCAGCATGTCAAAGTTTAAAATAACAGCAGCTCATCTTTTCGAGTAATCTGCTGTTAAATATCATAACCCTTACGGTCGAAAAGTTTTAGTGCGGGTAGATCTCTCAACTCCGGAATCAAAGCAAAGGATTTTCTAGTCTCCTTCAAATATTCCCATTCCAGGATTATATTGTTTGAACAGAAGTTCAGTAATCAAACGTAAAATCGTTTGAGTTTGAAAATAGATCGGGATTATCGATCGTTCGAAATTTATATTTCATCTTTCATAAGGAGATGATTTGATAACAAAGAATGCTCAAAAGCTCAGAATAACCCACTCACACAAAAGCGCCCCTTTTTGAAATCCATAAGAAATACATTGTTGCTAGGGAATGCGATTGCATTATTAATAGTATCGACATCTACCACCTAGTGAAAATAAACTTCTGGAATAACTTACAGTGTGAAATAGATAACTGAACTTGGAAATCATGTATACTGTTCTACTGCTACTGAACAGGAAGACTATGCAACAAAAAAGTGAAGAGATAACCACGTGGAATCATCGCGCTATTCTTAAAAAACAACATAAACGAAATAACAGAGAATCGTTCAAAATAGTTATTTATGAAACAAGTGCATTAAATTATACTTTTGCGCACAAGTTGCGAAAATGCGCAGCAAGTGACTTTTTCGTGACGAATGAGGGTACGCAAAATTGAGAGACTCAGACTCCAATGAAACGATAGCCAAGTTGACTACGCATCGATAGAACAGAAATCTGATGACACATAATTTCGTTCATCTCACGTGCGCATCTTTCATGGTTGAAATTGGACTGTAGAATTAATTATATTCTGTAACTCAAATTATATGCAGAAATCATGTGTGTGAGGTTGTGATATTGACTGCGTACATGCAGAAATCATCGGAAATCATCTGCCAGATAAAAAATTTGAGATTTAAACGTGTATGAATAACTAAATTTGAGAATTTCTATTGGTTTCGAGAAAGGTTAAAAAATAATTCTTTATATACGAGTATTTCAATATCTTTGCAATAAAAACGACCCTTACTTACTGAGATATTTCGATGTGAATTTCATTAACCTGATGGAAGCTCATATTCTCATATTTATCCAAGTGCCAATTGGAATGGAAACGCTTTGAAATACATACACAAAAACCTTTATTGACCCAAACGACCCAAAAATTTGTCTTGTATACCGATTTATCCTCCTTCAGTACCTACCAAATAACCCAACCGCTTTCCGAACACTCTGCTTTTACGGTCGACAAGGTTTTGTGCGGATCGATCTGGAATCAAAGTCGGAGGATTATCTAGTCTCTTTTAAATATCCCTATCTCCGGATTATTTTGTTTGAACTGAAGTTCATGTAATCAAACGTAAAGTCGTTTCAGTTTTCATATATATATCGACGTAAACGATCGTTCTATACTTACATTTCATCTTTTAAATGAAAAAGGTTTGATGAAAACTGTTGCTAAAAGTAAGAGTTTGATATAAATACCCTTTGCTCGAGGCAAATACACCGGAAAATTGATAACTTTCTTTCATAATTTTGGAAATTTTGTTCGTTATTCATGTGCTCCTACTATTTAAAATAATATGAATAATTTCAACAAATATGTAATGTTAAAAAAACACATACATGATTGATTACCCAATGAGAAAAATGATTTTACAAGTGACAAATAGATTGACATGTCTCTCTTTTATAGAAGTCACAGAAACGTCAATTGAAGAAATAACAATATAAATATTCGCGAAAACTTGATAGTGGGCGCAGCATATGTCAAAAATGTCAGTGGAATGGGGAAAACAATGCTAACCCAGATATAACATTGTGATAATCTTCATTTGTTCCAATACAATTACTGAACTGGCGATTTGGTTTGTTTTCCCCATTCCAATTCTGCTCGTTTTCGCGAATACAGGTTGGCAAATCAATTTTGGTAGCTGACGATGCGAGAGAAAGTCATAACTTGACAACGTTGAAACGCAGTTACCGGGATGAGCATGCGACGCATATTCCGCACGCAAAGTTTTAAACGAAACGAAGCTTACGAGTTCTGCCATCAGCAAAGTGAGCTCTTTCAATCTATCCACATACGTCTTTTCTACGGCGCATCTGACGTTGCCAAGCTTCTCACTGCCAAAATTAATTTGCCAATTTGTACATGTTACGTTTCACATAATGGTATTTGTCATACATTTCACTTACGGCTAAGGGTCAAATTTTTACGCAACCATATCGTCAGGTCCGGTGGAAATCTTAGGGAATGTATTTTTTGTACCAAGATGAAATACATTTTAACTCGTTCAATACAATAAGTTTGAAACAACTGATCTCAAAGTATTAGTAAACTAAAATAAGAAATAATAAGGTCTTCAGAATTCACACTAACAAGACAATTAGACATTTTAGTGGCACCAGCAACTGCGAAATACATTTTGGATCTCAAGCATAGATTTAGTTTTTTAACATTTATTCCCAAAAAACGTCAAGCAGAATTTATTCAACACACCTTGTAGTGTATCACTTTATTGAAACAAATCAAAACTAATTAAGGGCATTCACTTACCGGTGGCTTCTTTGTAATGTTTTCGGGATCAACTCTAGTAACTTCCAATCTGGAATTATTGTTGATTAGTCCCATCAGGAACTCGAAACTTCGCTTTTCTCGGACGTTTCTTGGAGTTGAGAATATTTCTCGATCGTTCATAGCTTCATGAGAATCCAGAGGACCCAAATTTTCATCTGATTCTGTGCCATTCCACGGCGACATCGATGGCTTTAGCTCTTCACTACGCTCCTGAAAATAATGAAAATTTTTTTAATTTCATTAAATATTAGATGATTTATAGGTTTAGATTAGACGTTAAGTAAAAATTGAAAACTGGATAAAAAATGGATGTCTTACAAACAGCAGAGATAGCAGTTGATAAATGGTGTTTAATAACATTCAGACATTTGAGACGGATTTAGACCGGATGCACAAGTATAATTTTTTGTGTTAACATAACTTTGATGCATAACTGATGAAAGTTAAACACTGTAGTTGCAAATAAGACGGTTTGTCGTTGTTTTGTCCAGCTCCTAACAGTTAGTTGTAATACACATAACCTTGAATTTCCCAACTTTTAACTTTTATGGATAATGACGTGTCGAAATAGAAAATGCGCCTGCGTGGATTCCATTGCGCTGTATTTTTATTTCCAAATGTCACTGTCATACATGTTAACCTCAAAAGTTTGTCCAGAATCAAGATATAAATATAAAAATATAAATAAGTATTATGTACATACATGCATATTATTATATATTATTGTTAAATTAAACCTGTCAGTATAAGTTTGGAAGAGGGGCTTTTCATTGAGGAAATTGGAAAATTGTATCAATGAAAAAGATAGAACTGTCACTTGTCACTCGATTATGCTTATGAATTAAGAAATGGATAAATGTTAAATCTGTTAAGCACTTTGTGTTAGAGAAGTTGTAATAGTTAGGTATGATTATGCAAATGAAAATATTATGCTTAAGCTGCAGCTTTAGTCGCAGTGGAGTGCCTAATGGAACCAAGTAAGATACAAATCACAAAAACTTAAAAAAAGATCAAAAAAATGTATTTGTATTTAATGTAATTTGCTATAAACGTTTTTCGGATCACTGAAGACTTCTGAATAGAGTATTACAAAAAAAAAAGAGACAACTGAAAGGGGCACTCGAATACAAATAACATAAAGCAAATCAAAATACTTGGAGACCTCTCTGATTTTGCAAATATTCCTATCTCCAGTCTATATAATCACCATCTCCACAATTTGGAATTGTAATATCAATTGTATACGACATTGAATTCAGTTTTCTTTGAAGAAACGGACTTTACCAACATAAAATAGAAAAATATAACGGAACCAAAATTAAATCTGCACACCATACTTCATTACTATTAACAATAATTTCGACATGATAACTTTAATCAGTGCGTCAAAATTTGAGCCTCTCGTTCATCAGCAGCGTCGACTTCATTAGTTCATCAATGCACACCGTTTCTTCATGTCCTCGAGAACAACATTCTAACCTCATTCTATGAAGTGACAATTGACAATTAAGTAGTCTCCAATATACTGTAGAACAAAAGTTAGCTTAAAATTAGTTCATTTTCCATTCTATTTCAGTCAAATACTGACCAAATCGCAGGAAATCGTTGAAAACAGTGAGAAAGCACTTGAAAAGACTAAATAATACACAAATAGACTTCAATATACTGTAGAACAAAAGTTAGCTTGGAATTAGTCCATTTTCTATTCTTTTTCAGTCAAATACTGACCAAATCGCGGGAGATCGTTGAAAACAGTGAAAAAGCACTCCAAAGAACTAAATAATGCACGAATTGACTTCAATATACTGTAGAACAAAAGTTAGCTTGAAATTAGTCCATTTTCTTTTTTATTTCAGTCAAATACTGACCAAATCGCAGGAGATCGTTGAAAACAGTTAGAAATTACTCAAGAAGACTAAATAATGCTCAAATTAGAAAACAGTTTCAATAGTTGTTCAGTTCTAAAAATGGTTAAAAGGCTTCACACTGAATTCTATACACTATTTTAAACAATCAATATAACCAAATACACATTATAAATACAAAATCTCTCTATTTTCGATTTACCACTGTTAGAAAACCTTGTGGTGAAAATTAACTATTACTGTTTTCCTAACAAATATTATCAGATGGCTGCTAGCTTTTGTGCCACTTAATCCGTATTTGTTAGACGTTCAGTTTGGAAGCTTCTTTTTCAAAATCTGGTGTCAATCAATTCCATCTCTCAATCAAGACGTTGAAAATTGCCCAGATTACAATTTTATCCTAGGAATGGAATAAGAGTAAATTGGAAGGCTTTAAAAAAGCGAAGGTCTTGAATAGCGATGACCCGAAACATATTGTAGATTGCGTCGATAGCATACTGATCCTGCACATTGAAGCTCTAATTTAACTTCCAAGTCTTTTCATGTAAAGTTTATTATCAAGACGTTGAATTAAATAAAAAAATAATAGTTATAGCGTGAATACGTCTAGAGTTCAACCAGAAAACATAGAAGGAAATATAGATAAATTTTGTTCAAGTGCCTGCTGTTCCATTCGAAAACTGATTTTTCAACGACTGTGGAATTAATTTAAATTTAATTTGATTTTTACTAAGAATTTCAGGGGTAATAAAATAGTAATTAAGTCGATATGAAACATTAAATAGCTAGGGATTGCAATTAAGATTCTATAACTAGAAATTATGTTTAGTTCATGACAGTTTCATTACTTCTTATTTATGAATAGGACCCATTTACTAAAATAATGACTATAATAAACTATATTATTTTTCCATTTGGCACCAAATATACATATTATTTCGTTATATTAGCTGTTAAAACGAGATAAAACAAACAACTCGAATAAAATCTCCCAATTATCTCGACACTATATATATCTTCACGCTATGCTACGCGCATTTCGATCACAAAGTTATCTTAAGAGTCTGAAGGTGAACTAACACTATGGTGATTCGTATAAGTTTTGAGTTTAATATAATTTAAAGAAAATAAATGAGTGATTAAAGCAATTTTTGGAGTCTAGCACATTCGTGAGCTTTTTCTTTCTCTCTTGGCAAGGGCAGATTCCTGAAAGAATTCCTTGTAATCAGAGATTAAAATTATGTTTTATTCATCCACATTCATTTCTCTGCCCAATATTTTTCTTATCCTTTCTCGTATTCGATAGGTTTCCTTCCAGGACCTCCTTATATATGCTTTCCAGTCGGTATTTCGGAGATTGTGATATTTTTCAGAGGCAATATAACCATTAATTTCAAAGGTTATTTGTTTGATTTGATCAGCTCTTCGCGTTAGACACAGAACAGAAAATATTGTATCATTGTAGCAATACTACTAAAGGATCCATGGTAGGATGTTCTGTCAAGGAATGATATCTGAGAATTTCGCGATCCAAGAAAACTTTATGGACATTAAATTATTATAAGTTATAAGTTTAAAAATTTGATGTCTTCTACCCATACGGTTATTGAAATGAGAACTTTCTCGCGAGACATCTGTCTCTTAAAGATGTTACAGAAGAAAAAGAAAATCTGAGCAAGTAAACAGCAACTGAAAGGTGAAGTGAAAATGTAACTTTTCTTGAAGAAAATTCCATTTAAATTTAATAAATTTTCTTGGTATTCGGTGAAAAGTTATGGTTAAAATGTAAACAAAATATCTGTACCTATATTAATTTGTATTCAATCTTCATACGCTCTTCCCCTATTGTTTGTGTTGCAAATTATGTGTTAGTGTAGAAGTGTTTACGTTTAAAATAGAAGTAAACAAAGCACGTATAATACTTGTCGATCATGAACGAAACGAACTAAAAATATTTTTTTAAGCATTTAGGGAACGCATATCATTTTCTGCAGTCTCCAATCTGTTCTACTCGGATCATTTTGTTATTGATCTGTCAATAGCAAACATTTTATTGCGATTGAAAACGTTTGAAACAAAAATTGTCCCAAAATGGGTAATATTGTCACAGAGCAAAACTGTTTTTGAAGCATTATTTTTTTGATAGGAAAATGTAACATGCTTCAGATATAAAAAGAAAAGGGTCAAGTTTCGTTTAGCCGAAATCTGTTGAAAAAGAAAAAAATATTTTTGTCATTTGGGTACCTCAGGCAGTATATTACTGAAAAAATTTTACCGCAAAAATGCGTTGTTGCCATTTTTTGAATGTTTAGAAGTAACGAAATGAGATACATGAAAAATTAATGTTATCTCATATTGTAGACTTATTTTTAAGCACCGATATGAAAATGAAAATGTGCGGAAATGCGTTCCTTCACCACTATGCAGTGATACTCTTCTCAACCTTTGACACAGATCAATGAATAATATCTATTCTTATCAACTTAATATCGCTATGGTCAATAAAAAATACGAAAATTTGGTAAAAATTGTCAACAAAGCAAAAAAAAACGATAATCCATACCACCCTTATGATAAATTTCCGCGGAAAAAGTAATATAGAAAAATTATAGCAAATTATTAATCAAACAAAAATATGTAGTTTTTATCTTCCTATCACATTTCGGCTTTTCTATACCCGGAAAAATCAATGAAAATTATTGTGATAAAAATACATTTTCGAATAAAAATTAGTTCGGGTCGTTATATTGAATGTTTTTGCATCATTCTATAATGAAAAAAATATTAAAAACACCGTAAAGTTTCGAATTTTAGTTATAAATAGAAAAATTAAAATTTCGAGTTTTCTCAGAAACGAAGGATTTCCGCGGCAGAATTAAATTATGTAGTGCTAGCTTTCTTATATAGAATAATCCTATTAGCCAATATTCTATGTAACTGATTTCGGCTAAACGAAATTTGAACCAAATAAAAAACTAATTTACCGTTGGCAAAGCCAGCGACCGTGAAAACGTCTACGCATATCTGTTGGCATTCATTCAGTTTTGTCCACTATTTTTCAACGCACGTGCTATCTGGTAGACAGTCTGCATCACAACTGAAACCGCAAGTGGCCAGCGGATGGCATAGTGTGGACGATACTTAAGAGTAGTTTTTTACGTTGATTTGTATAGTCTCGTTCTTTTATTTTCCAAAAGTATCTTGTAATATAGAACATGGACAACTACTTATAGATTTTTAATGCTAACGCGTTAAAAATTTTTGATGCGTCGATCGTTCTGAATACTAACTCTTCATCTCCTTCAAATTTCAATTATACTAAGTATCCACTCGAAAAAAATAGATACGGCTTTATAATGCTGACCACTGCATGTTTGCCCTATCAATAATTAATCTTTTAACACTTATCTCGTATATATCAGAAGTAGGTACATACTTAAACCATAACCCATTCGGAAATTCAATACAGCAGTCTTTGAAAGGATAGTAAGGCACAAATTTATGTAAATTTCAGAGCCCTTCAGCTATAAATATCTTTACTCCATCTATCTGATTAGAGTTAACTAATGAAAATTGATTATTCTCGTAACAACGAATCTCACCCGTTGAATTTTCGATAATCTATCATGGTCTTGTTGTCTTGAATACGGTGGTTCAGTTGCACCAATTTTGAGCCGTTTAACCAGCTTAAGATTGTTTATTTAGTTTTTAATTCAAACTAGAAAAAGATTGACAGGTTTTAAATTTAAATTGCTATAGATTAGAGATTGGAATGGAGAAGTTTCGAAAACATTCTGTCTGAAATTAGTTAATGGACGAGTTTAAAGAATGATGACTGCATTCAACGATGGCTGATAGATGAGAAATTTTGTGCTGTACGGAGTCAAACCGTACGATGAGTAATCGGAAAATGATCAATTGGACGCTATTTTTTCCATTGGGAGATAAATGCGATTAGTTGATTGGTTATTGCGATGAACGATTTGTTTATTGTTTGAATTTCAACAATCAAAACTTTTTCATTATACCTCCGCTCGCTTGAAAAAGCTACTGTGTTAGCGAAACGCGTCACGAATGTATGTTGAACCTAGTTCAAATTTAAGTTGAATATAACAAAACCATGGTCTTTTGATCGATTTGACCTTCAGCTGGTAAGACTTTCCGATTGAAATTCCGTTTATTTCTATTTAAAAACGTATATATAGTAAAATGACCATATTAATTATTTTTTTTTAATTTGGTGAGAGCGCACGGGATACTCAATTTTCTGTAATATTACAAAGCTCTTACTATTTACTTTGAATATAACAGAACCATAGTCCTCTGGTCGACCTGACCTTCAGTTGGTATAATTTTCAGATTAAAATTCTGTTTATTTCTGCTTAAAAACGTATACATATAGTAGAATGACCATATTGCATTTTTAAAAATTTGGTGAGAGCGCACGGGATACTCAATTTTCTGTAATATTTCAAAGTTCTTCCAATTTACGTTAAATATAACAAGACCATAATGCTTTGGTCGATCCGACCTTGAGCTAGTATGGTTTTTAGATTGAAATTCTGTTTATTTCTGTTTAAAAACGTATATATAGTGAAATGACCATATCCAATTTTTGAAGATTTCGTAAGAGCGCAAGGGATACTCAATTTTTTGCAATATTTCAAAGTTCTTCCAATTTAAGATAAGTATAACAAAACCATAGTCTTTTGATCGATACGACCTTCACCTAGTGTGCCTATCAGATTGAAATTTCGTTTATTTCTGAGTAAAAACGTTTATTCTGTTTGAACATTTAACAATTTAAACAGTGTTTTAGTTTGAAATTTTGGATGTATGAATGAATATTGCATCTAATTCAAATATAATGAAGATTTAAACTAATTAAATTGTCTTTTCAACTACTAGCTGTGGAGTTGACAATTATTACTTCTTCTAGCCACCTGAGAAGTTGAGCCTATTAGTGGTCAATAATAGACACATCCAAATATTTTAAGAATTCAAGAACAAAAACTTGTGCAATATAATTTTGTATACACAGGAGACTTTCTTCAACGTATTTGCTGCTAGAAATTACCTATCATAATAAAATTATTTGAATTTAAAATGCGATTAGTTTAAAATTCGCGCTCAACCAAAAATGACTGATAACATGAGGAGTATACGTTCATAATCTCGTGTTGCGTTTGTGAGCGTTGTGGTGTATAACTCTTACACTCAAAGAGTTGATGTTGTGAATGTAATACAGCTGTGAGATTTTAGGATTGAAATAGTGTATAATTATTTTCAATTTTTGTCTCAAATTTGGAAAAAAATATATACACCACGGTGTTAAAGACATTCATAAACTTCGCACCTTATTTCCATTTAATTTTGGAGCTCGGTTAATAATAATAGTCCACACAACCTTGGTGTACAATACACTATTCATTTATTCAAATCTATTTCTCGACGTAATCAACCGATATGATCGGTCATGGATGAATTTATAAACGACCTACAGGTTGTCTATCTATAAAGTTTGTAAAAACTTCCTTCAACTTTGCTTTTATCAAAAGCTTGAGTAATGACGCGATCCATTCGGTACAGGGCTTAGCGTTAAACGCCTTTTTATGCGGAATTTGAGATGATGCCTTATTATGGTGCGTTATCCTTTCCCTAGCATATTCTCTTTTATGTAAAATGAGTGAAAGCAAAGTAATCTGCGTCTTGTGTTTTGAAAATCGACGTACAAAAAATTCCGTGGCGTTTGGAACAGCTGCTTGAATAAAAAGAGCAAAAAACAAGTGTCAAGTATCCATTTTTCCCCACAAAATTGGGGTTATGTCAAGGAAGAACTGATAATGAAATGTTCACTATCTCACTTTTTAGAGATTAATGTTTAATCGAAATTTGTCAAAAACTAGTAAACATTATTCACATTTTACTTGAACTTGTGTGTGTCTACAACATTTTCTGACTCTTTTTGTCTGTTAATAAATATATGAACTGAATAATTGTTAATTAGAAAAAATAAATTTCATAAAACACAAATATATTCCAATTATTATCTGGCATAATTGAGATAATACCAAAACTTTCACATACTTGGAAATACCCGATATTGAGTGATAAAGCCGAGCGTAAGGGCGGTGGACATTATCGCTTCATCGACAAAGACATAGCTGCAATTCCATTTTATATTGTACAATAGAATTTCTGTTCATTGTCTACTGCTGTTCTATAGAAATAACATTCATTTGATTACAAAGCACAATGTCTATCCTAATGGAAAGAGTGAAATACAATCAATTGAGCTCGTTTTAAAAATTCAACATAAATTATTCTATCTATAGATACCTACAAGGAGCTCTTGCTTGAACGGATCTAAAATGACTGGAGAAGGTCAAGAGAAACCACAATGTCACCTCATATTGAAATAAAAGAAAATGAAATAATCGTGGAGAAGATCTCACCTTTGAAAAATCTGCACTGTCGCCTGAGTAGCACCTCAAGAAGCAAGTGGATCAAGAAGCATGAAGCAATTGACAGCCAGGCAGCTTAAATACCCAAAAGGTAGGTAGCATCCATCATTTTCTATATACTTTTACTTCAATACTCACCATTATAATACATTATATAATATACTTATTTGACTTATATACATGTACAAGAGCAAGTTTTGTTAATAAAAAGTATTATAACATTATATGCTTCATCATTTTCCACTCAATCCTGAAACTATTACAAATAATTAGTAGAAACAAAATGTCTGGGAGATACTATAACCTTACCTCACAACATTTGTTATAATTTGTCAACTAATCGTCTTTTTATTATTATTTATTTAGAAATTCATTTTCGACAACCAAGACATATTTTTATTTCTTTTTTTTCTCTGCAGAGGACATAAAGGACGTCCATTACTGCAAAAGATCTTTAATTTCCTTTTGAAGGGTCGGAAAATGAGGACTACGGATATTTTCATTCATTTCTTCGATATCCTATTTGTAAATAAAATATAAATTCACCTTTAAATTGAGAGAACCTTCGTTTGGAATGACTTTGGTAAGATAAAACTGTTATATCGAATTTTGCAGGCTTATATTTATTTTTAGAATATACAAGTGCTTCGAATCCATTCGCCAGACGCATTTATCCACGGGAAAAGATAGAAATAATATTTACTCTGTAAAAGAACAAGATTGATTCAGATAAATATGAGAATTCAGTCTATCTATATTATAAAAATCGAATCCTCCGTTACTTGCGTATCGGCTGTGTGTTGTTCAAGACATTTCATAATCCCGCAGGAAGATAATATTTTGATTCCTGTGAAAGAACAGACCATGTACCCCGTAATTCTATACGGACAAATCCCAACAAGACATTTATCGTTTGTCATTTTCATTGAAAAAGTGAAACCAGAAGTGACTATTGAATAGTTTTCAATTATATTCGGCACTTAACCTTCACATTTCTTCCCAAAGTTACAATTTCTACCTATTAAACCATTCGTTCCATTGGAACTGTTTGTATAACGCATTAAACTGGATCGTTACAGGTGATGTTGATAATTTTAAACTGCGAGAAAAGAAAGAAAATAGATTAGACGCGACCACACTACGTCTCCAAGCGCATTATGCTAATTCTTCTATCCGCATAGAATTGAAAGTTAACTTCTTTTGTCTTCCGAGGAAAGTTGTCAAACTATTTGAATTTTTATGTTCCGGTCTTAGGTTGAAGTGGAACGTTTTACGACAAGCACACTTATACCCGAGGGACCGATAGCGACTACCATAATAAAACTCACAATAATCAACCATAAAAGAATGAACAAAAAGTATACTTCTCTCATGTGTTACTTTGATTTTGAAATACGTTTTTTATGGTCACAGTTTGGAATTGTCCGAAATTTATTCCGAAACTTTAGATTATATGACTGAAATAAACTAACTTTTGAAATAAAATTTACTAGCTAAAAATAATCTTTACACTAAATCTAGAAAAATGAATAAAATAAAATGGAGCTACGCTTGGTTTGTAACAAAAAATTAGATTCACTTCTCTCATGTAGACTCCATTTCACATGAAAAGAAGCCACGTGAAGTTTGCCAATTGTCAAAAATAGAATCAAAATCGGATTTGTTCACCTATGTCGCCTCGTAATGACAGATTTATGCCCCTCGAACTATTTCCACATCTTTAATATTCCAATTTTGAGTAAACCTACAAAATGTGGAAACTTTTCGCTATATAGGTACTGATTTGACGTCGAATGTCAATATTACAACATGGTGCTGGTTTTGACAAGTTTGCGCATACGACTGGAATTTTAAGTGGCTTCTTATCACGTGAGAAAATATATTTTTGCATTTTAGATTTTTATTTCTGCGATGTCTTCTTGTAATTTAAATAAATCCACCACATTATTTAATTGAGGCCCGGTTTATCAATAGCAATTTATCCGTCAGTTAAGGCTTAACTACCAGTTATTTTGGAAAGGTCAGTTTATCAACAACAGGATAACTTTATCCGGCAGATAAAATGTCAAATATTTATCTGTCAGTTTCAACTGGCGGTTAGGTCGATATCTGGAGGTTAAGGTCTATCTATGGGTCTATCACATAAGCTCAATTTATTCGGTAGAGTTGTTTTGATTACATGTGGTGTTGCTCACGTTACAGAAGTCTCCAGATATATAATGTTAAGAATTTTCCTGTTGCATAAAACCTGAATGTGAGAAGAACAGTATAAGGCCAATAGACCGGCCTTATACTACACTGTTATTCGTAAAAATCTTGCATGAAAATACTGGTCAACCCACTCTTCGAAGTTGTCCACTATTTCCCTAACTGTATAAGGCCTTCTTTCGTACTCAAGAATTTGCACAATATCCTCGTACTCGTCGCCATCCAGAATATTATCATTCAGAAAATTCATATTTATCAACAACTAAAAGCTCTTCAAGAAAGAAAAACAAAAACAAATAAACCTTTGAATAAACATTCAACAATAACCTAGAAAAAATATCAATTGATGTGACATGACCTTGTTCTTGTATTAACCAATGAGATAGCTTACATTCATTCGTCAGCACTGCCAACTTTCATTATCTGTCAGTTAACAGACTAGAGAATAAAAACAAGTTGATAAACCGGTTCCTAGTGAACTGGAATTTTATCTGCTAGTTACTTTTATCCGACGGATACTTAACTGATGAATAATATTGGTTATTGATAAACCGGGCCTCAGTCTTTTTGATATTTAATTTTGATCTTTTCTAATGCAAATAAGTATGGGTAGTGAACAAATTCTATTTGAACATTTGCTTAGTTTTTTGATGCTGTATGTAAGGTAAGCAGAAGTTAGTTATTTTTTGATCATTGAGTAAAATAAGTTTGAAAAAATTATATTTTTATAAATTTTGTATTATTTAAAAAAATTATTGTCTTTAAAACGATCCAAGGTACGACTAGCATCGACGTTGGTCCATACTTTGCTTGAAGTTGTCTTAATTTACAAATTTTCTCGATTAAAGATAGGATAAACTCAAACGATGTTTATATAGAAATTTTTAAAAATTTGGTGAGAGCGCAGGGATACAAAACTATTTGCGATATTTCAGATTCCTTCCAATTTAAATAGGATCTAAGGAAAGCATAGTCCCTTGATCGATATCACTTTCAACAAGTGTGTCTATTAGATTGAAATTTCGTTTATTTCTGTTTGAAAACATATATGGTAAAATGACTATATTAAATTTTTGAAAGTTTGGCGAGAGCGCACGGGATACTCAATTTTTTGTAACATTTCAAAGTTCTTCCAGTTTAAGTTGAATATAGCAGAACCAAAGTCCTTCAATGAATCCAATCTTCAGCTGGTATAACTATCAGATTGAAATTCCGTTTATTTCTGTTTAAAAACGTATATATAGTAAAGTGACCATACTGAATTTTTGAAAATTTGGTGAGAGCGCACGGGATACTCAATTTTTCGCAATATTTCAAAGCTCTTCCAATTTAAGTTGAATATAACAAAACCATACTCCTTTGAACGATCCGACCTCCAGCTGGTATCACTATGTAATTGATATTCCGTTTATTCTGTTCAAAAACTTATATTCTATTTAAACATCTAACAATTTAAACTGGTGTTTGAAAGCTCTAAGGCCGGGAAACATTACTCTGATGGGTTGTGTTTTGAATCGTTATGATGAGTTACGATCTGACGTGTTAGGAACACATTGATTTGACGTGTTGTGGTGCGTTATGATGTGATGAATTATGTCGATGGGTTACGCAGAGGCTGTTTTTAATCGCAGCTTAGCAGATCTGGGTCTCAATGTGAAATCGATGAATAAAGGGATCTATACAGTCCGTTGAGCAAATATACAGTGCGAAGAATCATCTTTGGTTGCATGAAGTTTAAGCCAGAGTGCATAAGCGACAATGTTTTGCAAAAAAAAGGTCTTTAACAGGATGCCATGTGTCTGTTGTCGTTTACATCAAAAGTAGTGTAAGAAGGATAGTTTAAGATATTAATGATTGGGATGATGCCAGGCATTTTGAACATCCACTTCATTGAAATCCATGGTTTTTTTCAGTAAATTAGAGAAAGCTAATTAGGGAAAAGATCCTTATTTTCCATCTTAGTTGCAAAATATAAACATAATTCTTGTTTCGTATATTTTCAAGCTGTTTTTCAAATGAATTAAAGATGGTCTGTATATTCGTTATAAGATTTATCCATCAAATATTCATGTTTCTTTGATGTACTTTTCTTTATTATTTCATCCAAGAAAAACAACCTATAGGATTATATTTCAAAAGGCTATTTCACAAAAATACAACAAAAGTTTCCTTATTAAAAAAGAAATTCGACTCCGTACTCAAAATACTCCGACCGGGATTGAATTTAAGTGAAATGAAATGGCCAACAAAAGGTAAAATTTCATTGCTTTTAATGTTAGTGAAAGTAATCGACGAATCCTGAAAATTTTATTTCAAGAGAATATTTTTTCTTTATAACAAAAAACAATCAAATTAACTCAATTACCATGCGTACCGGTGGTCTCTTGAATGAATAAAGAGAAGCTCTAAGGAGTGGAAATGGCCTTTTTATCAGCAAATTATCTACTTGGATGAAAGGACTGGAAAGTAAAAGGGATTGACATTATTAACGAACATTCCAGAAGGCAGACAGTTGTAAAATTTAAATATACCTCGGATGCAGCTCAAACATTCCAATATTTATTTAACAAACAAGTGTATAGAAAGAGGTTATATTAAAAATCGAGATATTTTAACGCGTATCAAAGCCAGTGAGTGATAGTTGAGATTGTTAATCGCCATTTTAATACTCGTGTTAGTTACAAAACAACTTTTTAGTCAACAATATTTGAAAGCTTACAAAAATACATACATTTCTCCGAGTTCTATCTCGTCCAACTGATGAAAAAGATAAATATTTTATTAAAATTTGAATGATATACATGTAGTATTTTTTTTTCATACGGATCAGTATTATTAAAAAAAATTTAACACATTTCTCATAAAATTCAACGAAATATGGCTGCATATTTGAAAATGTACGTAATTATGTAAAACAAATAAAAAGTTTTTTCCCTGACTTCGCTGGTTTTTTAAATCCACTTTGTTATTTTAAAATTACTGACGAGATTCTAAATGAGTCCGCTTTTTGTATGATTCATACGCTCCGCTTTTGAGCAATTTCGTTGAAACAGTATGTTACACATATTAGCATGCCACATTTTTCTTCATTTGTTAATTGCACCGAAGTTTTTTCAAAAACACATTATCTAACTGACAAAAATGTATGCTAGTGCCCGCTAGTGGAAAACCAGATAAAATAATATCCCAGTAAATGAAATGTTTTCTATTCTCATATATATATATTTTTTGTTTAAAGTATTTTTGTTGACAAAACTTTGAAATAATATTTATTTTTCAAGAATAATGTTCAATGTTTAATTATATACACGAACAGGTCCGTTCTCGAAAATTTCTTGCTGATAATCCACAAAACAATAAGAAACTAAAGTTTTTAATAAGAAAACCTTTGAAAACAAATGAAGACAGTACCTCATAATGACTGAGAAAATAGAGGTCTGATTTGAAAACTGATCAAAATTTATCGCAATTTTAGCGGAGCTTTGGAAATGGATTAAGACATATTGCTATCTTCTTTGTTTGTAAGACATTCGAGCAGTGCAAGAACACTGTGAGGCAAATTTTGCCGGATTTCAACCAGGGATTTGCCCCTTTTACAACCAAAAAATGTCCCTTTGTCGCTACATCACATTAAACTAGGACTAATGAAAAAATGTATGAAGGTTGTGGATAAAGAGGGTGAAGTATTAAATACCTATAAGACAAGTGACGACAAATTGACGACAAACTGAAGGAGGGTATTTTTATTGGGCCACAAATTAGAAAGTTGCTGTACGATATTAATTTTATAAAAAAGGTCTACGCAAAAACTTATATAGCTTGGAACTTAATCGTAAATGTAGTGAGGAGATTTTTTGGCAAAAATATGGATGAAAACTACGAACAGTTAGTTGAAGAACGTTTAGAATCCTATAAATCAGGATTTTCGGTGTAAAATATAATACGTATTCAATATTTTCCACATTTCAGCCGAAACGAGAATTTTTCAATTTGTATTATTTATTATTGTTGTTGAGAAAGATGATACAAGAATCAGATAAAGCTTTTTATTTTCATAATAAAAACGGATTCAAACGAATTTTGAATTCAAAGCATGTTCGTAGAAACTTCGAAAGACGACACTGTACATTGAATTCATATTTATAGCAGATGAATAGAGCCCATGAATCATTTTGTTCGAATGGTTTGCGTCGCATTTTTCCTCTTATTTTAGTTGGAATCGTGCCGAAAACAGAAAATAATCATGTCGATCAGATGCAGCTAAGTGCTTCCTTGGGACGTGATCGCAGATTCAATCTGCAACTAGTTTCAAATTTCATTCTGGTATCCTGTTAATCGATTTACTTCCAAAGTTTCGTTTTTATTGGCAAACTTTCCCAGCTGAATGAGATGTTACTTTTGAAATTAAAGAAACTTATAACGGTGGATTTTTTTATATCCCTTACTAAGGAACAGCGATGGAATAATTTTGTTCGTTGAATATATTTTTGTATTTCAAATACTTATTTACTTGAAAACTTTCTTTAACTGAGGAATTCATATAATCCAGCACCCTGTAATTTCCGACAAGGGTTGATGCTTGTTTTCCCTAATTGACAAGGTGTCACTAACAAGTCTTATCGGTTTTCCGTCAGAGAAAAAAAGGATATTGTGTGTCATCATTGATGGAAGGGTGAATTTAACACGTTTCTTGATACTGTACCTACTATTGAAATTTTGATCGTAACATCTCAACGTAGCGTGGTAAATTCATTTTGAAAATTAATCTTTTTGGAAAGCTGAAAATTTGAGGAATGATCTGTCTATGTCGATATTATCAAGTAAGAAATGTGTACATGCTCATTACGAACGCGTCTGGAATGGGATTTATTCACAAGATTATTTTTTTGACGTTTCTTAAAACCAATGAAATGCTTCTTTATTTGTTACAAGGGTAAGTTTAAACCAATTATGTCATTATTATAGTGGGAATTATTCTCGGAATAATCACTGTGGCTTTCATTTGTCTAGCAAGTGTCAGATAGTTGTCAAAATAATTACCTAATTGTGTCAAAGCGATAAATAAAATGGGTGGAAATTATCATCGATTTAGTACCTTTTCTGATGCAGAAATAACGAAAAATATTTCAGAAACTACTTCGAAAAATACTCTAATGAGTAATCAGTCAGTTCAAACTTGTTGCCATTGGGACTATTGCCTGGCAACAATCTTTTTTCAAAACAAACTTCACTTAATTTCAATTCTATTCCTTATCAATCTAATTTTGTCGAATGTAGACCATTTCAGTAAAACGTGAACACAGATCGGCCATATTGTTGTGGGTCCTCACGTCATATTATATTCAGTTTTCATTGTTAACTAGTAAATAACATATCAAAGTAAGACTTTAATTAGAAATAAGTTTTGAAGTGTTGTTAAGTGTGGAATGCGGAGAGCAAGAGATGAAGGTATTACATTTACGTTGTTTTACAAGGTAAGTCTGACAATCAACTGATACACAAGAATGTCAAAACACACAAATTTCAACTGATTAGTGGATCAAGCCCAAAATGGTCCTGTCAAAATCAGGTGGTCTGGAATAGTCTATTGGGAATGTGATTGGTTAGAATTCATGTGAGAACAAAAGGAATCGCTCTGGAAATAAAACCAAAACTTTGAATTGAAAAATATAATCCTTTATTGAGGACCACAATGTAGATAGTCTGAATAATAATAAAATCTAGAAAAATAAGATATCTGCCTAAAAACAATAAACGTTATTGGGAGGAAGCGGTTCAAAAACGATTCAAATTAATTTCGGTTAAACTTCACCCCAATGAGATTTCTGTATAAAAAATGATGAGCAAAAGTGTTGAGGAAACTAAAAAAACACGATCTCTGCTAGGAAAATACAGGATGTTATCAAGAAAAGTAATATATGAACACATTATTGCCAATTGCAAATTTAAGCCCACGATTTTTGTTGCTTTTTATTACTCAATATAAAATTGGTATTCCGACCAACTGGATCATTCTTGTATCAGTTTTTGTTTGTAGCCCCATTATTGGTAGAATTTGAAGTTGAAAAGGATCGGTCTCAATTGAGGTTTCTTCCTTTCCCACTTTCCTACTGCGCTTAAACAAAAATTTCCGAGAGTTTTCACCAACCACTTCAATTTTTCAAAAGATGTGAAGGTCTGCCTTCTATTCTACGAAATGGATTGAAACTTTTTTCCCTTAGAATTTTTCGCTATCCTTGCACCCAAAATTGATTGATTTTCCTATAGTATACAAAGTAGTACGTAGTCTTGGCGACTTATTACAGTCATTACAAAAGGCAGTTTATTGACCTCAGATGAATGCTTCGGATTTTTTTGTATTTTTCACATTTCATTCAAAGAAATTATGTTTTTCCAACATAACGTCAGGAAATTCAAATTTTCTGATTATGACATTTGCAGTGACTTTGCTAGGTGGCGAACCAAAACACTGCAATCGATCAAAGAGTGAAATGTAGTACCTAAGACATGTTTTTTGTATAATTCTAGCTCTACATAAAAACCAAAATACATCTCATATCAATACAAAATATTATTGAAAATCGTGAATATATAAAGGGGGTTTCTAAAGTGAACATATTTTCACAAGCACAAATATAGAATGAAAATATGTAAATATAAAAGAAATATCACGTAATGCATATATTGCTTAGACAGACTGTTTTATCATTCTACTAACGTAATTCTTTGTCCGTTCAAAATGCAGAACAGAAAATCTGTGCCGAGATATTTCATAGCTTAGATTTAAAATAGTATCATTTATTTTGTGTTGGTGGTGAGTATATCTGGCTGTTATATATAGGAAAGACAGATAGCGTGCGATGTCAGCCTTATTTTGAATATTCATTGTTTCTATTAAATCCCGTTTACAAAAGTTATATGGACTAAATTTGACGTGAATAATATACTGGAGTGTATGGGAATTAACGTGAAATTTTGTAAAATCATTGCTTTCTCTATTGAATTTGTATATTCCATTCAAAGTTGTTTTGTGGATGTAATATTTTGTTTGTAACTACAGAGTGAGTTTGTGGAAGGTCTTAATTATCATGGGATTGATTTTAAATAAGATTTGGTACTTGAAACTTTTTTTAAATTCAATAAACTTTGAGCTCCCTAAAATCTGAAAAGAAAACTAAAACATTTTACATGTAATATCATTATTGCGCTGTTTTTTGGAACACGACGGTGTACTTTACTTCATTATTCGAGATACTACAATAAGATCAGCCCTATATAAAACACTCACAAACCAAATTTAAAAAAAAAACGTATAAGCCCTTTCTGAAATGATTGAACTGTTCCATACTAAAACCTTCGTATGTATAATTCATTAAAAGCATACGTCAAAGATCAATAGAATCCAAAAGCAGCTGCGTAACCCCAACGACATAACATGAAAAAAATGCAGATATTTCAAAATTGGATTCAACATTTTTCCTTTTTTCCTCTGTGTATTATTTTTATTTATTCCGAAATGTTTTTATGTGATCAAAGATTGATGGGATGGCTATTCCTCACTTCAAAGGAGAATACTCGGATGTTCCTCAACCAACTTTGTCTTTGATGTTTTTTTCGAATTGTTCTCGTGACCTTTAAACTTTTTCCGCTATCTCCCCAGAGATTATGAGACAAAGCCAAAAGCTCATAATGTTATCACCAACTATAAGAATTAAAAACTGTATGCCATGACATGGATGCTACGTTTAATCCTCTGTATATATTATTTTCTACTTTCTTTTACAGATTAGTCAAATTTAGGTGAAAGGAGAGGCACTTTCGTGGAAATCTTCTCCTACAAATTGCGTAGGAATCTTTTCACATGCAATATTTCTCTAGGTTGCTGCATTACCAAATAGGTAATGTTACAAAACCAAAGAACAATTCTCAGACCTACCATAACTAGAATACAGCATACAACTGACATATGGCCAGCTCTTCAAATCTCCTCTGCAGATAACATAATACTCTATCTTATGTAGTGTTCGAAAGTGATTAAAAGCCTTGGCAAGATAAAGATAATGGTATAGAGGCAAACCATTATCGGAAGCTAGAGTCCAAATAGTACTAGAGGTGCTAGTTTTCCATCTATATGTGTTCTCCTGCGAAATTTGTCCAAAATCAGTAGCAGAAGTCAAAAATCAAACTTATGTATCTTAAGGTTTTCAATTATCACTTGGAATAATCAATTTCTGGTCACTCTCCACTTTTCCACCACCCCTACTGTCTTATCCGCAACTTATTTTGTTGACTTCAGTTGTAGCTGATTTGGAGAGAATCGGTACTGTATATCTTCAGTCACTAAAACACGCAAGATAGTATGAAGTATATTGGTGAACGTTTTAGTGTGAGTTGTCTTCTTCATTTATAGATAAAATTGTGAGAAATCCTCTCTGCCGATTGAAGGTTATCATTGAACAGGATGTGATACGTGAGCAGAAAGTTTTAATAGTACGAAAAATCGTGTACATGGCTAGTTCGGAAGGTATTATCATAAAAAGTGAATGAAAACCATAGAGCATCTCAGATCTAAGTTAAGAGATCAGATTGAAGTTAAAATGATTCAGAGATCGCTTTAAAATATTGTACAGCACATATGAGAGGAAGTGTAAACGAAAATTCAACCGTTAAGATATTTACAAGTTCCTCTATTTATTCAGGACTTTATTTTCAGTATCTATGAGATTCTTGTTTCACAGAATCAATACCTTGTTTATATCCAGAGATGCATGTATTGTGTTGGGTGTTAGCGAGTGTCCTCTATCAAAGGATGTAGTGTTATTTATGTGGATGTGCTGCTTGTAAGCCCTTAATTGTTCTGTGTTTCTGATTTCGACATTTCTAAGCGTTAGTAGTTAGTCTACAGTGTGTTAAATTTCGACAATTTTTTTCGATTCTAGAATAATTTTATTCTTGATATTTATACGATCTATCATCATAAAAAATATAATCAACTGTGAATGGACCATATTGTTCTTGCCTAGTTTATTTGTTCAGATATTCCATACCATTTGGAAACTGATTGAACAAGAGCTCAGTGCTTTTATAGCTGCTTGACTATCCGTAATTATAATAATCCTTTGCCTTTAATATACTTCACCAATAATGAACTGATCACACTATCCTATGGCAAGAATTTCTCCTTGAAATATACTTGGTGAATTTCCCAAAGTCTTGGAGTGTTTAGTTTCTGCCCCATAGACTCCTATCCCAGTTCCTTTTATGGCTTTTGAGCCATCTGTGTACCACTAAATGGAATTCTTTCAAGGCCGGTAATGGTCTTTGGATCCCATTTTCCCTTTTATTGTTCTATTTCGTTTTTAATTTCTTTGAGAACTAAGCTTCTTCATCAAACACTCTTTTATCACGTCCCAGATTTTGTGATATTCCATAGAATTTTTTCGATGATATTTTCCCGATCTATATTTTCCAGGATTCATGTTAACCGGACTAGTCCAGATTTCCCTTTTTGATGTCTAGAGGAGTCGTTAATACATTCGCAAATATGAATAACATGTTTATTAATCCCTTCAATTCTCATATCTATTGACTTTGTCGGTATTGTTTGTTTTAACCATTACTAAGCATTTTAATAATCTTTGCAGCTGAACTTTCAAGTTTAACCATTGTTTGCATACAGACAAAAGCTTTAGAATCTCAACAAAACATGATATTTACAATAATTATGTTTATTTCATAAGCTTACATATTTGGAATTAGTTATTTGCGACTCGGCAAACATAATGTCGATTTACCAGTGACATTCATTTATTGGGTCCGTCTGTGGCTTTGATATAGAGATGAGACATTAGGCACAGTTCGATGGAACATTTGGATGAGATATTCATGTCGATTACGGTTTGTAAATACGTAGCTAAATAGATCATAAATGACCTTTCACCTATATGATATTCTGTACAATTGAAAAGAAAAAAGACGGATAATAAAATGATACCATACAAATTGTACTATAAACATATGGAACTGTACTATTGTCTGCAAGATTTAATGAAAAATATGCTACTTTATTATCAACTGTGCACAATATAGTACAATTTTATAATTTAAATACCAAAAAATTTTACCAACGTACCATAGTTTTTTATAGGCAGATAACACTAGTTGCTGTTTCAGTCTTGACTTTATTTTTCAACCTTTTGTATTAAGACCCAACGTCGAGAGTTTAACTTCGAGCTATACGTTCTATCTATCATGTTAGCATCTTTAGTTTTGAAAAGTGGATTTTCGATGTTTATTTGGAGTGGAAAAAATTATTTTATGCAACAACAGAATGTTCCAGTCGATTTTTTGCACCAAAAAACCTTTCCAGACTGGAACGTTCTATCTATCACAAAAGTCGAGTTATGAGCATCTTCAGTTTTGAAAAAGGGATTTTCGAAAATTTCATGTTTCATTTGGAGGAGAAAAAATGATTTTATACGAAAACTGACTGTTCCAGTCGATTTTTCGCACCAAAAAGTCCCTCCAGACAAATTTTGAGCAATTTTTCTATCAAAAACGTATTTTTTGTCGAAAATTTCGAAGCAACGGAAATGGAAATATTTAATATAAACTGCTTTGTGCTATCTTCCTCCCTGGTTGGAATTATGGACTGAAAATACACTGGAGCACGTGAAATTTTCCGCTGAATCGATTAAAGAAGACTAGAACGATCTATCTAACATATTAGTCGAGTTATGAGCATCTTTAGTTTTGGAAACTGGATTTTTGAAAATTTCATGTTTATGCTAGAATGTTCATTGACATATCAATAGTAACAAAATAACAATATAAGTATATTTCTTCAAAAAAATTTAAACATCCAAAGTCATTTTTCTCTATCCTTAGTCAGCGAAGAAATAACTTCCTACTTGAAATCTTTGATCAAATGAAAATTTCCCATTCCATGGAAATGATCAGATCGATTATTTCAAGAATATCAAAACCAACCCAAAATGTCATTTATAGAGGAAAATTTAAAGTTAAATGAGCTGTCATCCGCTCAACTAGTTCAAGGTGCAGCGCAATCTAGTCTTTTTAAAATTACTTCATATAAAGAGTATCCTGAAATGAACGGTGCAATCGGGCGAGTGACTTACTAGGTCTCTAAGCGTAGTTGTCAAGATGATAGATGGTTTTTATATCGCTCGGGAATTAATAGCTTTTCTCACCGAAAATCAGTGTGATTTCCAAATCGGTTTATTCCTACCAGTATAGTTTTTCGTGTCAGCTACATATACAGACAAACACGGAATCTAAAACATCAGTTAGTTTCCAGTTATCCCCAAAATGAAATAAATTACCAAAACGAAGAAAAGCGATACTGAATTTGGAATTCTCCCGCTTACCAAAATAGATGACAATCAAGTAACACCAACTCATTCTTTTTGTTAATTGTTTAGGGAATTAAACTACATTATTTCTTATATTTCCAATTCCACCAAGTTTATTAACATTTCCGGCAATTTCACAAGAATCTTGTACATCAAAATCAATGAAAACCGTGTTAAATGTTTCCGAGATAATTCAGATGCTGCATACTTAAAACTCATAATTTAACACTTATACAAGGTACAAGATTTGATATATTTTCCTTCAACAAAAATGTAAGCATTTCGAATATTAAATTGTCTATTCCTTGTGCTGTCAATAAGTTATTTAAACGATAAACGAAAGAATATGTGACTGTACAAAATAACACAAGGAAAACAAACACACAAATCCAAAAATGTATTTTTACTACACATACAATATATGAGTTTACAATCGATTGGTCTTGTTTCCAATTCTGTCTGGAAACTTGACGAACAATCATATAAATAATATATCATGTTCCTCACGTCGTTTGTTCGTTTTTTTTACTCTAGAGAACAAGAAATATATTTATATATAGGAAGCGGTTGGTCAAAGCGGTTTCCCTGCTAGAGTTAATCAAAAATTGGACTTTTAGGCCGGTTATGATGTATTCCTTTACAGCTAATAGTGACAAAAATGAATTCTTTCAAGATGAAACAACACATGAAGATATTAGTAATAATAGTGACAGTGACAATAGCAGCACGCAGAATTTTGGGGATTTGACTTAAACGTAAAGAACTCCTTTATATCGTTCAACTACTGATAGAGATGAGTGGATCGTCTGTAAGTAGGAACTGCTACAAGTAAATATCAGCTTCACCTAAATACTGAATATCTGGACCGCAAGAAGAATTTTGAACTTCTGGAAAAACTTATATTTTTAAAACGTTTTTGATTCGTTTTTGAAAATCCTCCTGATGAAACTATTAAAAGTACATCTACAAGAAAACCGAAAACTAAATAAGAAATTTGTAGAGTATCTTGATTTGTTGAATGAACTTTGACATCGTTTTTCCGAGTTTCAAAACAACCAGCAACCGGTTTATATGTCTCGCTGGTTTTTTGCTTGTTCTGACTGATGTTCCCAACTTCCCAGACACTGTCACTATGAGAAATGCACCGCATTATATATTCAGAATTAAAAGATTTCCTCCCGGGGACAAGACAGTGGTTACAGAATTATTTTTGTGCTGCGTCATTAAGCTTGTTCCACAGTTTGTTCGGGACAACAGTGAAATATGGAAATTCAAGTTTTAGTTCAGATTTACCAGGATTTGGTATTTTATTGATAACAAGAAGATTACTAAACATTTCTTTTAGAAGTTATAACTACAGAACGTGTTAAGTTATCGGCTTCGAATTTTTTACTGTGTAATATTTTGTTTACCATGCTGTCATTTTTAAAATTTGTCCACATTTAAGGTGCATAATTGATTAAGGTACCACTTTTTTCCAAATTTATGTTGTAAGAAGTTTGTCGTTAATAAATATTTTTTCATAAAATTGTGGTAGTTCACATTTGTGATAATTCTCAATTATATTTGAGTCATAAAATGCGGATTTTACAGGGGCGCTCCCAAACAAAATGAGTCACACGGTATATGGTTGGAAGGATATAGTTTATTATGATATTAAAAGAATAAGTGATGCTTTATGACCCTGTATGAGTGATTGATTTATTGTGAATTTCCATCTAAGCTAGGAAATTCAATCCATTCTACTCAACAGATTCTATACGATATAATCTGACTTTAAGTAACAAAACGACGACCTTCAATCCGTATATAATCGTCACGCAACTAAAGGGGTTTCATGTAATTCCGCTTTCTGTTCTACGTTCTTATTCAAAGCAATATTGTGAACGGTGCAAACATATGTTCCAATAATGTAGTAGAAGTGCATAATGATATTCGCTGAATCCATCTGAAATTAAAACATGAGCACAGGGAGAAGCACTAGCCGGGAATGAAAATGTATTGTTTGATTTCCAGTACATTTATAATTTTAGAAGATGGTTAAATTTGTATTCAGAAATTGAATCAAATCCTAAATTTCGGAATACTTATAGATTCTGAACTGCTGTTTAAATATTAGGTTTGTTCGTAGAGCAGTAACAAGTGGTTAGAAACTGAACGACTTATGCGCAGTGAATGGAAAACAGTTTACAAAAAGACTCTGCGCATAAGTCGTCCATTTTCTAACAGTTTGTATCTGCTCTACGAACAAACCTATAATTTATTTCTATGGTTCATATTATGACGACCTTTTTCAGCTCTTTGCCATGGTCTTCATTATGGTCTTCATCAGATTCACTTGGTACATCATCTTATGTGACTGTCGGTTGACTGCTACTTCAGCTTCGGTAGTCCGAAGCCACACTTAAACCGGACATTATAAATCTTAAAATATTTATATTATAAAACCGATCCCTAGTAATTTTTCGTTATTTAATTAAAAAATCAAACCACAATATTCTTTGTATTCTTATTTCAACGTTTCGGTAGCGTCCCAGCTACCGTTATCAAGAATTATTGAGTATTCCCAATAAATTAAGGAAAGAGAATAATAATTACAACACATTGTCCTGTATATTGATCCCTTACATATCAAGTTTCATACAAATTACTACACAGTAATCCAATAAACCAATACATAACCGGCTCTAATGAATACTTACAATAATCCTACAATAAACCACTTTTCTTTGCATGTTAGAATGATAGGACAATTCCAGATTTAATCTGAAAACTCTCAAGCGTCCCGAATCGATTCAACGAAAACGGAAAAATAAAGAATCGATCCTTCGACTTATCAACCTTTTTATGACGTCTGATACATGGTTGGCTGAGATTGCTTCTTCTGATTCCTAAGAACATCAGCCTTCCAATCATAGTAATCAGTCTGCCGTGACTAGTCATCAATCTGAATCGCAAGAGGGCGATTCGTGATTTTGTTGCCATTTATAACCCGCATAATTGGTTACGGAAATTATACTAGGAGAGATTTAGAGATGAAAGTTATATACCCAAAGGAAGGTTGAAGAATATTAGTTAGAGCAAAAAGGTAATAAGATTTTCCATTGTCCCTTTGCGAAATTTGAGGGATTCAGGCTAAAGTACTTGAAAAGTTACTGCATATGACTTTATTGTTGCTTATCAATAAATATCAAATGTCAAATCAACTGTCAACAGTGTTGCGAACTCTCATAAATTTATCTCCCTGAAATCCCAAACAAAAACCCCTAATCTCCCCATGAAATTAATAATTATATTGGACTCAATTAAAATTTTATACCCAAAAATACCCCTAAAAATTCCCTAAATTGAGAATGAAAACCTCCAGGTTGGCATCACTGACTGTCAATTCAACGCCAAAGTTTCAGACCGCTTCGCTTAGAGCTGTACCTAATTAGTCACTGGAAAATTAGAATTAAGCCAAGGAAATTTTTGTTTTGCAAATTTTCGAAGACAGTTGTCTTGAGAAAAATGCCTTAAGTTGGTTTCTGTCTTCAGCAGCACTGAGTTCTTGTGTAATCAGTTCCAAAACGGTGTGGGAAGCCATGGATAATTCAGTGAACTAGGCGAAAACTATATAGTCAAATTACTGGCAATTCTAGAGCATACTGGAATAGAAGAAAATGAAAAAGCAGATGAACTAGCAAAGAGAGGGGCAGGAACATTCTTGTCTCTTTTGCAGTATCAGGTCCAATGTAATACTGGAAGAAATAGGCGAAGCCGGAAAAAGATCTTACCATTGGAGAGATCTAGTAAGATTTAAACAATTAAAGATCCTTCTGGGTACTACAGACTTTTGAGATTTCGAAAATGCATGAATTAAAGGAAACCTGCACTAAAAGTTTTAGCAGGGATTCTAATCGGACTTGAATAGGTCCCCAAAAAACCTCAAAATAGTGGAGGAAGAAAAATGTAGACTTTGTGCCCTCCTAGGAAACTACTGGATAGAAGAGCAACATTTTCCCAAGAAAGATAACCTAAAATTACTCCCGAAAATAGGACTGAAGAAAATACTGATATCTGAGACTTTCCTCGGGAGTTGAGTGAAAGTGAGGGGTCACAATAAATCTTCTAAGTCTTAGCCGGCTACTCACTACGCGATACTTGACAAGTAATGGTATTTGATCATGTACATGTACAAGTTCAAGTATGGTCCATACATTACGCAGCTACTTGGCAAATTTTTGCGGATACTGCAAGTGCTTGTGGAAGATAATTTCAATCATGGAAATTGATAGTGAAAAAGAGACAGGAGCAACCATTGTTGTAATGAGCAGTGCATATTTTTTAATGAAACCAGAACGAAGAAAGCGAAGGTGGTGGGTTTCATCTTTGCATTTAATTTTGTAGATATTGTGGTACAGATGTGATGACGGATATTCTAGAGGAATCTTCTGGCTTATTCGAGAACTTTTGTCTATACTCTTCCATGCGTCATGAACTTCATTTCGATTTTTATGCTGTTTGTGTCAAGTTTCGAGTAGTGATTAGCCGGCTTTAGTGAATGTCTCCGTAATGTATATAGGTACATTGTGAAATTAGAGCATCATTGGGTGAAACAATTTCTTTGTGAGGTATATGTGTAAAATGGGGATAATTTAAACTACTACTACTACTACTACAACTTAATGAAGATTCTCATAAAAATATAATTAATAAAAGCAAAGTTGCTCCATTTATTAAAAACTCAGTTAATATGAACGTGAACGATATAGTAAAATCAGGAAACAATAATCTGGTGCCATGCTGTCAGAGGTTACGAGCAGAATTGCACCTTCTTTATCTCTTCAACCCTCTTACATTTTCACAAACTGTCGCAAAGTGACGATAGAATAGGGAGAAGTTTCAAGATTGGATTTTTTTTAGGTTTTTGTATAAGAATGAAATTGGATGAATGTGACGAAGGAGAGTGACTTTCACAACTTTCCTTATTGTGGTGTTAAGGCGTTACTGAATATTTCAGCAAGGAAGTGAGAAATATTTGGAAACGTTAAGTAGACAAAAATACGTGACAAGAATTGACGAGACTTTCTGGAACTGTTATTCACAACTTTATATCTTGTTTTGAATATTACCTAGCATTTACCAACCATTAGTTTCAGGCAAATCCAAAAAAAGGTTATATACAGTTCAACTAATATCGATATATTTTATACGTAGATGTAATAAACGAGGTTTTTATGATTCTTGGCCACTCTCACATTAATATCGAGCAAAATCCATTTGTTTATTGTCGTAATAATGTTATTAAATAATAATGGTTTTCAATAGTGGTTTCAATAGTCGTATGGCAAAAATAAATGGTAGAAAGGAAATAAATTTAGAGAGTTTTGTTACCTTTTATAATATCCTGTGAGTGATGAAGCTCAGAGAGGTGGAATTATCAGATTGTTTTCTTTTGTTCTACTTAATGTTTTATTGCTGTATTTGCAACAACCTCATGTTAAAACCCAATGGATTTGACTCCCAGGAGTAGCTTAAATAAAAAAATATATTCCAGTTTTTGAATCATACTGATAAATCCTCTAAGATCACCTCCAAGACAGAAGCTTAACTGAGATAAATAGTAAGAGCTAAGTGGGGGAATATTGTGAGTGAAATTCGTTGCTGCTGTGACCAGTTTTTTTCTCATCGTTGCTGGGATTTCCTAATTGTTGTTCAAGCAAGCCTTTTATGTATTAAACTAGTTGTAAAATAATCAGTTAACTTTCTTAGTGCACCTGGTGTAGGCACGTAAACAAAACCAACCGCGGAGAAATTATTCGTGGAAATAAATTCCCAGAGGATTGGTCCATTTCCTATATTTGGATTGATATTTACGTTGACACATTATTTGAAAAATTTTCAGTGATTATTTTATACATTCATAAACGAATCCTGCTTTGTTGTAGGCTTAGGATACGTTAAATTTCCTTCCAATGTCTTCTCAATGTTCGTTCGAGTCTGAAGAAGTAGAACAATCAACTGATTTTACGTAACAATTATTTCAGTTGACCAACTCTTATATTCTAGCAATTAAAGACCCATTTAATGATCAATTATATCCATTGAATATAATATATTGATCTTGGATGTAGCTTTTCGGTTAATTACTTGAAATCAACGTATTGGAAGCGAAGGCCGGGTGGTTATTACATTAAGGAACGTGGTCTATAATGAAGGATATTGGCTAATTCTACATTGGTATCCAGAGTTAATTAGCGTCATCAATCATAGCTTGTTATATCGGACTTTATATCATAAAGAGAAATTATTAATTGTTTGTATATTTGTTAATTTGTAATAGATAAACTCAAGAAGTAATCAGCTAATTTAAAAAATAATTTTATCTATGGAAAATAGTTTTGTGTGATCCTAATTTTCCAATGTTTCACAAAATGATTAATATATTAGATAATAATTCTACAGGCCTTTTCTCAAACTTGTTGCTATTCCGCAATAGCCACTCGAGCCATTTATGCTCTCGTATCCATTGGCAACAAGTTTTCTAAAAGCTGTCGAATAATTTCCAATTTACTTCCACTCTTTTGTAACAGCACCACAAAATGAATAATAAAAATAACAGAATCCTTAGTTGGACTATAATAATTAGTTGAAAATGAAACACGAACGCAAAAAGATCACTAAACTGACAAATATCGTTGTCAGTTGTATCAAAACCGACGGCAATATGACCACTATGGTGCAGAAACGCCAACTTAAAGTCAAATCGTTCCTCTTAGTTTTAAAACAAGATGCAGAGGAAGAGAAAGCGAACTTTATAATATCGACAAATATCTAGTCTATGGAATTTTATCCTTTTAAACGACATGCACATAGTATTAATGTCCATGCAATTGATCATACGCACCACTTCAAATCTTGTTCTTTTTTTCCAAGGAAGTTGCCAAAGTACGCTAATTCACCCCATCCCTAAGACCTACACTGTACAGGTGCCCATCAGCCTCCAAAGCCTCGTTATATCTTTGAACGTTCGACTAAATGCTTCCACGCATTTTATGTGATGGGAGTGGATTTGTTATGTTCGAGCAGTATCTTCGAAATCTCGAATAATCGACATGTTAACGTCCTACATATAATTGAAGATTTTCATTTACGTTCTGATTTTTATAAGGCAATATTCATGAGAATGTACATAAGCAAAATCGTTTTGCTACAAAAGCCGAGTTTATACTCTGTACTCCAAATAAATATAAATTTACAGCTTCGAACTATCCAATAAATCAAATAATTATGGAGTAACTGCAGCAGCGATTCAAGGTATATATTCCATAAAATTTAAATTTATAACTATCGGTGCACAGTCAGCTCTCTAGTTCAAGTCTTATAAATCTCACGTCGTAATTTATCGTTCAGTCGCCATTTAAGGAATGAAAAATTCAATGAAAAAGAGATGCAAAGGAAAAATTCAAATAGGAAGTCGAGGCAACGGTTCGATGCTTTTACTGGTGATGTCTTGATTTATGCGAATATTTTTCATATAGCTGTTCTAAGAAAAATAATAATCATTTTATCTGAGCGAACTGGCTATAAGATCTAGTATAGCTACTAGCGAAAATTTCATACGATAAAACATTAATAATCTAGGTGTTGAGTGCGTTAGAGTTGCAGGAATAATTTGCATTAAAATTAAATGAAATACTGATGACACCGGTAGGAAATTTGCACAAAATGAATATTGAATTTTCAGTTGATTGGAATTGTTGTGGGTTTTAGATTTTGCTAATTTCCTGAGAACAAATAATCAATTGAGGGTAATAATGAGATGAGGATGAATAATCAATCAGTTCTAGAAGTAGTGGTCCTTCTTCAAACATATTTTGTACTTTTATACTTTTCCATTTTTTCAAACACACACGAAACTTTTGAATTCTACAAAGCTACTGGTGAAGGAGAAAAACTATCACTCACATCTTGTCTTGTTTAACCTTACCCACTATCAACGACCATTTTTCTCCACTTTCTCTTCTTTCACTTCCTTTTTATTGACAGCTTCCTTTTTTTTTGCCTCCCCATACTAGATTGAGGGTGTTACGCATATTTGGATCTTGAGTAGACTCCTAAATCATCCGTTACCAAAAATGACATTGTGACACATCACTCGAACTTCTGAGGAATATTCTATCAGTGACCAGACAATCTAACAACTAGGTAGGTACTCAACCCTACATCCTATCCTTTAAAAAGTGTTTATCCCAGGTAACAATGGGTTTGAGTAAGTACCTACGACTTCGTATTTTATTGAGAACACTTTGATCAAGATTTTAATATTATTTTTTTTTTTCGTCTGCTTCCGTTGATTGTGTTAATGATCAGTTGCATAACATAATGTGTATTAGATCAATAATAAGTATGTCGATACCTTGTTAACATTCCTCTACTCTCAAACTAAATTGAGCAAATGAAGTGCGATTAAATTACATCATAATAACGGGTAACATTTGCAATGCTGAAGCTATAAACACTTACATAGTATTAAATAATCCATCGCTTATACCTTAAATTGTATGTTGTTGGAATTTAGTTAGTTGAAGAAATAATTTAGTGGAAAATATATCAAAACATCATCAATATGATGTCAAATATACACAAATCATATTTTATATTGATGCTAACCAACGGTTAGAAATGTATGTAAGTTAAAAGTTCCTTCTAAGGTGTAAATCAAAATTCACAACTACGGAGGAACGTGAATACAATGACGGTTTGAAAACACCTCAACAATAATGTTACTACCAAAGCTGCATTTCAGAAATATAGTGCCACCGAAGTCACGAGAGCTACGATGACAGACATCAAAATAGTTATCTCAGATAGTTATCAATATGTCGGTTAACAACGCTTGGCCAGTGGTCCCAATCTCACGATAAACTTAGAGAGGTGAAAAAAAAAACTGTTGAACTGTGGAAGGCCGTTCCAGAAACCAGGAGAGAACACGTTATCCTGACCCGTCCTAGGTTAGGTCACACCCGATTTTCCAATGAACACTCAATGTCGAAATCCGAGCAATACCGCTGTACAGTGTGTCAATATACTTCAAGAGTCTATTGCAGCCAAGCCTTGCTAAGCTCTGGGAAGCCATGCCTGTATGGTCGCTGGGAAGTTCAGACTTAGCTGATATCCTGAGATATACCATGCTTTCACAGAGACGTTAATGGCAGAGATAAGGCATGTGAATGTAGGTGTAAGTGTGTGAAGATTGAATAAAATATAGGTTTGCATACGACTGAAGATAACATTTAATTGTTTTATTCCAATTCAATGATCTACGCAGTAAACAAGGTAAAACAAAGCCGACCTGCTATCAAATCAAACCTAAATATTAAGTGCGACAGAATTAAACAGCAATAACAACTTCTTACTTCTTCAATCAAAGAACAACAGGAATTGTTCGGTCATTTGAGAACAATCCTTATTGTTATTATTCAATCATTACTAATTTGAAGTAAAATACAATGAATAGAACTAGTTTGCAGAGAATACTGCATTGGCCCATATTAAGGTTTATATAGATCGGACTGCGATATCTATGAATACCAATAAGCTTTTGGCAAAACACACTGATACGATATATGCATTAACAATTCGATTCAATAGTGCGATACCATTTTGTTGATAAGTCGAAATCTGAAACAGTTTCGGTACGGTATTAACCCTATTATGCTTTCATCGTTGTGCCTCTACGGTCTCGATTTTATTGCATATAATTTATACTCCATAATAGTGGATGTCCTGAATGTCCGGCTAGAAAGGGTGACACGGGTCAGTAAATTGTATATTCAGCTACGTATTATTGGAAATTATCAATATATATATACGATAGTAAGGAAAGTTTTTTTAATTGGAAATAAAGTAAATTGTTTTTTATCTTTACCCTAACCTCCTAAAATATTGACATTTTAATAGTATAAGGTAAAAATTTGTGTGTTCAAGAGTGCCTCAAAAAACGCCTCCAGTCAGCCAGAATATTTATTATAGTAAGGTTGTTCTAGGAGCATGAAGCTGCAAACAATACCTTGGAGAGTTAGGGAAATCTAGGAGAAAAGATAACCTCAAACCTTCCCAAAGAA
This sequence comes from Galerucella nymphaeae, assembly GCA_963978555.1. Taxonomy (NCBI): domain Eukaryota; kingdom Metazoa; phylum Arthropoda; class Insecta; order Coleoptera; family Chrysomelidae; genus Galerucella; species Galerucella nymphaeae. The sequence goes on from OZ021710.1 coordinate 13,313,076, forward strand.
GAAGCTCTTTTTATTGAACCCAAACCATTTTGTATTATTCCAGAAAGCCGCTAAGTGAAAAGGGTCCAAAAATTTGGAAAGGAACTTGTATATTGGGGAGACAATAATTACTGAGACCTACAAAAGGAACTGGAAGTGCAGCATACTAGAGAAATCCTCTAGATAAAAAGTTTTGTCAAAGCTACTTATCATTGGCTTGTGTATAATTGTGCTTTTTCTATAATTCCTATAACTTCCTATAACTCCTAAAAGTTTGATCATTGACCATAACCCTAAATTAATTAACTATGATAGAACAAGCTCATATTATTGTTGGGCTCAAGCCAATAGACGTGTAGGGGGCTAGTACGTCACACTGCATCACACAGATGAGACTAGCGCCGTTACCCACAAATGGCTCAAAGAATTGTATGTTTGGAATGGAAATTGTGTAATTTCTTATATTATTCATATTATAAAATAAATAAAAATACATAGTTACTTTATACAATAGTTTTCGGGCATGGGGATCACGATTAAACTGTTTTTGTACCAGTAGTGATCGTTCTCTTGAACTTATTGAACAGGTTTATTTTTTTTCATCTATCTCCGATAGGTATTCACGGATTTCAAGGGTAGATCATTGTTCATACAATTTTTTGGCGTTGTAGAACTCAAAAGTGGTTAGATAAACATGAAGATCTAAGCTTTCTGTAGGATTGAAGTGACTATTTTCGAAGTTAGCAGAATGATTGGGAAATAAATGAAAAACAAATGGTGGAAGCTTGTTCGGAAAAGTAAATTTGTCAATTTTATATTATTTCATTAATAAAGTTTACTTGGAGTTTCAAATTTTCCAATGAAAAACTATTTTATTAACTAGAAAATATGAGTTTAATAAAATTTCGTTAAATTTCAAAATAAAGTTATTGTATTTTTTAGTTCTGTTGGTAGTTTGCATAATTATATTATATTTCTTCTCGGGACAATTCAAAGTAAAGCTTGGTCCACTCAGAAATAACACGAGTTACACAAGAAATACATTTTCTATTTTCCTTACAGTTTTTCTAGTTTCTCTTCAAGACTGTTTCACAAAGAAGAACATTGAAAATATTATGTTCTTCACGACCTTCAAGAGATTATTGAATAACCAAGATGTGTAAATATTCAAGAAATTCAGTTTTTAAGCTGCAATTTCTATTTAAAGCTGTTCGTTTGTTGTACAAAAGAGAAAACATATATAACAGTATGCAAATGTATGAATTCCTTAGCTTTAAAATGTAAATAATATCCATACAATCCGCTTTCTCCAGTATTGTTTCCAAATTGAATTTCAGCCAGAGTATTATTATCTCTTTTTGGGTCTACAAGAATATTCTAATGATTCCCCACTCACCGAACAATCTTAACGACTGGAACGATTTTATAGAGCAATTAACATAAACTGTGTCTAATTTAGGCTGTTAAATAACGAAATTAAGAGGACAAGTTACGAGAACCGGGTTATCTCTCTAAAGTGTGAAACCCAACGACAGTGGAACAAACGATAAATCATTTGAATCTCCGAAACAAACTAATGCGGTAGATGGCGGGCTGCCAACACCAGCCTTATGCGATGGTACAACATTAATACTTCAAGGATAATAAAGTTCATCCTTTTCGACACGCGAATTTCGTTATTTCACCGCAAAACGGGAAAGGAAGACGACTGCTGAGCAGTACAGAAATCTTGTATAATTAATACAGTTTCAGTGAAGCCCCAAATAGGCTTTCAAAAAAGGGACAGTTGACGTTCGTTAGTTTTGTCCATTTTTCTTTGAATAGGTATATGCGGATTTGTCTTTTCTTTTTCTTCAATTCCCCATTACAAGTTCGACCTAAGATAACAATATATAAAGCTAAAAATTTACTCAAAATACAATTTCTTGAGAGCTCATTGAATCCTTTTTTCCCGAAAAAATAAGTTTACTATATGATTGTATCTACAATTCCATGTACCAGGTCTGGAAAAGTGTGGAAATTATGTGAGCAGTGAAAAGCGTAAATTTTATATTGATAAAGAGAAGTAGAAGAACGGTTTTGTACAGGAAAGCGAGATGAAGTCTTAAACCTTCTTGAATAAGAAATTAATCAAAGTGGGTCGATACATATTCTACATTCAAATCACTGTTCCAAGAGTTGAAATAAAATTCATGGAAAGAAATGTGCCTGTGAATTATGTTTGATTAACTAATGGCATACGCTAAAAATAAAAAAAGGCAGACGACGCAACGTGTATGGAACAAGAAGTTTTATCATTTTATAGCATACCTGAAAGAGTTTTCATCTTATACAGGGTGGTCCTTGAGTAATTGTACATAGACGTAGGTACTCCACAATCTTCACTTTAAAATATTGCAATTTAAATCAACTAGTCTCCATAAAATGTTGATATAAGAGATATACAGGATACCCACAGTTTCTCTAGTAGGTCAGGTTAGGTTCTATGTGAGTGGGACAGTGAGTCGACAATGTCCTTTAAGCAGTCCCGTCAAAATGCGGTGGATTGTTCTACTCCATTCTACTCCATTCTGCTTATTTTTTGTACACGAAGAGTAGTATATGAACGCCTTCGAGTGAGAGAGCCCCGTTAAGTATACACAGTACGTGTAGGTTTTCCTTTCAGCCCAGGTAGCTATGGCTGATCTAGCAGTGCTTTCCGCAATACCAAAAAATGGTTCAGGATCCGATAAATAAAGTCTATGATCCCTTTTTTGCCAGAGTGTCGGCCTCCAAGTTCTCTAGTAAATTGGATGACTTCAAATCGACAAGATCGGGGCGTAGGACTGCTAAGGGTCAGTGCAGATGTGCTGTGAAGTACCTCAAAATAGAATGGAACAGTACCACCAATTATTATTGCTTATGGACGGTGACAGTATACACTCCTTCGATTATTAAACAGACTGGATAAATAGCTCGCTACATTGACAACACACTTTGTTTATAATCAACACAATAACAATTTACACAGAAAAGGTCGAAGGTCAAGAGTTGTATACTTATAAGAATTTAAATTTTTTCATTAAACGAGTTGCCATCGATATTGAATTATAATAATTATAAACATTCATTATTTCTGTTAATAATATAAATTTACGTTCTCATTATAATGGGTGAATGGTATATTTAAAAACATCACCATCTTCACGTTATCCTCACTACCAAAAGAAATGTCCATTTCCAATATTCTTCACAAATAAAAAAGTTGTTTGAATGACTTGTCCTTTTTAAGCTGAGCCTGAAAAATTACAGCTCGTCGTCTTCCTTTATTCAGGTGGGATCTATGACGAGATTCTATTCTGGCTAATAGAAATTCCCAAAAATGATTGTGGTTCAATTTCTGTTTCAAACTAGAAACGTACAAAAAATAGTAAAAAATAATCAACAACGTCTTTATTACATATCCAATAAGCCCTTCCACACTTCTACACACTGGTGAATAGTAGAAATCAAATGGAGTTGTGAGGAATTGGTTAAATGAAGTTGCGGTTGGCTCAGACAATGAGATTAATGCATGGCTTTGAAAACGAAAAGCCACTTCCTTAAACTTCGAAAATAAAGTTGTGTAACTTCAGAAATGACTGTTGGACATTATTGATTAATTTATAGAAGAGAATATTATATATACTCGCGATTTGTTTTGTAAAATTAGTGGCTCCCTTTTTTTTATTCAAATTATTGCTCGTTTACTCCAGTAATCATTCTATCCACATCAAATCGAAAAATAAATACTTAAGATCGCGTTCATCCCAAGATAATTGGAGTGATCCATCTTCTCTCAATTCTTCTGAACAACGTGTTTATCTTGATATAACATCATAACCTAATTGTATTTCATACAGGTATGACTTCAATAATCATCCATCAATTTTTAATTTTAATTCACTTTAATAATTCTCACTGGTGTTCATTCATTCATAATAAGCAAATATCCTAAATTTCTTCAAAATTAAATATAGTATGTTATTTTTATATTCATTTTGTATAGTCTTTGTTTGATTATTGTGAAATCGGCTATTGATTACTTGTGCTTACAATTTCGTTTCGCTCAATTAAGAACTTCAAGATCCATTCTTAAACGACTTGACGAGTATAAAGAGCCATTATACAGCAAATTGAAGTGCGGTAGCATCACAAATGTCAATTTATTAGAAGTTGAGAACTATTGTTGAGCGAGTTTTCAGCTTCAACATTTCAATTGTATTAAATCAACATTGAAAACAGTGGTTTATTCATATTCTTCCCGGATATGGTCGTGGTAGCAAGGATCTCTGCGAGAGCAAGCTTGTAATTTGCATAGTTCTGGATGCAATATAAAATCAGATGTTCAAACATGATAACATTGATCGTATCACCCTCAAGTCAGAATGGGATTTTATTTGATATTCATACAATAACAGAGGATGGTGAGCTGAAGTCAGTTCTCTACAGGAACCTGACAAGGTACCTGAATGAATAGAGGAAGGAAGTGGAATGATACAAAGAGCGAGGACATCAACGAATTAAAAGATAAAATCGAAAAGGAAAGGGACCAATTTAAAAAGCTGCACCAGATTTGGCGAAGAAGACCACTGTCCATCTACATGGTAGAGTTGGACGTGGGAGAACAGGAAAAAATAAGAAGAGTATAACACATACAACAAGTTGTTATTCTGTCTTTTTTTATTACGAAGTCGGTAATTTTATTTCCAATTACATTTGCGCTGTTTACTAAATCACCGAAACCCTTTCTGTTTTGACGTGAAATTGAATCCAATACATCTTCATCTCTCTTTCATTTAACCAGTTAATTTTAAAACTTCCAGCTGCAGGTTAACAATTTCCCATCACATTCAGTTTGGACGTATTTATTTTATTTAAAGCCTGTCAAAGTTGTATAAAACCAGCCGTAAGTGAAGCACATTCTAAAACGGTTATGGATGGATCTATTACCGTAAACACACATTACGTCATTATGAGAAATCCCAGTGATATATCAATTCAACAATGGAACGAGGAAAACGGCGTTGAGTATGCGGTATACGTCGGCAAATGTATGAAATTCGTTTTTTACCTTATACGTCGTGAATATACGATCTCGTAAGTTATAAAATAGAAATAACTTTTTAGTAAAATTCATATCGGTGGATATTAATAAAAGTCAACCATTAATATTATCTGTTCAGACGTGGCGGAAGTCCTCTCGGTAGATAACGCCGAAAGCTGCTGCTGCTTTCAACTCGGATGCCAGTTACACGGACGTTTAAGGTAATAGTTTGGGAGCTAAATCATACGCTCAAGCGATTTAATTTCGCTTATACGGGGTTTGTTCTAAATCGTTCATTATTACAATGGTAACGAAGCATAATGTTTACATGAATATAAGATAGATTGATTTTTGATATTAGACTGTAGCTGGTATCGCAAAATGGTTCTATTCCCCAAAAGGGGTATCTGCTATTTTATTCTCTTTGTTCCAGTGTGTCCTGGACCATGTGTATAGTTATCTTCAACAAGATCAGTTATTGGTTATATGTTAAGTACTCAAGATTGGTATCTTGTACGATGATAAACCAGGTTGTATTGAGTACAGTTCTGTATTGCATCTACATCTGCTTATCTGGTTTATTCGATGCTAGGTTAGAGGTCTAGATGAAGTTGAATCTTTTCTAATGGCAGATCTTCAGTGTATGCTTGTATCGCTGTTTTATCTTCGTTCTCGTTACAAATGATTCAGACATATATGTATGTATGTATCTGGGGTAACATTCACTTAGACCTAAAAGATCTATTGTGCCTCCTTACTTCTAATTAGTTTCTGGGGAGAGGCTCTGAAACTAGTAGCTCCTTTAGTCTTATTTCCCGGAGGAATTTCATGATATCTGCAGGCTTCAGCTCAGGTAAATGTTCCTCTTCTATCCAGTAATCTCCCAGGTACTGTGCTCTAGGATTCTGGAGTGCTGTGCAGTTAGAAAGTATGTTCTGTTTACTCCATTTTCTTTAAGTGCACCTAACTTTGTAATATCCACTATACATTGCGGTTTTCAAAGGACGTTACAATTCTTCAATCCCCCAGCCAAGTCTCTAGTAATTCTGGTACACTTTCCTTCGTTGGTGTAGTATTTCCGTATACTTTTTCGGTTTTCAATTAGATGTAAATGAATCAACTACACCAAGTAGCTTTAGTTTGAAATTCCTAAATTTGCGATAAAGAATACATTTGTGACATTTTCCAGTGGTCTTATTTTTGTTCCAATGCGAAAATACGCGTTGAATTGCACGGAAAAACAGCCAGAGCATACTCTAATAAAACTGCCCACCTCTAGTCTATCGCTTTTTATTTCTGTTGTCTCCACCCAACGGTTTTTGGCGCTGTCCACTTTTTATTAGCTATGACTAAAAAACCATAAATTGGGGTCGCTCTCAAGAAGTATATACTGCTTTGCAGCATTGAGGATAGCTATGCCGGTCTGCGTAACAAATCACCGTATAGAACAAACTGGCGCGGTCAGTAGGACAAAAAAGTATCATTAATTTAAGAACATATGAACGTCGAGACAGTGACAAATGAGGGGACACGAGTGGGCAACGTGATAGTCAATTATTTTCTAACAATTTGTGCTTAGAGTAATACTATATAAATTGCAAAGGATCATAAATCTTCACTTCTTCTCATTTCAGAGTTGTTGAGTACAAGTTAACAGAAAAAAAAACGATATATCAAGTTGTATAGCAACAAAATGATAGTCTCCAAAATATAAGCGTAACAAGTTTGTGTGATATAAAACGAATTCCAAGTGAAATGAACTATACGAATATTATGTTTGAAAAATCAAATGAAATATACCTAACAGTACCTGATGAAGTTATATCATTATTTTTAAAACCAATCAAAAGTCATCCCATTTATAGGGATTCCTGTCCAATGGCGGCTCCAATTAAAAATTCGATTGACAGTTATCAAACTCTATTTATATGATTTTATCGCAATCATCTACAATGAAAATAGCATTCGAGTTGGTAAAATGTGAAAATATAGGTCATTAACGGCCGTCAATTGTATCCCAGTTTCAGCATTTCATAAAGTTAACCAAAAATACTAGATAAATGTCGGTTAGTAAGTTATTTTTATGGTGATTCCATGCCAAATGGAGATTTATGATCGTTTTTTTACAGTCGATAAGCTTGTTTCGATTATGACAGATGTGACTGAATAAAATTTAACTGAAATATGTATATTTGTGCGATATTCAAATAGTTTAGGATGAAGCTTGAGATGTGTTATTAGGAGATTTAGTCATCCTCAGGATTTGATTGAATAAAGCAAGTTGATTGAAGGTCATGGTAGGGACAGCTGTGGATGTGTTTTGTTAATTTCCGCAATACATAATGGTTCCGATCATTGCGGAAATTGAGATGCAAGGGGCGAGCCTTTATTTATATAATCCAAATAAATTATATTCTTTCTCTAATTCTTTCATGTCATCATCTAGCCCTATGTTTATTTGAGCCGTTTGAAGATTTTGTTACCTATTCCAACTCTGTCACGTCATAAGCACTTAATGTCACAAACCCTCAAGCCAATGAATGAATAAGTATAGACTAAGTTATAGTACCGTTGCAAATCAACAGTGCTTCAAGTGGGTAGTTGCCTGTTTAGCTTGTACCAATCTGACTCTACACTTTTTGGAATCCGCTCATTGGGAGAAATCTACAAGTTAAGAAAAGGGCGTTTGTTACTGAAGGCATCACTTGAAGAATTGATTTGTGACACACGCTGGTAGCAAAACTTTCTGATTACCGATTCGTAGTATATAGTTTGTTTCATGATATACATAGAGTGTTGGAATCCAATAATCCTTTAATACCCAGATGTTTTTCGGATATTACATAGTTGTGGGTACTAAAGATTAACAAAATATTTCATTTGATAGTAACTTAAGGGAGGTACCATTGACAAAAATGCCACAATTTTCAAATTATTTAAAGAAAACTTGTAGTGGATCAGTTCTAATGAAGTTATGTGCTATAAAATAAAATAGTTTTCTAGCCATTAAACTGTGAAATATTTTGTCAAATTTGAGTACAACTCTATAATATTGTTTATGGATAATTGCATTTCAATATTCTATGTACTTTTTGAAAAAAACTTTAGTGTCCTACGCGCCTGTGTATCAGAAGCACAAGGATATTAAAGACTCCATAGGCACACAATAAGATTACGAAAAAAGTCAGTTAATATTATCATTACATATGTGGCTACACTTTAGCTGCTTCCAACTTGAAGTAAGATATTTTTTGGATAGATTGGTATATTTGTTAATTAAAAAAATATATTGTGTATGATTTCTAGTGATCATTTAATTTGGTAAGTAACAAAGTTTATATTTACCCGTTTATTTTATTAAATTCCAACGTTTTAAATTTATTTTGCAATTAATTACCGCATTTACATTCCAATGTTTTTATCCGGAAAAGTAGCATACTGCTCCATACCACATACTACACACTATTGTGATTTAATTTTGCTTTGTGTTATTTTCATATCGTTTTTCTAGCGATAAAAAGTATGAAATTTTCATTGGAATGATGTTAACTAAATAGTAATACCTATAATTCGAGTTTGTTTGAATTATAGCCCAATGAAACATTATTACTTACAGCGGGAATAGTAAAAAGGAATATCTGCTCTATTCGTGTCAGTTTTTATTTTAAAAAAGGAATATTAATGTTAAGCTGCGTCCACATTAGGTCGAATAATGTCGATCGATATTGTTGGCGATGTATGTCGTCCACATCTACCTACTGACAAAATGTGGACGAGTTGAAACTCGAACGTGTCGATTGAGATTTGATTTTGATATTGACATTGAAGTAAAGTAAGTAGTGGTGGCAGATTTAGCGGAATTTCCATCGTGAGAGTGGTACAGGTCAAGTTTTCGGGCGACAGGACTATGTTACTTACCCAATAACATTTGATCTGAGAGCAAGTTAATTTTGCATAAAAGGGTGGTTAGTTTTTTGAGCTGTTTTGGGAATAACCCTTAGGATAATAAGAGTTGGTTAGATCGTGTACAGCCCCAGATAACTTTAGGTAGATCGAATACAAAGCCTTTTCAAGATATAAGTAACAATATAAATATAATTCGAAAGATTTAATTATATGAAGACACTTCTTCTGCAAACTCGCTAGGGAATGATAACCGCTTCAATAATCTTCATACCCATTCCATGATAGTCATTATCTCAAAGTACACTAAATGAATACCTAAGTAACTGCCAGATTTTACAACAGTTTCACATGAAGCACGTCGTGTTTTCTATAATAGCAGAGTTATCAACTTAAGAGCGCTTTTAGACGAGACACTTTGTGTCTGAAAAGAATCGCGTGGCTGAAAATACATTAATATAAATAGACGCATCCACACGAGACACAGATTAGGAATATGTGTTGTTTGATGTATTTTTAGCTGTAATAGTATAGGAAGCGGGCCACCAAGTGTCTCTTCTGAATGCGCTCTAAAAGTTATTAGACTATAACTTGCTTGAAATATTTTATTTTACTGAAATTGACATAACATTTTGCTAAACATAATGAAAGGGAATGATATAAATCGTTGTGGCTTTCATTTTATTTTTCACATTTTATATTTTTTCTTTTGGAGAATTCAACTGGTTTTTCAAATCAACTACTTCACCCTCCTCATCCTCATAAATTGTTTTCAAAGTAAAATTGATGGTTCCGAACTTCTATTCATATATCCTATTATATTCTAAAATCCCTGTCCCTACTATATTTCATTTGAAAAGAAATCTTGGACGTTTTCTTTACTAGCTTATGTAAAAACATTTGGCATTTGGGAAATAATCAAAAACAACTCAATAAACGATCATTTATTATCTCAACAATACCAACGTTCAACTGAAAATCGCAATCAAATAAAAACTAAGACTCAACGAAAAATAATAGACATGTCTAAAATGAAATGATTTACGATTCTCGGCACAAATCAATTTGGAACTTTATCTTTTTCTAATGAAAAGACATAAAAATATTTTATGAGCGGCCATTAACCATCTAGAAAGAACAAAGGAAGAAAGTGATTCCCAAATAAAATAAAAAAAGGTCTTCATTGATTTTCCTGATTGTTCAACAAAATTTGGAAATTGTTTTCCTGTTTGGAACCTACAAAGAGTAATTCACTGATTTGAAAATTAATGATAATAAATAATAACAGTACTTAATTGAAAAATTAAGCCGTTTGTGGCTATGTTGGATTGTTTAACTTTGTGGAATGTATAAACGTTCGAGATTATAGAATTATCGAACCTGAAACCAACAAGGCCTAAACCAAAAGTCAGATAATACCCGTAAGCATATTAAATCCAATCCATATTGAAAATTGCGTCGCTATATTTGAAATGTACAATAAAAGGGTATTTTGCCGCAACAGGAATTCATTTAACTTTGTTATAAAATAAAACCCTTTTCTACCCAATAATTTCGCATACAATGTAATACTAAATAAGTTCACTGTGAACTTAATGAACTCACATTATTATTAACCAAAGAGACACAAAATGTTTTGTATAGTATGTGTGGAGTTTAATCTTGTATAAATAATTTGGTAACCAGCACGGAATTCTATCTTACGAGGGAGAAAATGCACGAAAGGAAAAACCGTTCACAGAGACACTCACTCATGGGCTACCTGTCTAATATTAGAGAAACCAAATTGATGTTTGAATTTTACATGGGAAAATAAATCAAAAATGTATATATGCAACTCCACAATACACATTGAAACTGTATACAGGGTGTCTCAAAATTGACGCCCGTCCTTTCAGAATTTGAATCGGGGGGCTAAGACGAATTAAAACGTAAGAATGAAAAAATTGCGTTATGTCCATGGTTACAGAGTTATTGACAAAAAACAAAGATCTAACATTCAATACTTAAACTTTATTAAAAACGAATATTTGTAACAAAAGAAGACATTAATTTATAAAAGGTGTTCAAACAAATCGCCTCCTACTTCAATTCAAATATTTGCACGATTTATCATTGAATCACGAACCCTCTGTAGCATGTTTTCTTCTATAAATTCACAGCAGCGTGAATACGAGCTACTACATCCTCCGCACTCTCGAAATGTTTAAGAAACCCCAGAAGAAAAAATCTAATGGATTCAGATCTGGAGATCTAGTAGGCCATAGTACGGGTCCACCACTTCCAATCCAACAGTCAGGGAATGTTTGATTTAGTAATGTTCTCACTTGTCTACCATAATGTGCAGGAGCACCATCATGTTGGAACCAACAATTCAATCTAGATGCTAAAATGGAACTTGAACGAGAAATGGCAGTGGTAAATTGTCGTTTAAAAAATGAAAATACGATGCTACTCATTTGTTTTTAGCTGACTTCGTTTTTAATAAAGTGTAAACATTGAATGTTAGATCTTTGTTTTTTGTCAATAACTCTGTAACCATGGACATAACGCAATTTTTTTATTCTTACGTTTTAATTCGTTTTAGCCCCCCGATTCATATTCTCAAAGGACGGGCGTCAATTTTGAGACACCCTGTATTTTGGCTTATACATATTCATATTTCGCCAAATTCATGCAGCTCCTTAACAAAGTCAATTGTCATGCGGTCTCATGATACCATAAATATTTTAGTCAACGTTTTCGGTCTCCAAGCACGAAAAATATGTACTTTTGAGGTAAGGGGGAGGAAGTCTATATTTGAAAGGCAATAAAAACAGGAACACGAGCATATAAGCACGCGAGAGCTAGTTTACTTGCTTGAATAGTTAGCTAGAAAACGGCTTTTTTTAAACATATTGTTCCGCCCTTATCCTTGGAGTACCTGCCAAATTTATTTGGCTGAAACTACAAAAATTTGACGTCGCATATATGTTCTAACTCCACCGTTGTGCAAGAGCAGCGCTTCTAGTCCAAAAACATCTGGAAAGCAGTTCAACTGTAACAAGCTGAGCTACAATCAAAGGTACGATGAAGTGACGTATATCCATGAAAAAGGAGTTTTCTTAATGACCTTACTGAAGACATCAAAAAATTGGTTCTTATTTCATAACCTTATCCTATTAAACTCAAATATCCAAGCTGATAATAATTGTGACGGAATACTATTTAAGCAGCTGATGTTACTCTTTTCAAAACTGTCAACGAACAAACACATTTTCCTTCCTGTTTTTCTGGCTACAATGAATTTCATCGTAAATCGTTTTCGGTGTATTAATTAAGAGAAAACCACATTTGCTGTACTGTTAAATTCAATTAACGCGTTTAAAGTGGTGCACATGACTAGAAAATATTATAAATGCCATTTCCAACGGAATAAAAGGAAAAAGAGACATACATTGGACGAAAATTCTATGGATTAATTGATATTACGTTGAATTCGATAGTAAAAAGGACCGTCGGACTTTGTTTTCAATGAAATAACAACCAGCCATTACGAAGTGGTGCTTTGGAACACTGAATTTTTTATCCAATTTGTAAAACAGATATGGTACTGGAAAAGCCAGGGGGAAATGAATAGGAAAGAGTGCGAGCTTTGGTTACAACTTATTTTCCTGGAAATACTTTCAAGCTTGGTAATGGCTGAGCACATTTGAATTAGTAATGGAAGGCTAAAATAAGCTTTCTACACCTTTACACCTTCCAAGGTTCTAGAAGCCAATTTTGTCATTTCCACCATTGCTTCAGCAAGTACACGAGAAAATGCTACCACATTTGGCCCCAATTAGTCGAAGCAAGGACTTGGTCTGGAGAAGGACAATAGTTACCAAGCTACATGCCTTTCTACAGAGGACATGGGAATGGATTTTTCGATTTTACTTCGTTACTTTATGTAGAATACCCTTTGCATGAAAATTTGAATAATGCATTATACTTTAATGGAAAAGGAAACAAATTCCTACACAAGCAAAATCTAGCAGCTTGCTCTAAGACTATAATGCTGCGTTTACACGAGGCCAGTAGGTGAGCAGGTTACTTGGAGCAGGTAACCTGAGGCAAGTAACCTACCCCAAAATTACACTCCAGAATCAAACGGGTTTGGTATATCTACAAGATATTTAACACCAACCATTCTAGTTTGTAATTAAAAGGGACTACATAACTTGTATTTCGACATATTTGCGCCTCATCAGTACAAGGTATATGTTCTCCGTCCAAGAGCTCCGGACTGATGAAAACAACAAAATCACAATTAATACATGTCTAATCGCAAACCAGAATGTTTGATGTTCAATATCTTGTAGCCCTTTTTACTTTGAAGTATAATTCAATAGCCGTCGGAGCTTATAGCCCGGGAAGTAGTTGCTGCTTTTCACTTGAACTGTCTCTGTTTTTGAAAAATATTTCTCAAAACTTATAAAACGTTAGAATAATTATTATTCTGCGATATTTATTGATAATGCGCTTTATTAAATACGACAAGATTACAGGAAATTGTAATAATACTTCACAAAATACTTTCTATTTACTGTGTATGTCTATTATAGTGTGAATTGTTTCCAACTGAAGTCGGTCCTTTTGTTATATATCCCCGTGTGGTTTCGGTTCGATTTGTGAATAATTCCTGGACGTTTAGAAATACCGTCAAGTTAATTGATCTGGAGGAATATTACATACGGTCACATTCAACTCTCTAACGTTGAATGGTCCAAATATGACCCATTTAATGACGATATACTCCACCTAAACGTTCACCGCTATTAAACATTCACAAAATCGATGATGAATTAAACCTTTTTTCCGTAGTAGACGACTGGATATTTTCACTGAACGTTCATAAAATTGATTAGTCTGCTTTGTTGGTTGGCGGTACGCAATCGACTCACAAAAGAAGTCATGAGATCGGCAGACCACTGCGACCACTTTTGTTGCTTATTATTTGAATGTATATCTCACTGTTGGTTAGTTTTTTACCAAAAAAATGTCGAGAACATAAAAAAATATGAATTCATGTGAAAATGTACGAAGGAAAGCTAAAAAAAGGGAAATGGTATTTTTTGCTAACGCACGTAAAGCGATAGCAACTTTTTAATATTTTTCTCGCAGTTTCGGACTGTTCCTTTATTTCGAATTTAAGCAGCTCTTAAACACAAATTTTAAAAAAATAACCGACATAGAAATATGAAACAACAAATAGTGAGTCCACAAGCTTTCGTTCTTTTCTGTTAACCAGTAAATCTATAGCATGTCATTGGCACTTAATTTGAGGAAGAGTACTTGCCGAAAGTATTAGATTAGATTAGAAGTGGAGTGACTCTTTGTCCTATCCCTTTGCAGATCTATCCTTATATTATTTAGAGCTCTTTATCTAGCTTTGTCCTTTTTATTAGACTTATTAGCCTGGATACCTCCTCCCTTGCGTAGTTCTCTACCATCATTGTTTCTTTTGCGAGTATTGCTAGACCTACGCACTCACCAAGTATGTGCTCCGCGGTTTCTTCTCCTTTCTGGCAGATTCTACATAGGCTAGGCTGTACTCATAAATACTTATTAACTTGATCCTTGAAAGCTTTTCCATGTTTTTTGTATTGTTGAAATGTTTTTCATTTATTCTTTGATTTTAAGAAATGTTGGAATTCAAGAGAGTATACCTGAATGTGAAATATATCCGCTAAATAATATTTCCAGCGTAGTCATTCATTTAAATCGTCACAAAGTAGGATATAATCAAATTCATCATAATTAGCACCTCAACTTGTGCCATTATTAATTTAATATTGCCACAATAGGCGCTTAACGCAGGGTATCAAAATGTAATTATATTTTCATTGTGGCCATTGAGTAAAATCGTCACAAGTGGCACCTCAACTTCATTATCTCCAATATCGCAACCCATTTATATGAAAATTTAATAGAGAAATACTAATATCTCTCTTGGGAAATTGATATAAATATGAAGAAGAATTCATAGTTTGGTCAGTTAACGTGAAACAGCGGTAGGGACTAATATCTCTCTTGGGAAATTGATATAAATATGAAGATGAATTCATAGTTTGGTCAGTTAACGTGAAACAGCGGTAGGGATGGATAATTTGATGGTTATTCACGTATAATTATAATTTTGTTAGTGAAATGCATTTTACACGACGCTGCAATTTATTTCAAGCTGAAGCTTTGTGCCTTTGTTCATCGTTTATACTCTTAACGATTATGAAAATGATGCTCTCGTTAATTAATGAAACGGAAACATGTTTAAAGGAACTTTTACTCGGGCATTATAATAACAAAAATAGTTTAAAAAAAAAAGAAGTTGAACTAAAAGTTTACGAACAACTAAGACCAAACTGAGTTTTTAGAAAATCTACTGTGGTAGATAATTAGAGCGCTTTCAGGCTAGACACTTTGTGGCTGGCTACTAGAGTCTGAAAAGAATCGCCATCTGAGTATATATCAAACACCATGCATTCCTTATCTGTGCCTCGTGTTCATGCGTCTATTCAATGTATTTTTGGCCATGCAATGTAGTAGCCAGTCACAAAGTGTCTGAAAAGAATTGAGCAGATAAAAATACATCAATATAAATAGACGTATTCACAAGAGACACAGATAAGGAATCTATTTATATTAATGTATTTTTAGCCGCGCGATTCTTTTCAGACACTAGTAGCTGGCCACAAAGTGTTTCGTCTGATACTAGCTACTATACGAAATATAAAGAAATTATTGAATTGGAGAAAATGTCGGACGTTATGATAATTGAAAACGGATTCCAAAAAATGTATCCAACAAGAAAGGTTAAATTATCACATTATCGGTGAATATAGTATATTAATTGTGTCACAAGGGCCCAGACGTAGCGGAGCGATTCCTGCTTGTGAGACACACAAAATATAGAAAACTAACTAAAAACTTTGACATTCACTGGGATTTAATTAAAAAATTTAAGCGAAACGTCCAAGACATCAAGTGAAAGATGGTGGAAATCAAAAATTGTAGCGCTATGAATTTTTGACCATGTTTTTGATGTCCTTACTCCCCTATCATTGGAATGTATCGAGTCTAAAATAGTGGGTGCTATGAGACGCCTCTAGTCTAAACGCAGGTTTTCTATAACGAATCATCAACATAATATTTGTCCTCAAAATACACCTGGAGATACTTCGCATTGCTTCCATGCGCAAATAATCACAAACAGCTCGAAGGAAAACTGTAAGTTTGAACCCAAGCAAGAGAAAACAATGTTTGAATTGAGTCCCGAAACTCGAAAATTATCTTAAACTACAGTTACTTGTCAATTTGTTGTCTAAGTTCGAAATACAAAACTTGGGATGTTCTAGTGTTGGTTGTAGTTCTTTAGGGAAGATCTGTTATAAACTTCCCAACAAAGATTTACTGATGCTTGTGTTAGAATGTGACATCAATGTGGTTTGATTGCACAATAGAATATAGTGAGTAGCAAACCTGTGTGGTCTCGTTTTGAGTTGAATTAAATACATTTCCATAGGGAATTCGTAGTTACGAAACATTTCAAAGCAAAAAAATAAAATTAAGTCTTTCTTCCATCCTCTGCAATGTCAACGTTCAAAAATTTTAAGTAGTTCATATATTTATGGTACAGATTATGAGAATTTTCTTGAGAATTCTTGGTGAGATTCTTATGTTAGATCTAGTGCAGCGGATATTGAATTATATCTATACATCCTTGAGTTTATCAGTAGAAAACTTTTCAACTTTTTTCTCTAACGTGTAATCCGTTTTCCAGAAACTTTCTTTAGGAAAAGTTTAGAATCGACAATATAATTTATTAACCTCGAGATTAAATAACTTCGTCTGCTTTAAATTGTTCTATTTGGTCCGTATGGAATTGTGACTTATAATAAAATACTTTACGGCTTTTCGAGATTCATCTTCAGGAACAAAGTATAATTACTGATATCAAAGTTTTATAAAAGAAAGTTGGCAGAATTTGCCCACAAAACCGGCTACAGGTGCATTCTATTTTTCCACCAATAAGGTCGCCAGACTTTGAGTATAGACCGCTCTCGAACAAGTCGGACATGTTGTGCTAGAGGGCACAAAATATTCACATCAGATCCTATGGAGAATTGTCAAAAGCTCCTTCTATGGTAGTTAGATAGTTGCACCGAAAGCACTGAAATATAAAATATCAGTTTCTCTGAGGTCCATAAGGGTTCAAGGATTTGGACTGTCAAATTAAATTGAATAAATGACAATCTACTGAACATTATTTCATAAAATATAATGTGTGGTATTATTATAAAAAACTAATAATTGTAGAAAATTGAAAAGAGCGACAACGCGAAGCACAGCTCCTTTATATAAAATTAAAACTACCAACAAAGTTCTGTTCTGTTCTGATATTTACGCGAATGAAAAAAAAGAACTATAAACCTGTACATCCATAATACCTTTTTAATTTTTAAAATTCAAACCGGCTTACTTCTAAATGGAATATTTAAAAATTTAGTGCTTCCAAAAAACTTTTTTTAATGATGTTAATTGTTCCAGCACACAAATTTTTCAGTCCAATCTCACTCCTAATGAATAGAAAAAGTATGGTAACAAAATAATAACACGTTTCCGAGTGGGGAACGGAAAAAAAGTCACATCTGACAGTAAGTAAAAAATCCCATTACATATTCCGGACAGTTAGTACATACATTTTCATCTAGGATTCGTATAAACTCAATACAGAGATGAGAGAGAAAGTAAAATATAATCGAAACTCATGAGTTTAAGTTTAGAAAATTGAGGTTTGGCGTGAAGAATTAACAATCATTCAATATTGCTGAAGCTCGGTTGAAAGCAGTGGTTACATATGTATGTATGTATGTGTTTTTGGGGTAACATTCACTGTGACCTGAAAGATCTATTGTGCCCCCTTACTTCCACTTAGTTTCTGAGAAGAGTCTCTGAAACTAGTAGCTCCTTTAGTCCTATTTCCCGGAGGAATTTTAGGATATATGCAGGCTTCAACTTAGGTAAATGTTCCTCTTCTATCCAGTAATCTCCCAGGTACTGTGCTCTAGGATTCTGGAGTGCTGTGCAGTTGGAAAGTTTATGGATGAAGGATTCTTCTTCCATGTCACAATATTGCATTCTTTTTCCTCCACTATTTTGAGCTTTTTCAGGTGCCCATTCAGGCGACAATGTCCCGTTAGGATCCCTGTTAAAACTCTTAGCGCAGTTTTGCTTTGACTTATGCATTCATTTGATATCAGCAGGTTGTAGTCACCCGAAAAAATCTTTGATTGTGTAAGCCCTACTAGATCTTTCCAACGATCAGATCTTCTCTTTCTTTCGGCTCCACTTATTTCTTCCAATATTACATTGGTGCTGATTCCGCAAAAGGGTTCAGGCCCCAAGAAAGGTATTTTAGACCCCCTCTTTGCTAGTTCATCTGCTTTTCCATTTCATTCTATTCCAGTGTGTCCCGGAATTCATAGGGTAACTATATATATCCATAAGGTAACTATATTATTCTCGCCTAGTACATTGAGTTTGTCTAGGCATTTCCTCACCATTTTGGAACTCAGTGCTTTAATGGCTGTTTGACCATCTGTCATTATGATAAACTTTTGTCCTCTGTATCCTTTATCATTATTGAACTGGGCGCACTTTCTTATGGCGTGGATTTCCGCTTGAAAGGTACTTGGTGTTTTTCCCAAGCTTTTGAGAGTGTTTGGTTCCTGGCTCGAACACTCCTATCCCAGTTTCTCCTATTGCTTTTGAGCCGTCTGTGTACCATTGAAGGGCATTCTTTGCAAGTCTGGTAATGGTATTTGGATCCCATTCCTTCTTGTTGCTAAATTCTGTAACGAATTTCTTCGAAAAGTTATACTTTTCCATCATACCGTCTTGTGGCATGTCCCAGGTGAGGATGTGTTTTTTTTTGATGATTCCTTCTCCACTTAGTCTGTATCTTGTGCTTTCCGCAACACTCCACCACCATATTGGGGGAGGTTGAGAATCACTTCAATGGCTGCCGCTGGGCATGTTCTCATTACTTCTGCACTGGTTACATAAAAAAAATAGTAAACTAACCTAACCTATCCTATCCACAACTGATAAACCTTCAGAGGTAGCAGTTAGCCCCCTGGGATCTAATTATTATAGTCTAAGAAGGTGAAGATGAAAATTTGGAAATTTCTGTTACAGCCCTTGATAAATATCAGTTTGACAAGTGTATAGAATACCTATGGGATAACGATTAGCAAGTAGCTGGTTTGAACGAATTTACTACTTCCCTTCTACTGATTATTAACCAAATGAAAATGAAAAATCCATAAGCCTTAAGCCAACTACCTAAACTATAATTAATCCTCGCTGTATATCTATATGGCTCTTATATCCATGTTCATGGTCCCTATCACTAAATCTCAATGGACCAGTTCAATTTTTTTGGCTCTCCTGTCCATGGTGAGTGCTGTTACACGCCAAACACAAACATGTAGATTGAAAATTTCTGTTGGCGATTTATACAAAAAAGGTTTCGGATTGTTTATTTTATTTCGGGTCCAATATTGATTTTTGTGTTTGAATAAATATTTCGGAAATATTCATTAAGCCATGCAATTGCGAATTGAACCAATCGCTGACTATATTAAGTGTTAATAACGCCGAAGCTGGAAAAATAAATCAGTAAAATAAATAGCATATAATTGCAATTGCAATTTGATTTCAGAAAAAAACATACATATTAAAATATGAAGAAAACACTGCCGATATTTTTTATAAAATGATGTATTGCCTGGAACAAGAAGTAATTATTCAGTTGTTTTTCCACGGCAGCTCAAACTGATTTTTCTCCAATCAATCCTGGAACATTTTAACGAAACTTCATCAATCAGATCCCTTGAAAACAGATAATACGTCACACTTTGGTTTAATTCCTCACTCACCATTTTCTACCACAAAACATGCAGCACCATCAGCAATCACTGCTCAAAATAATGTTTTGAATTCTCAAGATTTGAGTTGGAACCGTGTGCTATTTTTAATTATGGAAAAGTGAATTTTAAGTATGCTTTTTCCATCGTATAACTTTTTAATTGGTACTTAATTTAATTTAGAAACAGTTTACTGACTGCGCCATGTGTTATTTGTAAAGTTATCAAATCGGTTAGCCTCCGGAGCAATATGGCCTTTTCTACCGGCTTGTATGCAAGATTCTGATTTCGAAATGCCTTTATGAGATTGTTAGTGACGTCAAAAGCTATTTTTATCAAACATCTTGCGTCTGTTTTCAATTTCTTCACTTTTATTCTATCTGGCACATTTTTCAATACTCTCGAGTCATAGACAAGGTCGATTATATCCTTTAGTAGCCTGTAGATGTGAAAACAGGAATAATAGAGATGTGAGATTATAATTAATTTTTGAAAGACACAAATACTGCGTCTTTCTGATATAAATACGGTTTTTTTGAACATTTTCAATATGTTTTTGTCTCGCTTATAATATCGGTGGAATTGGTTATTTTCTACACCCACGTCTTTGAAAATGTAGTGTCAATCTATCTTGTTTTTTTTCTAATCAAGGCAGTAGACAGTTTCAATATTTCCAGACTGTCTGTAGTCGTAATACATGCCCAATTGACGTCAGACTGTAAACCATTTATCCTGCTTACGTTTTTAGTTAAAACAATCGAGAAAAAATAAGCAGAGACTTATTTTTTTCAAGAAATTCAATTTATTGTCCATCCTAATAAAATCGAATGAACATTTTTTTCATTTTTAATCAAGAAAATAACCAGGGTACAATTTAGAAAGTCGACAAGAGTAGGAAAGCAGCAAATAATTGCTTCATGTATAGGAACATTGACGAAAATTGTACAAAATCTCACACGTGTTGTCCAACTCGGCCTAAAGACCTCGTTGGACAATTTCACGTCGCGTGCAAAAAACACTTACTTTTTGCACTTGTTGCATAAATAACTATTTTCTCCGATTGGCAGCAAATATTAATTTTGCTGACTGATATCAATCAGCAAAGTATTACTTTTCCTGCCTAGGCAGCAAAGTGATTACTTTGCTGCCTGTGATTATACATTTCCATAGAAACCAACCAAAATAGAGATTGTCGGAATTGTAATAATTTGCAAATACAATATCCTCGTTATGAACAATCGGAGAAAAAATTATATGTTCAACTTGGCAGCAAAGTAGATTGACTGCCTTAGCTGGATTCCTAGCCTCGCTACGCTCGGCTATGAATTCAGCTTCGGCAGTCAATCTACTATTTTGCTGCCTAGTTAAACAAATAACTATTATTTCATCGTTTAGTATTGATCTTCATCAAGTAAAAGCCTCATATTATTCAAGAGTTTATTTAGCAATCATGCTATTATATTCATTGGAAGTTTTTCTTATAAAACTGTCAAGGGTGATTCACGATTTTATAGGAGTTGGTAAATCATCAAATAACAATAATTCATTGTAAAATAGAGAATTTTGTATCAAACTAGTTTGTTGTAGTTGGAATATCTCGGAAAGCTTCAAATAATATGTTTTATTTAAACTATACATACCATAAATACATTTTTGCTCTTACCTACAAAATATAAAGACGTTACCCTACTGATTTGTAGTCGAATGCCAATTTTACAATACGACTGCAACTTCAAGTGGCATATTCTTACGTGAAACGAAGTCTACGTATCTGTATATTTCATTAAATAACATTCGTATATCAAATCCTTTGTGTTCAACTAAATTGATATTATAATATGGTTTATTTCGAAGTAAAAAAGATAAACGTCTATGCTCTCGCATGCAAATTGTTCATTCCCTATTTTGACTGCTTTGTGTTGTTATCACAATAGCAGTTCAACAAAAGATAGATAAAAATTCTCCAGAAACATCGCAAAGAGTAAACGAGAAGAGAGTATACAGTCGAAGAATATGTGCTTGTTGTTTGTTATATCCATTGAAGCAGAGAATTTAAGAAAAATGAGAAATTTTTTCCGGGCAAAAATGCACAATGGGATGCTTATAAAATGTTAAACTCTCATCAAATTGTTGGCATACGATATAAACCTAACTTTCCATCCATAGCAGCTTGAGAACAATTCTCGCAATTTCCCAAATTCATTTAAATTTTTTAATGTTGAATGTATAATCTTATCCACATCGAGGCTTATCAAAAATAATTAAGTTGCTAAGCTGTTGAACTCCAAGACATAGTGGAGTGTGAGTGTAGGATAGAGCCTATTCTGAGTACTCTGGAAAGCATTTGCAAGAAATCAAATACTGGGTAGGGAGACATATCAACATATTATCTGGTGGAAAATACGTGTCGATCACTCTGTACAAAAAAACAAATCATGGAGACAGCAGATGACACAAATGTTTGATGTTAATATATTTGTAATTTTTCTTGAATTTAAAAAAATATAAATTGTTCATTAACCAAGTATCTTGACAAAGTACTGATATAATATCTCCATACGAGGACATTTTGCGACCAGCCTCATTGTAAAACTCTAGACACATCCTCAAAAACTCAAGTTAGTACGAATTCATAACTACTGAATCTGGTACACAATGTTGGATAAAAAATAATTTTATTGTACCTACAGCGACTGTAACAATGAATATTTAATCCAAGCCAAACCCAATTCAGTTGATTTACCGACAACTCAAATATTGTTATTGGTCTATAACACATTGCTACAATAAATATTGATTTAGGTGAAGTCACAAATTTGTACACCGACCTCAGTCCAATTATTAAACACATAATGTGTTTTCTAAAGCTCTGCTCCTCAGTTTGGTCGGTAGCTAAATTCATATCGATCAAGCTCTCATTCGTTATTGTTAAGGCCTCGACGTTAACAATCAACTTGAGTTAAAGTTATAATGTAAGGTTTCACCGCAACGCGTACGAAAATTTTAGTCTGGTCAAAATTTGGATTAATATGCTGTTCTCGATAAAATCAAAATTTTTCTTGTATTCAAACTAAAATTATGCTCACTATAGACATAGCAGTGGCCAATTTTCCTGTGAAGGAAGGCTGGAAAACCACGTAAGACCTCTCTAATCCTGCACCTACATATTATTATTTACCTCCAATTCAGTGTAGTTTATTGTGGTGTTTTTTTGGCTTTGTGGAATTGTTTTAAAAAGTGTACAGACAGTATAAAAATGAAGTGACAAGTGAAAACATAGTCTTGTTCCTTACTGCCAAACTACACTGAAGAAACTTGATTCCAATAAGTTAGTATGGGATTAAAACTAGTAGCTCCTTTAGTCCTATTTCCCGGAGGAATTTTAGGATATATGCAGGCTTCAACTTAGGTGAATGTTCCTCTTCCATCCAGTTATCTCCCAGGTACTGTACTCTAGGATTCTGGAGTGCTGTGCAGTTGGAAAGCATATGGATGGAGTTTTCTCTTTCCATACCACAATATCTGCATTCTTCTTCCTCCACTATTTTGAGCTTTTTCATGTCCATTCATGCGACAATGTCCCGTTAGGATCCTTGTTAAAACTCTCAGTGTAGTTTTACTTTGACTAATGCATTCATTTGATCTCAACAGGTTGTAGTCACCCAGAAGAATGTTTTAGTAGGGCTCAGACCCCTACTAGATTTTTCCAATGGTAAGATCTTCTCTTTCTTTCGGCTACATAAGAATAGTCCAGTTGGAAAAAACAACCTCCCTCAATGCTTGAAAAATGCACTCTTAGAGGTGAAATTTTGAGATTAGTCGAGTTATGACTTTGATTTTCGAAAATTTCATAACTCTCTCAAAAAAGAATGATTCTATTAAAAAACGAACTCCGAAAAGGCAGAGAAGGAATAACCCAATCTAATCCATAAAAACTATAGAAATAATTATGTAAATCTTTTAAATCCTTGTCGTTTGTGGCTTTTTCTTCTTCTTGTCCACCTCACAATCGTATTGTTTAATATTCAACTCATCTGGTGAAGTTTTTATTACTAGTGCTGAATGAAGTTCTCAAAAAAACAGTGGAACAAATCTGTAGAATTTTAATCCCAGGCTCGTGGAAGCGGACTACAATAAATTTGCATATAAAAGCTGTGAGCGGGGTTTCTAAATTGAAAATTGTAACGAATGTGTATAAAATTGCAGCTTTGCTGGGGAAGATATAAGAGAAAACTTGCTTAAAATCTCATTATTATAGTGGATAC
The DNA here is from genome assembly GCA_963978555.1 of Galerucella nymphaeae. NCBI lineage: Eukaryota > Metazoa > Arthropoda > Insecta > Coleoptera > Chrysomelidae > Galerucella > Galerucella nymphaeae. The sequence goes on from OZ021710.1 coordinate 13,337,237, forward strand.
GATAAAATCAACAACGTTACATGAAAAATAGGATGTATTTTTTGTTACGTTACGTTGTGGAAATTGTGCTGTACATAAGAAATCATCAATTTTTCAGTTTTATCTAACAATAGTCTCCAACTTGCCTGAATACTCTTGGAGTTGAAGATAGTTCTGAAGCTTTATCTTGTATATAACACAATTTTTGCAAATGTTTCATATTTCACTTTCCTAGACATTTCAATTACTTCTTTCTTGGAGCTTTATTAAAAGCTAGTTCCTTTTCCATAAATTCCATATAGGTATACTTCTGCCTCTTGCCATTACAATTAAGATAATTGGAAAGTTGTCATCCAAAAACACAAAGCTACAAGTGAAACACAGAAACATGTGAAAAAAGTGGATATATCGGAGGTCAAACTTATTCGTTGTGTTCAAAAACTAATTCATCTTGACAACGGAAGCTGGAATGCTACCGAAAAGTCGTAATTAAAATATAAAATCATAATATTTTGGTTTAATTCCCAAAAAAAGGAATGAAAGAAAAAAAGAATAGGTAATGCCACGAGGAATATACATGAATATATCAGAGGCTGCTTTTGGAGATTATTTAATAATCATGACAGGAAAAGAAGAGCATTTATAAAATAATTTAGAAATCTGGAACATAGTCTAGTGCCTGAATTATTAATTTTCAGTCCAGATAATCTTGGGGGCTACTTCAATCTTAAAACATTTTTTATTTTTTTCCATACTTCACTGATGGAAGCTGCTCTGTTTATTTCGGTAACATATTTTGATTTTATTTTATTTTTTACCGATTTGTGACCGGTGTACTTAGTGTTATTTTGGCGGCACTGATAGACGTATGGCAAATTTGAGGTGGGTTTGGTTTGTAGTAATTCCCTTGGGGATAAGTTCAAAACTATCTGGGTACTGGTTAGGACCCATTCGAACACAAGCTTCCCCCCTAACCAAAAAAAAGGTGTGAGTCTTGATTGGCATTTAATCTATTTTTTAAATGATCAAAGAGGCTACAAACTTTTGTAGGTGAAAATGAATTAATTTATTGTCGATTTTTTTATGAATTATGAAATGTACTGTCATATAAATCTGTTTCTTCTTATTTTTTCAATTATTTTCACTGTACTATAATAAACGGGAAGTCGGAAAACCCATTACAAAGATAAAAATCTACAGACAAACCCGTATTTGGCGACTTTTGGTCTGTCACGGTTTGTTTCGCAACGCATTGACTAACCGAGTCCCATAAAAAATAACTACCCTACTATTAGCAAAAGAATGATCCATAAGCCAATGAGAAATCTTATCGATCATTGACATAAAGTCTGGCCTACTTGCGATTGTACAACGTTTTATACAAAAGGTATTAAGATACGTTGCTAGTAGATAAAAAAATAATAAAGCTTGAATGCCATATACTAGATACTTCGAAGGATTTATTTTTCTATTGGTACGATTGCATTTTATGTGGTGTAATAAAAGATTTGATGCTTATTAAACTCAACGAAGGGTTGGGTATAAAGTGAAAATATGGTTATTCAGCCAATAAGTTGATTTTTACTTATAGTGAATACAATAGCCTTGTTGATGTGCGTCATCTTTTATGACGTATATCCGGGTTTTCGGTATTTATTTTATTCGTTATTTAGACAAAAAGCTAACCTTAAATTTGATAAATTTGGATCTTATCCAGCCAAATTCGAATTTTTGTTTTATTCAAATAAATATAACAATAAGATTAATATTCACTTTCACGTTTATTGAATTAATGGTAGTATCTCTACTTTTCCACTCCTTTAAGTTTCCCCCCGTCATTATAAAGGTTACCATTAACAGGAATCTTTGCAATTAATCAACTTATCATCAACTTATCATCACATCACTTATTACTTTCTCTCTGATTGGTTATTATTACGTTCACTTTAACAATTATTTCCACAAAGAAAGGGGTGACTGCTCTAACATCAACTTTCCCAAAGTTCCGCAAACTCGACTTTTTGTTTCCTTGGCAGAATTATCTCATTCGTCTCTTCAGGAATTATTAATACTGTGTAATTGCGATAGATGTTACGGACGAAACGTCAAAAATTACTTCAATTGAAATGTAAAGTAACGTTTCTTCTTGTTCATTTGTTTTGTCGAGTTTCCAGGACGTATCTAAATTACTCGGAGCTTTTGAACGCTGCGGCTTTTATTATCTAGTCGGTTAAGACAAAGCTTTTGACGTTCATTTAATTTTGTTAAATATTATATTTAATTTAAATTGGGAGTGATGGAAAATGAAGGGTTAGGTGAGCAGTGCACACAAAGGCAGCAATTTCAGTTCTTTGGAGGATTAACCTTTCTTAGTCATGAAGAAGGAGCTGAGAAAACCGTCTATTTAAGCAGTTTGTTTTTTCACCGCTGTTTCGCTAATGGTAGTTAAATATCGCTTTAGAATCTTAACCTCACTTTTTTGTATAACACGACCATAATTAGATTTTCCAGATCAAGTGATTTACCATGACCGTCCAGGGCAAACAATAGGTCATGTCCACTTGACGCCACTATCTATTTTGACAACAAGCCGGTGGTAAAACAATAAACAAAGCGTTCAGGACACGTGGTACTTAATAGTGAGGTTATGCTGATTTATAATGATAGATCGTGTTTGAGTTTAGTTGGTTTTGCTTAAGTGTTTTTTTTAAGTTATTTCAATTCTTGGGCTTGCATATTTAATAAAATATAATATAGATTTGTTGTTTGATAATTATTGATCGTGTTTATGTTTATTATTTTATCACTGGATTAGTGCCAAGTGTCAACTGTCGTGAACATGCCCTATTTGGACAGCTGACTATTAATGTATCTATATACTCAGTGGTTTCACTTTATGTTTATTTGGATCTCAACCACATGTTAGAAATGGATACACTAGATATGGCTATAAATATTTATTTGATATTTTGACACAGTTTTTGCACCAAAAAGCAAATTGATGCTTCCAAAAGTTTACATGCCATGCATTTGGATTTGTGCTGAAAGTTGAATCTCCTTCAGTTAATGAAGTTTGTTTGTTAGTTGGCAAGGTATTACTTCAGTCCAACAAATCTATTGTGTCATATTGGCAATATCCTATAAAGGAAAAAAAAGCTAACAATTTAGACAGCTGGACAGTTTTGTATTGTCTATTGAATGGTAAACAGTGGTCAAGATTTTTTTTATAATTGTATTTCACATATGTGGTTAGACTTTGTGTTTCTTTGGAAACCTTAATTGGATTTTAACGCCAATTAAGAAATGGAAATACAACATAGGGGAAGTTTCCATAGATAAATGGAAATAGCTAAGAGGGAAAAGTGTTGCTCATGATTATTTCATCCACCCCTATGTGGGTTATCTATTTATAACATTTTCGGAAAGCCAGCTTCAGTCTGGAACTCTTGTGACTTGTAACAGTGAATTGAATGAGGCAGTGGAGGTTGTTACAGATGCACCGAGAGAAGAGTTATTTCTAGACAAATAAACTGATTTGTTTGACCCCTTTTTGTTTAATACTAACATTGCTTATTCATTATTAAGAAGCCATATTAACGTGAAAATATTGGGAAATTTTGATATAAAAAAATGATTTATTCGAGTGTGATTTCTTTAATGTGAAGAAATTTGTTCTTCTTTATGCGCACCTTTATACAATTGTTCTTCAGAAACTATCCAAAGTTTATGAAGCACAATATAATATTTTGTTATAAAATATAACGATGCTATTTGGGTGAAAATTGTTTTCATTACCCTGAAAAAAATATAACATCTTGAATAATATTTCATCACTTTGGAACAACAAATTAAATATTCATAGTAAATCATTTCAAAGTTTTGACAGAAATTTACATTTTTTTAATAAGCCTATAGATTATTAGCCTCAAATAAGATCTACTTTATACCGAAAAAATAAGTATTTGAGTATAATTGTACATTTATTGTTACGAGAAAAAAACTTACTCACCTCGAATCACATATTTCTTCACCTGTAAGAAATCACATTAGCCCACAAATTATGTGGCAATTAATACAAATAACTCTCACCCCACCCTGCCCTAATATTCAGAATCGTACCGATCGTTTGGAGTGAGTCAGTGAAATTAGATGAGTTTGTGCAATTTCAATGATTATTTTGTTTTTGTTAAGTTTGTGGTTAAAGTGTTCTGGACAAAAATGACTTTAATAATAGAAATGAATGAATTGTTAAACTCATGGTGATTACAAGAATTGTGAGATCTCTTTGAAGGTAAGGAAATTGATGTTAATTATATTCAAGTAGGTAGGAATGGAAAGCAAGCAAAATGTACGTCAAACATACACATTTCTCAATTATACCTGTCAAATCTACTCCAAAATACTACTATGGGAAAAGCATCAATGAACACACTTAAGGCTGGACAAGGCTGTATTGTGGATACTATTGTAGGTTATGTTTTAGATCATGTACTATGTAGGTATGTTTAACTTTAAAAATGTATGGTTTCCATTTTATAAATGGACGGTTCCTATTTTAAAAATGTAAAGTTTTCAATTCAATAGATCAAAATATTCAGCAGCAAGTTTTTTATTTATATCCTGCTTTTATACTAACCAGTTTTATGCATAAATAGAGAACCGAATGGAAGTTACATTTGTTTACAGCAAAAAAATTTAATTTGCTGGGATGATACATTTTTTACAAATAAAAAACATATCGGTAACCCAAACAATATATTTTTTCATAGTAAAGAAATATATTTTAACGAGATAATACATTTTTTTATGATGAAGAAATGTTATTTTGCTATAAAATAATTTTTTTCATGATAAAACAATACAGTTAGCCTGCAAAAATGAGTATTTGTTATTGGAAAACTACCTTATTCAATTTAAATGCTTCCAAAGATTAATATAACTATTTTGTCATTCTACCTTAATAAATCATGTTCAAAACAAATATGATACATTTTTACAAGAATAAATATAATTTTCAATATATAATTCATTTTATTATTGACAATGAATATGTTTTTATTCATCAGCAATATTACTTTCCGAACTTGGAACAAATCCTTTCTTAACGACAAATGAAATATTAGTTAGGCCATATGGAAAATCATATTTATTTGACATAATGAGATTTTAATTGTCACAAAGAAATCTTTTTCTCGGTGTGTGGATGGCAAAAATATTGAAAATTAAGCAAATAAAATTCCATTAAAATTGTTAATTCACATTTGTATTCATTTTCTCTCTGTTTCCAGTATATTAAAATCACTGTTTTTCCTGACCTAACCTTTTTGAAACCCACATTTCCTATTTGTATTATGTTAGGGAATTGAATTTAAAGCGGAAATTCCATCGCCCTTGCCACTTAACAAACACAAACTTGAAAATATACCCGGATTTTGTGGGGGATTTGACCGTCCATTTCAAATTCAACAAGTGCGGAAATAATACTAACACCAACAAAACCATTACAGTCTACCATTTGAACTGATGAATAGTTTAGAGGAAAAGGACCATTTCCGACCCAAGTATATCTTGCTTATAAGTCAATTGAAAAAAGTATTTCGTTTATTTAAGTGACATAGATAAATGAAAAGATAGATTATTTTTTTGTTTTACGTATTTTGTAAATGAAAATTGGTTAGAATTACGAGGTGAAGGTGATTTCTACTAGTTAAAATCCTAAAAACAAATCTAGGAAGAAATAACTTCGTTGAACACCAGATGTCGCAGACTTTATCGATTATTTCGAATGGAACGTCAGAGGTAGACAGCCAAGACGTGCGCTCATCCCAACAAAATTGATCAGGTAGTGATTTTTGAAGTGATCCATCAGTTTGTAATTCTGCTGAACGTGATAATAAAACCATCAACATATGTCAATGTCAATGAATACAACAACAAATTGATATATACGAAAATAATTATGAAATAGGTATTACCTCTAACCATTAGAAAATGGAAGTTAATCACAATAAATTGAACTCACATTACTTTGGAGCATACTATAAAGAGTGGAACTTCCTGACACACTATACAATTTATTATTAAAATCATAAGTCACCTCCAGCTGTTTATCTCTAAACAAAAATATTATGTTTGTCCACGACCACCTAATAATAAGTCAATATTTTACCTTCTAACAAAAGGTATATGGTACCCATATATATCAACTGTCGTGAATTATGGACTAGAGATGGGGGTACCTACAATACGAAATAAACCATCAAATCTGTGTATTTTGTTCAGGAAATTTGTTTCTGACATATATCGTATCGATAAAATATTGTAATTTTTAGTATTGATACTTTTCATAACGATATTTTCTAATATTAAGTATTTTAAAACAATATATTTATAACGGTACGTTGTATTGATACTTTACACAGTATCACCCATCTCTATATATGTCAAATTATATTTTTATGAAGCTGTCAGAACATTTTGAGGTTAGTAATACCAAATCGTTTCAATCTTTTATTTAATAATATAAATTAATGGTCGTGGACAAAGTATAGTATTCTACTCGCAATTTATGGCCATAATTCACTTGGGTGACTTGCGCCCATCGCCTGCGGCTCGTGACGCAAACGTCGCCCATCGTGAATTATGGCTATCATAAATTGCTCGTTTAATAATATACTATTTTAACCTATGACATAAATGACAGTGAATGCATCATCACCATAGATAAAAAGATACTTATAGATTGGGAAGTGACTAGTTGTACGGGTGGCGCCACCTTGAGAGTCCCGTCAGTACCACAAATCAGATGGTTGTGAACAAAGACTTATTTCAAAATGCTGCTGTACCTGTGTGTTACTTTATGGATGCATTGTATTGTGCATCAAATTTGTTCGCCACAAAATGAATATTTCCAATAAATTAAAAGTCTGAATATTTAAAAAACATTCAAATATTCACACAGACGTTAATAATTCAATTGGATCGATATAAAGTTGATAATATTTTACATTAATACGCTAGCACAAACATTTTTTCGTTAAAAATGGAAAATATACATTCTTTTTTGATATTTAATTCCAAAATAACGTGAATAACGGATAAAATGGAAATAAATTATGTACCTATATAGTAGTGTATATATTTTTAATCCCTTATATCGATTTAATTTGTTTAAATATTTATTATATCTATTTAAACTAAGTTCAATATTCATTCGTGACGCGTTTCGCTAACACAGTAGCTTCCTCCACTCGTATGTATTCGGCTTCTATTCCTGAAGGCGCTGAAGCAACAGCCACATTTCAATCACCGATAAGAGCGCTTACAGACGAGACACATTGTGGCCGGTTACTAGAATCGCGCGGCTAAAAATACATTGATATAAATAGACGCTTTTGCACGAGACACAAATAAGGAATACGTGGTGCTTAATGTATTTTTAGCCACGCGATTCTTTTTAAACACCCAGTAGCCGGCCACAAAGTGTCTCGTATGAAAGCGCTATAAATTAATTCACCACCCTAGCGCGAAATATTGAAAAAGCAACTGGTCGGTTGTAACCGGTGTCTGAAAAAGACTTTATGAATTATTGTTCCATGTTTTTTCTTTTCTTCGAGCTAATTCACCCAGCCCAGTTATAAATATTTCTCTTAATATATTGTTAGCATGCTTCATTCTCTTGGAACTGTTACGTCTATTTGAGAGTTACAAAGGATTTAATTAATTGCAAACAGTGCAGTTTAAGGAAACAATTTCGAAGGTGTCAAGAAGTAAAACGGCAGATTAAGATAATATCTACACCCTACTTCAGCAATCCAAACGTAATCTTGTTTAATGTTTCTGAAAAGTGAAAGATATAATTTCTGATAGCTCCTGTATAGTAACTAAAGATGTTTATGGTGGTTTTTTGGTCTATTTAGAACGAACTGCCAAACTTTGGGTTTCGAACGGAAATTTATTGCTAGTGGGGCACTGACATATTGATAGAAGGGAAAGTAAAGACTTTTAGAGAATCTTCCAACGGCAAGGTTGGCTTAGGTGATAACTGTAACTTGAAGGGATTGTCTTCGTGCCTTAAAATTCATTGGGTTTATTTTGTGACGGTTGAAATCTCTATTGAAAAATATAAGCGGAGTGGTTGTGAGATAAAGTAGAATACTTTATTGTGATTGACTTTTACTTTGTGGAAAAGCTTGTAATTTGTAAATCAGTTAACTATTTTTATGTTTGGCGATTATATTTTATATAATGTGTCGGGAAAGTATGAAATTATTTCAATATATCCTCAACGGAAATCCTTTTTCTTGAACGCTAATTTTTAGTTTTCACCTACAGGGTGAGCAGGGTGGTTAATGGCCTACCCTAACGGTCCACCCCAATCTATTGAGAGCATTCTATAACTTTCATATTTTAACGTTCATTCTATGATAGAAGGAAGCAGTTCTTTATTCTAAAAGGCAACAATATGCAAAAGCATTGCGGGGAGGGCACGGCTCTGTTTTTTCATCAGATGATTCAGATATGATATTCAGCCACCCCCCAATAAAAAGTCTGCGTACGCCTGTGCTCTGAATCTTCATATTATCTGGTCAGGTAGATGTTAGTATTTTGTTGATATTTGACATTGTGAATATTGAATTTATTTGTATCTGTTAGTATATTTTCATTGCACTTTGCTAATAGAGACAAACTTATGGCAGGGTGCATACGGTAGAGAACATCCTGTAAACCGGTGGGGAATATTTTCCGTCGGCTGTAGATTTTTTCACCGATTGTTTATATTTTCTACTGGCTGGGGCCATCTTCCAGCTATGGGGGAGAATCTACCATCTTCAAGGGGTGAGGTTTCTTAATTACTTAACATTTCAAAAGAAATTGGTTCCCAATTTCTCCAGGTGCTCCTCTTTTTCACGAGTTGTTTTTTTTTTCGGAAGACATAGGTGAAATATGTCGTTTTCCATTTTTTTAATATTGTCCTCCATTTCTTCTAAGGACCTACTAATTTTTAGGAAACATAGGTAAGCTATGACGTTCTCCATTATTCTAAATATATTGTGTGCTCCTCTCGTATACGAGCTGGCTATTTTTCCATAAAACATATAGGTGAGCTATGTCGTTTACCATTTTTCCAAATATTTTTCTGCCTTTCTTTCAGAAGTTCATTCTTTCTTCGACAAACATTGGTGATCTTTTCTACCACACCTGTTAAGTACGCTGAAATGTACCAGCTTGCTTGCTATTGACTTCCTCCACGGAACTACCTATTAACACACTGTGGCAAAGTACTTGCTCCTAGGTTGTCGGTAAGCCTCGCTTACAAAACGAGCAGTCATCCCGATGGGGCGAGTGCGCCTAAGTGTTTTCCGTTTGTTGAAGGGTGTGGGTTTAAAGACATTGGTGAGCTATCTTCATTATTCTGATTATTATCCTCCCCTTCTTCAAAACGTTGGCTATTTTTCCAAAAGACATAAGTAAGCTATGTCGTTTCTCATTTTTAAAATATTGCCTTCCATTCCTTTTACGGGTTGGCTATTCTATAAAAGACAGGTAAACTATGTCGATTTTTCAAAAGACATAGGTAAGCTATGTCGCTCCTCATTTTTCAAAATATTGTCCTCCCTTTTTCCAATAAGTTCATTCAACAAACATTGGTAATCTTTTCCACTTCACCTGTTAAGAACGCTCACATGTACCAGCTTGCTTGCTATTGACTTCCTCCACGGAAGTACCTATTACCACACTGTGGCAAAGTACTTGCTCCTAGGATGTCGGTAAGCCTCGCTTACAAAACGAGCAGTCATCCCGATGGGGCGAGTGCGCCTAAGTGTTTTCCGTTTGTTGCAGGGTATGGGTTCAAAGACATCGGTAAGCTATGTTCTTCCAGCTATGGGGGACAATCTTCCACCCTCAAGGGGTGAGGTTCACCCCAATTTCTCAAAATATCAATCTATTGAAAACACTCTATAATTTTCATATTTCAACAATACGAGGAAGCAGTTTTTTATTCTTAAAATGAATTCCGAGAAAATGAAGGGCGGTAATATTTAAAAGCAATGTTTTGTTAAATGATTCAGATTTGATATTTGGCACCCCCTTATGAAAAAATTCGCACACCTATGCATGAAACTATTATTATACAGAGTAGCTCATCTGAGTAGCATCTATGCATCATTAGGCCTTTGTGCATCCTAATCAAAACCCTATGACAAGATCTCTTTTCAGTATGTTAGTGAAGAAGTGTAAGGAAAGCGTATATTAAGCTGCAGGGGTCATTTTGGAGAGCATGTTTCAGACCTAGCTCATTTTATTGTTAATTCTCTACCGAATACTTAATAGATTTGGACACTTCAGCTGTACCATGGAAGCGCCTGGTCCTTCACCGTAATATTAACTTAGGGTAGCGTAGTGCAATATCTCGGAAACAGAGGGAGCTAGCGATACTAGCCTAAGAACACATATTGTTGCTAATTTGTTGCTTTAAGGTGGCTCATCCCAAAATTCCAAAAACAAACCCCACATGTCAAACTCACTTGTAGTATGAAGTTACGGAAGCAACAAAAATTGGCATTTATAAATTAATACTAATCTCGAAATAAAGCAAATGGCTGTCGCAGTTCAATACCGCAGATAGTAGCAAGGGTAGTTTTGACTGGCAGCGAAAGATCCAGGATGTTCCATATCAGACTATCTTGAAGCAACAAATATGCTGTCAAGTTCGACTAGTTAACAGTTAATAGTTACTAGAACTTTTTATCTGTATTAGTAACTCATAATAATTGTGTGATTTATTTTCATGTAATAAATATTGTGGTGATACATTCCATATATCGGTTTTTAATCCACTTCATAGTTGAAAACCGCACTCAATTCTTTTTAATAAACTAGACGTGAATCCAACGGACGTTATAAAAATTAATCGCATTGAATCTAAATCCAAGTTGAACTATAAATTTCAAAAAGAGATTAACTTACACTCACCCCTCTTCCTTCGCCAATCCTGCTCGCCAGTGCCACTGAAACAAAAAAAGTAACTGAAAAAAGAGTCCTTTTAATTGGTATGAAATAGTTAGGTGGATATTTTTCATGTTAAATAAAATAAATTGTTAGGTTGAAGATGATTATTTGAATAATCAAACATCAAAATCTAAAAATACATATGTAATAAATCCCCGCTAATTCAACTTTGTACACAGACCAACCGTAATTTCGATCAAATCCAGATGAAGTCGTTCGAGCGATAAGTCAATACGTGACAATTTCAAATTGCCGATATCGCTACATGAGAGATAGAATGGGTCTATGAGCAAAATTAATTGTTGGCTATTTGTTCCATCAGACAAAGACTTATTTAGCTGATTCGATTACACCACTCAACGATAAACATTTCATGAATTTCAATACTTCACTCAGTTTTCGAAATAAAGTTTAACGAAAAATAAATAAAAGCTGCTAAAGTTGTTACTTTCCCAATTTTTGGCAGATTTAACTATTTCGTGCTTAGACAGAAGTTTCTGCATGGATATCCTACAGGTACTGAATGGTGGAAACAAACTGTCCTTATCCTATAGGTAAAAGGTCACTCAGATTACAATTGTAATGATTCCCTAACTCTAGAAGGAGCAGAACGTGATTCCATGGTTCCAGAACCTTTTTGTGATATAACGAAAAAGAAATAGCAGTACTTGGACAGTAGCAGTACACAATTTTATCAATTTTTAGTGTTTGTATCACTGTTGTCAATGCGAGGATGATTTTATTCTATTTTTGTCCCAATATGAAGTTTTTTATTAATATTTAGAGTTAAATTGTTAGCAAGTTTGACTTTGTTTACATATCTCTTAACAGTTGACATTTATGGTATCGGTATTTGGTAATCGATTCAACATATCGATTGTTACTACAAAAATACAACTACAGCGACATGGACACGCCCGCCAGGTCTCATGTTTGCATCTGTCGACTGTACTTTTGAATAGGTACTTCTGTTTCTTAAGCTTTTTCTGATAACATCCACAACTTTTGAAGGGCAATTTATTCAGCTTTGACATCTATTTCTGACAACTTTTCACCTTGTGCAGCTTTCAATAATTGAGGACACAAAGTTAAAAAAATCATATATTATTGTAATTTGAACGCTTATTTGGCTTTAAAAAAAGCAGAAATGCATCAAAATATTGATTTACATAGCTTCAATTATTTTTCATTTTATAGTGTGAAAAGGGAACTAGTAGGTATTTTCAGGAGCAAAAGGAAAATAACAAAATTAATTAACAGAAATCCAATTGTTAAAGAAAGAGCTTGGGAGAATCCTACTAAAACACTGGTCTATTGCTATACTTTGGTCACAAAGGAATGGGTGCATGCTAAAAAAAATTAATGAACCAAATATATTTTCTTTCCATTTTCAAAAGAAGATAAATACTAATTATTTTTGATTTTAATGTGGAAAAACAAAAAGGATTAAGATTCTATTGGTAGACATTAATTGAAATAATAGCGATTTAAATCATTTCTGCAGTTAATCGCCTCTACTAAAGCAAAACGAAGAATCCATGAGATTCTAAACTGGTTTAATGGGACCATATATATTTTCGCGAACTAAATCGAAGTCAAATGCTTCTGATTACGGATGTAATTGAGTTTATTAACAGATAATCGCTGAATCAGCTGGAACAAGTGGAATAATCGAATTTTTAAGTTGATTGAAAGACATTATAGAGATGGAGAGTCCCATAAGGACTTGATATTGGAAAACAACTCAATTAAAGTAGATGCTGAATGAAATTAAAATGTGGAATTTATTTCTTTAAAAAAGGTTTTATAACCATTCGGTTGCAAATATACAGAGGGTTATTGATTCAGCACACAACTTTTTTTGTGAAATTTTTTAACAGCATCCACTACTATTTGCTTCAAATAAAAAGGAAAGTGGAAAACGGAACATTTCGCTTGAAGAAACTTTATTTTCCATCACATCAGTTGAGTATTTTAATTACCTACTAAGGGTTGGCATTATACAGTGTGATCCGTTTTGTTTGGAAGTACCCTAATCGCATGTCTCAACCGATTTTGATTTAATTTAATTTTTTTTGTTAGATTCAGTATCAAAAACAGTATTTTGGCAAAAATATTCAGAGCTTAATTACTATTTGCAAGGCCTTCTATGTTAATTTAGTATATTAGGAATTTTTTTCTTAAATATGACTACCACAGTATTCAGAATCATCACAAATGTGAACTACCAGAATTTTATGGAAAAATTTTCATTAACGACAAAGTAGTTATAACATAAGCACAGAAAAAGTAGTATTTTAAATTCTTACGTAGAGTGTAGACAAATTTTGAAAATGGTAACATGGTGAATAAAGACTAGGACATTGCACATTGAAAATTTGAATTCTAAGCACCTAGTGAAGGTACTGTTGAGCCTGACAAGAGATGCTGATCTCTTCACGTAAACGGCTCCATCAACAGCACAAAAAACCTAAAGACTGAGGAGCCAACCAATCATTCAATTAGCCCAAAAAATTGGTTAAAGAGATTGGATGAAAAAAAATATATTTCATTTCTTGATTTGTGAAAAATTCAAACATCTCACTTTAGGATATTTATCTACATCAATAAATGCTCAAATGAAAAAAAAATATCCGTAACGGAGTTTTCAATTAAGTTTTACATATCTCAAACGGTCAAATCAATTTTTCCTTTTTTTTAATGCAAACAAATCTTTTCAACCGCATTTAAAATGTACGCCTTAAACTTTTTAAGAACATAAAAAGTCTAGACGTCGTAGTCCGTTTTCCATTAGAAATCGGGTCGTTCCTCCAAGTTGTTCGTAAAAGCGGGTAATTAAGATACTATTTGAGCGAGAACATTAAGTTTTCAGAACATGGAATGTCAAAGTTGAAAAGATTTGAGTTTAAACGGAAACTCACACCATAGGTGAATGTGTCATGTTTAATAATATGCCATTGAAGCACCAAAAGAAGTTTTAAAACGGCATGGGAAATGATAGTTGAGATCAAGAATGCTCAAGGCATAGGGGTTCTGACAAGTGTCCCAGCTGGACAGATTTTGTGAAATGGAAGAAGAAACCTATATTCGCATAATTAAAGAGTGCTTAGCACTGCAGAGGAATGGCTCCAATTTTAATGAAGGAAAAGTATAAAGTGGATAAATATGGTAAGAATTTGTGATAAATCAAGAAGATCGAAAAAAAATCATATACGCTTTGAAGGAGTTACTTTTTGATTGTGTTTGAGGAAGATCTTTGAAGAACTATATTAAATTTTTCCAAAGTATACTAATTGGTTCCCATATATAAGGAAACAAAGATGACATTTTACATTCTGAAATTCCGTTCACAAAGATTGAGCCTCACTTTGGGTCCTGGGCGCTGGAGATTTAAAATTCCCTTCATTTATATTAGCATCACAATTAAGTAGTGATAACGCATATTTCTATGTAAATTTTTGAAAATGGTTGGTAATTTCATTGAATAGGTATGTTTTTTTCTGGTTTCATCAAAATCTTTTTCTCATTTTTTGAATGAAATATATCTTAATTGATACTTAGAGTAAAAAACATCCCAAAGTTGAAATTACTTCTTCGTAGTATTCAACTGTTGTTTCTGTTTCTTCTGAGGGAAGGGGTCAGTTCAATAGGTACATGATGTTTATACCCTTTTTTTCATAGAAGAAAATTTTGCTTTTAGCTTTATTTCGCTAATCTCATTCTTTCTAATATATTCAACAAAGATCAAAAAAGTTGACTAAATTCTACTCCAAATGAGTTTATTTCCTCAGTTTGTGAAGTTTTGATTATTGCATTTGCTAGTTCCCATTTTCATTGCTATAATTAATGTTAGATCTGTTTCGAATATTTCTATTTTATTCTGCACAGCAAGAAATGCTTGCTGCTGATCTTTTGTCTCCATTATTACTCAACTGAAAAAGATATTATTTTCATGGATTTTAATCAAGTAAAAGCTTCATGATGGCCCAGTAATTTTTAAGCTGTTGCTGACATAATCAGGAACTTCCTAGCAGCGTTCACATACAAAGTGTTTGAATAATTTGACGTCCGGCCCATTTGATGAGTACTCAAAGTGTCCAGCATAAAAAAATTCATACCCAGCAATCGAATCCTCTGCAACCCAACACCAATATTTAATTTTAAACAACACATTTGGTGAAGCTACAAATCATCAAGTTCATTTATGTATATTTTTCAACAACCTATAAAATGCTGAATTATTTCTAAAATGCCATAAATACCATATTTTAGTTTAGAGAGTTATCGACCATCGTGGAAATCGTTAAAAAAAATTGTTCGAGCCATTAAACAGAACATATAAACCATGAAAATATTAAGTGTATAAAAGCTGCGGCAAAATTAATAGCAATCATCCGGAAACGACTGTCACCAATAAGTAGTACATAAAACAGTTAATGGATAATTTTTAAAATACCGGTTCCGTTGACAGCAAAAAAAGCACGAAGTAGAACATCATCCATTTGGACGTGAAATAATTAAGGTAGCAGGGTTGTTTTTTTATTTTTGGTGAAGTTGTAGCAAAGCCTACAACACAGTAAAAATTTTATTTGCTTTTAGAACAGTTTGTTTGTCTCATTTTTTATAAATTTTTGTACAGCGACAGGAAAATTTTGAAACTAGCTCAATTACTGAGAGAGAGATTAACATTTCATAGCATTAACATATTTTTAAGGTCAGTTTTTTTAATGAGTCAAGTCAATTTACAAAATTTCGTTTTCAATTTCACTTTATTTTATTTTAGAAGCATTAACGATATTTCAAATGATTTTTGTTGATAGTTCCTAATACCTATACCAAAGATCCGACAGGCTTAAGCGATCCAAAAGATAGATGGCATCCAAAGCCGAGTTTGCCTATTAACCATGGGAGCCGTAAGGATAACTCCAATAGACGAATTAGAAGTCTTGCTCAACACACCGCTTTTTGATGTCTACATACAATGCAAATTCTGATCAATCACAAGTGCACACAAGCAGACTACACGGTTAGGTGTATAAACAGACAACCGGCAGAAAGACTTGAAAGAAAGGGTGTCAAAATGATGCAAAATGAATAGGCGAGATATTGAGGCAAGGGTTGTTAAGCAGTGTTATGTGCTTAGAAACCCTATCGGATATAAAAGCAATCAAATCCATGGAAATAAATTCCAAAACTGTTTGGAGCATCTTGGAAACTATGGAAACTGGAACTTACTCTACGAATCAGGCAACTGGGTCACAACAGCAATTAAAAAGGTAGATTGTTAAGGCTAGAAACTGTGTAGCGATACACAGCAGTGTCTAGATTGATAGAATAAGGCGCCTAGAATAAAACAGGCAAAATGCAAACAACCAGGCATCTTATCTCTGTAGACTCAACAAACACATGAACAACATTGAATTGACAGACACAAGCTTATGTAAGTTTTGCCAAGAATATAAGGAAACTTATGGATGATTGTTACAAAGTTACTACGAATATCCAATGTGTTATCGGTTTTTTATGGATTGATGGTTTTTTTTTTCCCGTGAATACATTATGCCATTGAAAATGTAACTGGTGATTCTATTGAACAATTGAGTTTTGATCTATCTAAACTCAAACCACTAGAGATGTTCAATTGAATAAACTAACGATGGGTTATGTGTTTCATTAGCTGGTTAAATACACCAGAGATTTGCGTGAATTCGATTATTTAATGCTTATAATACGTTTAATAGTAAGAGGCATAAACATTATATTCGGTCATTATTTGAAATATAATAAACATATTGAAATCGACGTATCGTTCCATATTACAATGAGTACTTATTTATTTATCGTTTTGTCACCAGTCTGTTCAATAAACGACTCTTTCATTTCAATAAAAATGTTCAGCTGCCACTTGTTTTCAAGTTTATAGTTAAAATATTTCTTATTCTATTTAGGTCTTCCAGTACTTCTTTATTAAAAGGTTTCCCTCCAGTCAATTGTTTGCAGTCTCCATACCTACCCCTTCCGAAGACTTCACTAGACACAGTGCCATGTAAGATTGTCTTATCTCAATCAAGCTCAAGCCTAAGGACACAAGAGCGGGGTCTGAACACGGAACACTATAACAATCGAAAGGATCTAGCTCTTGCCATAGAACGATAAGAAAGCGCAGCTTCTGTGCGCAGTGACAGTCTATCGAAAATAGGATCATATTCCTACCTTGCCTAGATTGTTGTTTATTCATTGTTCATATTTTATATAATTCCATTATTTTTATAAACAAATTTTTAAATAAACATTATTATTATTATTAAAATAGTTAAATCGAAAGTTAAAAGCAGAAAAGTACTA
This sequence comes from Galerucella nymphaeae, assembly GCA_963978555.1. Classification (NCBI taxonomy): domain Eukaryota; kingdom Metazoa; phylum Arthropoda; class Insecta; order Coleoptera; family Chrysomelidae; genus Galerucella; species Galerucella nymphaeae. Next base: position 13,354,574 of record OZ021710.1, read on the forward strand.
CACGATTTCAAGCACCAAATTCAAATCCACCTCTGGATATTTACTTATGCCCTTTCTAAGTGTGACAGGGGATCTTCTTCTGCGACATTTTAAGAGCTAGTAACTCAGGTTGATTACATGGCGGGTGGAATAAATTTTGCGTTACCAACTAATTTGTGTTGTGGAGGGCTCATATTTTAGTGCAAGATACTTAGACGAGTGTATGTCTGTACGCTTTTAATTTAATAACTTCATTTTCAAATAGAAGTCGTATGAAAAGGATTATTCCATAAAATATTAGAATATTGATGCCATATTCTCACTTATAATTGCACAAGAGGTTTGTATCGATTAAATTTGGATTGTTTAACGAGAAACTGTTGCCTAGCAATTAGACGAGAAAAACTGTCAACTATTAAAAACGCGACACCGAAGGTGGAGCGTTTTTAGGTTGACAGTTTTTCGAGTCAAATTGCTAAAGGAAACAGTTTAGAAGTTGAACAACACAAATTTACCCGATATCAATACAAACATCGAGTGTAATTCGGCAGGACAATTCAATGAATCGGCTCATTGTTAGTGTTTAGAAATTCAATAAGTTGTTGACAAACATGTCAAATTATTTATCATGGTAACAAATGCATAAGTGAAAAAACCACAAGTGCATTTATCGCTGAAAAAGTTAAAGCTAACTTTTGCCGGTGTCAAAGGGACAATTACACTGAGGCATATGCGATTTTTTATACATGAGTTGAATTGTCGCTAATATTTTTCGTTTCATTAAATTTTTAAGCCAAATTTACATCTTTTTGTCCGTAACCTGTACAGAAGAATCCAATTTTCAACGTTATTTGTATTAATTTCTCTTTTATGCTTTTTCTACTCAATTTGCAGAGAGAATTTTAATTCTTGGTTATCCTCAAAGGAATTCTCCGTCATAAGAATTAATTTACATATTTATTCAATGATATGGGATGAAAACAAGCGTTGCATAATAAAAACGTAATAAAATTCATTTTTAAACCAAGAATTCCGAAAAATTGTTCTTTTGTTAGGGTAATAAAAACGTTGACACTTTTTTCGTGTCATATAAAAGTTATTCGCTGAAGAAAATGGTTTGCAGTGAATTTCAATGAAAAATATGATGTAGCTCAGTCCAGAGATAGACTAGCTTAGTCAACTTTCCTATTATTCTATTAAATATAATGGTGACATGAGTACATACGAGTAGAATACTATATTTTTTCCACTACTAGCTGTGAAATTGACAATTATTGATAATTCTCGCCAAGTGAGAATTAAATTTCTCTATTAGTGGTTAATTTCACAACTCACCATATGTATCTATTATTTGGACATAGCGTTAAACCTCTAATTTCCAAACGTCGCAAACTTCTATGTAGATCATGCAGTCTTTTGTTCTTTCAAGTTAATAGCTTGAAGACTCTTCAAGAAAACACCATACATGACTATTTTACTGTATACTCAATTTTCTCGAAAGTCTAAAGTGTATTTTCTACTTCTATTTTATGTCTTACTTCTCCGCAATGTGTTTTAAAACGTCAGATGCTAAAATATTCATTAGAAGACGTGCAAAAAAAATATACCATGTTTCGTTGTAAATCTGACTTAATCTGACTTATTGAATTCAAATTCATATATTTTGATGAAAATTTTATCATAGGTATGCAAATAGAAAGTCGAATTCAAATTTAAAATAGGATTTGCATCGGAAACTGCGACATTTCAACGTATATTTTCAGTTGAATGTACATTTCATCTTACATTCAAAATCGGTATAATTTCTCTCATTTGACACCGAACGTAGCAAATCCAGAGAAACTACGCAAATATTTAGATTGCACGTTTTTGTGCCGTTCTGTTTATTTAATTTTGTGTTTATTCATTCTCGAGCTCGTGTTCATTGGAGTTTGAAGCATTTCGTCAAGCATTATACTTACGACGTAATTCTGGAAGTATTTCTCAGAGAAAATTCTAACAAAAATGTGTTCCTAAAACACCAACTGTTTTAACTAATTATATACTTTTATGTCGACATTTTATATAATTACATAACGTGAATATTCTCATATAACTGGTGTCTATTAAGACATGGGATTTGTATGTAACCTCCAAGTGATAATAAAAAAGGCAAATAGGTTTTCTTAAAGCCTGCCGACAGTAGTTGAAAAAAAATAAGTGAATCTCTTCCAAATTGATAGTTATTTATGCAACAAGTGCAAAAAACACGTTTTGCAAGAGTTGCATACAATATTTTTTCTAAATTCATGCAAAAACTGGAAAATTAGAATATAAATATGTTAAGAACCTAACCTACCCTAATTAAACTCGACCCGTTCTTCTTTTTTTGTATCTTTATGGCCTCCACCTTTTCAGTACACAATCATAGCTGGTTTTCGCCTTGACCATTTAAATTTTAAATAATTAAAGATTTTTGCAATAATTGTAACTCGTTGAGACTAAGTAGTAAGATATACATATTTTATTGTTGTATTAAAGCAGGATCAGATACTTGCTATGGATTTTAATTTAATTTAAATGTTTATGTTTGTCATTAATCATCACAAAACTGACACAAGAATGACAGATGAGTGCAATAATAGTATATTACGTAACGTGTGTGGTAAGAAGCATTTTACGCACGAATGGAAAAGTTACGCACGATGCCGCGTAGCGGCGAGTGCGTAATTCCGTGAGTGCGTAAAATGCTCTACAACACTAGTTACGTACTATACTTTACCTACGACCTACTTCTACATGTATTTATACTCTTATTACTGATAATATTTGAACAACATCAACAATATTTGGCTATTTCTGCGATTTCCATGATAATATTAAATCTATATCACTTTCACTCGACATTTTTTAATTGAATAAAGCTTTCCACAAACTACACAAACCAGTTATAAGTTATAAGGATAATAAAAAAGTGTTTTAAAAGTTTCTTGACAGTTCTTACGCAAATCGCTATTGCAGCCTATACCTAAGTTTGTTGTTTTGACGGCTTATGTCAGATTTTTGAATAAAATGGCGACGTCTATTGACAGTTGCTAAGATGTTGCTAGGGAAGCCGTGCGATTTACTTTACAGCTGTGCGTTTTTTTTACCGTGCGTAATAGACGTCATTACATTAGCGCCGAATGTGTGTTATTGACTGATTACAGGGGGGGTCGTAGGTAAAATATTTTATTGCACTAGTGCAATAAACTACCACTTTTTCCATTAAATGTGGTTCACAAAAGTGTTGTTTTTTTGCATGAATGTAGAAAAAATTATTTTAAATTAATTAATTTACACAAATAATGAACTCTTTTCTTCCATTTATATTTTAATTCTGATAGAAAGCCCATTATTAGCGGCGATTTCGAAGTGATGAAATATTATCAGTTTAATTCTTCCAAAGTTTCTGCAATGTATGCATGTATTAAACGTGAACGATATGTTGTCATAGAAAAAGTGTAGTATGCAGTTCGCAACAAAATGGGCATAATTTTGTGCTCAATGCATAATATACTATTTGTACATCCCTATACCGCATTTTTTAAACAATGTATACCAATTCCATGATCAAAATTATCACAATGGAATACATAAAGTAATGATTTCTAGCGATCATGAATGAGCTGGTCACTTTTTCCTATTTCTAAGTGACTTTTTGAGAGTGTGCAGCTCGCAAATTGTGGAGGAATATTTTTCTATCTCAACTAAAAATCGTACTACAACCAAACCAACTTAATTTCATGAATATTTTATAACATCTCAAAGAATCAAAGTCTAAAAATAAGAAAATAAAAAGCTTCTGAACAATGAAAACAAGCAGAGCTCTATTATGAAAAGAAAATACAAAAAAAAAGATATTCATCATTACTCCAGACAAAACAAGCATCAGATACTGTACTTATTCTTGAATGAACTAAAACTTTTCATAGCTTATTTTCTTACCTGTGTTTAATTTACTTTAACAACTTAACCGAAGGAAACTGAAAACTGAAAACTTGAACAGCTATTCCATATCGAGCAGCATTATAATTTTTCATGATGTCACTTTAAAAAATTCGTTCCTTCGATTATTCGGAGAGTGTGTCTAGATTAGAAAATTGACTGTTCGGTAGTGACAAAGCTGCAAAGTACCTACTTTATTGAGTTATTATGTCAAAATTTAACAAAACCAAACTGTACGTCCAATATTATTGATAACAAAAATATAATTCCTAAATTAACCGGGACATCAACGTCTGATAGTTAAACTTTGCCTAATTGCACATTTAACATAAAAATAGTAATAAATGAGTTTTGTTATAAATTTTGAGCAATAAATAATATTCTGTTTCAATTTTATTGTTGAATTATTAGTGGCTGTAAAAAACATTATGTACGCCACACTCGGGAAGTGTATTTACAAGGCATAAGCATGACACTTAAATAATTTATCGAAAACGATGAAAAACAAGTTGAATTTCCGTTTGCCTTTAGAATTCTCGAATGTCTTCTAAAATCACTGTGTTTTTTCATATAATGTTAAATCCTTGCTTGTAATATAATATCCTTGAGTATAGAGACTAATGTGTACATAATCAAGGATAATATTCAAATTTGAAAACCTCTAAATATTCCACCAAAATATCTCAGATAATACTATCTAGCTCTCGTTTGAAACACTATGTATTATCTAACGATAAAATATCGTTGTTTTGTTTGGTTACTAATTTTCTTAATCATTTTTCACGCCTCTGTCGACCAAAATAATTTTTTTTTTAAATTCCAATCTGTATGATGGTAAACTACTTTTTCTTTTTGTAAGCAAGTATATCTTTCGGTATCATCTTCAAATAACCAACACCACTTGCAATTTGTTATGTTTTCCCAAACCCGAATAAAAGGCAATCAATTTTGCACTTTTGACACAATAGTAAAAATCTTATGTTTTTCTTTTTTCCGTGTTATGACAACAAATACAAAAATTCCATCTCCTCTTTTCGATTTAAATTTAAATGTATCTCACCCTAAAACTCAAACAGAGACAAGAAAATTAAAAATTATGGAAAGCGATGTAGATACTTATATAAGGAATTATACTTTTCTTGAAGTAATTCACTCGACGTCGGTGAATAAAACTGACGACTCCGTTTTTTACAAGAATATACCTACGATTTTTGTTAAGAAATTTTTATTATTATCATGGCATTATTTTTATTGAAATATTTTTTTTAAAGGTAATTTCAAGCAGCAAATATGTTAAAGACACTACTTGGTACACAAAATTATGTTGCACAAGTTTTTGTTGAACTACTATCCCTGAATTCTAAAAATATTTGAACTTGTCCATTATTGACCTAGGTTAGTATTAAAAAAAAGAAATTCAACTTCTTAGTTGGCTAGAAAAAGCAATAAACGTCAACTTCACAGCTAGTAGTGGATAAAAATAATAAAAACAAAATACCTAAGTAAATTTTCAATTATCTTCGAAAATGTTTGACTACTCCGAAACTTTTAATTAGGAATTTGCATATCTGATACTGGATCCACTTGACATAACAACAGCGTACGATATATTTTTCATTCGAAATGCAACTCTATTCAAATCCAAAATACGCCAATTAAAAAAAAAGGAGGGATATCCCAAACCGCACATGTGTATCCCACATTGTACTCTACGTGATATCTTCAACAAAGAACTCTCGCCAGATTCAATGCATACGAAACGTGATATCAAAGTTAATATTTCTGTTTGCTATCTGTTTCAGTGCTCCCCGAATTGGAATTAATTTATACCATAGACGACAATTGGTCGCTTAGGGAAATGAATGTCTTTTCAGAGTATTTCGCTATAGGAATACTCCTCTGATTTAAATCTACAATTTGTTCGTAATAACGGGTAGACATGGGCATAAACCGACAACAAAGTATTGTGCCCTTTGAACTAGTATGTGTATGAATAAATTCCTTTTTAACCGGATATTTTAGAAAACGTATCCTAGCTCTGAGAGAAAAATGGATTTAGAGTAGGTAGGGCAATATTATAATCTATAATAGCGGAAACCTTTTGGACAAAAATAAATTATTCAAACAATCAAGTGCTAGAGAAAATATTTTCTCCACGACTAAATAATAACACACAAATTATTTTTACATATTTAGCTACATAATGATATATTTATTATAAGCTACATATTTTGAATACTGAAAAAGCGAAACCACCGGGGTTTGAAGCCGGGACCCCTCAGTTACAAGCCCTTATGCTAAGCCCTGCGTTACGGAGGTTCCTACTTATCAATGTTCTGTTCGGTATTATATACTATTTAATCGCGACTGCGTCTTACAATATTCTTCACACCAGTGAATAATGAAAAAGAATATACTATTATTGGATTAAAGTACCATTTTGTAGGAGGACATATTTTGTGTCGCTTTATTATCGAAACATCGGAAATTTCAACTGACATACAGTATTATAATTTAAGTAAAATAAAAAATGTTATAATTATTCACCTACCAACACCCCTCTTGAGAAACAACAAACATGCACGGCGCTGGCTACGAAAATTTAGCATATTGTGGGTGGTAAAAATAAGGGTTTTCAGGGCAGCATGTTCATACAAAATACAAATAGACTGGGGTAAAAAGTAAGAGCACCATGACAGTCGAACAAGTAATTCCAAATGTAGGTATGTGCAGTGAATTATAAATAGTGAGAACACTCCGGTAAAAATTATTCACAATGTAAAACAATGATGTTTCAAGTGAAAGTTCAAGGCAAACAAAATACAGAGTGTAACAAAAAGGCAGGTCATAAATCATACCACATATTCTGGATCTAAAAATAACTCGATCCAACCCAAGTTACCCTAGTACAAATGTGCATGCGAAAAAATGCCTTTCCAGAATATTCGATTTTCGTTAGTAAAACGGTGCCGATTGAGTATTCAAGAAAATGGGGGCCATTTCGATTATCTAATAAGAACTACGCATTTGTCAATAAATAAGATTCAATCAAAAATATGGGACCCTCGAAAAACTCATTGACTTTAATTTTTGTTACTCGAAATTTTTGAAGCATAATGAAAAATAGGCCGTATCTCGATAAAAACCAGTAAAAAGTACTAGGGGGCAAAAAAGTTTTAAAAATAATGTGTTCAAATAATGAAGCCACAATAAGCATTAAATTGTAACGTAGGTACACAATAATTTTGGGAGAGGGTTTAGGGGATCTCAACTCCCATAAATTTTTAACGGGCTGCAATAATTCCTTAATTTTTTTTAGATGCTTCTATTATAAAAAAGCCACTTGTCAACTTTCATTATAATATGTGGAACAACTGTCGAAATATTTGAAAAAATCAATTTTCATTCGGTAACTTCGAAGGGTTGTAACTTTTTTCGCATGCACCTTTGTACTAGGGTAACTAGGGTTGTATCGAGTTATTTTCAGCCCCACAGAATATGTAGTATGATTTATGATTTGCCTTTTTGTTACACCCTGTATATATTTAATCAATAAAGAGTTTTTGGTACATGATGATGACGATTATTTTGCACTCTAAATAAAGTAGATAACACCTGCTGCAAAGTACGCTTTAAAATTTTCTTGTTAGCAGAATGACCAGGTCGTCCGTATATGTTGTAAAAGTTGTCGTCCTTGAGACGACAAAGTGGAGTGTCATTGACCATAAATAATCATGGTGGTGATAGCATCTGTCCCTGTGGACAACCCCGTAATGCCAGGCTTCGTAGAGTAGCATCTCCTACCTATTTCTGGGTTATACCATTTCCTCTTCTTCAAAGTAATCCCGCCAATATTTGAGTAACTTGTTTGTCTCCACTAAATTCTACAGTATTTTTATGAACTACTATGGATTAACTAAGGCACAGTACCTGGGAAATTACTGGATAGAAGAGGAACATTTACCATTTAAGTTGAAGCCTGGAGATATCCTAAAATTTCTCCGGGAAATCGGACTAAAGGAGCTACTGGTTTCAGAGACTCTTCTCAGAAACAAAGTAAGGGGGCACAATAGATCTTTTAGGTCTAAGTGAATGTTACCCCATGGACTACTTGGAATCCCATGGCGGACAGATCTTCCATTAGTTGTTTTTGGTAAAAGTTTTCTCTTATAGTCGGTCCCTCAACTACTACTACTACTACTACGAGCTTGAAATTCAAATTCCCTCCAATATGGCTGTATAGGCTAGGTAAGCCTACTGGAATTAGTCATTAAATGCTAATTTGATTCCAGTAATAAATGCGAGTTTGTTTAGTATCTTTAGTAACCCATTCCAACTCGTTTTTGAATTTAACGCTTGACGAAAAACAATTAATATAATCATATTTCTGTAATGCAAGGTAGGAGGCAATTTTCCGAAATAAACTCGTGAGAGCATTAAGCGCTTTTGGGCTAGATGCTTGAAGTAAACGAGGGCTCAGTGTAATTGTGTGTTCGACGAGGTTTACAGAGAATAAGGGACGTTGAATATTATTGAAAATCGTGGGAGCAGGCTTTTAAGGAATAAAGTTTTCGACGGCTTACAAAATATTATTTAGAATACTGGTTTGCTTATTATTGGAATAGTTCAGAGTGTATTTCATTTTTAGAATATTCCAATGAGAAACATAAAATTAAATTAATTTTAGCGCAGAGAAACTTAATCTTAATGGTATTAAATTTTCCTGACAGCTGAAAATACACATTAATCACTAAACTATTGGAGGAAATTTACAAATTTTGGGGGAATGTAGTTCTTGATGGATGTGTAGAAACATATTTCAGTAAATACTCCATAATATCCACGATCTGTTTCGTATGATAAATATCAAAAACAGAAAAGAGCCAAATTACTTTAAACGGCCTATAAAGAATCTTCACTATGTTACGTGGTTTATTCTTGGTTTTAGAGCGATTTTCAGGACCTCAAACGGATATTTGAGGCGTGGCGACTCTTTCAAGGAGTGACAAATAATTAGCATATCGAAATATATTGGTACGGTTTTTGTGACTAAATAGGTTGTTGTTTTTACCAATAATTTCGTGTTAGAGGAATCATGGACATCACGACAAGAAAAAAGAAGATTGCACTCAGTGAGTGCTCTGTAGATTTGAAACAACGAATCAGTAAATTTATTAAAAAAAGAAGACGAGATCGTTCGAGGTAAAGCGGAAGAGACAAAGGAAGCAACTTTCTGAAATTAATTTTTTTCTGTATAGCAGGTAGCTCAAGCCTAGAAATACATGCTCTATGACCTTCACAAAGACAGATTGTTGAAGACAGTGAAGACAGAACAAAATATTACGAGTGATAATTCACAACTGTACAATAGATGAGTTCAATCTAAGGTCAGTGTTTATCATTGCGAACATTTATATTGCTTTATTGACAGTTAAGCTATGTTATTTATCATTGCGAACCATTTCATTTCTGTTATTCAGTCACTAGTTCGATAATTGTCGGTGAAAAACGAAGAATAGAGATACAGCTAATAAGAAATGCTACGAAAATCTAATCGAAAATGGACATACACGATAAAACGAATATCAACAAAAATAAATATAACTGACATTTGACATAACTAGTGACTGAATAACAGAAATGAAATGGTGACTTGCCAGAAGTTCCTAGGATTATTGACCACTGATATGTTCAGTATTCAGCTAAAAAGTCATTTTAAATTTCAAGATATACGCTTCAGGGGTGTATTCATTATTTTAATAAAGCAATATAAATGTTCGCAATGATAAAAAACATGCAAAATCTTATGTTTTAAACAGTAGATTTTAACTGTCATTAATGTTAGAAGAAAACACATTTTGTTGGCCACACTGACCTTAGACTGAACTAAATACGCTCTTTGGAGAGAAGAAGAAATGCCGCGAGGCGCCAAAAGATGAAGCTTCTAATTGAGAAACCCGCTAATTTTGGGCACAAAATGCTTAATAGGGAGATAAACTTTATAGAAATGTGTTACCGGAAGGGAAACACTTTTTGGTACAGTGGTCAAAGTAATTGTGTAAATATCGGAACTAGCCAAACGTTACACCCATGCTCATTGCTCAATCCCTTAAAAGATAGGATGGAATTAAAGGATTCAGTCTTGCTAGAGTCACCGCGACCCTGGGAAGCAGGCACCGAAGAAATATTTAGCAATAACCAGGAAAAACCAACTTTTAACAGTAGGATTTCTGACTTACCCGCTGTCAACTACAGATTTTCAAGTATTTTTTACGCTGAATTATATCAAATGTTTTGAACTTTCATGGGATTCGATAAAAAAAATTTTCAAACTCGTATGTCCTTTCTTTCATGCATCGAAACTATGTTATTGAGTTATAAACAACAGCTCCAAATGGAATGTGAACAATTTTTCCAGCTTTTTATTGCAACTCGAAAAATCCGACATATTTTTTGAAATAGAAACGACTGACCTGAAAAGCACCATTAAAATTAAAAAAAAAATTACCAGGATATCAGTGACCGAAATTGAATAATTATGATTTAGCAGCACTAAATTAATAAAGTTCATGAATAACAGGAATAAAAACAAAGCAAGGATGTCAATACAAACAGCAATAATCACAGATTCCACATTCCAATAACAGTGCGGTGCTGGATGCAATAGAAATATTTGTCTAAGATATTCAATTTAAATTTATTTTTTCATAAGTCTCCAAGTTATTAATTTTTGTCAATTTACCTAAGTACTTTTAGAAAAATAAAATATAATACAGAAGATCTGCTAATTTAACCCATAAATCTAGTGAGGGGGTTTAAAAAATATATATAATTATGCTGTCTCACGGTCATCCGCCTAAAAGGGGTGACTAAACCTTCGAGAATCTTTAATGGCATGGGGGGTCGATTGACATATAATTTGAAAAATATTTAGATTCTCATCAAAGACATGCTAACATTTTTGTGTCAAGTATGACTGAAAGAGAATAAAAAAAAGTTGTCAGCAAAGTTTTAATCAAAGTAAGTGTTCCAATTGTGATCCGTTTACTTCCAAACAGCAATACAATCTTCGTTGAACACTGTTCCGAACATTTTATAGCATAACAGGAGTTATTTTACTATACATGCCACAGTTATCCGGTGGCGAAGATCTTCTAAAGAGTTCTGTTGCGTTTTGTAAGCGTTTACAAATTATAAAACGCTATAGGTAATGTTACAAAATGTTCTGAACAGTTTTGAACAAAGGTTGTATCATTGTTTGGAAGTAAACGGATCACAATTGGAACAGTTACTTTGATTAAAACTTCCACTCTCACTTCCAACTGGTTTTTGTCATTAATTTTAACACTCAGCACAAAAATATGTTAGCATGTATATTATAGACAATGATATAACTTTCAAATTATGTTCCACTCGACCCCCCATTCCATTAAAGATTCTCGAAGGGGTAGTCTCGAAGGGGTGCACCACCCTGTATTTGTTGATAAAACAATCAAAAACATTTTTGTGCTATAATTTATAATATATAACAAACAAAAATGCGAAAAATTAATTGTCTACTTTTAAGCGATTTCCAACTAAACGAAACGGACTGAAAATCAATTTTTCTCTAGTTCTATGTTCATTCCTAAAAATAAATCTTAACCAGACGCACAATATTGATTGTGAAATTCATTTCGCTACATGCCATACATACTTTAGAAAAATACCAAATCGCATTAACTCACCTTCGTCGAGGTAAACAAACGTTAAAGAAAACGCCACAATCTTTATCAAACTCATTTTTATAAAACAGTTTCGATAACTGTCAACAATAATAATAATAAAAAAGAAAAATCATAAATTTACATTCTGAAATCAAATGTTTTGTTTGGGAAATATTACGTCGGTATCGTGCTCCAAGAAAGCTACAACGCTCGCACCGACATCACACGATAAGGGTAGTTAAAATACTGAAGGGTAGATATAATATCGGAGAGATTCAACATTGTTTGGTATATTGAAACTTGCGCCGCGTTGTCAGGTTTTGGATTCTCCCTTGTTGGAGGAAATAAATTGAGGGTTTGGAAATGGAAAATTCGGTGGCTAATTAAATAGCCAATTTTCTAAAATCCTTAAAACCAAGGAGCCGGTTTTGAATTATGATTGCTTAAGCGCTGAGCGGAAAAGTCTTCGAAAATAGAAATACACTCTCTGCGGGCTCTAATTGATTAAATAAATTCATGGGGTGACGAGGCAAATATTTGTTGCCATCGACGCGTTGCCTTAAAAAATTCCGGAGAATAATAAAATATTGTGGAATTTTCGATTTTAATTCTTTTTTTCCAAAAATATTTTAAATAAATAATAGGAAATTTAGAATGAAACACAACCAACTAGATACCTAAAGGCTTATGGTATTGAAACGGAATAAATTATAATGGTTTTTTTAGTTTTGTGATTCCATATAGGCTACATTTTGGAATTATTTTGAAATATCCCAAAACATTTATCTCTTAAAGTCTTCGATCATTGAAGAGACTGAATGATTCACCCTCTATATTGACAACACACTTTTCTTTGAAGCCAACACACAGCAAAGAAATCAGATCCCAATAACAGTGCCGTACTATGTGCGAGTTATTTTTTTGCATAATTACAGTTTCCTGTAACTATTGTCATGTTTAAGAAAAGTTATCAGCAGATGTCAAGATAATAGTTTATATCATACTATTATTGAGTATTTTTTCACGTTAAGCGATTTGTGCCAACATAAAACTTTTTTTAACAGTTCTCTGTATGATATCATAGATAGAGGTCTGATAATGCCACATCTGTGGGAGGTAGCTAATGTGTACCTACAATATTTTTTCAAAATTCAAAGATTTTATTCGTATTTGTACCAGTATTGCTCATAATGTCAACTATATTTTTTTTTTCCGATCGTGGAAAAAGTTACACTATTTTGACCTGTTTTCTATGCGCAAAGCTCAACATTCCAGAATAGTGGGCAGCTGCTAAGCAATTTGAAAATAACAGTGTGGTAATATTCCTATCATACCTAACCGCACTGCCGGTTAGGTAAGCGATACGCCCGTGCTAAGCGATACGCCCTCTTGCGGTCAGTGAGAGAACCGTGCTAAAAGCCATTGTGCGGCCATTATCTTTGTTGTTGTTTATGAGATAACATAGAGCTTCAGTTGTGATTGTTAATTTTTGTGTGTTTATATATACTGTTGGAGATTTTTGAAATGAACCAGTATTGCTGTGTCCCCCAGTGTTCATCTTGGATAAAGCGAAATCCTGATTTAAGTTTTCATCTTTTCCCGAAAGCAGGAAAATCGAAGGTTTTTGTGGAAACTAAGCTTGGTTCCAAGGAACTAATTGACCGAAGATTGTTGTGGATAAGAACATTGAAAATCGGAAAAGATGTGTCAAATACGATGAAAGTCTGCTCATTACATTTTCTCGAAAGTGATTTTTTACAGAGAGGTAAGTGTACTATGATTTAAATCCTTTATATTCCATTACTTTTTTTTTAGTTAGAGTAAAACGTCGAACATTGAAATCTTTTGCCGTACCGTCCCAGAATCTGCCACTAGGATCCTGTAGTACATCCCCTGGACCATCGTCCAGAGCTCTTCGAAAAAAACAAGAACAATGTCCAACAAAAAATAGTGCCATTTGTGAACCAATGGAGGTAAATATTGAGAATCAGCAAGAGGAAATTTTGAATATAGATTTGGAGGACCAAGAAGCAGCAGAAGCCTTACTAAATTTATTTAATTCTGTTAGTTCTCAACCTCTGCAAAAATCTATTGAAGAACTCTGTGCAGGACCAAGTACAAGGGACACAGGTGTGCAAGTGAACACGCCAAAAGTGCTGACATTGTGTGAACTCATTATGGATAGTGATGAAAAACTGAAAAATTTTACAGGGGTAAATAATTTTAAAATATTTGATGCTATAGTGGAGATTTTTAAAAAATATTGTAAGGACAAAAGAAGTCATCGGTTGAGTGTAAAAGAGAGATTAATGTTGGTGTTAACAAAGTTCAAGACAAACTTAACTTATGTAACTTTGGGTACTTTATTTGGAATTTCGGCTGATTTAACAAAAACATACATTTATGAAATAGTTCCCCTGTTATCGAAAGTTCTAAGACCATTAATTTATTTCCCACCTAAAAGAGAAATACTTAACAACATGCCTATATCTTTTGAAAACTTCCAAGATGTTAGAGTTGTATTAGATTGTACAGAAATTCATGTTCAAACCCCAAAATGTTTATGTTGTAGAATAAGATTTTATTCCCAATATAAATCTCATATGACCGTAAAATTCATGACTGCTGTGTCTCCAGGGGGTTTAATTACTTTTATCAGCAAAGCATATGGAGGAAGAACATCGGACAAAGTAATTTTTGAAGAAAGCAACATCATTGCATTGTTAGATCCTAATAGAGACGCAGTCATGGTTGACAAGGGATTTAGGATTGAAGATATTTGCAGCATTAACAAAATAAAATTGATAAGACCTCCATTTTTAAAACAAAAAAGCCAGCTTTCTACTGAAGAAGCTATGTTAAATGCCAAAATTGCAAGAGCTAGAGTTCACATTGAACATTCTAATGGGCGATTGAAAATTTTTAATATACTAAAAGGAACAATACCCTGGAACATTCTTCCTTTAGTAGATGACATTTTTGTTATTATTTGCGCAATAACCAATCTATCGTCTCCTATTTTGGCAAATGAAAGGTTTCTTTCGAGTTAGATAATTTTCTTATTTTTTACATGTTTTCAATACTTTTTGGTTCAATGATGATACAAACAAGAGACAACAAGGTGTCTCAACAGTAGCTGGGAGATTACTGGATAGAAGAGGAACATTTACCTAAGTTGAAGCCTGCAGATATCCTAAAATTCCTTCAGGAAATAGGACTAAAGGAGCTACTAGTTTCAAAGATTCTTCTCAGAAACTAAGTAGAAGTAAGGGGGCACAATAGATCTCTCAGGTCTCAGTGAATATTACCACAAAAATACATACATACATACAAGTGTCTCTAATATGAGGGGATTGCAAGGAATGAGAGAAGTTGAAAGGACCCAGACAGAAGTACTTTGGAGTGGAAATAACACAACCATCACAACTACTGAAGATCCCTCCAGACAAACTGTTGGCCTATGTAAAAGACACGAAGCTTCTGGAATGGAAGTAGGTAGATAACATGGATAATGGTATCAAGATTTAGTTCAAGTGCCTGGGCTGTTGATCTCAACCCAAATATATGAATGAATGCAATACAAACACAACAGGGAACTTGTCAATAGAGATAATGGCTGTTAAAGGTTTCTACCTAAAATATGATTTTAGGTAATTTTTAATATAGAACTTCCATAATTCCTATCATTCATTGTACCATAAAAGTGCTTTTTGCTCAGCTTAATTCAAAGTTAAGACTAATAAAAATTAGCAGGTTTTTTTTAAGTATTTCCCCATTGAAACTGACACAGAATTTAGCACCACTGGACAACATCATAGCCATATTTTGAAGCACACTATATATGATACATTTTCAATATAATAGTATAAAATTTTGTTGTTTACTCATAGACAGTAATTTTTCAGTTGCTTCCTTCAGTTATTATTTTAAAGCAAAACTTTATGGATGAAACAAAAACAAATAAAAAGATTTGCTACTTTATTGTTCACAACAAAAATGTAACATTTTTTGAAAATAGTTATTTTTTACAGTAGTTAACATATTTAAAGTGAAATCAAAATCAAACTCGATTTCCATAATTAAAACACTGTCATCATAAGATGCATATATAACAAAATATGTTTTGCTTAAATTCAAAATAGCCATGCCCATTTGTATTTGTGCATAGTACTTATGTTTTTTTTTCAATTTATATTCCCCATTTTCTTGGAAAATATATTTGATGTTGGGAACTGTGTCCAAAACAGTTTTTGTTTTTCCTAAAAAAAAAAAAACAATATACCTATTTGTATTTCTTAAATAAAAGATCTCACCTTCAAAAACGCATTTTATTTCTAAAAGATATAGAGGCTTATCCCCATCAAAAATAACTCCATCTGGAGAGTAGCCTAGCCATTCATTTGCAGCTGAAATAACAAATCCACACTCCACAACTTTCATTTGAGATATAGTGACAAATATCTCTCTGGCAGTACTTTCATATTGTATCCCATGTTTCACATATTTATTTGTAAATGGAACTGGACAAAAGTACCTCAATGCCTTAGTTTTCCAGTCTGATTTTGAGTACGTATAAATCTCATAACAGCGGCTACCAGTTATTCTATACTTCCTCATTTTCTTCCATTCAGCTGAATGCTGTGGAATATTTAAGCATGCTTCTATATCATCGCTGCATAAATTAGCCAACACTTGTGCACAACAGTCTTTTTGAAAGATAATACTAACGGACGCCAAGTACATCATTATAACCGATTCATAAGAGTTCCTTAAAATCTCTGTCAAATGATACTTGTAAGAAGTTGTATCATTTATTTGGTCAATTTCATGTATATCAACTTCCTCTACATTTCGACGCCCTAATCTAGAACATAAAATAGTGATTTAATTGAAATTACAATTTTCAATAATAACAAACCTGTGCATGCCAATAGCTGAATCTGGCAGTAAGTTAAAAAAAGAGTTCCTGACATCATCACCATCTACAGAAACACTGACCTTTTTAATTTTATTTCGAAAACATGGTATTTCATCCACAGGTACTGGTTTGTATTTGTCTTTTGTCACAAATTTTTGTGTTGACCAGATACACTTTTTATTCGTTTTGGATACATATTCCAGTGACTCAACATCCTCCCTAAAACAGAAAAAGGAAAGCAGAAACAAGAAAAACTGAATTAATAAATTATTCATATATTGTTCAAAATTACTCTTGCACGATTGCGCTTTTTTTTGGACCTATATACACCTTATACATTTGATGAGTAAGGCAGACACATGTTTACATCTGCCACTATTTCCAGCTTTGCAGGAACATAACATGGAATCAATTTTGATGCCACTGGAAATTGATATTTTTCCTGTAATCTCGTGGGGATTAGAATCCAAGGAACTAGATTGCAGACACAGACCATACAAATAAATGCTATCACTATTGACTTCCGATTTTCCTGCCAAAATTAAATGTCCTGCATTAATAACATTTTCACCTTCTACCACGCATTTGGAAGTTGTGGAACCATCCAAATATCTCATATATTCCAAAATGCTTAGCTTCATTTCTAAAAATAAAAAGTATTTTTCAGAAGAAGTTATGGTTTTCACTTTTCAATCAGTCACTTACCTGACACAACTAAACTACCTACAATAAAATAAAAATGTAAATGTCCTTCAAATTATCTAAATCTAATAAAATAAAACAAATGTTACTCGAAAAATATCTAAAAAAAAGCACTAAAAGAGACCGATTTTATAACACAACACAAACGTAAACAACACTTCAATGGTACTTAGCTAGCTTTCAGCTGTCACCGTCATGGCGCTGCAATCTTAACCCGAGTTGTCTGTAGCGTGCGGTAATGTTATACAAATGAATTCTTACAATAAAATGAAACAAAGTATGGTTTTAATTTTTATATTGATAAAGTTGCTGTGAAAAAAATAAAAGAAACATTTAATTTATAACGAAATTGGATGTATTTTGAGAGTACAAAAATTCAAAAGTCCCGCGTCTTTTTAATCGATAGTTCCAGCTCCAGCTATCAGAGACGCTAGCAGTTACTTTATGCCACAAACTGCTCTTTCTCATGTACCTACCGATGTCTGTGTGAAAGGCTTCACAAACCATAGATAAAACATACCACAAACCTCCAATTAAATGACGCGGGTAGGAGTAATTTCAAAATAAAAGTAGATAATTTCCACTTTTCCAATTTGCATCAATTTATTCATATTCTCTTCATGTTCAAGGGACAGAATGACACCAATAAGCACATTAAAACATCCACATCTTCAATTTTAGCTTGCTAAAAATCGCTTTTGAGAATACAAGCAAAATTGACAGGGGACATGTGAAGAAGAAAAGTGACGTTGCTGAAATCTATGAAAGGTTAGACAGAAGATGACTGGTTAATTTTTCTGTTTTTAGAAACAAAAGTGTTTGAAACAAATAGGCAGGTGTGATAACCGTCACATAAATTTATTAAAATGGTAAAGTATAAGCTAATGAGTGTTAATATCCAACTATAACATAATTGTAACTTCCTAATTTAGGGACAAAATCAGTCGGGACCCGGAGGTGGTGACAAGAAAGAGGAGAAAGACAAAAAGAAAAAATATGAACCCCCAATTCCAACTAGAGTTGGCAAAAAGAAAAGGCGTACAAAGGGGCCAGACACTGCTTTGAAATTACCTGCAGTAACACCTCATACAAGATGTAGATTGAAATTATTGAAGCTAGAAAGAATAAAGGACTACTTACTTATGGAAGAAGAATTTATTCGTAACCAAGAGAGACTTAAACCACAAGAAGAGAAAAATGAAGAGGAGAGATCCAAAGTTGATGATTTGAGAGGTATAAATATGTATAAATATAAGGATTGTAGTCGTTTTCCTTTTCGTAAGAGAAATGCATTTAGAAATCTACATTTTTCATAACATTCAACAGATTTTGATGGTGATGTTGCTTGTTTTAATCTGAGTACATTATAATATCTTACTTCGAAAGCTAGCATATCAAGCTTATGCTAGGATTACTTTAAATATTAAGAGAACTAAGAAAATATTAAGGCTTGATATGACTACTATTGAAATTGTATTTGCTAAATTAAATATTGCTTTAGCAAAAGTTTGAGAGCCATGTACTGACCTTTCCGTTCTATAATTGTTTGCTTAGGAACTCCCATGTCTGTTGGTACTTTGGAGGAAATAATTGATGACAACCATGCTATTGTATCAACATCTGTTGGCAGCGAACATTACGTCAGCATTCTCTCCTTCGTTGACAAAGATCAATTGGAACCAGGCTGTTCAGTTCTTTTGAATCATAAGGTAAGCTAAAGCTAGTTTTTTTAGTGATTTGCTCACTCAAATTCAATTAACTGTCATTACTATTTAAATCTCACTGCCTTTTTATTGCATACATACTTGTTTAAGAAATACTTATTATTTATTAGGTACATGCAGTAGTAGGTGTATTGGGAGATGATACAGATCCAATGGTAACAGTAATGAAACTAGAGAAAGCCCCTCAAGAAACATATGCAGATATTGGTGGTCTGGATACTCAAATTCAAGAAATAAAAGAATCTGTTGAATTGCCTCTAACTCATCCAGAATATTATGAAGAAATGGGCATTAAACCACCTAAAGGTGTCATTCTTTATGGCCCCCCGGGTACAGGAAAAACATTATTAGCAAAAGCTGTAGCCAATCAAACTTCAGCAACATTCTTAAGAGTTGTAGGCTCTGAACTTATTCAAAAGTATTTGGTAAGTACTTGGAATTGTTTTTTGTTGTTGATCATTTGTTAATGATTGAATTTTTCCAGGGAGATGGTCCCAAATTAGTTAGAGAGCTATTCAGGGTAGCTGAAGAACATGCACCTTCAATAGTATTTATAGATGAAATTGATGCTGTAGGAACAAAAAGATATGATTCCAATTCTGGTGGGGAACGGGAAATCCAGAGGACGATGTTGGAATTATTAAACCAGTTGGATGGTTTTGATTCAAGGGGTGATGTTAAGGTATTTCTTTTTAATGTTTAATATTCTTAACTTGACAAGCCCAAAATATGACAGTATTATTGTAAATAATCTTTATTATTCTATCTAAGGTAATTATGGCTACTAATCGTATTGAAACTCTGGATCCTGCACTTATTCGACCAGGTCGTATTGATAGGAAGATTGAATTTCCTCTGCCTGATGAAAAAACAAAGAAACGTATTTTCAATATTCACACTTCAAGGATGACTTTAGCTGAAGATGTCAATCTCCATGAACTTATTATGGCTAAAGATGACCTCTCTGGAGCTGATATTAAGGTAACAATTATGTTAATATTTCATGATTACAATTGAGTATTTACTCTTACAGATTGTCCTTTTTTTATATTTTTATTTCTTTCTTAACAACCCTTAAATACATTTGACAGTTGTGTACAGGAATGTTATGATATTAAAAAGAGTTGTTTCATGTTTAAATTGAAATTGTGTTTATTTGTTTTAGGCCATTTGTACTGAAGCTGGTTTGATGGCATTAAGAGAGAGAAGAATGAAGGTTATGAATGAGGATTTCAAGAAGTCCAAGGAAAGTGTTCTCTATCGTAAAAAGGAAGGAACTCCCGAGGGACTATATCTTTAAATAGTTAGCTTGATTTGCAATTACTATGTTCTATTTAATATTTTTTCGTAATAAATATTCTATAACAACAAGCATTTTAATTATTTTTTTTTTCAAAAACTGAATACAAAAGTTTCAAGGACATACTCTTAGTTTTAAATATAGTTCAAAATTTAAGGAACAAAAAATGTTGTGGAACTGGTATTTCTACACAAATTTTAAAAGCAGCTATGGTCAATTTAATAACCAGGAAGAGTAATTGGAAAAGCCCCACTCACACCACTAAAAGTTACCAGATTAGTTACTAAAGGGCGTGTTCCGAAAAAGTAATCAACGGGCGTGCTTCAAATCTATATGAATATGTTTATGGTAGATATAGGAGGAATGTATTTGATTTTTGACAGTCCTAAATGACCTTACATTGCTTTACCAGACTAAGCGAAGAGCTGGTACTTGAAGTGGAAAGATACATAATTGCAGATATTCAATACAATATTGCTTACTGAAGTTTTAAAAGGAACAGTTTCAAAGAAACTGAGTGAAAATCACAAAATGACAAGAGTGGATGCGGTGACAAAATTAATTATATTTA
The DNA here is from genome assembly GCA_963978555.1 of Galerucella nymphaeae. Classification (NCBI taxonomy): domain Eukaryota; kingdom Metazoa; phylum Arthropoda; class Insecta; order Coleoptera; family Chrysomelidae; genus Galerucella; species Galerucella nymphaeae. The sequence continues at coordinate 13,375,440 of OZ021710.1, forward strand.
TCTGTCAGAAATATCAAAAATGGAAATTATCAGCTGATGTCAATACTAGAAAGTGTTGTGTAAAACTGGACGGAATCTGACCAATCAGAGGTCTACAGAGTTGCCAACTTAAATTCAAATTACTTCTGGTTTTTAAATGAGGTATAGCCGACCTGTTGAGCATTTTGCACTAATAAATGTTTCAAATTTTAAACAGCAATCATTATTCCAGCTTACAAATGGAACCATCCGTTGGATAAAGCTAAATATAGACCAATCTTAATATAAATGTATTTTCGAATATTATGGTTTGTACTAAAATGTACGATTTCTTATCAAGTTCAACATCCTTAGTGATTGTCAGCATGGTAAAGGAATGCAGACAGCTTCTCTCCAGTTTATTTGAATTTGTGTATTATAGCATACCACCACAGTAAATATGTAGTTGGTTTTTTTCACTTGACTAGAGCCGCTTTCAATAGCATTGATTTGAAATTTCTTTGGTATCTATAGGTACCTATCTATATTTTTATACTAGATCCATAATTATTTCAGTAAGAAATATTTAAAAATACTCATTTGACAAAAAAAAGCCCATTAATATCGGAATCTTCACTTGAATATTGTCCAATTTTTTCTATTTAACAATGGAAATTCAGCCAAAGCTAGGAACTTTTTTATTTGCTCTGATCATGGTTTTTAAAATGTATCTGGTGATGTAAAAATAAAATATCAGTTTGTCGTACTTCATTTAGTAATAAATAATAAAAATTAAATATATTTGTATTATAACGCCTCACAAATTTAAAAATTACTTGTTACAGGAAACTGGAATTAGGTAAATAAATGTAATTTTTTGTTCACAAATTGATCAATTTTGTTGATGTCCATTTTGTAAAGAGATATAATTTGGATATTTAATTAACATCCTGTTATCACCTTTTATTCAATTTGGGGTTACCAGGTTATAAAATCAGAAGCTCGCTCAAAGTTACAATTTAGAAAAAAGATATTTTGTCACAGCTGGTTTGAAGGGTGAGAAGGATGAAATCAACTAGGACTTTTCTTTTAAGTTGTTTGTTTTTATCAAGCTTCATAATAGTAAGTTTTTTAATTGTTTGATTATCATATTCACTCATCTTGTCTTTCATGTGTAAAACAAGAGATTTTCAAGAGGAACAAGATAATTTAAAAGTAAAAGTTACCTTTTCAATCATCAACGCAGCAATGTTCATCTCAATATACCATTTGAACTGCATTATCACTAAATACCGAAATCGACCATTTCCATTTACCGACCGGCGATTGCCACCACATTTACCTCTTAAGTCTAAGGCATCTCATATTCTCACTAAGATACTGTTTCTAAGTCATAGCAACCTCCAGCCAGTACAGAGTAACCTCTCATCTATCTATAAAAACCGGTTGTATATAAGTATATCTTAAAATTAAAATAGGTACATTTCGAGCACTGTATAAATTTCCTATAATACAATTTGGTCAGTATAGGGTAGATGAGCGTAGCCCAACAGCTTTGTCCCTTAGACTCAAAAAATCAAGTTATGAAAATAATAACACTTTTATAAATTAGTTACTTGACATTTTCAAAAACTACAAGACTTTATATGGTTCCAAGGAAAGGCATGTGATCAGATTTTCCATTTCATACATATACCTATAAATTATATTAATTTGATATAATGTGTAACCGCAACTGCTCAAAATATTTGTGAAAAATAAAAATGTGAAGAATTGGAAACTCTCAAAATACTCCGATTTCTTTTAAGTTACCTGGACATCAATTTATTTTTTTTTTTTTTTTTTTTTTTTTTTTTTTTTTTTATGGCTTTGACTCACGTCATTCAGCCAGTCACATCAGGTAGAAGAAAAAACAAAATATAAGAAAATAAAAAATAATAAAAACCTCACACACCTATACACAACAAAAAATAAAAGTCGTAAGAATTACCCTGGCAACAGGGATATGACAGGGTCACACGCTTCTTGTCTAGGGGCCCGTCAAGACTTTTAATCTGTCACAAACAAAAGTAGGCCACGGAAAGATAGGAATAACAACAAATGGGATAAAACAGAGGTAACAGATCTGGTTCACACATTCACAGGCATACCTTTGATTTATGTATGAATTTCATCAGATTATCATATATTTCTATTTTGTTTAAGGATAAAAGGTGACAAATATTGAAAGGTGGGAAATAACCACTATTTATGAGATCTTTAATAAGGCTTTGTGACTCTTGCAAGTAAATACAGTTGAAGAAAATGTGATTTAAATCACTTTCAACATGACAGTGTTGACACAAATTTGTGTCTAAAATTTTTATTTTAAACAGATGCGCTGGATAACATGCATGTCCAAAACGAAGTCTAATAATAGTTGTGATATATTTACGTGGACAGGAATATAAGTTGAACCAACATCTATGCGGAATTTCTTGTTGAATAAGAGAGTACTGGGTATTAGATGTTTCACAAAAATCGATCCAATCCTTCTTCCAAAGACGAATTTGTTTTAGTCTGGAATTAGCAAAAGCGTCTGAAACAGTTAGCGGATAGGTAGATGTACTACCATTTTCTACAGCATCTTTAGCTAGTTGATCTACATATTCATTATGTTTAAGTCCTATATGTGCTTTGACCCATATCAGCTGAACACATTTATTGTTTTTTTTTAATTCAAATAACATTTTTTTAATGTTAAATATATACAGATTATCTGATAGAGCAGGAATCCTAGGATTTTGTATGGCTGTTAACACCGACAATGAATCACACAAAATAACCGCCGAACTTTTACCAGAGGAAGAAAAGAATTTTAATGATTCATAAATACCAACTGCTTCAGCACTGAAAACTGAAAAGTGTGATGGGAGCTTGAACAATTTTTCAACCTCATTACCTGGAATAAAAAAGGCACAACCAGTTCCATTTACGGTTTTGGAGGCGTCAGTATATATCTGTATTGAATTAGGCCATTTTGCCAAAATTGAATTTAAAAGTGAAATACTTATTATGGGATTTTCATGGTATCTGGGTTGAATGAAATTAAAATTATGCAGAAAGTAGTCGAAATCATCTAAAGCCATATTTTTTTGTGAGCTAGATAAACATAGATTATTATTATCTCGGAAACCATCACAGAGTGGCGGTGAATTTTTGCGGATCCAGTAGTTATTTGTTAAATCGAATTCATTCAGTTTACATATATTGTGGTATAGAATTTCGTTAGAAGACATAATTTTAATGAGGAATTTATGGCTAAGATATTTTCTTCTATATTTCAATGGAGGTTCTAGAGCTTCAACGTGAAGTGGCTCGATGGGGGTAGATCTCATAGCACCCATACATGTACGTAAAGCTTTGTTCTGAAAAACATCAATTTTTTGTAAATTGTGTTTACTAGCGGATCCATATAGTATACATCCATAATCTATTATAGATCTAATGTAAGATCTATAAAAAAGTAGCGAAGTCGATACATCAGCGCCCCACCAAGTTTTAGAAATGGATTTTAAAAAATTCATACCTCTATTGCATCTGTTCAATAAATATTCGATATGGGGTTTCCAGGTTAACTTTCTATCAACTATCATTCCCAAGTACTTAATTGATTTACAAAAAGGGAAAGCTTGAGTATTTAAGTGGATAGTATCGATATTAGGGATGTTATGTCTAGAGAAAATGCAAACTGATGATTTCGTAGTAGATATTTCAAAACCATTTTTAACGAACCATCCATTAGCCGAAACAAAGATTTTTTCTAAAGTTTTTATACCATCATCATAATTTTGGGACTCTGAATATAGACAAAAATCATCCGCATACTGGATAATTTTCGGTGTAATATATTCAACATAAATACTGTGGAAGTCAGCTGTAAATAAATTAAAAAGTAGAGGACTCAAAACTGAACCCTGAGGTAGTCCCAAATTATTATAGCGAGGTCCTATGAGGTGATTGTTATGGGTTTTGATATACAATTTCCTATTAGAATAAAAGTTAATGATTGCATCAGTTAAACGAATAGGTATTAAGAAATTATTAATCATTTTTTCTCTCAGTATATGTAAACAGACGCTATCGTAGGCACCTTCGATATCCAGACATAATGTGGGTAGATATCGATTGGTAGAATAAGTATTTTGAATGTCGATTACTAGAGTTGTTAGAGCGTCTAGTGTTCCACAACCTCTTCTGTAGCCAAACTGAGATCTAGGCAGTAAATTCTTTTTGTAAAGCCACCATTCAAGTCTGTGTTTAATGATACGTTCTAAAGTTTTCAGGATACAAGACATGAGCGATATAGGACGGTAGGATTGAGAATAATTAGGGTCTTTACCTGGCTTGAGAATAGGAATAATGATGACTTCCTTCAGTTCGTTGATCAACGATTTATTATTAAGAATGTTATTGAATATATCAATTAACATACATTTGCCAATATTGGGAAGATTATCAATCATAGGATATTTAATTTCGTCAAGTCCTGGACTGGTGCTGGTGTGATTTTTAAGTACATAGTTCAACTCTATTATGGTTATTGGTTTTGTGAGAAAATGGTTTTGATCAACAGATGAGATTACGTCAGGAAAAGGCATGGCGGCAGAAGGAGGAGATATTTTATCAAAAAATTCATCCATCCAGCGGTCATCTAAAGACTTGATGTTAGAGATTGGTTTTCTATAAATCTTCTTAGCTTGTTTCCAGAGTGAAGAAGATGAAACTGATTTATTAAGTGAGGAAACATAATCAATCCAGTTCTGTTTAGCAATAGATTTTAATTTTTTTTTGTTCTTGCCATTGCTTCTTGACAAAGGAAGAAGTTTTGAAAGTTAGAATTTTTCTTATAAGTTGAGAAAGCCAGTCGCCTATCTTCCAAGACCTTATCGCAATCAGAATTCCACCAAGGGGGGGGATAACGTTTTATTTTTTTACTATTTTTAAATTGAGGTATAGCTGTATGAGCAGCATCATTTATGTTGTTGATTAAGATTTTGAATTTTTCTGTGGAGTGGAGCTTGAAGAAACTTCTTCTGGAATATTGTTTTCGAATGTAGAAGCATACAAAGGCCAGTTAGCTTTTTTAATATTCCATTTATTTTTAGGGAGAATATCGTCAATAACAAGATCGCAATAGGAAGCTCCATAAAAATAACAAAATGATTTGAGCCTAAGGTGTCATTTAATACTGACCAATCAATTTTATTGACGAGATTAGGCGAGCAGAAGGTTATATCTATAGCTGAAAAGCTTTGATTGAGACGAGTTAAAACCACAGTATACTAAAACAACCAGTAGTGCATCTCAACCTCGCGCATCGGTTGAGCGCAGTTCGCCATTTCGGTTTAGAAACCTTTCAAATTCAGCAGGGACGGCGTCGGAATAGGCACAGTTTAGTTTGGTTTAGTCGTGTAAGCAGTGGCGTGTGTGTGAATTATAGTTTTTTAATTATTGAGTGGCAGTCATCAAATAAGCAGGTGTAATTTGTGCTGCAAAGAACTGCAGAAGTCGAAGCAGAAGTAAATCATATTTACCTATATATGAAAAAAAGTTTTTTTAGATTTCCCAAAGATCTTTTGAGGTAAGTATAGCATGTCCAAAGATTATAGCATTGTCATTATAGGCACGATAGGTCTACATTTATATAAATGCCGGTAGTTGAGATTGTCGGTAGTGATTTTTTTTAGTTACATAAATATGAAATATTGAATTAGTTAGTTCAGTATGTTCCTGTTTCGTCGATTGACGAAAAAATAATTTTCAATTATTTCCCGTTTTGTCGACTATAATACTAGACGATTCATTCTTCATTCAAAATTTCAGTGTAAAAAATAATATTGTCAGCAATTTTGTTCAACGATGCAAGGAAATATTGTTCACGCCTCCTTGCCCAGATTTTCCTGTTTTATTTATTAAAAATTTATACATAAGAGTACGATTGTATTATACACTTAAAGACATATATACCTAGGTAAATAGAAATTTTAAAAAAGATAATAAGGATAAATTATTTGGCGTCACGTTTAATGTAATGTAATCTCAATTTGTAGTTAATTATTATAGGATTAAATTTAACTGTGTTCAATAAAAATCTGTTTTATTACAATTTGTTTTGCTATTTTTGCCGATTTTAAATTCTTTTCCTTGTAGCATGTTCAAATTATGTATTTTATATTATTCATAACATTAATCTACTTAATAACATTTTCTTCGAAATATAATTTTAACAACTTCAAATTATACTAATCCTTCCCTGACCAAAAAGTAGAAATGTTAGTTAATACGGACCTCGGATCTAAACCCAAATGGCCGTTTCAAGGCCAAATAAAATTATTGCGTACAAGCGATGCGCGAGGTTGAGATGCACTACTGGTTGTTTTGGTATACTGTGTTAAAACAGTGGGTTGTCCATTATTTATGACCGTTAGATTTAGATCATCTATAACTTGTATTAGCTGTGTACCTATTGTGTCATTGTGTTGAGCACCCCACAATGAGTGATGTGCGTTGAAATCGCCACCCACGATGACAGGATTTCTTGCTTGAGAAATAAGTGTTACCAAATCATTAACAGAACATTTAATTTTAGGTGGTTTATAAACAGAAAGGAGGCTTAATTCCGATTTACCATATTTAATTTTTATTCCGCAAATTTCAACCCCTTTACATAAATTTTTTTCAATTTTTAATTCACAAAAATTAATTGACTGATGGACAATTATGGCAACGCCACCATAGCCATCACTCCGGTCATTTCGGATCATATTATAGCCATAAAAACGATATTGTACATTTTTTTTAAACCAAGTCTCACTGATAAGAGCAATATCTACTTTGCTAGAGTTTAAAAATTCCTGCAAGCTGTTTTTATTTGCTACAGCAGATCGAGCATTCCACTGCATAATTTTAAGTGGAATTACCTCGGCCATTATTATTATTTATAAGATAAGAAAGTATCCTCCAGTACTTTTTCTATATTACTAATTATTGAACTTTTATTTACTGATTTCAAGTCTTCTACTGAGCTTATATTATCCAACAGATTCAATACAAAATTAGAAACAATATTAGCAATATTTTGTTTTCTACTTTCAAAACTATTAGGATTAGGCTTATAGGAATTGGCGGGTAATGGTTGATTGGGACCAAAAGTAAAAGGAAACATAGGGGAATGGGAAGGGGACTGAATGGGAGGAGATTCTGATTTTCGCTTCTTTTTCGTTGGGACAGAATAGTTTTTTGTGCCACTTGTACTTGGTTTTGACGACATTATTCTATTGTCATTATCATTTATTATCATTTGTGATGATCTATTATTAATTTGGTTCGGAAGATTGGGGAAATCTTTATTATAATTTGATAAGCTTGAGAAAGAATTATTACTCACAAGAGAGGAAAAAGAGTTTTCACAAAATTTTTTAGCTTCCAGAAAAGAAGTTTTTTGTTCGACCATAATAGTCTTAATCTTTTTTTGATTCTCATATTGAGGGCATTTTTTAGATATTGACAAGTGGTCGTTATTTTTACAATGAATACAATAAGTTATATCTTTATTACAACTGTGTTCTTCCGTTTTTATTTCGCCACATTGTATACAGCGTTCCTGTGCGTTTTTACACTGTTTAGATACGTGCCCGTACTTCAAACAACGAAAACATTGAACAACTCGACCTATAAATTGTTCTAGGTACCTGAAAATATACTTTGTTAAAGGCAACATAATTTGGTAAAACATTCCCTTCAAAAGTAATGATAATAGTTTTTTTAGGTACATAATCAAATGTGTTGTCTCCCCTTTGAATTTTACGTTTAGTACGATAAATATTTATTACAGGAGAAGTAGACTCCACACTCTCCAATAAATATTTCTCATCATAATTAGTGCACTGAACGAAAAAGGTACGTTATATTAATAAAAAAGTACATCAAATCAATGAACATCAACATTAATTTTCAGCCGATGAGCTATATCATTAATACAATGAACGTTCGTACGTTAACTTTTTTATTCATCAAGTTATGTTTAATGTACATTGAATCAATGAATAAAGAACATGGATCTATGACTTCCTGTTATTAATATAACGAACCACATACATTAACACAATAAACGAGAAGCATGGATCCATGACCACCGGTCATTAGTTTATGATTGTTGTACGTTAAATCAATGTACAATAAACATTGATACAATAAACGAAAAGCATGGATCCATGACCACCGGCCATTAGTTTATGATTGCTGTATGTTAAATCAATGTACAATAAACATTGATCGACACCGGTTATTAATATTACGAACATAAAAATAATGTGGTAGTACAATGCAATATTTTTTTTTTAGTTTTAAGTTGCAACATTGGCTGGAAATTATCTTATATGTCCATTGATTTGATGTAAGAACCAGTATCTGCAAATAAGAATACAAAGAAATAAAACAGTCCCAAAAATAGCTTTTAATTATATAATAAGTACTTATTTTCCCCCCAAGAGGGTTTCATGATAATTTGCTTCTTTAATTCTGTCTTTAAACAAATTTACTACTTTGAGACAGTGAATTAGGTGTAACATGTTATATTGACAAACAATTTTTGTATTTTCAATATATTTCCGCTGTATAAAAAATATAATATACCTAAAGAGTGAAAATGTTAACTACTTTTCGCATTTTCTATTCACTTACTACAAATTCACACATTTTATGAACTTTTGGCTTTCTAGTGGTACATCATGTCTACAAAATGGCTTTTGTAGAAAGTTCCAAAACATTTTGCTTTCCAAGGGAGAGTCAAAGTTATATAAGAAAAATAATCTCAAAACATAATAATATGTCCACTACCTTAAGAATATGGAGAAATTTATATCCAATGTCTTCAAAGTAGACGAAAATATTTGGAATTGTGTTAATGTCTTTACCAGTACACAATATAAAAAGCTGAATAGACATTTTTCAAATCTTCAGGTTAGCAATATGGTCCTCTACTTCTTGTTGAGTCTTCGTACAAAACAAAAATGACTCCTGGGAATCTTTGATTGTGTATTTTGTGTGCTTGGATTTCCCCCCCAATAGGTACCTAAATGAATATTTGAAATAAGTTCACTATACAAAAAGAAAACTGAAAGAGTACTCACACTTGCAATATGAAGATATTGTCTATTAGTTGAAAAAATAGTAAATAGTCTATCCTCAATAAAATGGCACAATTTTACCCACTGAAAAACTCAAATCACACAAAATTCACAACGGAGCACAACAAGACTGTGGTTAACCCTCTCGAGAAACAAAAAGACTGAAATATTAGGCGCGAAAATGGTCACGTATTTTGTTTTCTATGTACGCCTTTACGTAATATTAATGATTACAATCATGGATCTATGAACGGTTTACATTAACTTTCGCGCGCTATTCTGAGTCCATGTAAGCTGTTCGTAATATTAATGTTTTTAGTTATGGATCTATGAACAAGTATCATTGATTTTAGCGCCTTATTAGAAGTTAATGTACAAGTTCGTAATATTAACGTTTAGCAAACATTGAAACAATGAAAACCGTTTATGGTGTTTATATAATATTCTGTTCGTAAATCCATAACAAAAATTTATTGTTTTAAAGACGAACAACATCAATTTAATAATTCTCAAACGTTGATTCAATGAACTTTTTCATTGTACCAATGAAAAAAATAATCAATTTTTGATGTTTTTCGTTTATTGCTTAATGTTAGGTAATTCATTGTTTCAGTGTACTATAACATTAATCCATGATCAGAAATCATTGTAACAATCACCGATTCATAATATTAATGTTCAAAATATTGACGACCGGTGTTCATTAATTTTACGTACAAAATTTCTTTCTGTGTGTCTACATCTCTGATGATACCCTTTGTTTCAAGTAGATGATTGGGAATATAGGCTACTAAGTTATGATTTGCCAATAATGGATTATTAACTAATTGATTTGCCTCAAGAAGCGATTTTAATAGTACCTTTATACGATTTCTACCAATACTTTTAATTTCTAGGATATTTGTAAGCTTCAATTTTTTGTAAAGTATGTGTCCAACAGTCATTGGATGTAATCTTCCTAAATTATCACTTTTATTGTTTTCAATATATACCCAAATGGTAGCTAAATTGTACTTATCTGATAATAAGTTGAATTTTTTTGGAACTGGTTTATCTACTGAGACCTCGTTGGTATTTTGAGAGTTACTCTGTATGATTTCATCATCACTTAACATGATTGTATCCACTTGCGTCGAAAAAGACGTCCCTTCTTTATCCCCCATAATGGGGGAAAAATTATTTGATAAAGAACTCCAAACAGTGAAATTTGATGTAAACACTTGAAGTAAAACAAGAAATTCGAAAACGATAAAGACTAACGACCGGTTTTGTTAATAGCTTCGTACAACCTACCGATACGACAGTACTATCAACACTGATCTCCAGCGTTGTTCCTAGGAAAAATTTTATGGTAATAGAATACCACAGAAAAACGTAATAGATTGTCAAAAAAGGTAATAGATTGTTCTTCTTCTTTTTATTTGCAAATATATAGAGGATAAAGGGTATTATTTATAGGGTTCAAAATTTTGACTTACAGATTTTTCTTACGTTCAAGGTTCAATACTTTATTGAACTATATTTAGTGCAAAAAGTGGTTCTATATTGCACTCATCTGCCAAATCATAATATCACTTCATGTATCATTCATGAAAAGGTAATAGATTGCTATCAAAACGTAATAAGGTAATAGATATGGTTAAAAGGTAATAGATCTATTACGAACGTAATGACAGGAACAACACTGCTGATCTCTCATGTGCGACATCAATTTATGGAAATCTCAAAAAATCATAATTTTCTAGCGATAAGATAATATGTTGTTCGGCGATATCAAAGTTCATAATACTTTTACCGAAAAAATTTATCAATAAAATATGAAAAATACAGTAAACTGCGAAAACATTCCAGGCATACTTTTTGAAAAACAAAAATAAAAAATATATTTGAAAAATGAAAAAAAAAATAAACTTTATGTATGATTCCTAATTCCAAATAAGTAGGTATGGAAGTAATTATTACTTATAATTTTTTCTCATACAATTAAATTTATTAATAAAAATATTTTAGTAACGGAAAATCAAAAATATATTCTTATTATTAACTATATATATAATCACCTACCTTTGGCAGATCGCATTTTTAGATTTTAAGATTCGAAACGGAGTCAAAATCTGCAACAAAAAAATAAAAGTTATATACTTAAATATCATTTGATAAAAATATTTAAAAGTAACTCATTATTATTATATCTGTCATCCTATAAATTGTTTTTCACGATGATAAATTCAAAAATATAATTTTTGAAAAAAACATTATTTTGTAACAGAATACCTCCAGCAAGAAAGTGACTTCCGTCACGAGTGAGACGAAAGTTGAACTTATATTTTCAATAATTTCCTGTCCTCGTATATTATAAACTTCTGACGACATTATATTATCAATAAACAAATATTTTAGTTGCCTGATTTGCCTAGTTTGACTTGCTTAGACATATCAGTTTGCGAAAGGATTGTTAGTTTTTAAAGATATAAATGATTTCCGATTCGGAAGTGAAATAAAATTTCTCAAATAAATACATACATAGCAAATCAAAATCAGGAAACCTATTAGAATTTTTCACCAGAAAAGTCGAGAAAATGTTACTTTCGTCACTCGTGAAAGTCATTAAATGTAGGTATAAAATGTGTATAGATATTGTTATTACCTAATTTACAGCAAAACTATCAATGCTCACTATTCAAATTACTCACACAATATGAAATATTTGTACCAATCTTTATTCTTTTAAAAACATTAGTATTGCTTGACGGAGTTTTTTCTATTCAAAAAAGCCTAGTTGTTTACTGGATTTTTATTGGCGCTAGATAAACAAGTGGATATTTTTTAGCCACTAGATTTAATTTGTTGCCATAGATATTTAAATATACGAGGAGTAGTAGAAAACATTTCGGTTTTATACAAGGAAGGTTATAATAATTGAAATATAACATAATAGTAAGTTGTAAGTATGGAATGTTTCAATTATTTTTGGAGGAAAATGCATTATTTTGGACAGTTATGACATTTCTCCCAATCGTCGTTTGTTCACTTTTGTCTTTTTTGTATTTTTATTTAGGTACATGCAAATATTTAATTCAATCCAGAATTAACAAATTTCAGATTCTCTAATTTAATATGACTTTTAGGTTAATGGTGGCTCGAAGAAAGCAGTTGGAAAGGAGTTTAATGATGCTCTCAGTAAATGCCAGGTTGAATCCGGAAAAATCGAGCAAGCTTTCGAAAATGGAGCTCTGCCTCCAGAATTAGCGCCAGGTTTAGCTTGTACTTACAAAAATATAAATGTTTTATTACCCAACGGTGATATCAATGCTGAAGGACTTAAAAATGGAATGAAGTATTTTTTCGACGATCCGGATAAAATTGAAGAAGTAGCCGATAAGTGCGGTGTTAAAAAATCAAGCATTGAAGAGACCAGCGTACATATTTTCAACTGTATTATACGCTCAGTGAAAGTTTAAATACAACACTTTTTATATGAAATATACACTCAAATATAAACTTAATACGTTATCATCGTTTTATATTCCCTCATAAAAATCTGGTCACTTTCCATCTTCACAGTATATCGAAGTTTGGGGTTGTGAATTTCCACATCTGATGATACTTCCCCTGTTTTGGATCCATTAGTATACCACCTGAAGCTCTTTTATGAAGTTAAATTATTTGGTCATGTCATCTAGAAAAGATATTATAGCTGGGAGACAACCAAGGAAAGTGAAGTCACTGTTTTACCTTCTTCATCCTTCTCTCGACATTATGAACTGCGGTCTTGTAAAAATACCTAGTTTATGAAATTTGGTATGAGTAAAAATACGTCATTTGCGAGTATGGTTAATGTCAATTTGAAAGATCTATTATTAATAATTTTGAAAGCAATATGGAAAAGACAAAGTTATCAGAGAAAAATTGAAAATAGAACGTGGGTGGCTCGCAGACTAACCTTTATAGAATGGAGGCTTTACAAGGAGATTGAACTTCATATATTCCACTTTTTGGCAATGGTAAAGGAAGCCAGTGTAAAAACGATACCAAAAACATCTAACTGCAGAACGATAGCAGCCAATAATAAGAATGGTATCGTTGTATGCAGTTTCAGTTTATGGTGTTTAATTGGTTGCTAGCTCATTTGACAGTAAGTTAGGCAAGTGAGGCTTGGAAACAGGAATGAAAGAGTTTTGGGTAGGAAATTAGGGGAGCTGTAGAAAAATCTGACATCTCCTCGAAAAGATACTAGTTGGTAGGCAGCCTGCGGAAGTGAAGTCATTGTTTTTCCTTCCTATTCCTTCTTTCACCATTATCTTTGAGCTACACTCTCTATCATTAGGTGGGAGCGGATGCATTTTTTAAGATATTGATTGTAAAATTTTTAAGTTTGGTTGATGTCAATTTGAAATATTAATTAATAATTTTTAAAGCAATATGGAAAAAAGAGCTATCAGTGAAAAATATGAACTGAATGTGCATGCAGGTATTCTAATTTTTGGTAATGGTAGAAGGCGGCAGAGCCTAAATACCAAAAAGAATAAATAATTTAATATTGAACTCCACCCTGAGTTAATCAATTTGAAATAAATTTATAATTCAAATAAAATAGATGGAAAAATTTATATTTAGTAACAAAAAATTGATAAAACAAATTGGAAATATTGTAGGTAATTAATAAGAGTTAATTTAAAAATCAGTATAATATGTTTGGTAACAATAATGAATTATAAAATTGTAATAAATACTGGAGAGACAAAGACTTTGCTATACCGAAACAAAAAACTCCAAAGCCACATAAGTATAAAAGCAAGGTTAGTCAAAACCCATTTTGAGAGGGCTGGATGTTGCGTATACTTTTGTTACTTATTACCGGCCCTATTATTTTTTAATATGCTCAGTTGTTATTTCAATTGCTTAATTTATTCAACCTCCGGCTACCAACATGGGATTGTTGGCAAACATTTCTTTGTGAGACAAGGAAGGTGTGTTGTAGAAACAATCAGAATAGTTTTATTTCCTTCAATTTTCGAAAGACAAAAAGTGAAATGAAGTCTTCAATACTGTTTGTTATTTGTTTTTCAACGTTTGTACTGGAGGTAAATTATTTTATGTTTACTAAGCTGTAATGAATCAGTTGCTTTAGTTATTTATTGACATTAAACAAGATAAACAAAATATCAAGACGAGGCACTTTGTGGCCGGCTAATAGTGTCTGAAAAGAAGCGCGCGACTACAAATACATTAAACACCACCTTATCTGTGTCTCGTGTGAATGCGTCTATTTATATTGATGTATTTTTAGCCGCGCGATTCTTTTCAGACACTTTGTGGCCGGCTACTAGTGTCTGAAAAAAATCGAGCGGCTAAAAATACATTAAACACCACCCTATCTGTGTCTCGTGTGAATGCGTCTATTTATATTGATGTATTTTTAGCCGCGCGATTCTTTTCAGACACTTTGTGGCCGGCTACTAGTGTCTGAAAAAAATCGAGCGGCTAAAAATACATTAAACACCACGTATTTCTTATATCTGTGTCTCGTGTGAATGCGTCTATTTATATTAATATATTTTTAGCCGCGCGATTCTTTTCAGACACTAGTAGCCGGCCACAAAGTGATGTCTTGTCTGAAAGCGCTCTAAATTAGTATATTATTAATTATCGTGAATATTGTTCCTTACAGATTTGAAAGCAAAACTTTTAATATTGAAAGCATGTTAATTTATCATTGTTATTAAAAGTATGACAATGTTTTCCAAACCTATATTTATTCAACAATTAATTTCACGACTAGATAATAGCTGATTAATTTTATTTGCATCTAGCATCCAATTGTTGTCCATGTTTGTTTCTGTTTCAGGTCATTGCTGAAACTCGGACAGCTCCAAATTTAAAGTACCAAGAGGCCAGAAAAAAATGTCAAGACGATCCTAAGACAACGTTAGATCGAGAAACTTTAAAAAATGCTTTCAGAGGTGAAGTGAACACTGCAACTTTCGGAGGTCACGCTATCTGTATTTACAGAAACCTTGGAATACTGGACGAGCGTGCAAATATCGACAAAAGTAAACTTAGAGATAGTTTAGATTATATAATTGTAGATCATAAGCAGCTAGACGCCGCAGTTAACGAGTGTTCTGTGAAGAAAAGCACACCGGAAGAAACTGCTGTTGAGATTTTCAAATGTACCAAGAGAGCCATGGCTCCTTATTTACCTCATTATGAGCCATAAAAAGAGATCATTGAATCCTGAAGACGTTTTATTGAAACTTCAGGGAAAGAAACTTTTGAAATGTATCAGTTGTTACTGCCTTGATAAAATGTTCTTAAACTAATTTGTTTTGAAAGTTTTCCGTCAAAGGGTTTTCGTAGCTCTTTATAATTTTAATAAAATTAAAATTTAGTGAAACTAAAACAGACTATTTTGCTTAATAGTTTTTTCAAAAATAAACTAAAAATTTATAAAAAAACGTTTTATTAACCCTTCCCCGCTTAACTGATTTTCATTCTACTAATACATTATGAACGATGTCAGTATATAAGACTTTTCCATGGCGACATGAATTAACATAAAATTCGATCGAGAAATAGCGTGCCGTGTAAAGCCAAAGAGAACAAACAATTTCAACCCCCAGTCTGTTTTGAACTTTTCACAACATATGAAGGTGAGTGAAAGTATTTTGATTTCTGTTATAAACATCACTGAGCTTCGAGAGACATTCAAAACTATCACAATAATTCATTTGTTAATTGTTTGACAAGTTATTTAATTGTAATTTCATATGGTGAAATTTATCGATAAAATTTAGTGTGATAGTGTCAACTTAATGTCAATATTGAAGTGAATATATTTACGTAATTTAGGCGAATAAACAATTTTCTAGGTAATTGTTTGTATTATGTATATCAACACAGTTTAGTATCTTGTTTATACATAATTTGTACTTTAAATCATAGTAAAACACACTGTAGTATCTCACTATACAGTGAATTCAAATTATATTGCAATGAACAATTTTTCACACGAAGTAAGAAAATTCATTGTTTTTAATAATACACTCTGTAGGTATAAAAACGGAACTTTACTATCTTTTTATTGAATAGATTTCCACAAAGCATATCTGTCAGTTTTTGCGATGAAAATGAATGTACAAGATGTTAGAAATTGGATGGTTTTGGGGAGTATCTCAAAATTTGGGGAGATAGAGAAAAAGAAGTTTAGATGTAATTTGTTTTATTGTTGAACATGTCATGGTCCAACCTGATCTTCAGTAAATGGTTTAATATTCGTCTAACTAAAAATTTACCCAAACTGCTATCTCAAATATCTTCATAATCTTATAAGATATGAAAAAAGTACGATATTACTTTTTTAATTTAATTTTAGAAGGATCAAAATAAAGAAAAAATTAACTAGAGTATTTTTTATTGGAATATTTTGTAGGTTTTTTGCTTTTTTTCAAATTTTCTTTCACCTGATTTATCATCTTCATATATATTTCTTCTGTGCGTGTATATGTATATCATATATCTTCAGCGATTTTACCAATTTTGATTTTTCATCAGGTATTATTAAATTGTAACCATTATTAATAATTGAATTAGCGGCTAGTATAAAATTATGCTTTCTATATTAGTGTCTCTTACAAATGCAAAAAAAGAGGGACGGTACTTAATTTTAATTTGTGTTACTGAAAACTACATTTTACTTATCATTTATAGATGAACTCTATCCTCATTCAAGGCACATCGCACATAGTTGAAGAAATATAAAACTATTACTGAAGAGGTCCACTTGTCTTACTTTCTTCAGTTATCCATGCTGGTTGTCTCATTGATTAACAAAATCGTTCAAAGGCCAACCATGTATGAGGCTTTACTAAATAAACATGTGTGTAAAGGGTGTCTCTATTTAAAAGTCATGAAAACAGTAAAATAGAGTAATATTATAATGTTGGAATAGCTAGAGCAATAGAGCAGTTTTTGCTGCGACTGCCATTAAGCCGCGTTTACACGAGGCAGGTTACTTTCTTTAAGTAATCTGCCGCTTGAGAATCACATGCAGGCTACCTGCTCCAAGCTCCCGCCTACTTGCCCATGTAAACGCGGCTTAAAGAGTGAGGTATATAAGAATCTGGCGAACAGAGAAGGATTGATGAGAAAAATATGCTGGTGATTGTGAACTTTGAATCTCCAACCGTTATATTTCAGTATTGGTGAACTCGAACAATATGTTGTTAGATATTTGAGCTGAAGGATGTAGTGGTGCATTTATGTGGTAGCTTAAGTTGGAATTCTAGCTAATAATGATTGGTTTTTGGAACACCTGAATGTTCAGCAACATGTCAGAAGCCAGAAACTACTACCTAATTATTGAAATTCATTGCACTGAGTCACTATAGTATATTTGTCAACCTTTCCTTGGTTTCTGCAGTTGCCTGGAGCGGTGTCGCATTTAAAGTTGATGCCTGGGAAGTCAATGACACAACAAAATTGCTCCAGTAACTTTATCATCACAATATTATTATTTATGAGACGGTTTTCCATGTTCTGTGTTGTTATAAAGTCACCACAACCAAATTAAAGCAGCGTGTAAAGTTTGATAAAGGTACTGCCATACCAAAATATTCCAGCTCTTCTAAGCGCATAACATGGAAAGTTCACTTATTGAATTTGATCCTATGATCGTATGAAAAAAACAAGTGTTATTAATCGACTTTGAATTCCATACAAATTCGTCATTTTTTTCCTTTTTTTTCCTCGTTAATCATAATTCCGATATACCGATATTTGATATGGTTGTTGAGTTGTGAGCAAAAAAGAAAATCAGTGATTAAAAAAAATTTAATGAATGGTAATTGGATACGGTTAAATGAGATTCGAATACGTTATAAATAATAAATGACGCTGATGTAAAAATATCTACAACAAATCTTTCAATAAAACATTGGTTAAAACTATTGTAAATAGATACATAAAGTGAGTTTGAAGTAACATTTTTTGTAGCAATGCAGTGTTTGATATTCAAAGTAACAGCCAAAAAATAATAGCTTGTTCTGGAGCTCTGTAATTATGGAATGATTTCTTTGATAGCTGCATAGATTATATTATCCTAAAAAAGGAGTTATAATTTCGTTTTATATGCAAATAACTAAGTGACCTTCAGGCTTTGCTTTTTTTAAATGTCATCTTGATAAGAAAAAATGCAAATACATTTTTCGCTAACCATATAATGGCATAGTAGGATTTCTATAGGTGCTTATGAATATCACATTATTGATTTGGTCACGAAAGTTTATTACCCCTGAAAATATCGATTATTGTTTCAAGGACATTTTCTACCATAATACTGAACTAATTAATAAATAATTTAGGTATGCTAGCGTTTTTTATTTAAGCTGTATTTCTCATGTTTTCT
Source organism: Galerucella nymphaeae (assembly GCA_963978555.1). NCBI lineage: Eukaryota > Metazoa > Arthropoda > Insecta > Coleoptera > Chrysomelidae > Galerucella > Galerucella nymphaeae. The sequence goes on from OZ021710.1 coordinate 13,393,974, forward strand.
TTCTCAGTTGAACGAATAAAAATTACTAGCTCTTTATAATTACTGTTTTTAAAGAACTGTTTTCCTAACTAGTTTCCTAACTGTAGTTGTCCGAACAACACAAAGTCATTTGAAATTTGGAATCTATACTAACTGACAATACCCGAAACACTCGCTTTGCTACAAAATGCTGAAGACGAGGCTACTTATGTTCAAAAAGTTGTTTGAGGTTGGCTAAAGATTGAAACTTTTATTCCATTCAGATTATATGACAAATATAATAGAGGATACTAGGTACTTGGACAACACGAAATTATTACAAAATTGATAAAATTGTGTTTATTTTGTTGATTAGCTAGTATTTATATGATGTTTTAGAAGTTGTTGTGAGCGATGGATACAGAAACAGGAGAAATGATAGTGAAACGGGTAAGCGTTCCTATAGGATTAGAAGAATTGATGGAGGGATTGGTGAAAGAAGTTTTATTGAAAAAACCTGATGACATTTATCTTTTCGCTGCAAGATATTTTGCTCAGCTACTCAATATTCGTGATAAAAGTCAAACACCTCAAAGTAAAAGTGAGTAATGTAATTAATACTTCTCTCGAATTGTTCTAATTCAGTTTTTTTATGCTTTCAAAACCTTCGAAAACAACATGTAGATATTCGATGTCAATCATGCCCAGACTTTTCAGTAGTTAGAATTCATAGAGGTTAGGATAAGCCAATAATTGATAATTTTACTTTTCAGCTAAAACACTGAGAAGTGTGCAGACTTTGAAAGACAAATCAGAAAAGCTCACGTCTTTCAGAACAGCTAGACTATCCAAACAATTTAGTATTAGGGAAGATCCATCAGATACCCCAATCATAACCCAAAAACCAAAAATGTATCACAGAAACGAACTGAAATACAAACGAAGAAATACGGGACCTCCCACTACTTTAGAAGCTACTCGAAAAGATGATATACGAAAGAAATATGCCAGGAGTGTTTCAACTGAAAAGCATAAGCCTAATATAATTGAATCAAATAATAGGAATAAAAGGGATAAATCCGACGATTCTTCTAAAAAAACTAGTAGCAATAATAATAAAATTTCAAACTCTGCTAATAAGTTATTGGTACCTGCTAAAACAAAAGTTAAAGGAAATGGTGTTACAATATCAAAGAATTCGAAGAATCCACTACAAGATGTACATGACAATAAAAAAGAAGATATGAGCCAGAAAACAAGTTCTGGAGAAGGAATTAAGGAAGATTCAACTAACAACTGCATGCAGTTTGGAAAAAGCATGGAGAAAATAAATAAAACGAGTAGTATTGCCACTGATGCCGATGTTACATCGATTTCTCCGGACGAAGAGACTAAATCAGGTAGTAACGAGGTTATGAGCGAGCGAAGTAATGATGTTGAAGATAATCAGGAAATAAATAAATCTTCAGAAACAATGAATAATGAAAACCAGAAAGCTAGTATCCTTTCTAATGATAGTTATTCAAATAAAACAAAATCTTCTTCAACTGATGATAGGATTAGTGAAATATTAATATCTGGTATATCAAATGATAGTACAAACTGCGGCGAAAGAGATGATAGGAAAAAAATGTTAGAAGTAATGGAAAGTGAAGCGTTTGAAAAAGAATCCGAACCAAAAGTACTTAATAACAATAATAAGGAAACAATAAATCATCAAAATGATGTAGAAGTGGAAGTTAAAGAAGAAAGTGATAAGGTTGAATTAAGTAAACATACAGTAGACGTTATAAGTGATGATAGTTTGGAATTAAATGATTTAGAAGACGGTGTATTCATTAAACAAGTTGAAATTATTGATATATCAAGCATGCCTTCAGACGTGCAGGAATCAAATGAAACTGAATCAAATACTGAAGATGCAAAGACAATTTCTGTTGAAAAAGATTTGGATAGTAAATCTGCAGAATTTGAGTCAGATGATAAATTAAAAAATGTAGGCGACAAATCTGTTGAAATATCCAAAGCAAAGGAAGAATTTGAAGGAACTGTGGAAAAGAATTCAGCGGAAAATGTTAATGATCTTGTGAATATTATTGAAGAACAAGTTGTCGATGACAAAGTTCAAAATACTATTCAGTTGGAATGTGACAGTCGTGATGTAACTTTGAATTACAATGAAGAACTAGATCTTGTGAGTTTGAATAAAATTAAGTCAATGGATAGTGGTAGTGAAGCGGTTATAAGTCAGAATAAAAATGAAAATGCCGAAAAATTAGGATTTAAGAATAAACAACATTATGAGAGTAGTTTAAAAATTGGAAAAATTGATGAAGTACTGGATTTAGCAGAAAGTGAGATAACCGAAGCCATTTTGAATGCAAATAATGAAGATACAATTAAGGGAAAAGAGGTGACAAATGGTACCACTAGTACAGATAACGATTCAGCTTTGGATGCTGATGAAAAGCAAAATTTGAATATTATAGGAGGTAAAAGTGATCAACCAATCAATCAATTAGAACCACCAGACAAGACAAATCATTTAATCGAAGTAGATTTGGATCAAACTGAAGCTAGCACAAAAATATTGTCAGAAAAAATTAATGAGAATGAACCATCCCATGAAACAATAATAGTAGAAGAAAGAATTATTAAGAAAGAGTTACCGGAACAAAATGAAAATATTGAAAATAAACTAGCTTCTAACAAATCAGTAGATGATGAAATAAAAACAGTTATTGATGACATCAACGCCAATTCTAATGTCACTGAGTCACAGGTGATTTTAAAGGATACTATAAAACTAGAAAATGAGATTCTCAATCCCGTGAGCCAGACTGTGATCGCTAATAAAGTCGAAGTCACGAATAAAAACGAGAAAGATGGAAAGATAGATGCTAGTCAAAGCATTGAAAAGCTAGATCATTTTGGTGAAAATGAGAAAGGTACTAGAGAGGCGACTGAAGTTAATAATAATAAAGGTGACACCAACGAATTTGGAGGTTCTTCTAAAAGTACCAGTGTCAGTGATACACCAAAAAATGAAACCTATACTATTGATGATTTCAAGAACTTTAAGTCTAGAAGTATTTCTCAAAATACATCAAATGATGGTTTATATGTTGATGAACATATATCTAGTGGCAGTTCGTCCGCTCGCGATGATGTTATCGATGTACAAGTGGATAACAGCCTCAGCAGAGATATAAATGCAGCAGAGACCCCAAAGTCGGTTGTAGAAAACAATGAAACGAAAATTTTGGAAACTGTTGAAGCTACAGATCTAGAAATTACTGGAGACAAGACTAGAACTATTGTAACGATGGACAAGAAAGATGGAAGCCCCTGTAGCAACGATTGCAAAGTAAATGATTCAGTTGAAATTGAGATAAAACAAAATAATGATAATGAACAACTGATTGAAAACAAAACAAAACTAGCTGTTGAGGAAAATGTAGAAGAATGGCTAAAAGTAGAAAAAAATACTTCCAATCAAGATGAAGGTGCTACAAATTTGACTGATGAAGTTGAAGTCGTACTAGATGTGAAACCAGAGAAGAAATTCAGTGGAAAACTCGAGACAGAGCACAAATCTTCGGAAAAGCAGTGTTTGGAGACTAATGATGACGGAGATAAAGATATGAGCATAAATATTACTGAAAGTATTAATAAAAAAGAGGATAAAACGGTAGATGGAAAATCCAATGATTCAAATGGAAGTGATTTAGTGGATCGAGTAGCTAAAAATTATGTCAATTATATCATTGATAATGATAGAATAATGCAACTTCATAGTAACAGTTCTGGTGAAGATTTGGACAATGGTGATATACTAGATATTTCTAATAACACAACAAGTGAAGTTAAAAATCACATTGATACAGATAAAAGTGCCAATCTGCAGAGTATGAAAGACATTGAACATGAGGTAGAAACTGATAATACACTGAAGAACAATTTGGTAAAAAGTGAAAGTGTTGTTTTAGATAAATCTGAGGCAAGAAAAGAACAAGTTACAAATGAAAAAGAGTTGGAAATTAACGAAATTACTGCAAAAACTGAAATCTATAACAATACATCTTCAAAAATGGAAGCTGATTCTGAAATCACTCAAGATATTCGAAAAGACCAAAAGGTAATATTGGAAACAGGCAATATTGAGCGTATTGATAATATTGTTAAAGCAGTTAATCTTAATTCTGAACAGTTGGATAGCAACAAAAAAATACCAAGTTTCAATAGCGCGCAGCTTAGAGAAGAATTGGAAAAAGTTGAACAGGGTTCTGCAGAGAATAATAAAACTGTTACTAAATTTGAAGCTGAGAAAACAGACAATAATAATCAAGTGGAAAATATTACAACAAATTCTTCTAATACCTCGTCAACAACTAAGCCAATCACAGATTATGGAGAAATCGAATTTACCCAAGATTCAAAGAAGCATCCTGTGAGTAAGGACTTGATAGACGCAACACTTTCCATTTCAGAAACTGGGTTAATTGCGAATCAAGTAAAACATTTTTTGAACAACTTTATAAAATCTGAGCAGCAGCATGTTGATAAGTTTTATTTTGATAAACGAGATATTGGTAAAAATGGACTCATAAAAACCAACGGCAATGGTACGAACGTTCAACCTAGCAATGGCTACAAACGAGCAATGAGTTTTGACAGTTCGAAGCTTCATGAAGAATTGAGAAAAGTTGAAGAAGAATCTAAATTTAGCAGTTTCCATTCCAGCTACAATCCATTTTTACTTCACAGAGAAATTGATGAGGCAGCCAAAATTAAAATATCCGACACAAGTACGCAAGTTGATAATAAACCTTGTGAAGAGTCAGATTCTGCGGAGCTAGAAAAAGCTATTAAAGCTGTATTGAAAATTCAATCTCTTTGGAGAGGATTCAAGGCTAGGAAAATCACCAAAGAAGTAAATTATAATAATCTTCCGAAAACTACGGTTAATGAAACTAAAAATTCAAATAAAAATGATGATACCGTCAAAATTGAAAACAAAAACTTGCATTCCGATTCCATTGAATTGGAGAAGCTACTTAAAGCAGTTTTGAGGATCCAAGCTACGTGGAGAGGATTTAAAGCTAGGAAAAAAGTTAAAAACACTAACAAGCTAAATGCTGGAGTGAATGAAAATAAAGGAAAAAGTACGAATCAACCAGAACACAGTGAAAACGATACTGTGGATAATGGTAAGCAGTTTACAAGCTTAAGCTCAGATAGTGCAGAGCTAAAAAGAATTGTAGCTTCTGTTGTAAACATTCAAGCAATGTGGAGAGGATATCAAATAAGAAAGAATATAAAGACAAAGAATCATGTGAACAAAAAAGATGAACTAAGTGGCAAGATTAACGATCCATCAGTAGTGGAAAGTTCTTGGAGAAAAAAGAGAGAAACCTTAACAAACCAAAATGTTTTGTTGGAGGTATATGCTGCGATAATTATTCAAAAAATTTGGCGTGGCTTCAAGGCTAGAAGAGCATTAAAAGAAAATGGCAGTTCTACTAAGGAAAATAGTGATAGAAAAGGACCACCTACAGAAAATGTGATAGATAGTAAGTTTTAATAAGATAAAGTTAGTAGAGCACATAGTTTAGTAAGTTTAGATTAATATGACTTAAACTAAATACAGTCCTACATTTTTTAGAAACAGAAGTTAATACTAAGGAAACTGTGGAAAATGCACATAACAAATCAAAGCCTGAGGTAACAAATTGAAGCTATTCCATTGAATACAAAATTGTATATGTGTCTTTTATAGGAGAAAGAAGATACAGTTAGGGCTATAATAGATAACAAAAGCAAGAAAACATATTTCAGTGAAGATTCCAGTGATTCGGTGAAAACAGTTATACTTAACGATGCATTCCCACTCTATCATTCCGGAAATATAGATCCTTTCTTAGACGAAATCCTGGACTATCCTATAATGGAAGAAGAAACCCTGCTTGATGATTACCAAAGCAAATTGTTAGATAAGATCTCCGGTAAAGAAGAAGAAACATTTGATGATCTTAAAAGTTTAGAGAAGATAATATCTCCCAAAGGAATTGATCATATTAGTTTGGACGCATTGAAAGCTGAAGATTTACTACATGGATCAGTTTTATCTAAAGTAGACAGAGATAGAAAATTAACAAGGTCCATGGGTTCAAAGCTGGAGATATTAGAAGAAGAGGGATCCAATATAGATGAAGATAAAAATGAAACAGAAAAAGCTGAGTTAATTGCTGGAACTAATATATCTGGAAAAAACAATGGCGGTCAATATATATCGGACACAAAATTGAATTCTGACGAGGATAAAGATAAGGACATAGTACAGAAGAAACAAATAGACAATGAGGTTGAAGATGGCGTTAGCAATAAAAATGTTTTAGATATGAATGAAAAAAATGGAAATTCTGAAGGAGTTGAGCACGTTACAGAAGAGAATGCTAATAAAGCTAAAGCCGATAATACAAAACAGGACGAAAGTGTTAAACATGTAGAGATGAAGAACGTAGAATGTAATAATAACGTTAGTAATCTTACTTCATCAAATTTAAAATCGGAGCAATCTGTAGAATTTGGTATGAATGGAACTAGAACGAAAAAATATAGTTTAGAGAGTTCAATAACTAAAACGACGAATAAAATGGGCGTGACCTCTGAAACCATTAAAAAATATAGTGAAGAAACTATCGATGATACTACACCGAACGATATTAAAGAGCTGGAAGATAACAATAAAGAAAAAGATGAAACAAAAGAGTGTAAAGTTAATAGTGATTCATTGGATATAAAAACAAACTTTCAAACTCAAGAGAACAGAATAGAAGCTAACACAAACACAGATAAAATAGATCAAAATAGTTTTGGGAAAAATGAGGGACATTTACATTACCAAAAAGACGATGACAAGAACAGCAAAGATATAATCCCCAGTCCTATTCCAATTGGGACCAATGGAAGAGAAAATAAAGATATAAATGAATATATAGTGAAAGAATACAAAAGTGAACTGAAGTTTTCAGATTTAAAATCAGATCTGAATGCACAAGATGATACAATGGAATCAAATGTGCCAAATGAACAAAATAACATCAACAACAGTCCATCTAATTCAAATGTAGAATCCCAGAATACTAACATTCAACTTCACCATGGAGGTAATGAAATTTATGTCTTTTATACTAAATCTTTGAACAAAAGTTAATTTTTCAGATACGATATTAAGTTTATGTGAAGGAAAAGACGAAAAAATTGTGCCCGCAGTGGGAACAGATTCAACAAACAAATTGAAATCTGAGAAAAGCCCTGATGAAAAACTTTATACGTTTTGTTCTGTACCAACTCCAATTTCAGCAAATAATAAAGTTAATGAAACTTCTTTGCCACCCGACGTTGAGCTTTTACCATCAACAAGTGATAGAAGTGACAAAGATGGGAAGAAATATAGAAAGTCTTCTCCTGAGGTTCTTAAAACGGGCACTTTAGTTATACCTCTTCCTATAGAAGTACAAAAAACTTTAAAAGGTGAATAAACAGCCATAATTTTTAACCAAGGGTAAATGAAACTCAAAGTCCAAACCACAACTTTAATATTGATATTGTCCTCCAAACGAACAAACCATATAGCTTAGCAACTAGTTTCGGTAAAATATACCATCATCAGGCTATAATAGAAAGGTTACAATTATCAGAAAATCAAATTGAATTAAAGTTAAATTGAGACAAAATTGTATTATTGAGATGATTTGAAATCTTACATATTGAATAAAATTAACTTGAAAACCTAAATATGTCATATTTAGGTTTTCAATGTGATCTTCTGATAATTGTAACCTTTCTATTATAGCCTGATAATGGTATATTTTACCGAAACTAGTTGCTAAGCTATATGGTTTGTTCGTTTGGAGGACAATATCAATATTAAAGTTGTGGTTTGGACTTTGAGTTTCATTTACCCTTGGTTTGGATTTCAACCACATTTGAGTAATGGATGATCTATGGAAGTTAAAAAAAAAGCTATAATTTTAGTTTTGTTTTGATTTTAATATATTATAAAATTGTGTATCCGGTCATGTCAAAACAAACTTATTCTCACAGCGTTTTCTGTTGTTTTAAAAAAATGCTCGGGCTTGTCTAAGGAAGCAGAAAGCAGATTCCTCTCAATACAAACGTTCTAAATATAATTCAGCATTAACAGATGGCTGGAGCAATCTCCAAGAAAATACTATAAAGTAAATTAAAGTGTCTACTAAATTACCTAAACACTATAACCGATAGGGTCAATTAAGAAGTTTGATATTTCATAACTAAACAATTTATCTGTGATATTTTTAGGAGAACAAAAAGGTACAAATACAATAGTTGAGGATTTAGGGAAATCTACGTCGTTAGAAGGAGTTTCTTCGGTGTTATCAAACGCTGGTGTGAATTCAGGAGAGCTCCATGATACTGTTTTAGTCCAAGTCAATAATCATCAGAGTATTGACATTGGTAGTAGCCAACCTATAGCTGTTCAATTATGCCAGACTTCAGGTCAAGTATATCTTATAATAGTAAGTAGTCCTAAAAGCTGCACATTTTTTTATAAAAAAATATTAGGTATATTTGTTAGTAAAGCTCAGCATCTTGGTAGGTTGTTTTTATAATGTATTGTAGGAGTTACACAAATTTTTATTGCAAAGGAATTAACTCTCAAAATAGATACCTACACAAAATTGAGTTGAATGATGTCCTTTGATTTTATCCTTCATTCAAAGTCAAATGCCAACGGTGTTTGAAACACTGGAAGATTGTTAGTATTAATATTTGGTATCATTTAATGTGTATTGAGTCTTACGATATTTGACATGTTCCTGAGAGAACAAGTAACTGCCCATTAACCCGTCAACTAGCCTATTGGCTCACCTATATAGTCGAATGTTCGATCTCTTCGTTTGTTATCATTTAATTACTGTGAACAGGTGCATGCCCTCACTTTTCTTTTTGTCATTTGCTTCTTTAGGGTAATGTAGTATTTCCTGGGACATGGTATTAGTGTCTATTTTTGCGAGTTTGTTATAAAGTACATGTAGGTACTTGGAATTGAGGATGGCACTTATTGTACATTTATTTATTGACTATATAACAATATCACCAGACTACAATACCCCACATAAACATATTGATAAGCAATTACAGAATACTTTTTTGTTTGAAATGTACCTAACTATTAAATTGACTTAGCGAATGCTGTATAACAGTAGAGTTTAGCCTAAAACGGATACACTATTAGTGGATATGCTAAAAATCACTTTAAAAACAGTTGTTATATCCACTTAAACTTACGAGTATGGGCAGTAAGTTGATTTTATTCCCAATTGATGATTTTACACACCATACTATCGTAGATTGATTATGTAAAACCATCAATTACTTTGGAATTGAGCCAGCTTTTAGTTATTATTTATACACTTAAATTTGTAAGCTTAACTAATATTCATATGCTTAGCAAGGTAAGTTTCAAATCATTGCTGCTTATTTATTATTAGCTTAACACTTGAAATATATAAAGCAGTTTTTGGACGTGTTTTCATAGTTTATTACTTTTTTCCTATTGTTTCAGATATTGTCGTTGGCTTCAGACATCCAACAAGGTAACTAAGTCCTAAGTTGGTTGAATACTCTTATAAAAATGTTATACAGCATTTCCTAATTTAACCTTGAATCAAAAAATATTCTAAATTATCAGGAGTTAAAACAAAGCTAAATTGTGAGGATCTTGTATAGAATAGAATATTGTATCCTGATTGTTTATTTAGCTTAGTCATGTTAATATTAAAATGAAGACTCTAAATAATTTATCTTTCTGAAAATTGTAGCTGCCACTCGTTAGTAGTTTTTAAAAAGCTTCGGAGTTTATAAATAAAGTACACTTAAAGAGTAGACGCAGACAAACTATCCAAGCTGTTTATGCACCAAGGGATGTTTTATGATGCGATTAAGTATAATGTGTTCATTAGTATTGGTGTGATGAAGTTTATTGCTCTTTATTCTAATTGGGACTGTGTTTATGTTTATAAACATACTGTGTCTTACGTCAAGTGTTATTCATTTGAATGTTTCGATTAATTTGTTTTGTTTTTATATTAGATATTAATTGAATATCCAGTTTGAAAACATACAAGTTAAAAGTGGAATTATTTCTAATTATTTCCACTATTTAATAAATAGATTTGGTGAAAAGATAATTTTTATCCAAAGTTGAAATTTTCATCATAACAAAAAAAAAACGTAAGCTATTTGCACATTTTAATAATTTGGACTGCAGTTTCAGGCTCACTTTTAAAGCAAGTTGAAAAGAGTTCACTTAGAATATTCCAATTATGTATTTAACGGAAATGATAGCATTCCCAGCTTTATATTTACTCAGCTTTATTCGAGTTCGTTAAAAAAGTTTTTAACCTTTTGCCAATTTTATTCCGCTTTCATTTCATTTAGTTCGAAAAGCAAGTACCTAATAATTTGGTCCAAGGAAAAGTGTAATATTCTTAGAATCATTGTTAACACTTATGTTGACACGTTCGATATTTTAACCGGTAATTTACACTAGACATTTTGATGTGCAACAAAAAAATGTAATATTCGCATTGGTCCAAAAAATCACTGAGAGATGATACGAGATATTTAGTGAATGAAGCACCCCATTAATTTAGCTTTTATTTCTGCTTTTTTTTTTCGTTACTTCCCACTTCGTAACTCAAGTCACCAGTACCAGTCTATAATATAGTACCTATATTACGTAACGAGTGCGGATAGTGACATTTTTCACACGACTGGAAAGTATTGTCTCACGAGTCCAAGCCAAGTGAGACAATCCCACGAGTGTGAAAAATCACTTTCTCACAAGTTATGTACACTATTTTTCCTACGACTACGCGATATACTTTTACCGACTCATGTAAAATCTTGCGTTTTTATGTAGATGTGAGAAGTTTTACATGTGTGTATTTGTAATTACAGCAATTATTGTTTTGATTACTCACCTTTGAAAGTGGCCCAGAAAATTGTGATTTTCATGCGATGAAAAAGAGTGCCTTTATAAAAAAGTTAAATATTGGTACACAAAATATTACGAACATTTATTTTAACAACTAACAACAATTGGGTACAGAACATCAGAAATAATACTATTTTTGTTACGTAAATATCGCGATTCGATCTATACATAAATTTGCGGGGTGAATAGACTAGCATTTCAACAACATTCAATTTGACAGCTTTTTTATCCGTACACGTACGGATAAGTTTTCTTTCGCACGCGTCTGAATAAAGTCCACTTTCCATAGAACTATAGACAGTGCGATATATGTCACTTTCCTATGTGATCGTAGGAAAAATACTTTTCGTTGGGTGTTTGTTGCATTCAGGGTACAAGTATCATAAAGGTAACGAAAAAGCACATACCCTGACTAGGCTCGTCAATGTCGTTCTTTTGCACAGAGCGCTTTTAAGACGTTGCAATACCGATCAGGAAAAGGGCTACAGAAAATTGGATAGTTTACAAGTTCATGGAATATTGGATAAAGGCAAGTGAAACTCCTTCCTGATCCTTCATCCAGATCATATTGTTCTGGACGACACATGTCATATTTTACTTATTAGTCTTCATTGTTTGCTGGTAGGATGATGGTTAGGCTTTAATAAGTAATATGTAATACAAATTATCTAAAATTCTATCGTTTTGTAGTGTTGTTAAGTGTGGAGAGCGGAGGGTGACAGATAAGGTTCTGGTATTTTCCATTTCTGACTGTTTTAACCAAGTGAGGCAGCTTTTTAATTGATATCTTCAGAACTGAAGTCTGTAGTTGTTGAAAGGTTTGGAATTGAGTCTCCGGAAACATTTGACTGATGTTGTGACTGACTGATAGATAATGTACAGTATGTCCTTAAAGTGAAGCATCATTAGCTAAATAAACAATATATCATGACAATATCCCGGCTTTGGATATACATTCACTATTTTTCAAAAGAATAATCCGTCTTACAAGCACAAAAGCAATTCAATTTGTGCAAAAAAATTATTATTTTCTTGATTTTAAGCAAACTGTATAAAAAAACTGGAATATTTCTACTAAAATCCCTTTGCATACGAAAATAAATACCTATTGCGACGATGCACCCACTTAATACGGAAAAAGGTACTTTATTCATTATTTTTAGTTAACCCTATATATTTATACGTCTCTCGAATGACGTCAATCGTTGACTATAAAACCCATCCATAGGACGCTCAATTTTTGATACGCTTTTTACAGTGGTTACTGTGGTAACATAAAAATCCTTCACAACAAAGTAACGAACGCTTAAATTAAATAATCAACTTTGATAAATGAAACTACCAGTCGCATTGTAGAATCATGAATTTCGAGTTTCTATTTTTTACCGACTAATCCTCACCTTCAACTTTTCAAATGTTTAATTATGCAACAGATGCCAAGAACGTGACGTCGCAGCATCCACCTTCAAAGCTCGACGTCAACGACGTCTCTATGGATGCCGACGTCGAACAAAATAATGCGCAGAATCCGGGAAAAGTCGACTTACAACAGCCGAAGGCGGAAGACTATAGAAGCGCCGACAACAGTATTTCGCAGCGAGAGACTATGGAAAGTGAAAAACGCAGGAAAATTGACAGAGGAAGAAACATGGAAGCAGAAGCAGCTACGAAAATTCAAGCGGGGTTTAGAGGATACCAAGTCCGGAAGCAATTAAAACTCAAAGTAAGTTTTGTTTTTTATTTATATATTTAATTTTTAATAACTAAGGTTATGATGTTGAGAGAATACCTTTCTACTTTCTAGAGAATATATTCAATGATTTTTTTTGAAAAGCTTGTCCTGGAACTTAAATCTAATAAAAACTTAAAATGTTTCGTTTATAGCCCTATACTTTTAAAAGAATAAATGTATAGAAGTTACTGTTTGGAATTTTAATTTGTTAAATTCACTTTTGTCGCTATTTTAAATGGAATATTTGCACTGATCAACAGCCCCTTCACGATTAACTATTTTTTCAGAGTAGTATTAGAATGATAACAAAATTTTTTATCTTTTTGTATTTTTGAATTTCTCAATTCAAGAAATATCCACTGTTGTCATAGTAATAATTTGAACAATTATTTACAGGAGAGTGTATTTAAGTAAATAAAATTCATATTTTCGCTAATAATATTTGAATTATCTTCATTAATAGATGACAAAAATAAGCAACAAAATATAATATCAATAGTTTTGGTAATCCTCGTATTCACAAGATTGGAATAAAACTTATTTTGGTGTTAAAATTTTCTTTATTCATTATTGAAAAGTAGACTTAACACATATACAAATTGTTAAATTTTTGCTTCAACTTTTTATAATATCTATATCGATTGAAAAGTGGAATAACTCTTATACCACATAGTGAAATAGAATGATAATTTTTTCCAATTCTTTATGTCAGTGGCCAGTTTCTTAGCCGTCCAAATTTTTCCTTTTCTCTGCGGTATATTTCCCCTTTTGTCTCATCCCGAGTCTTCCTTGGCCTACCTATGCTTTTATTCTTGTGAATTGTTGTTACTTAAAGTTTTTTAGTTAATCTTGTGTCTTTTATAGTCTGCCAATGTCCTCACCAGACAGAAATAAAAAATACTTATGTACAAGAGAGAACAGAATACTCCCCCTCCACGACCCACCAAATTTTCTAGATTTTGTTTCTCTGTTATTCTATAGCTTCCACCCTATCTGGTGGCAGAGAAGGAACTATTTCTTTATACATTATTTTGTAACCTTAACATGAATTGGTATAATAAATACATCAACAACTATGAATATATTAAAAAAAAAACGAAAATAGCCAAAGGCAACGTCTAAACTACAATCAACCAATGGAAATGTTATGTAAAAGATATTTGAGGTTATACACAATGTACAAAGAAATAGTTCAGTTATCGCCACTTTGGCGCAACGATCTTAATTTTAATCCCCAATAAGTACAAATAAACAAGTTTCATTCTTGTCTGTGAAAAATTCTGAAAGGGAAATCTTCAATGGACGAGTTCTATACAAGGGAATTGCTGCCAACATAACGAACAAAAAAATACTGAAAAAGGTTAGTCGCATAAGAAGTGGTTTTACCAATCTATGTTTAGTTTTTCTTATATATTTTGAGTCCCTTTACCACCCATGTTGTACCCGAAAAGTTTGGAGTTTTACCCGAGAAGTTTGTAGGTCTATTTAGCTTGGGGAATTTTATATCTTACAGTTGACGAACAGCTAATGACAGCTGTCTATACATGTTTATTTAGCTTTGTTTGTGTTCTTTGTGTTTCGTCAACTGTAAGATGCAAAATACCCCAAACTAAAAATACCTCCAAACTTTTTGGGTACAACGTGGTAAAGGCACTCAAAACATATAAGAAAAACTAAACATAGATTGGAAAAAACACTTCCTTATGCGACTAACCTTTTTCAGTATTTTTTCGCTCGTTATGTTGGCAGCAATTCCCTTGTATAGAACTCGTCCATTGCTTTAGGTTTGTTCCAACCGCAGTCATAAACCGTCAGAAGCGATCAGAGAATAACTGGTCATAGCAAACAACGAGTTATTTCCACGTAATTCCTATCACTGATTGCAATGGTCGACTATTCTATGATCGTTTCTGACGGTTTCTGACTGCGGTTGGAACAAACTTTACTATTCGAAATCTGCATGTGCTTTTCCGTTCAATTTGAAGAAATCTATCGATTATTTCCTATGATTTTGTTGAGAGTCACTGATTTGAAATGACAGTTTAATAGTTACATAATTTTAAAACATCCTATTATTATTTACCATTCAAATGGTTGTTTCATTAACGTGACATTAACAACGATCAAGGCCTATTCAATTTTATTCTTAATTAAGGAAATTATTTTATTGTTGTTATAATGTGTGGGTTAATCGGAATCGATGCTTTGTTTATTGATAAATGAATGATACGACACGTCACATTATCATGTAACAGCGCTTCAACATGATTTTTGAAAACAGAAGGCTATAATAATATTAAGAACTTTTTATTCAATATTTCAAAACCTGAAAAATTTAAGTATGGTATATTCAATATCCTTTTTGATATGAACTATAATAACTTCACTATTCAGATTATTACAGATTTTCAGCGCAAAATATCCAGTTATTTATTTATACCATCATTTATTTCGGAATTTCGAATACTAAGAAATATTTGTGAGGTTTCTCGATATTTTTCATTCGGTAACTCAATCTTTGTACAAAAAAATCTCCCTTTCAAGTGTATAGTGGAGTGACATTTCACGATATTCAATTTCTGCCATCACTTCTTTCCATTCTGGATCGCTTGTTCGACATCCTATAGAAATAAAAAGATCCATGTAAACTTCTGGAATTAGCGCGCCCAAGGAATTGTTTCTCCGAGATGGACTTGGCGAAAAGAACGCTGAGACTGATAAGTACAACTAGTGATAATCAAAATTGTGGTCTCATCTTGCTGTCTTGTTCTTTGCATTGTGAAAAAACCAAGACCGGACAATTTGAGCAAGACCAGGACCAATAATATCCAAGTTATGTTCTTGCTCTGCTTATCACTAAGTACAACTGGTCACTCCATATAAACAGTATACCCAAGAGACAAAAAGACTAAGGAGTCGTGGAATTGTAGCTTTTACTTACTACTGATCAAATTTGCCTCTTCTCATTGTTTCAAATGCTTACATTTTCAAGCTATAGTCTTCTAGATTCTATTCAAGACTTCTTTCGAATTGTCTTAGTTCTAAGTGTATGTTACTATCATATCTTTTGTCATAGATTAAGCTTTGATTTTTCATTTCAAGCAAGATATTTTTTTTCCAGAATAAGTTAATTACAATTAATAGTGAAGTTATATGATGCGGTTGATGTAGGACCCTCACTCTAAGCGGTGAATTTACACTGGGGGCAGTTGGGGCTAGTGCTCAGGGCGGCAAAATTTGGAAAGTGTCAAGACTTTCGTGGTGAGCACGGAAACCGAAATAATGAATTTATTCCATTTGAAATTCACACATTGTATATTTATTATTATTTTTAAAAAGTATAAGGTATAATATTGCAGTCAATTAGTAATATTTTACGGATATAACTGAATTGCTCATTGTTTACATGTGCAAGTCACGTAAAATAACATGATTTTGAATGTTTGTCAAAATTCCAAGGTATAAAATGATGCCACGCTAATTATTTTTAAATATATTCGTTTTCCACTGACATATCATTTATTCACTGGTGCATATTTTCATTGAAGGATGTATGGCGTAAATTTAGAATGTTGTGTAAGTTTAGTTCATATTTTCTTTATACAATGTAATAATAATTACTGAACACGAAATGTAGTGTTATTTATATAACGTGGATCAACAAAAAGTGAGCTTGAGATTCATTTTCACGGGGCTTAGCTGATTCACAAGAACCATTTCATTTCAAATCTAGCACAGATCACCGAAAATCAAGTTTTAGGAAGTATTCGATTCAAAGTGGCATCTTAAATGGATTTTGGACGGCAAAAATGGCAAAAGATAAAATCTAATTACAAATATAATTACAAAATTTATTTTCTTATAATTTTTTTCTCCCCTTTGAATAGTATCAAACAAACATCGTTCTTTGGAATATTTTTGAAAATAGTTTTGCAACAACGTACATTTTTACCAGCTTTCTTCCGTACCAAACACTCCATCTATAGCTATAAAAGTAGCAATACGCGCGAGCTCTGTATAACTGGTTTAAGAAGTCTTTCGGCATGTCTTTATCAGAGCTTTATGAAAGTGCTGAACCTACTATTCATTGTCTATGTAAGGTGGTCTCAGATTTAATTCAAAATTACACGAGGACAAAACGATTACAATTATTGATTCCAACGAGAGATGGAAGTGTTTAGAATAACTATAGTGTGAACACAGTAAACAAAAACGTAGTAAATCAATTATCACGCAGTTTTTTGCTTCTGGTTTATTTAAGAAAAGAAATTTTAATGAAAAAGCGGATGTAAAGTCCAAATATTTTCAAACAGCTTATTTTTCATCAATTATATTATTAGAGAAGATTGAATGCGTAATATACACATTATAAATGTAAAGGTTTGTGATTTATGAGTTAGGTGCATAAAAAAGATGTTTTTTTCTGGTAGTTTCAGTCCATTAAATTTTCATAAATATCAATTAATCATAGGTGCTAGAATGGTATGTGTTGAGTCATAAAATAAATCATCGATACTAATCAAGAATAATAACTACTGGTCTATTTTAGTGAACAAAGTATTAAATTATATTATTCAGAAGTTTATTACTCTACCAAGTTATTCTACCATATTTTTTGTGTCTGTCAGTGATATTTTTTATATAAATAATTATGTCGTCCTTAAAGGGGTTAATAAAAGTCGGTGTGGTTTATTTAAAAAAACCACTCAAAAAATAAGAAATATGACATTTCCTGATACCAGCAGAAGTTTCTCCTTTCATTCGTTTTTTTTGGAATCATTCATTTTATGTCATTTCGTTTTTTTTTGTTTTTATTATGAGTGTTCATGTTATATACTATATAGCATTTTAAAATTAAATTTTGAATCGGCACTCGGTATGCATTGAATTCTATTATTAATATATTTTGAATTGACAATTGAACTCGATATTAGTGAAGTCAATTGCTTACAACAGTATTTAACTCGAATTGTTTGCTAATTTACTTGTTTCATTCATTTTCGTTAAAAAAAAACAACATTATGTTGTTTGTCACGCTAGGCGACGAACAAAACATTCGGCCTTTAAAACTTCATTTAAATTTACCCGCAGATGTTCATTGCGATCGCGTATTCAAAATTGGGAACAGGGTCAAAGTAATAAATATTTAATTCAGCTATTTTCTTTATACGATATAGGATGTGGAGAGCCAAAATCAATTAAAAATGCCCATGTTGTGTGTAAGCCACATTGGTCACTCCACATGGTCACTCCTGATGGATAACTTGCTTAGCACTCTCGAAAGAAGAGGGGTGGAGCTGCAAGTGTATGCAGACGACCTTGTCATCTTGTCTGGGACCAAGTCAATAGCACATAATATCCTCCAAAAGAAGTTGGACGCTGTTCACAGTTGGTGTCAGAGGGAACAGATGTCTGTGAGCCCTGGTGAAACTGTGATAGTTCCCTTCACTAGAAAAAGAAAGTTGGAGGATATTCCACCACTTTCCTACAATGTTGAGATTATGTCTGTGGAAAATCTTGGTGCTTGGGATCCAAACAAATCTATTGGATCTATGTGATTATTGTTAGACCAATTATCACATATTAACTGGTGGCCAAAAGCTTTACAGCAAACGACCCAAGCAAAGCTCTCTGGTTTACGAAGACAGGCCTGTCTGGCAATTACTGGTCCATATATTTTTGTAAAGAGAGGCTAATTCCATAATATTCTTTTGGACCCTCAATGTCCCTTAAGGTGACAGGATTATCGACCATCCTTTCTTGTTTTCTGTTGCCATGCATAGTTTGTCATACAATTTGGTATGCAGCATGTTTGTCTTTGTTTATAAATATGCAAAAGGTTTGTTTGAATAAAAACAAATACATATTTGTGATAAATATGTTCTCCTGGTCAACTGTTGATTCTAAGTAAGTAAGTGGTCCTAAAAAGAATTTAAATCATCCAAATGGTTTGTGTGTACATCCTGTGACGAGACTTTGCCAAGTCATTAACTGTGTGTTTGATGACGGTGTGGGAATGAATACTTCAAAATTCAAAGCGAATGAAACGTTCATTGATACAATTTTCAAATCTGCTATTAGGAATTTCATAAACATTCCAATTCCATTAAAGTTGAATTTAAACAAATGTTTGTGTTATACCCTTGAATTGTGAGCCAAGGTTAACAGATGCGCTGTAAGCGACCTCTAAAGGCATATTAGTATCAAAGATTAAAAATTTGAATGTTTGGAAGCGTATGTAGAATATTCCAGACTTATTTCTATATAAGTCGTATCTTCGGAAGAGTTGCAGCTGCCACTATCAAGAAAAATCAAGTTACTATCTTAAATTAAGCTGTGCAAATGGACCTTAGACAAAATATCCTATTATAGGCCATTCTCTCTGTTATCTAGCTGATATTATCTAAATATCTAAAACATTTACGAACCCCAAATCTATGGAGCTCCCAATTATAAGCATATACAGATGCCCTAATATCAACAACTAGGAACAAGTGGATACAAAAAGTTTGTACGTTTGTACAATTATTGGACGATCTCAAGGAAAAAGCAAGCAAAAAATCGATTTCTAGCTTGCAGAAAGTGGAGAGAAAAGGGGAGAAGGGGAAATATGTTCAAAAAAGTGTACAGAGGATTAATAATAGAAAGGACGAATATAATTGTGAGTTTCATTTTCATACATAAAATAATTTAGTTATCTCTTTCTTTCAAATAGTGTTGTTCAGATTATCATTGTCGCGCTTGTGAATCATATGACCTCTGAACTTTTCCCCAATCTGTATATTGAGGTTATAGGCTTCAATTTAAAACCTTTTTTCCTTTTTTCTTTTTTTTTGTAAGCTACACCGGCTACACGTCCGCAGATGATTTTGACGAAGGTTGGTTATTAAAATCTATAAATAAAGAGATAATTCAGTCCTCGAACACCAAAAATTTTTAAAACTAATTATTTTATAAATAGAAATCCGTTGGCTCTAAAAATGCGTCATAAGAATGCCAAAGACCAACGGCTCTGGTTTTTTTACCTTTCAATATAAAATGTTTATTATTAGTATCCAGATGTATTTACGCGCTTACAAAAATGAATATTTTTGCCGAATCTTCAAGGATAGATCGAAGTTAACAACTTTACACTATTGTACAGAGTGTCTCAAACTAACATTCAAAACTGTTTCGTGAATTTTTCGTAATATATTTTTAAAGTATACTACTTCATCTGAATGGAGTGATTTAATTAGCAGTCTGGAGAACAAAATATCTTTCTTATTATTTAATATTGTATAAATATTACATATATTATTTTTAATCATTTTAATAAATTGGTAATATTCGTATTATTTCGTCTACAAAGTTTTTCTGTCTTGTTCTCGCAGAAGCAGAGCATGTGTGTTTTATCACATTTTCTTCACATGGGTATGATTTGGCTAGTCTACAATCTCCACTACACACCCTCTTTCATTATTTCGTCGATAAAAACAGCATGACATTGAGAACTTTAAATTGAAAAGTCAATATTATCAAAAACAAACAAAATTGTTGGATCCATATTTTATGATTTCAATTCAACAAGTAATGAAATAAAACTAGCTTTGTCAAATGAATATGGAAGTATAATGAGAAATTTTCAATTTATATAGTGCCTTATTAATACTAAATTATACGGATATTAACAATAGAATTATGATCTATTTACAAGGAAATAAAATAAAAAAGGAAAAAGACTTTGTCTAAATATGGGTTTAACTAAACTATTCAAAAAGTTTACCTGGAAACTCATTCACCACAATCCTACAACAACCTTTCTAGGTAAAAAGGTTTAATAAGGGGGAATTGTTGATATCTATTTGGTCGTTAAGAAGATTATCTGAATATTTGTTTTTATTTATCTCCAGGGCTTCTAAAATATTCAATTTGAAGGATTTAGGTGCTATACGCAAAATTTCAAAATTTAAATCGAAAGAATGTTGGTTTGCTAATAAATGATTTAAATAGTTGGAATCTGATTTTTGTATTAGTAAAACGCGTCTCAACTTTAAGTTTAATATAATGTAGATTTTAACAAATTAAAATTATTTTATTTAGTATGGATCTACATCAAGTAAAAGCCTCATCTATTCAATTTTTCAACTAAAGTTACCTACCTGGAAAGGATTCTTCATGAAGTTGACAGTATTCTTGCAAAGAATTTTTTGGACGTTCAACTTCAGGATAGATATTATTTTTAATTTTAATTAAATGTTGACCAAAACTATTATATATCTTTAGAACTGTGTGAGACAGAGGTATGATATGGTATATTTTTGAAATCAGAAGAAAAACGCCTTTGACAAAACAAATATTTTTTTGTGTCCCCTAAACTACGCCCTCCACTGTATTTTTGTCAACCTTATAATAAAATTAGTCTATAACCACACAACTTTTATTTCTGAAAATTTTTTGTTTATGCAATAACAACTCTGGTATTAGGGCTGGTACATTTATATAATATTGAATGATTTTTGTGGAAAAGTTAAATTGGTATTTTTTAAATAATACCAACTATTTTTGTGAACATGGAAAGTAAATATTATTTTTTGAATTGCGTCAATTAATTAACGAACAATTATTAAAGAATTCGTTCGTTGTATGTGGATGTAAAGCAAATATTTGTTCGAACGTTGAAATTATTCGTTCGTTGTTTATATACAAATCTTTTTGTGGCATAGAGTGGTTTGTGTCGGATAATATTGTACTGTCTATTATATATGTGTTGGTTTTTGTACAATATTTTCGTTTATTTGCAATACAACGTTTGGAGCGAATAAAACTATGAAGTAATCATCTTTTCGATTGATCAAAAGTGGCTTATTTATTGATTTATCCTACATTACACCTCAAACGCTTCAAGAAAGTCAATCAAAATATTGGTTTTCCTTACGTTCAGATGGATGTGAACGACCTGAAGACAAGAATGTATTTCCTCATTTCTTTCGTTCTAAATTTAACAGAAATTGTTTAATTTCCGTATAATCTGTACTATTTCGAAACGTTGTATTTGTGTATTTCGAAGCATCAAAACAAACTCTTTGATTTCTGAGGATTAGTCGACATTATCAAGAGCTGTTTGATTAATTGAAAAGTCGACTTGTTAGAAGTTTAACTATGTATTTCAAATAAACGCTCTGATACACTTATTTTGGTAGCTCGGAGAAATTTTTTTCTCCACGACTAAATAATAACGCACAAATTATTTTTACATATTTAGCTAAATAATGATATATATTCTTCACACCAGTGAATAATGAAAACGAATTGATTCTCGTTAGCCAATCACATTCTATTATTATCAGAATTCACGCTTAAATGAATTGAAATGAATAAATCAAATCGTCTCTTTTAAAACGTCAAATACCAAATAATGCAAATCGATTCTAACAGCGCTTCGTTTGAAACGTCAAAATAATGATAGAATCATAATTTTACGTATATATTAGAGAATGGACAACAGTGGTTATATTTAGTTATAACTCCCAATTATCATTTATAAATGTAAGGATTTCGATTAAAACTGTATGTTACATATCCCTTTTTGGAAATAAACAGGCTCTATAGCCTAGTGGTAGAAATCGTTGACTCTGGCGCGGAGGATTGGGGTTCTAGAAGCTTCCTTTTTTAGTCGTGGAGAAAGTATAGTCTTTTACCTGTGTAGAATGGCTAATTCTGCACTCGTTGAAGAATATACTATTCAACGTTGTATCTTTTAGTAGTTAATGGAAAAGATTATTTCTTAAATTAAAAATTAAAAAAAACATTTGGAAGGAAATGATACATCTGTAATTGATAGTCTCAATACTAGTTCAATAGAATAATAGTATATTGTGTACCAAGTGCGCAAAAGTGCTGAATATAATGCACAATGTATTTTTTTACGACCTAGGAAAATGTTGCTCTAATATTATAACTGTTTGTTTCAGAATGGTTCCTC
Source organism: Galerucella nymphaeae (assembly GCA_963978555.1). NCBI lineage: Eukaryota > Metazoa > Arthropoda > Insecta > Coleoptera > Chrysomelidae > Galerucella > Galerucella nymphaeae. The sequence goes on from OZ021710.1 coordinate 13,416,675, forward strand.
AGACATGAACACAAGAAGGTCTTCATCAAAATCCAAAACAACCGGTTCAGACCCTACAAAAAGTGAATCGGAGAATTCTTCTCCAGATCTAGAAGAACAATCAGCCGTTAAGATTCAAGCTGGTATTCGTGGATTTTTAGTGAGAAGAAGGCAGAAGAAACAAAGTCATCAGGCATGATACGATGCTTCGTATATTAATTGAATATATTTATATAAGAACTTTTTGACCATTTTTCTTAAACATTTCTAGCGTTGTATATCATAAATTATTTCGACTGAAAGGTTGAAATCCTCAAATTTAAATAAGATCAAAAATATTTAGGAAAAATGGTCCAAAGTGTCATTACCAAAGAAAAAAGGGTCACATTATTGTTCCACTATTTAACACTATATATGACACAGTAAACATAAATAATTACAGTGAACTTCTTCACAATTTAGACCGTGATATTTTAGATTACTTTTATTAAAAAATGTAGTTACCTACACAGAATGTACAAGTTTTTGTAGTAAAGTATTTTTTATTTCATGTAGTTTTACTAACACATTCAATGTATTAAAATTACTATTTATGTCGGCAAACTAATAGCTTCTACGATATCGACTTTGAAGTTAAATGGGCCTCGTGGTAAAGTATATTCCACAATATTTCGTTTACTCGGTATTTAATAATAAATCTTCATTGTACAGCAAACAGTAACAAATCCATAGCTGGATAGATAGTAATACAAAAAAATTGATTAACTAATTCTATATTACTTATAACCAACTATTCAATCTAGATCTAGTTAAGCGAAATATTTTGGATTTTGGAGTGGACTCTTTTGCTTCAACTTCAAATTATGATCTGGCGCAATTCACATAGATCAGGTTCATGGTGGTGGCGTGGCAGTGGCACTACAGACAGAGATGACGTGGTGTGAACTTGCATGTGTCACGACAAGGAACTTTTTCATGTTCTTCAGCTCTTTCAATAATAACTGTGATCCTATGGACTTAATATATTATTGAACATTGTTTCCTGAAGCAAACATGGTGAGCTGGGATTATTTTTTTATTGATAAGAAAAAGCTTTGTCATCAAAAGAATTGGTCTATCCCAGGCGTAGGGATTTTTATCAATTCGGTCCCTTTCCATAGTGTAGTTTCGTATTCAAATCCAAATGAGTACGTAGATCAATAATTACTTTGAAAGGCAAATGTTCTAGAATTTATCCCGTAATTTGATGAAAGCCAGAGCATTTTTTGGGATATTCTCTTCAATTCCTGTTGATAGGAAAACAAAATAAATGAAACACAAAACTTGAAAAACTTTTATTTATCATAATTTTGTTGCAGAAAACTACTTTTGCATAAGGGACATAGCAAAGAACTTTTTAAACATTGTTTCAGACATTGCGGATGGAACAAATGATTACAGGGGGTTATTCTGGCACGAGACATAGTATTCAAACAAATCGCACATATATCGGCCCAAGCCTGTATTTCTTCATTTGTAGCTACTCTAAAGCTGCAATAAGTTTGTTTTTCGAGATGTAGAAGCTTCCAATAGTTGTGGTAAACGTCCTTTAATCGAATATATACCAAAAAGTACATACACATTATTACAAAACTGGAATATTGTATAAGAAATATGTATATGCTTGCTACGATTCCAATAGAAATTGCTATGATGTTGAGGAGCATGGGAACATAAAGATGCTCCATATTTTCCAAATATTCGATATTAAAGAGCTCTACAATCTCTGGAAAAGTATCCATGAAAATTTTCTCCGAGCAAACGTAGTAGATAAAAGTGATTATGCTGTAGGTTAGTCCGGGTTCATATTTAATTCCCTGTTCTCTTAAACACACCACTATAACTACAGCTTTGGCCCATTCTAGGATCAATCTACAAATCCACTGGAACATATGATCCGATGTAAGAAAGGAACTGAATACGGTTAGTCGATTTGTTTGGAAAATCTCTCTAATTCTTGAAACAAAGTAACCGAAAACTGAATAAAATAGTATTGTGGTAAGTGCCGTGATAACCATTTTGTCGTTTTTCATATCACTGTCATCTTCATTGTTTGTTATTATTGACTCTACGACGATGAAGAAACAAACCTACAGAAGAGGAAACGAAGCATTAAATGGGATCTGCATCCAATATTCATAATATTCAAGTGAGATCAAACAAATGTCTCGGTTTGAATAAGAATGCATTGAGAGTGAAATTCATAGTTGACACTTGAGGGTCTCATACTTCACTCATCCTATTTGTATGCAGAGACATTCAACAGGCGAAAAGTGAGGTTGAGTTTGAGTGTAACTTGAATGAAATATGAGTACCAGATTCCAGCTCCCTTGAGAGAAGATTTCTAACCTATAAACCACGTTTTACATTTTACAATATCGAAATTTTGTTTGGTTGTTATTTGTCTGTAATAGTTTCAAATTTCACAAGGAAATTAGTTTGATGGATCATTTTATTGATTTTGTAAACTAGCTTGAAAAATAAACTCACGCAGCAAATAAGAAATATATATATATGAACAGTGAAAGAACTAAACTGGGAATGTAATACTTGCAGAGGGCTAATAAACGATCTGAACACAACACAAATTCGAGTATGTATGAATGCAATGCAACAGATGTCAGATAAACGTTAAAGGACATTCATAAATCACAATTGTTAACCAAACGCAACCAAAAGTTCCTAATAATTACATTGATGCCAAACTTTCTTCACTCAAATTGAAGTTTTACTTAAGTAATGACTGTGGATATGATAATTCGCCTCAAACTAAGTTGAGTTTGAGGATGAGTAACCCTCAAGTGTCTAGTATAAAATGTAAAATGTAGTAACTGTGGAATTCTAGATGCACAGCACCTGGTCCAAACAGGTGAAGATAAGCTAGAATAATACCGATTTTCGATAAAATGGCTCTTGATTGTTTATAAGCAATGAATAAATTGAGCAGCAGTTTTACCTGTGAAACGAATGAGTAGAAACTTTTCATTTTAATAAAAAGTTGTTCAACATAATGCATTTCTTCCATGATTTCGAATCCGAGGCCTATGAGCAACTCTCCTACAAAGGGCCGCCATCCTGTAAGTTAAAATACTATATGAGCAAAGAGTCAAGCTAGTTACCAAGAATAACTGAATATTGGTTCGTGCATATCTATCATTACGTTGGCTCGGTTTGTTAGGAGAGTACACAAGCAATAACTCACAATCTGCCAAACGCCATACCGAATTTTCACTATGAATGTATGAAGAATTTGACGAGAAGTTACTTTGTCTGCGATATTAGTAGTACTTAGTATTAAACTGAATTTCCCATGTTAACCTACTCGTAAGGTCTCAGTTTCTGAAGAATGTCTCAATGGCTATTAGCTCTTAGAAATTTTAAAATATTCGTAAGACACACCTTAGGTGAAGACTCCTTTCCCATCCAGCAGTCAGTCCATTTCTATTGTTCACTATCTGGGAAGTGAGTGCTTCCGAAAATTTTTCCAGAAATGCTTGTTCAGTTTTACTCTCGACAACAAAAAAATCGTTCTACACTGTTGCACATTATTGCTGTGAATTCAAGTGTTAAAATGAACGAAGTGAGAGAGAAAGGAGTTTCTGCAAACCTAAACTTCACGGTGAGGATCGGTCATATTCGTCCGGGTAAAAAAAGAACTAATGATAATGAATATTAGTATCGCTTATGCCATTAGTTGTAGATGTGTCCTCTTGGGTTAGAGATATAACAATCACAACTTTGCCCACTTCCCAGGAAAGTTCTCCTCCCGAAAAGTAAAGAATTCAAGTTAGTCCCAGGCATTACAATAGCATGTGAATGAAGGTTTCTTCTAATTTGAACTAATTTGTTGTGCCCCTTCTTGTGGCAGAACTCTGTTAGGACACTTGTGTGAACTCTTGCAGCCTTTCTCAAGTCTAAGCACCAATATGTGTTAAGAAAAACTCTGAATCTTCATAATGCCATGCAACGAACACACACGATGCTAGTGGAAAGGCATTTGACAAAATGTAGTTCTGCTATGATGCTTACAAAATAAGTAAATAACATTTGCGATAAAGATAAATATATTGATGTCATTTACCCATTTACAATTCTAACAAACCTTACCTTAAGATAGAAGTGGGTACTGATTCTGTGGATAAAGCCTTCGTTAGCTGGCGAGATCCATTTAAAACAACAGTATGGTCTGCAAAGGCTGGTCTGAAATAAATTGATATTACTCAAAGCAGTAAGCACGCAATTATACCAATATCCAATATGAACATAAAAATACACATCCACAAACACTTACCACAACATCTTTACAGATGTCATCTACAATTCATTTATTTGACAAAAATTTATAATTATAATAGTACCTTATTTTATTCTGATGATTACCTAAGATGTCATCTTCAGAAACAACTCGTAGGTAAGCGGTGGACATAATATTACACTGATTTAATTTTGAATTTTTTTCCAAAATGATTTCATGAAAATGACATATCAATTACTTTAGTCTGACATAATCTGCAATATTTATGAAACGTATTATTGGATCTCAAATTATTAGAAATGTTTATTATACTTCTAGCTTCAGCTCCGTATATCTTAGTAACAGTGGTAACAGTGCTAACTGTTACTAACAGTTAGCATGGGATTACGACATATTTGTATGTGAATATGTCATCCTATTTTTCCAGCTGGATTCACTATACCTACAGACTATGCAACCTACTATACATATAACTCGAACTCACACTCGAAATGACAAGATAACTGAAATTTAAAATCTAAAATGCATTGAAACTGATCAACACTTACCAATTTTATTCGTTTAGTAAACATTTTATATGTTTTTAAAGGTTATTCACAATATCTTCTGTATGTTCCTTGTGGTATATTATTCATTCTTTTTTTAATTTCATTTTTTTAATTTTATTCACAAGTTCGACCCAGTGAAGATTTTCATCTGTTTAGCTGTTCTTTAAATAGATTATTGGCAAAGCATGTAAAAAGATAAATATGTATTTATCTGGGTTGAGTTTCTTTATAGAAATGAACAAAATCAAATATACATGATGGAGAGTTGACAAAAACTCTTCCTTTGCCGAACCAACAAGTGCTCCAACCAGTGGCAGGGTTCTTATCGAGGTCAGCATCCTCGGGACCTCGGCTTAAGGTCTCCTTCGAAAGACGGCATATCTACATTATACCTCGTAATATTGGAATAATTACTGCAAGCTGTGATGCTACTCACCCTAGTAGTCAAAAGTGTATGGGTTTGAGGGATATGAAGTTGATAAACTTCTCTTAGAAGGTCACCTTAACCATAATCTAATTCTTATTGATCTTATTTATTCGTCACTTGAAACATATCAGCTTATTGTAACCAGAAATATTGAAATTAATGGGAGAAGAAGTAAGGGAGAACCTTATTGAATTGTAAGACTTGTAAAAGTACGACGACAAAGTCTTTTGTGTTTCTAAAAAGATCAAAACTGATTGTCTTTGTAAATAAACTTCAATATTACTTATGATGTTTGTTTATGTTCTTTGCTTGAATGGATTTGATGAAGTGTTCTTACACGGCCTACAAAATTAGATCTACTCTCTTGTCCTGTCTCCCCTTCTAACTTCAGCGACATTCTTCCAACCTATTGAGGCTCATGTTGTACAGGTGTTGATTGGGTTCACAGCAGTAATTCTCAGTTTTTTTGAGATCAACAGTGCCTTTGATCTTCCTGCAAAGCTGTCTCTCTATCTAGCTTGTCAGCTATTAAATTTACTTGCTCAGCAGTATTCACAGCAGAAGATCTGTATTATTTTCTTCTAGCTCGTCAAGTTTGCCAAAGCAGTACCAAACGTACCATCTTTAAGGGGGTACAGTATCACCTCAGCGCCTTGATAACTATCTAAAGAAATCGATATATTATGACTTTAATTCGTTTTTGGTTTGTCAAGCTTTGTTTTTAATAATAGTGAGTGAGATATAATTTATAATAATACAAAATAAAGTCACAAGATTGTATAATAGGATAAAAATATACAAGAGATAAAATCATGAATTTATTACGATACAAATAGGTAAGAACATGTAAACGTGTAAAAATATATAATGACTCACTTAAAAACTAACATATAAGCGACCAATACATTCTACATCTACTTAAAATTATTCTAACGTACAAAAGTATATTGTCTTTTACAAATAGGACAAATTGACGAGTTATTCAAGCATTGCCTCAAACAAACAGCGTGAAACAAATGCTGACAAGGTGTAACTCTGGCTCTCTCCATTGCGCTCAAACATACGGCGCATACATCATCACAATCTTTAATTTCTTCTTCTGTAGCGTATCTGAACTGTCCCAGAATGGCTTGTTCAGTTTTCAGCTGCTTTAAGGAATTCATCACCAAGTCTTTAGCTCGCAAGAAAACTGTTAAATAGAACGACAAAGCCGTGAAACGGTGTTGCCCGTGCAAGCTTAAGAATGTTACAATAAACCCAGCTAAGCCAACTGTATAGTATCTAAGTAAAACTGGTGCATATAAAGATTCTAGTGCTTCTAGGGATTTTAATTTTAATGAAAGCAGTAGTGGTAGAAATAGATCAACGAAAACTTTTTCTGTGCACATGTAGTACGTCCAAGTTACAAAAGTATAGAGAGCTGTCGGTTGATAATGTTCTAATCCTTGTTCTAAACCGAATACGAGAAGCATGAAAGTTACAGTTATAATAAATGTCACGGCTTTTGTCCATTCTAAAACTATTTTTGTCGCGGACATAGCGACATGTTTTATATTGCTGTGTTGTGTCATTCTAACCGTGATGGACCAGTCTTCTTTTTCTACTAATTCTTTGATGTAGCTCGTGCAATAAGCTATAACGTTGTAAAACATCAAGGAGTACAATCCTGTTATTTTTTTCTTCGGGCAGTTGTTGCCACCTAAGTCGCATAGTAATACTCTCTCACACATCATGAAGAAGATCAACTGAAAAGAGAATCAAATTTTATTATCACATGGAATGAAAGACACATAGCTAATGATACACTATAAATTCTATTCAAAAATGTTACTTCATTTTAAAGAAAAATCTGTTATTTCAACATCTCAACAATAGGAGTTCAATAATAGAAGTTCAATCTCAAGTATTAGATTTTTCTTAAATTATAACATTAATTTATGGATTTTATTATCCAAAGTTCTAGTTTTTTATTCAAAAATTATATTTGTCTCAGTATCATTTTACCTGCGTAGTTAAGTTGGAAATGTTGGACATCTTCATGAAAACCTTTTCGCATTTATCTAACGGTTCATATATTTTGTAAAGAAGATAACAAACTGGTCGGTAGTACTTCATAAATAAATCTGCAACAAAATATGTATGTTACACAGCGTTGCTTGAAAGTGTGCTCATTCATCCTAGAATAGGCATGATGACTGTCACTAAGAATCACCGAAATATTGATTTGATATAATTATTTAAGATGCAGAGATTCTACAGAAATCACTTATTTTTCATTTTCATGTGTGATTACATTTATTTTAGTAAAAATATAAGCACAAAATTTAACCATCCGCCATCTTATCTCAAACGCCAATCAGAAGAGAGTGACGTCATGCTTTCGCAGATATCCATTATCCGACCCAAACCAAATCCGAACATCTGTTTTGTCGTCTTTATATTATCTATGGTTTTGTATTTCCTTTGTTGCTATTGGCTTTTCTTGGTTCATGTGATATTTTCTCGTTATAAACTATTAAGTATCTCTGTTTTTATTACCACAAAAAACCGTTTTTGAAATTATGTTTATGTATCAAAATAAACTTTTAACCTGCAAGCTGTCAAGTGTTTGAAGTTTGACTTTGACGATATTACTACATGACACAGATCATAGATAATCTATCGACAGTTGACACTGTTAAGAATTGATGACGTCATAGAAGGACGCCATTACTATTATAGCGTTTTGGCGCATAATTTAAAATGTGTTTTTAAAAGTTGAATTTTTCCTTTAAAAACATCTTTTTTTACAAAAATAACATTTATTGTAGATAAAGTATATACGTGAAAACATCGTGGAGCAGTTTTTCAAAATCAGTCATCATGCCTATTTAATAACTTTCCCTTTACCCGATTCAAAAATAATCCCTTGGTGCTGTATATTATTTTATCTACAACTGTCATGTAACGAGTACGATTTGACACTATTTTGAGTGTCATAATGACGTATATTACCGCACTAGTGCGTTTTTTATTACATTACCGCACTAGTGCAGTAATGAGAATCTAGAAACATATTAATACCAGGATTAAATATTTAAAACAACACTGGAAGCTGCATTTTCCATTTCCGAAAGGAGATTGTCTTCGCTTGAACTCATTTTTATAGATTTTTGTTCATTCAAATTTGAAAATTCGATGACATAACTAATTTATTTTATTTTTATCCTTGTTTGTTTTTGATGATATGGTCACAAAATATGATACACAGTACCTTATGTTTGCAGTCAATATTATTAAAAATACGTTGGATTGGAATTTTTTTTTAAATTTTATAATATAGGTACTGTTGATAATACTAATAAACAGTTGTAGATAAAATTTTGTACGTAACACGTGTGATAGGAGTTATTAACGCACTTATGTGATTACACGACTCGGCCTACGGCCTCGTCTTGCAAACTTCACGTGCGTGCGTTAATAATGTCCATATCCCACTAATTACGTAAATAACTATTATACTGCTGTGAATATTAACAACAGTGTATTCACGAATAATGTGTCTCAAAGCTAAAGTGTCTTTCAATATAATCCAGATTAATAATTAAGACATTATTTTGTGAATTTGTCACTTCGGTTTTCGCAAAGTGCTTAACATTTTTAGTAAAAACAAGCCTTGACGAAGAAAAGCTGACAAGTAGACAAGTAGTTTGTTTTGTTGCTGCAAATTAATTTTTCTGGTTAACATATTCACAGAACACGTTGATTGAAGATTTAATTAAAAGTTTGCCAATGGCGTAGTCTACGATATTCTACAAAAAAATTTAAATAGCTAAAAACCAAATAAAGCAAAGATAATTTTGAAAATAACAGAAACTTATTTCAGTTCAATTATTTCACAGTAATGTTCTAAAACTAATCTCACCACTAAAAGGTAATATAAAAAAAGGAAGGTATTAAAACAATGTAGGTAAGGAGCTGGAACAACGTTTGTGTGCAACCTGTAGCGCATCCACGGAACTTTTAATGTGATTTTTAACGTTATTTTAATTTGTTGCTGCTAAAAATTCATTTTTATTATTGATAGTATTATCACAGGATATATTATCATTTAACATAGGTTTTTTTGTCATGCAATAATTAAGATTTTTCAAGTTATTGACCCGAAATAAAAATAAATAAAGGATAAATTGATGTGATGTAGGATGTAGTTTGTTGAAGGTATTACCTATGTTATGTGAACAAATGATTTGATTATTGTGTATTTCTGTGCTTGTTGTGTAAAATGTATTGAAGATGACTACATGTAAATAATATTTTCTCACATGCCAGGTGGTTTTTTTATTCTCATACCATAATTCCATACAATATTATTATATACCTATTTAATACAATATTTGCAGTTGTATGATTTAGCAAAATAATGTTATTTCTGACTGAAAAACGGATATAAAACTGTCAAATCACTTTATGCAATATTACGCGTATCCTGCAAGTTAAAAAATTCAAAAAGCCCGCGTCCCAAGTGGTGGTTCGTACCTGTAGCCAAGCTAGGAGCTAGTGGTAGCTTCAAGCCACATAACGCTGAACGTTTATCAGAGCTCTCTATAATTTTTCATTTCTCCATGGGTGATATGTTCGGTCTAAGGTCAGTGTGGCCAACAAAAAGTCGTTTTTTTTGACATGTATGACAGTTAAGGTCTACCATTCAAAACATAAGATTTTGTCCATTTTCGATTAGATTTCTAATTTCTAGTTAGTTGTATCTCTATTCTTCTAATTACTTTCTCCACTGACATCTGAGATAAGTAGTGGCAGAAATGAAATGGTGACATGCCAAGACTTCATGGAATTATTGTCCACCGATATGTTGAGTATTCACTTAAAAAATCAATTTCAAGATATACCTACGCTTCGGGGGTGTATTCATTGTAACAATGAAGCAATATAGATGTCGCAATGATAAAAAACATGCCAAAATCTCATGTTTTGAATGGTGAACCTTAACTGTCATTCTTGTCAGAAAAAAACACTTTTTGTTGAACACACTGACCATAAATTGAACACCTATTAAAAAAATTTTTGGGGCTACGTGACGGTGAAGTAAAGTAAACGGTAAAATGGAAGACTTTTTATATCGAATCAGTTCCCACTGGTTAGAGCAGCTAAATTTCATACAGCTAAGGGTTACAGGGGTTAAGTCGATTCAGGATTATCCTTATATTATGACAAAGTGTTTATGAGATAATGCCGAATGCTTTCGAGGCTGATAGTTCGAGTGCTGAACGCATGCCAAGGTTATGGTACACGCTTACATTCAAACAAAACAAAAAACAATAATCAATATTATAAATAGCCTACAATAATAAATAGAGAATTCATTCAAAATTGATTATATATCTTGAATTGTTTATTAGACTAAAAGATAACTGGAGAATAGTAGAAATAGAAGACATATTTATTGTTTTCTCGTTACAAAAGATAACAAAAGAAAATATTTTGAAGGTGATCAGAAGTTGAATAACTTATCTCTCTTTCTAACGTGTACCCATACATATTTGAGACAAGATAGATAAATCGCATTCTTCTTAAGCATTGTTTTCAATTCTTAAATCTTATATAATTTGCAATCAAACGTTCCATTTCACGTAATTTAATGCTGACGGTCGTTAATCATATAATAATTATCCAATTTCGTTAATATCTATGTTTAATAATAAATTATTGAAAACAATCATAGATACAATTAAAAACAATTATCGTTATTGAACCTGTCAATAAATAGTTCATGCTGTTCAGACTGTTATTAATATTATTATTAAAAGCAATAAACAAAACTGATAAAAAATACCAGGAAATCCCTATCATATCTACCAGCAGTCCACCATGAAGCTTATTGTTATAAATGGAATCCTAGACAGATATATTTTTGAATTTAATTGCATAATCTGTAAAACACAAAGTTCATTTATGTATTTGCTTTCTCTTCTTCGATGTTGACACTCGTATTCTTTATGTTGAAAGTAGGATAACTTTGTTTTTCTAAGTTGTTGACATACTCTTATGTTTAAAATAGGATAGCCTTTGATTCTTTGACTCGTTGAAGTTGTAAATATTTTCATTAATTTATTGTTCAAATCAGCTTAATCCACACGATATTCATAGCAGATCCAGTCAACTCCTTTTATCATACATACACATATGTATAATTGAGGAGTTATTGTGCCCAACTACTTCCTGTTAATCAACCACAATCGCAAACAAGAGAGAAATGAGATGTTTTGCTGATTGGTGATTATAGTACATCTACCCTTCGCTGTCATGTAAATAGTCAAAATTTTTGACAAATACACTATCTGTTTTCGCTTCTCACTGATTCCATGTATTATGAACTCTCCTCATGAGTCATGTCATCAGTCATTTTTGGTTGAGCGCGAATTTTAAACTAATGGCACTTTTATTCAAATAATTTCATCTTGTTAAGTAATTTCAAGCAGCAAATATGTTAAATACAATTTCCTGGGTATACAATAAAGAATACGTCAACTTCGCAGCAAGTAGAGTATCAGGTCTATTTCAAGCACTCAATCCACAGTTCAATCCAGCAAAAGAAATCAGTTTAATTCTTTTAATTTATTAGGTAGTCAACATTTGTCGATTCATATATTATGTGAGAAAACTAAATATTTCACCGGTTATTGCTCCAGATTATTTACATAAACACAAATATGGTTTTGAGATAAACCATGAAAACAACAGTAGCAACAGTTATTAAAAAAAAAATTCTGTTATATTCAACAAATGGAATACAAAGTGCAGTGAGATAGATGTTCGATTATTGTTTTTTTTTTAATTTATTCATGGTCTTTTATGTAAACTAGGATAATATCTCTTTTTCTCAATTGTTGATATATTTTGTTTAAAAATTGCTTCATTCAATCGGACTATTCACGAACTTCAGTAATTTTTATTTGGCTTTGTCCCAAATTTTAACATTTGTACTTTCAACAACAGGAAATGGTTGGCGATTCAAAAATGTCGAAGAAAAATAAAATGCTTTCTGCAGATGCAGTTATATATAGGGTGTCTAATAAATGGAAAGCTTCATACAACTTTTTGTGAGTCGTCTTCTTGGAACCGTCCACTGCCTATTCTGCTTAACCCAAACTAAATTATCCCTTTCAGGTCAATCTTCCCAATGAAGTTGATTTCAGTCTTTGGTCGGCTACACCAGATGGAAGATCCAGCTTACACATCCATTTTGGATTCGTTTCTAACCCAGATTATGTTCTCCAATATTAGGTGGAATATATTTCTCTTCAAATCTCTCACAACTGGAAAAATGTACTTGTACAGCTCACATAGCATGACTCTTTGTCTATTATAACCCACCAGCTGGTACCCACTATCCATTTTTTATCTTCCGTAGGTGGTCTAGAATCTACTAAACAGCTGCTAAAATCATGTTATTCACCTTGGTTACACTAGCTCCAATCTGGTTTACTTTTGAACTGTAATTCGCTGTTTACCTCCTTCACCTTTTCAACATGGTTCTCATATGTCTACTCTACTCTTCTTGTTCCTTTATGAATAAGTCGTTTGGGTTCAAAGCATGACGTGATGGACGATTCATTAACCCAAATTTTCGGTATGACAAATAGAATGATTATTTTTTCATCTATAATTAAAAGAAAGGTTTGATATCAGTAAGGATTGATAGCTCTACGTTGTTCTAACAGATATTCCAAGGAGAAGAGCGGCGAGTTCTTCAATAATTGTCGCCCATTTTACCAAGTAGCTTACTTATTGCACATCGATGATTACAGACGAATTTCAGCTAACTGCAACTTAAGTTTTAATTTTGCTTCCCATAGATAAAAATAAGTATGAAAAAATTAATGAAAATATTCCTATTTATGCTCAGTAATAGCATAAAGGCATTATATAGCATTATAGCATTATATTTTTTTAGAATTGTACGCTCCTGAAAGTGTCCTATTAAAAAAAGTCATTTTTTTAGATGGAAGTGTCAGGATATAAAGTTGAGGGTGGACGATGGACTATAAAAAGACATTTTTATCAGCAATTATTCTCACTGGTAACAACATCTTTCCAGCTACAAACACCCTTCTTTTAACGTAAGTTACTTCTTTTATTTATTATATTTTAGGAAAAAAAATTTTTCATTTTCAAAAATTGTAACTCATATTTTTGTCAGCTGGCCCTTGTGAAATATACTGAATGGGAAAAATAGTTACAGCAAAGAGATTGTTGTAAAATTTTAATGTTTAAAAGCTTCACGTGCTTTTTTTATTATGTTTTTTAACAAATTTTGAAGATAATTTATTCATCCTGGGTTTTCTTTATTAGGGATTGCAAATTTAGACGGATCCTTTCTGTAATGTTTGTTAACCACTTCAGTTTTAAAATAATCATTTATTAGAACCTGAATATTTTAATAACAGACTATGTTAACTAATTCATCGATGCCATATTATATAACTATTTTTAATTTGTTTTTAAATAATTTTTCTGAAAACCCTGTACTTATATTTTGTTTATTAATCAGATCATATCTATATGACCTTTGTCGTAACATTAAAACTTTAATTTAAAATAACCTATTTCTATGGTAACATTATTCTGTTGTCAAAAGACATAAATATAAATAGCTCTTTGAACCTACACTCTCATTACATATAGGATTATGACTGATATTATCAACAATCAAGTTTCATTGCTATTCACTAGGTAGTTGAAAATTTATGATCCATGTCTCAAAACAATTTATAAGTCTACTTAAAAGAATTTTAATATGATAATTAAAGTGCGAATAGTTATAAGATTAACTTCAAAGCAATGTTTTTATGAATGATGTGGGTGGCACTAAAACTAGTTTTGGGATTAAAAATAGTATAATTTATCCAGAAGCCTGTACATATCCTAGAATAAGGCTGTAGGAACTCCAGTGTCGGATACTTACCTCATCAGATACTAACTAAAAGTAAGGGACACACTAGATCTTTTATTCCCTACCCTGCCAATTTTCGCATTTAAAGGTTTATAAAACGAAATGATGATTATTTCAAGCAGTGAGTTCTTTGTGCTGGTTGTGCTAGAGAAAAGTTGAAGCAAGAACAAACGGAATGAAAAAAAATGCTACCAGTGGTAATGATGGAAACAATATAAATAATTTCAAAAGGCAGAGAGCGCGAACAATGATATTGTATCAATAAATTGGTACGACTGAGGACAAACTGGGAGATTCAAGGAGAATTCGAATTGTCAGGAGAGTGACAAGAAAGTCAGATGGAACAGTCAGAAATAGTAAACACCAGTTTGGATAAGAAACGAATATTAACCAAGAAAACAAAATGGCTGATCCCCAACGCCCTATCTTTTGTCCAGTTCGTCTTTTTACAGTTCTAATGGTTAAACGTTCATCTAGAATACACTAGAAAATACTTCAGTGAAAAAAACGAACTTTCGAAATAGACTGAAGAAGCAGCAGAAAAATCAGGATTGAATACGAAAGAAATGGAAATACTGCTGTCGGCAGCAGTCTGGTTACAGTCTGGCTATAAGAGGGGTGGATCAATAACAATTCATCAAAGCTACTGGCCTTAGTTCAGTCAAGCCTTATGTGCAAAAATCCTTGTCTTCGACTCAGATTTTTCTTTGCATCTTCTTGTTCAAACATTACTTAACAACGTTTTTTTTCGGTTTTTTATGAAAAACCAGATGATCTTACTTGTGGATACATATTTTTTGGTGTGTTGAGTTTCTTGTTTTCTTACCTATGATTTTATTACCGAGCTGTCGTAACCATCTCACGGGATACTTATAATTTGCTGATATTAAAACAGGAAGTACCAAAAATGAGTAGCTGGCAAGACACCATCCTCCCAAACTCAGCAATAAAGGCGCATGGCCTCTGGAGCAATATGGTAGTAAGAATAGTACGGAAAGTAGACAAACTAGAACAAAAAAAATTCATTACTTACAAAAATTTTAGAGTTTCTGTTAGTGTACTGGACTAGCACTTGGAGACACTACATTTTAAGTGTCATGAAAAATTCCATTTAAGAGTGAGTGATTAAGAATGGTAGGTGGCAAAACAAACTAATACTTAGAGGGAAGTGAAATTACTTACGCAAACGCACCTGTCATATTTGATGTATTTGTTACTTGATGGTTCATTATTCATTATTAAGAGTGATGTAAGAGTACCAAGTGCTTAAAACGTTTCTTTAGTCACGAGTGAATAAATTGTTTTTGGCACTAGGTGCTCTCTATACCTCTCATACGCTAGCAGGAAAAAAAATAATTATATTTACTTCAAATACTTATTGAATTGAAACTTCAGTTAACTACAGTATTTTGGAAATTAAATAAAATCAGGAATAGGCAGGAAATTAACACTTTAGATAAAAACCAAATTGACCAATTTACCATTCCATCAAATATATTTAGCCATTTTTAATAGCTTTTCAATGCCCGGGCTTCGTAGAAAAGGAAATATTTCAGAACAAGACATATCGAAATTAATATGAGTCTGCAGTTCGTACATGAGTATAAATAAGTATATGGATAATCGGCTGCGCTCTTCGGTATACAAAGAAATCTGGCTAAATATTCTCTTTAGCTAAAGGTATTCTTCGTTGGAATTGCAAAAGCAGAGGATAAGATTAACATAATCTGTCAGTTCTAAAAAAATAGGCACATATTTTGTTGTTTGGCAACTCTTTAGGTGTCTAGCTATGTCATTTATTGTTATTTTTCTTTTTATTATTAATTTTTTCGAAATGCGGGAAAATTAGCAAAGTACAGGAGAACTGGGGACGGGACAAGACGTGAAATTCCATGACATTTGGCAGAGGAAAGTTTAGTTAGAAGGACTACAAAAACAAAAATCTAGTTTTCAATGCTATTTTTTTTAACTCCATTTTCATAGTTCACTTTCTCGTATATTTTTATACAATACGTGACTGGGTGCTGGATATTTTTAGAATCGAAAACAATCTGTGTGTATAATTTGAAATAGAGGACAGATGTACTACATCTAATTTTCCAATGCCCTCATATTGTTGATATATGTTCTCAAATATTATTTATGACCCGGTGAACCAACCATACATCATTTCATTGGCGTCACAACGTTTTTTCTTTCATCAAAGGGAGAGTAATTTGTTACATAATAATTTTCCAAAAACGTTTCCAGCAACGGAGAAATGAAAAACCCATTGTTTATATTATTGACAAATTCCAAGTTTTAATCCATATTCCACTTTCCAAAAACATGAAAATATTCCAGCGAATTGAAATTTTTCGGTAATTTCGCAGCCAGTTGGCATCAATTTTTGATTTGACAGCTACTCGACATCTGTCAAGGGTCGGAACTGAATATTTGACATTCATCGGTCATTTGTCAGCCAGTAGACAGTTTATCATAAACATGAAACAGAAGCTATTCTTGCCTGTAACTTTTTTTTGAACAATGATATCCATATTTTTAACTAATGTGCATTATTTTCGCAATTTATTCAAAATGTTTGCCATTTATTGCTATAAATTATTTTTTGGACATATCTATTCCCTTATGTTACGGCTTTGACTTCAACTAATTTGTTCCAAACAGAATAAAATGTTTCAAATTGAATAATGTCTTTTATTTGGTTTAGTGGGCGCCTATAAATAGAGTAACCATTAATATTAATTTTATGAACAATTGCGTTAGTCGAGATCGAATCAAAACCTTAATTCTCTCGTCTTGTAGAATTAGATTTTTAGGACCAGGAAATGAATTTGGTTCCCATTAATCAAAATGGAAGTTGTCACAAACAAGTTACCGAAAAATATCCACACAATGTTTAATATGAATGGATGGAGATAATTGGCAACGGCCTTAGGTTAAAGTGAAGTAAAAAAAAATATAAATCCAATGAATGAGAAAGTTGATGTGAACGTTTTTTGGTTACTCATGCGCTAATGTGGTCGTGAATTTCACTGATATATAAATAAACTTCGTAGAAAGCAGTGGGGACTTTAGAACAAGCTACCAAACGAAGCATTTTGGAAAATTTGTCGTGTTTGGATTTGAGTTGTTTCTATTATACATTAACTGAGCCTCGACTCTTCGAACCAGGTAATTGCATCTCAATAAAGAGCATATGTGTATGTTGGAGCTCCTGGTTCCACACCAAAAATAATATTTGTAAGATTACCTAGTTCAAGGAACCGTTTACAGATCTTCATATCTGTATCTGTAGAGTAGGGAGGGTGAGTGTAGGCTCACAGCACTTAGGCCACATGTCACCCATTGTACATCCTCCCGAGGATCTTGTCCTCCTAGTTCAGTTGACAGTGACCAGTCAGAGATCCTTCTGTTAAACATAGGTTTTTCCTAGTCATCGGCAGATATTTCTTCGGTGCTAGCTTCCCAGAGTCGCCCAGGGTGATCCTAGTAAGACTGCATCCTTTGATTCCATTCCATCTCTTACGGGATTGAGCATGGATGTAACGTTTGGCTAGACAGATCTTCATATATTGCGAGCCTTAACATAACAAAATCGCTTCCAAATTTCCTTTCCCCAATATTATTGAATTCCAAAATTTTTGGGATGCCAGCTTGGACCGAAGTCTCCAATTGAAATGGTGGTAATACATTATTCTTCCTGTATAAATTAGATTAATTCTGGTTTTTCAGAAAGTGGTGTAAAATAACTAAGTATGATCAAAGGGAAGACGTAGACATGCATTTTGCAGAAAATTCAGATGCAATTGCTGTCAAAAAAATATGTACAAAGAAATGTATCTCTTACAATATTAGTCTATGTGTAGATTTTTGTGGTCTGCTTATACAGTCAGTAATATTGGGTTTTAGGCTGGTTATCATTCCCATTCGAATAAAACCCTGCCACATCCGAAAATAAATCTTTATCAACGACATTTTTATTAAAATTGTGAATATTGTTTAAATTCACGTACCTACTCACTCAATTCAGTTCTGAGATCTCAGGCATCCCCAGCCAGTTTATGACTAATGGAAAAACTCTTTTGGTCTTGATAGAATAATGTGCATATCTCTAGCTCAGTTTCAGTCCCATTGTCATTAAAATCTTTCAGTTTCAGTTGAAAACATTTCATCAAAACAGACATTCGAATGAACTCGTATTGAATGAACTCTTATTCAGCCAAGCAGGGACATTCACAAATAGAAGAAAACAGGTGGTGTTACATTTAAAAAAAAATGATAAATTATGAAGAAGTTTTGAGAAATATATAATCTATATGTTAATTTATCCACTATTTTTCCACTAAAATTACCATAGATTCAGATGCTAGATTATTACTAGATTCCTATAAATAAGTTAAGTAGGAAGCTAGCAACTACCTCCGTCATAAGTAAATCAAAAGCATTGTATACGACACTCACCAGTTTCGGCTATTTTTTCATCTCTTTCCTCAGGATCTAGTTTTTGTAGCATGTGTAAACTTCTTAATCTTCCCCTTACTCTCGTAATCATACCCATATCTCAAAAAATCATACCACAAAATCAAAAACTTCTAACACTGCAACAATCTTGACACAAAACTTCCACGTTTTCAAACTTCTGACGTTACTACTGCACTGAAATAGAATTTCGGAAATACTTCAAATACTGCCTGTTTTTGTTCGCGGTAACTTGTGAATGGATAAATATTTATTCTACTGGAGAGTTAATACCTACGTGGAATTTTGACCATGCAAAAAATTCAGAGGGGTTATTTACGTATTTTCTTTGCGGCGATGCCAAATTTTCGAAATTTTTTATTTTAATCAGTCAGTTTTTATTTGTAGCTTCGACTTAAGTAGGTCACTATGCAAAAATATTTTATTTGCAAAAACAACGCTTTTAGAACTTTTTGGGGCAATTATTTATGAGCTATTATTGTTTGGCAATTGGTGTTGTTTAGTTACAATGACGTGCTAGAGAAGTAAATGATCGTGACTGTTGGCAAACTTGCTAACAATTTCATTAACAGTATCCATTTCCAAGTCCCAGTGGAGCAAAATTTTTCTGCAATGATGAGGAGCATTAACAATGCACCTGAGTACTTTGTTTGATATCGCGCTAGCCCAACTCCACAGATCAATGCCATAATATGACCATTTTCCATATGGTCTTGACAATCATTTGAACAGAACAAAGTAATCCTATAAAAAGTTGTTTTTTTGCTTGGCGTGGGCTTTTTGGGATTTATTTATTTCAATAAAGATGAATTATCAGACCCAGAAGTATTGGGTTTGTGATACTCATGCTTTGCCTTCTTTAAATTCTGAGTAAGTATTTTCTTGCTATATTTGTAAAATAAGATTTATGAAGCTGCTTAATTCATAATTTATTCTTTCAATCCAGTGCAACTCTAGGAGCATAGCAAACTTTTCCAAAATGCTTCTTCAATATCTGAAATTTTACGGACTTAATCTATTGTTGAATGATGTTCTCTGAAATAAAATTGAAGATATGGAATGATTCTAGTAATTTTGTTGCTAAAAACAGCAGTTTCCACGAATTCTATTGTTATAAACTGCAAGATTTAACAACTTAATAGTTCTTACTGCACTTCGTTCTATCATCATTATTCAGAATTTATTCGCAGAAAGAAATTTGTCACTATATTTCTGCTATCGTTACAATTCGAGCCGAAATTAAATATTTTCTTTGACATACAAAAAATAGTTGAATTTTTTCAATGTAGTTTATGAAAATATTCAATAATTTATCGAATATTTGAAAATAAAAACATCGAACAAAATTACAGAAGTGGCGCCAACAAAGTTTCAAAATTTCAGCGGTGATGGACATGACATAATTTTAAAACAACAAAACTGTTTATCAAAATTGTTCAAAAGTCATGGCACAATTTATCATATAAATAACAACATAAAATTCAATAATTATTTATCTGATTAAATGTGGAAATGAACATATTTATCAAATTATAGGTACATAGATGCTTAGTATTTTTAATAATATACACGTGGGGTGGAATAGAAACTAAAATAGATTCAGTGGCTTAAAAAAAATAATGGAATGTGAGATACGTAGGTAGTGACGCATACCAAGAAGACTATAATAATGTGAACTATAATAATAATCCACAGTTCATAAAGTGGCTTAAAAAAAAATTATCGATGAAGAAAATAATGTAGGAGTTTTCATTTTTCTAATTTTTCCTACCAAACTTATTCGTGACAACATTGCTCCATCTTCTTGGCAGCAGTCGATCTGTGAATAAAACATATGCTTGCGGGTTGACTAACACATACTGTGTTATTTTTATTTCTGACTAGGTAAACATGTTTTCACTTTATTACGTTTTTGTTTTTTTGCGATTCGGGAGACCGTTGAATGGGCCAATCTATTAGTATCAACCGTTGGACTAATTTTTTTGTACAAGTGTGGATACGTAGGAAAAGATTGAAATTGTAATGAAAAGTCCACCAAATCAATGATAAGCATCCAGACCACCTATTTTAAGATTAATTTTTTTCTTAAGCATCCATTCGTCAAGGAAAATTAATCCTGATGTGTTTGGATTAGATTAGATTTGATGAGTTCGCTTATTGGCGTATTCCTCAGCGACATTCTTAGATCTATTATGGTACTCCTCTGAATCTACATATCCTCCAGTCCAACTCTTTCAATGCAATCAATCAGCATAGAGTCTGAATCTTCCTTGTAGATTCTGGACGATGATTTCTTATCACCTAGTACTACAAACCTAACCAAATACAAATTTAAATCGATCAGTTCATAGTGCGAATAAAACACTTTTTGTAAATTGTAGAAGTGGAAAAGATGTATTTTTGGCGGATAAAATTAGGAATGAATTTTTCACAGCTCATAATATTCATCTCGAATAAAAAGCAAGTTGAATATACTCGCACATAAAAAAATTAAAGAAGTACAAGCGGAAAATTGGGGCACTGAACGACCCACAAATGTATTTATTCAATTTTCACTTCATGTATTGAAAAGTTAACATTTTTTATTTATTTATAAGTGTATTTTTGAGATAATAAAAAAAAGTTTCTGATTGCATATCAATAAGCTGCGATTTCTACACTACGCGTTTATTAACAGTAGATTCAAAGTCAAAACTTTTGATTGGTTTGCAGTAGAAAAGACACTGAGTGAATTATAAATGGTTCCATATTTTGTAACATCAACCGGACACTCTGATTCGATCTTCCAGCTTTTGGAGAGAATGTGGAGACACCTATTTCTGCGAACATATACTGTGACTATTTAGATTATTCCTGAAACTATCTGATCTCGTGAACTTTGGTCACCATTTAACAATTCTCCAACAAACTAATCTTGCCTCAACTATTCCATACCAAACTTTCATCTTTTGTTGATATTGTGTGTCGTCTGTGGTCCAAATAGTCAGTTCTTCCAGCAATTTGCTATGTTTTAACGATTCAATTGCTATACATGCCAAAGAAAAAAAAATTTTGTCAATTTCTGCTTATCTTGGATGGATAATAATATAGTAGATTGCTATTTTGACTCTAGCTTACACATGTCTTTGCTCACATTAACATGATATTTTTTAAGATGTTAAACTTCATTGTGAGCCACATGCACATAGCCCAATGAAGAAAAAAATAAAAATGATTCAGTCTGATGATATAAAATCATAATAGCTCAAGAGAGAATTATCTATACAATCTACATTATAATACATTAGCAATAATTTAATAATTCTCAGGAAATTTGGCTTTTTGACATCCTTAATAGCACCCAGTGTTTCTTTATTAATTTAAAACGCATTTGTACGATGATAGACTTGTTTTTCGAAATATTGTTTTTAATTATATTTATAAGGTTTGGTAGATATTCCTATTGTGCGTCATGATATTTTCCAGCCTCGTGCTATACTATTATAGTTCCAGTCAAAACAATACTATATTTTCTGTATGTTCCTCGTGTTATATTATTCATTCTTTTCTCTCTTATTTTTTGGGTAATTGAACCACAATGTTTTTTAAAGTTTTTATTTCAAAAATTTTGTTACACTTTTGCAAAAAAAGGAGCCACTTTATCCATTAAATGTGTTTCACCAAAGGGTTGTTTTTTTGCATGAATGTAGAAAAATAAATATTCAACACCCCTACCTCGACTTCAAATTATATAAATCGAGACTCTTTGCCCTCCAGTACAATTTACAAATTGTATAAACTGTACAATAAATATAAATATTAACAATTAATATGTGCTCAAGATGTTTCTTTTATTCCTTTCATAACAAATTTATCAATATAAAAATTAAAGCCATACTTTGTTACATTTTATTGTAATAATCCTTTTGTAAGATTACCGCACGCTACAGCAGTGTAGTAAGAATATTACCGCACTGTTATTTTCTAATTGCCTAGCTCTACTGCCCACTATTCTGGAATGTTGCGCATATAAAACAAGTCAAAATAGTGTCACTTCTGCCACTATCGGAGAAAAACTATTTTATTAGTAGGAAACTAGTTTAGAAAATGGATTTAGTTTCTGACATTTTCGTGAATGTTTTTCTCTCTGCACACAGTATTTAGGTCGGTACCCTATTTTAATATTCTTTTTATTCATTTTCATAAGAAACTCCCAACTATTTCTAGATAGAAGATATGAATTGTTCAATTTCAATTGGAAAAATAACTAATTTAAAATATCAAAGTTACCGTCCAAATTTCCGCGATTCCCTAATATATTTTAAAATTAGTTTTTAATGGTAGGTACCTATTTTATTATTTCATGATTCATGATCAACACTTAAAGCTTTATAAGACGGTTTCTATTCATAGAAACCAAATTCAGTGCCACTGAAAATTACGAAAATCGAAATAATTAATAGTAAGTTCACTTTGTCTAAATTGATTTACAGAAAAAAAAATGAGAACGTAATCTGTGAATTTAGTGATACCTTTTACAAGTCGTGTTTCCAATTTCACTTGTTTTTCTTTTTTGTTTTTGATAGTATGCCAATACGTATAACATATAAATACGAAATAAACATTTCACACGCCCATATTATTATGATGATTGATAATAACAAAAATACAACGAGGTTATGTACTTTTCACTGTTCACATTCATGTTGATCCAATTTGATTCTAAAAATATGAGCAAGTTAATATTTCTAGAACCAAGCGATGAGTTTTTTCTATACCAAATTTTAATTTTTATACTTTTTTGTGCCTCTTTAAACAACAACAATATTGGGATGTTGCATCAGTAAAGTACACATCCTGAGAGTAAAAAAGAAGATTCATTTCACGCATAAGCTGCGTTAGCACCTGAATAACCATTTTAAAATTTCGATTCGACGTAAATTGGGTCAACGTTTATTAGATAAAGACATCCTGTTTTATTATTTAGGTTAATTGCCCAATCAAGATGTGTGGAATTCCGTTTAATAATCCAACTGTAATTAACTTACCGCTTTTATTATTAGTCTCATGTAAAATTTGTAGTATTTGTTGGATAAAAATAGTACAAGATAATGTTACCAGATAAAGCAGATAATATTGCAAATATTCTGAAGTAATTTATACAGTTGCTGTAATTCCAGAACTTCTATAAAAAAACATGCAGATCTTATTCTATTCTTGACAAAATATGTGCAAAGTATGATTTATTTATCTCAATTAGCAACTTTTTTTACAACAAATTGCTGACTCGTTGTTTTTTTGAGACACGACTTACAAGGACATCAGTACATCTGTTTTTATTCCACATGCATTTTCACTAGATAAGTCAAGCTGTAGGAATAGAATAAATAAACATTAGTGGGTGGATGTACACTAGTTCAAAAAAATGCAAGTTTACTGAATAATATTTTCTAGTTTTCATTTTCTTCTCGCGACACAGTATGCTATGCCAAAAAGTGTACGTCACCAACGAAATAATTACATCAAATCTGAGAATCTGTACTCATTTCCACGTGTCCCATTACTTGTCCAATAATTCCCATGATTACATTAAATCACAAGTTCTACATATATTTTTATATACAGAGAAAAGACGAGACAATTCTCAGTATATTACCATTTGATTTTATATTTTTTCCAGGAACTTTCTAATTTTAAACCATAAACCCCTGTAATTGGGCAAAAATTTCGAACACTTTGTAGTTAATTAAAAAAAAAAACTAGTAACAAATTGGCACTCTCCACGTTTTACAATCCTTCAATTGAATTAAAATTGACTATGGGTAGCTAGAGTTTGCCGAAACGCGACGGCAATCATGTGGTCGGGCCGACCGCAAAATGTGGCTCATGTACGGAGGCTCTTATTTTTTTTGGGAGAATATAGTTTTTAATATTAAAGATACACATGAAACGATTTGGCTACGAGTCAAATTTATTTCCACTTAATTTTCACTTATTTTTATTGTTGAGGCAGGTTAACATTTTCTGACCTGTTCAAAATCAAATTTCAATTTATGAATACATTGCAACAATGATATTCAGTAACTACTAATAACAGCTGCTACCTCAGCGAAAAAAACTGTAACAGGATACCTATTAAAGATGATAATTTTGGTCCTTTAATTGTAGCCCAATTTAAATTTTTAATTTTCAAAAATATAGAAATCTCTAAGTATATACATTTTACTGTACATAGTATTGAAATCGAGTTCATAATTTTTGTATTAGTTTAACTAGACTATACAGGGTGTCCCACGAAGAGTGAAAACTATCTGTATATGGCGAAATACTTATAGTAAAATCATGAAAATTCCTACATTTGGGTTTTCGGATACGATCTTTTCAACTAAAATATTTTCAAAGATGGCCGACTTCCGGTTCTACCGGAAGTCGACTGAAACTTTGTTATTTTAAATGGAACACCCTGTATATTAATAGATTTTTGAAATCTACGTAATATTTTAGTATACTTTTGTCTAAGAACTTTTTTCGAAAAATGCACACTTTTTGAGTTATTCATTTTTTTGTAGAAAGTTTGACCGTTGAAGACCCTTATAAATTATTTTTTCACGAGGAGGCCCTTAAAGATATGGAAATGGTTTCTCTTCAACAGTCAAACTTTCTACAAAAAAATCAATAACTCAAAAAGTGTGCATTTTTCGAAAAAAGTTTTCAGACAAAAGTATACTAAAATATCACGTAGATTTCAAAAATGTATTAATATACAGGGTGTTCCATTTAAAATAACAAAGTTACAGTCTTTGAAAATATTTTAGTTGATAAGATCATATCCGAAAACCCAAACGTAGAGATTTTCATGATTTTACTATAAGTATTTTGCCATATACAGATAGTTTTCACTCGTCGTGGGACACCCTGTATTAAAAAATTACTCCTTGTAATACTTGATCGACTAATAGACAAATAATAAAAACAAATTTAGCCTATTTTCTTCCGCTTTGATGTTTCACAAACTACCTAGGTACTAAACAATTGTTTTGTCCTTGATATGTTTTTAAAATGATCCTTGTGTATAACAATATTATTTGTTGCAAATATCTATTTAGCTAAGTTTGCACAGAACATAAATCTATAAAAACATTTTGTACATTGTAATTATTTTTTCTTCCAATGTTTGTGTTTAATTGACCAATTTTTGTGTACAATAATCTTATATCAAGCTAAAGCGAACTACTTCTAAGCCCCTGTGGCCTAATGGATAAGGCATCGGCCTCCTAAGCCGGGGACTGTGGGTTCGAGTCCCACCAGGGGTACGTTATCTTTTTTCAAAATTATTTTAAAAATCTTATCAGATATTATATCCTATTCTAAACAAGGATTATTTTATGACTTGTTAATGGAGATACAAAAGAAATATAGGGCAAACACTCGCCTCACAGTTTACCTAATTGTTAATATGTATGATATCCAAACAAGTGGATGGACAGACAATTTCTATTTTCTCAAAGCCCTTCTAACAAGGGTACAACAATAACCATTTCGCACAATGCTTCAAAATATGAATAAGGGTGCGTTCCCTCTCATGTCATTTTGGTTTCCTCTCTTCGTTTACAATACACAGCCCTTTGTATGTTAAAATAGACACCTTGTATATGCAAATTCTAAATTATTTGATAATTTTTCGATGTAAAATATCAGAAGCATACTGGTTTAACTTGGGTTATATAAAGAAGCACTATATTAATTTTTTTTCAAGTTTGGTGAACCTTTGTTCATTCCCATTTAAAATTATATATTATTATTATTTAAAATCTTTGGTCGTTTAGAAAGTATAGTCTGCTACTCGTGATGATCGTGGTTCCTTACGCCTCCAGCTCGCGCTCGGAACTTTGCATTCACGTCGAATGAATTCTAACCTTGTTACAGAATATACTATTACAACAGCATGCAGATAATATGTCTAATGCCTTATTTCAAATATGTATTATCTAAAATAAATAAAAACCGATCAATATAATATGTTCTAGATTGTAATAATCATTCAATAATCATTTATAGTATAACACATAGTAGTGTGAAAAGTTTTCAATGACTGCTAATACATTTGAAAATGGCTAAATGAAATTAATATTTGGATATACTTTTTGGTCACAACACTCATCACAACTATCTATACTTTGTTTTCAAACTAAGAGGAGCGACTTGAGTTTAAGTTGGCATTTAGTTTGAAATTTGAGTTTATTTACATAAAAATATTCCAATCTTTATTACCACTTTTGCGCGTTTGCTGTTTATCATTCTGTTTACGTTTGCTACTTCGTATTGTGTTTTTTACTTCTTATTTTGTTGTATCGCTTTGTTACTATTTGAATATGGACCAATATTGTACTCCAAGTATTACCAGTGGACTTTCATCGCCCCCAAAACAAAGGAAATTATTAAGTTTCAGTCATTTATCGCTGACAGAGAAACAAATTTTATAAGTTTACAATTAAAATCTTATTTTTAATAATAGTTTTACACCCATTACGGTACCTACAATATTATCATATTTTTTTAAATCAAAACCTGTTTACCTTTATTTTGTGCTATACCTAAACTTCCAATGTAAATAAAGGATAATTCATTTTTACATACTATATTACTTATTTATACTCAAATCATCAAATGATCATTCGTAATATTTTACATAATATTATAACCACAATGTTTTCACAATAATGTGACATTTGGTTGCTGTCTGGTTTCATGTCCTGGGTCCAATATGGTTCCAATTAAGATTAAGTATTCAGACATACCTTGATCTCTCATTGGCCACGACAAATGCGAGCAGTACAATACATATTTCAATGTCAATTAATTCAATAAGTCTGAACACGACTCATTCGGAACACTCTCCCAATAGAGTAACTATTTGGTGAGTTTCTTAGAATGCTCCTCTTAGTTTAAATTTAAAAACAAGGTATAAGCATTCCAAAGCTGATTGGGGAGAAGGGGAGGTGAGAAGCATAGCCGTTTTCTAAACTTCAAGCTCTGCTTTGTCAACAGATGTATTTTTCCCCTCAGCACTTCCCACACTGTCCAAAATGCCTCTTCGATACAACCGGCTGAAAACTTGACGGTAAATCAGAATCATCATAAAGTTAATATCTCAACTTTTCGGGGGGGGGGGGGGGGGAGGTTGATTTGAGCCCATGAAATACTTTCCCTGGCTACGCCCGAGCAATGATACTTGTTTAAGTTTCTGGAGATGAAGATGTCACATAAAAATCCCCCCTGTATAGACGGAGAGAGATAAGGAACCGAATAAAGAAATGTCATGCTTCTACACTAGATACCCATTAATACTTCAGTCGTTCTTTGACTCAAGTAGAAGTAGTTTGCCGTCCATCAATCGATGACCGAGCAAACGTTTGTTGTTAGTGTAACATGTGGTTATAGAAGTTTTTATATTTAAAAACAATTTATAAAAAAAAACGAATGTGCAAAGACTATGTTTTCCGGAAGAATGTGATTATGCGACAAATAACCAAAAAATACCATTTTTGTTGTCGAAAGAAAAAATATTTTGACATATTTTTAATAGCCTGTTTCTCCGATCAAATGCCAATAGGTAAATATTTAATTTTTTTCTTTGGAAAAAATGGAAAAAGCTTGTTTTTTGAATAATTGCTTATGTTTTACTTATTATGAGAAGTGATGTATTTAAATACTTTTTAAATTTTTTGTTTCTTCTTTTTTTAACTTCGAATTGGTAGTTTTCAATGTAAATATATTGAGTGCTTTTAAATTTGCATCCTCCTGTTTATTGATTAGTTATCAGATATCATTTTATTAGTTATGTAAAATTGAAAATTATTATTTAATTGAACATTTGTCCGTGTCTATCTTTTATAGAGACTTTCAAAAATAATCATTTTTGTTATTTTTTGGAAAAATTAAACCAGTTTTCCATTCCTCCTATGCTTCCAGCTACCGTAATCAAGAATAATTAACTTTATTATCAAATGTTGGTCCCTAATCTGACACTAAAAAAATTCCGCAAATCGCTAGGAAATTCCAGACAAAATTTCTTTAAAAACCTCAAGATTTCCGTACAGTTGCTTATTGGCATATTCGTACTTATAGTATACGAGTAGAACAATATACTTTATCCACGACTATTGTATAAAATGAAACAAAATATATTGCATGTAAAACTAGGCAGTTGAAAAAAATTGAATTTTTTTCACTCCCATCAATAGTGATGTCTGTGTTCGACCCTCTTTTGCTAGCAGTTCGTCTGCTATTTCATTTTCTTCTATTCCAGTGTGTCCTGGAATCCACACGGCCACAACAATTTTTTCTCATTTTTATTTAAACGTTTTAAGAAGAATAGTGAACATACCACGAGGATGAACAAAAAGTATAAAATAAATTTCATTAGCAGCGAGCTGAAAGTTCGGTCCTGTACATCCTTTCTATATCTAATTTGGTTGATTTATTGAGGATATGTTGGGTTGCTATTTCTGGGAAAAAATAATTCACAATAAAAACAAAAACGTTATATTTAAATAAACTTGTACTTTTTTGTTTCGGGTCACAATATATTCAATTCATGCTTTGTACGCATTTCTAATCACAACTTTGTCTTTTTATATGCCGTTGTTTATCATAATGAGTTTTGTAAAATAATGGTTGGGCTCTAATCGTTTTGAGTAGATATTTATTTCGTAGTCTATAATTATTGATATCAATCTACTATAGTAAGCACTACTAAAATTGTTTTAAAATGATGCTATATGCAAACATAAGTATGTTACTCGAATGTTTCTTGCAACCAATTGGCATACGATATTTTTTTATTTGAGAAGAAATTTCATAATGTGCTGCTGCTGTTCGTAGACAGAACTTTGTCGCGGAATTAAATATTGATTACTTCAATCAGGAAATTCTTCTGCTTAACATAAATAGTTTCTTCTAAGTATTGACAGACATTAATGTCATTTGCAAAGGTTTTGTTTAAAATATACTTTTTACACTCAATATATACTGCAATGACCTTGCATCGTTCCTTATATAAATTATCCTTCATTTTAAATTAATATAAATTGTTTTATTTAGATTTTATAGCCTGCTTTTTACCAATTTATTATTGAAAAATAAAATTAAACCACATCTATATTGCGCGGAAATGAAGGACATCCTTTATAGAGATGTGATTTGCATTAATGTTCACTATATATTTTTTCCATATTTCTCTTTTATACAATACCTCTTCTCTCTATCCTCACAAACAGATTTCCTAACCTAACCTGATCAGGTTAGGTCCAACTCGAAAGAATATTTTGAATAGGTATTCCCATTGTGGAGAGTTTGATACGCAGTTTGTTACCATTTTTACAAAGCACGTTAAGAACTAAGTACTTTAAAAACGGCTTGTATGTGCAAGAAGATTTTTATCAGCCTTTGAGTGAGATTTGTTTCCTCACTCTCTCCACACATACATTTCAATTTCCGCCTGAAAATTGCATAGGATCCTAGGAGATTGATATTTCTGTCTGCTCCTGGATCCTGCTCTTGTAGTTTCTTCTTACGGAGCCCAGTCATATTATCTATTCGGAATTACGATGTAGTTTACTACTGAAACCATCATAGCAGCGGTTACTACTGTGACTTGCACTTTGCAGAGCCCAAATATGCACAAATAT
Source organism: Galerucella nymphaeae (assembly GCA_963978555.1). Taxonomy (NCBI): domain Eukaryota; kingdom Metazoa; phylum Arthropoda; class Insecta; order Coleoptera; family Chrysomelidae; genus Galerucella; species Galerucella nymphaeae. Next base: position 13,447,024 of record OZ021710.1, read on the forward strand.
GCGCCATTCTGTAGGCTGTCTATCTAGCCTCCCTTTTCAGAAAAATCTGTAGAGAATTTAGATTTAGAGTAATTTTCATAGCGGCTGATAGTGTGAAATCATATATTTAAGCTCCCACTCCTTCCTCAAGCGTTTCATAATGTTCACGAAGCTAATCTTCGTAAGACATGATTTGTATAGTAATTATAGTCGTTTGTTTGATCACCAACCATAAATCCAATTTGAATTTTTTGTTTGGTTGCCCAACTGAGATTCTATATAAACTATAGGTACTATTCAAAATTAATATTTTTACCGCTCTATCTGTATATAATTTTCCACCCGCTACAAAATGTATCAAAATGAAAATTTCTATGATTTCTCCGCCATGAGTTCGAATGTGTTGTTGTTTCGGTATCGTGTTTGAAATTGCTTCTATATAGGCATTCATTAAGAGTAATAGAACTGTGGACTTTGAACCGTTAGAATTGAGAAATAAACGAGGGTGAGCTCCCAACTACCCACATTAAAATAATTCACTATTTCCTTTACATGTCCCCAATATTGATCAATTAACTTTTTTCACAAAAGTAGTTTGTGTATTTAATATCAAATATTTTCATATTACAAGGACCGATTAGTATATTTTGGAGATGAAGATTGGAAAAGAATGTTACTGGTTCCACCCATCATTAAGTTTTCTGTCATTTTTTATTTAAAAGTTTGCTATTGTCAATTTTGTTTCGTCCCATTTATCTTCTTATGGTGGTTATTTCATTGTATTAAAGTTTTACCTTTCAATGGAACTCCTTTATTTTAGTTTCCTATAATTTCCAGTTTTCTGTCTTTCTATTGCTCAATGCATTCCTCAAATTTCCTCTCATTTCATAGTTCTCGTATGGATCTCTTTAAATCTTGAAATATTTTTCTGTTTTCTCTCATTCTCACTCCTTAATAATCAAATGATTCTCCAGTTATTTGTCTATTTCTTAAAACTGTTACAGTTCTTTCATTATTAATTCCGTCCCAAATTTATTATACTGTTTTTTTTTTAATATTCCTCTCCATTTTTTATTTTCTGAAATAAAATTTTACTTCTATTGATAAGGATATTTTTATATTATATTATCTACTCTCACACTAGACGTGACTGTGACATTATTAAGCATAAAAATAATCAGTTGCCCAAAGGAACAGCACCACGTTTGTTCATATCCAATAAAACTCTCTTTATTTGATGTTAAAAATAACTTAATGTAAAATATAAGTACACATAAACAGTAGCATCAAAAGACATTAGCCCGCCCTCCTTCGTACACAAAGACGTTGTGGTTCGTGAATTCATACTATTAGCTGTCTGCGGAATGGCTTTTTAGTCCTTTCACTTAATTTTTCTCAGAAAATCTGTACCGAAAATTAATTTTGGATCATTCCCGACGTTAAGAATTAAATGGATCAGTTCATTCACCTAAAAGTGACAATCCAATAATAAAAATACTTTGCAGACATCGCGAACTCTATCACAGCCAAATAACTGTTCCAGGAAATATTCCAGGGGTGTATTTGATAAACTTTTGTCTGAGCTAACCCCTCTTTTTTTACACTGCTGGTTCAAATATATGTGAGAGGGATTTTTTATAATCTTTGGTAACCTGTAAACTTGACACACACTATATTTTTTTGTTCTTTGAAGGTTTATAAAAGTTAATAAAGCGTTTCCTTGTTTGTAACACGGAAAGTTTAGGATCAGATGTAAAAATTACCCGGCCAGCAATTATAGATATTGTGAAAGTAATACAATATATTGTTTAGTCTTCGATAACAGAACACAGACATTGTGACTAGCCTCAATAGAAGATGAGAATTTTAGAGATAAAAAAGCTACTAAATCTTAATTACTTATGTAACAATCCAACACGTGTTATAACAAAGATATGTGTTAAGTCAATCTTTATTTTCTATGGGATCGTATTTAGATTTTTAAATGATGTTAAAAAAAATTCGTTTTGGGATGAAACTAATAATAAAGTATCACAGCTTCCAAAAATATAACAGGTGCTCCTCAATGTCCTTGGATAACCAACAAAGTTATTTAGTAAAATGGTGTTTTAATTTTTCTTCTAAAACCCAGTGAATATGAAAACTACAAAATTGATTATGTGTAATTGATAATATTGCATCAAAATATTCAGTGCAAATCATAAAAAAGTTGACAATTATTACTTCTTCTAGCCAACTGAAAAGTGGTAAATAATATTTTCTATTATTAACCTAGGTCAATAATGGATTAATTCAAAATTTTTGAGAATCCAAAGGACTTTAACGTATTTGCTGTATTACCTATCAAGATAACATTATTTGAATTTAAATGCTATTAGTTTAAAATTCCCGCTCAACCCAAAATGACTGATGACATTAGGGTTACGTTCATAATCTATGGAGCAAAGAGAGACAGTGTACTTGTCAGTCGGACGACGAGGTAAAGGCTTCTGGTGTTGTGGTGTATAGTATAAGTATATCTCTTACATTCACGGTGGTGAAGACATTTATAAACCTTGCACCTTTTCTGCTCGGTGAATAATAAGTCTTCACTCCCTTGATGTATAATATATTATTATTCACACCAAAAATTATGCATGTATGATATAATAACGCAAGTATCTCACGGAAGTATGCGAATTGATTATTATTATAACAATTATGGAATTTTTTTTTTGTTATTTTTGTCATGATTTTTGTTTTTAATTGGTAAAACGAGGGCGTTTACTTGTTTTCTGTACTAGTTTTTATCAATATTTATTATTCAACCAAGTTGATATATACATTCTTGACATACATAAATATTTTATGTTATAATTAAATTTTGTGATATTTTAAGTTAAAGTTCCTGATATAAATGTAGCAGGTGAAGTAATATTTATCTGTATATATGACTGAATAGTGACATTTACTTGTGTATATATTTGTTATAATATATAGGGTCATTGTCGTTGTTTTGCAAAAATAAACGATTGTAAAAAATATAATTTTCCATTTTTATAAATAAACAATTGTCAGTAGCAACATAATGGTCAGTGACTTATTACATGAATGATAATTATACATACTCATACTATATTATCCAAAATAATTTCCACAAATAAACAATATATGGAAAGTCTTGAATCATCTAATATGTTTATACAATCCTTATTTATCGCAAAATAATAATTATTCCGCTTTACCAATCTGGATTGCGATTAGAAGAGACACCATAACTTGTAGACCGGTTTCGGCAGCAGTTGATGAATCAGCCGATTTATAATTTCTTAGGAAATATTGTTTCATTTTCTACTGAAGCAACGACTAAAGCTTCCTCTGCTCAGTGTAGTTTGATCCTGTTCAACCAACAAAACCCCACATGTGCTCTATTGAATTCATATCAGGCGAATTGGCAGGCCAATACAATCTGATGACTTGTTTTCCTTCCAGAGCTTCTTGAACCCTTCTTGTACGATGTGATCTGGCATTTCCATTTATAGAGATAAAATACTTTCATTTCACTGCATAATTAATGGGTCTCCTTGATGGGTATCCTGAAGTTTTCAATATTAGTTGCACTTGTCATGTACAGGAAATAATTTGATACGTCTGTTAAACATTAACCACCCTCTTGATAGGGGGTAGCAGCTTCTCCCAATAATCTAAGGTTTTTCCATAAACTGCACCAACTCACGTAATCAAATCTCGTTTGTATGTCTTAAAATCCAGCCCCTGCGTCATATGAATCGTTAAATGTCTTCTAGCTCTGTGAAGACTTTTTTCAATAGTGAAAGCGAAAATAGCATAGTTAAACTCACCCTGGAAATAACCTATCTTCAATTCGATACTGGAGAGCAGTGGGACGTGGTTTTCTTTGAATTGTACAACTTATGCTTTGGAATTATTTAGCATCATGTATTTCTAATGATAGGAATGTTCAGCTTTCTATATACCAAAAATTCTGGTTAAAAATCGTTTTTCTATAATTCTAACTAACAATTTACCTATTAAAAATCTCAAAATGTCTATGCTACTTTTCCGTGTCTACACTACCCACCTTTTTGAAGTAAAAATCAAAAATTATACTTTCAATAATATGCTATTAATTTCTGCCAACTTATCATTTTGCTTTACAGATAAATTTCAATATTTCACCAATTGTTAGCTAAAAATTAATTTATGCCAATAACAGTCAACAATAAATCATCACTTTAGTAATAGTAGTTTTGTTCTAAGTTTAAAGACGTCTATAAATAATCGAATTATGACAATTTTATAACAATTGTTGATAGCGAGAATGAAATATCATTTCAATTGTGTTTATTATATCAGAAACACCTTATTTATAATTACCACAATGAATAAATTGATTGTAACATAATGAACCTTCATTCAAAATTTTACTGTGATTCTATTTGTGAAATTAATATGGTTAGTATCGATTATTAATCAACTCTGATTTCTCTATTGTTAGCTGGGACAGTTTAAATTTTGAGCAATTTGGGGCAAGACGAGTGTAATATTGTTAGTTGTTGTGAGCTGAGTTCTTTGAGTATCGTAACTTGGGCTTCCACTCAAAGTGATATCAAACTAGTTGTAGTCCAGAGTTTCACGAAAGAAGAACCCACTTGAAGTTGCAGTCGTATATGTGCGATTTTGTTGTCAAAACCAGTGACATATTGTAAAATTGACATTCGACTTTAAATCAGTTGCGTAACGTTTTCAGATTTCGTAGGTGACGCCAATGGCGAGAAACTGTCTGCGCAAGACAGTTAGCAGCAATGATTTCGAAGAGGTATGCACTTTTTTTGATAAAATGCGCGCTCGTGAACGTATTTGTCAATGTGCGAAAAGCAGTACTTATATAAATTTACTGCTAAAGATCAAACCATTATTCTTATGCGCTATTTTTATATTTTCTCCATATTTTTATTCCACTATTAACTTCTTAGGTAAAAGTATTGCGACTGCGACCTCAAATCAATTGTTTATAAACAAAACGCTTTGAAGTGACTTTAATTCCTCATACCTTAAACGATCGTAATTCTTCACATATTTGGCCTGACCACTTTCTTAATTGACATTAATAAATGATACTTGTTCTGGTAAATAGCTAATAAAAAAACTAGAATTCTTGTATTTTTAGAATAATTAAAACTGGTACCAGTAAAAATAAATTTATAATAGTTCGGGAATTCAAGTGTCCCAATAAAATACGTAAAGATGGACTTATTTAAAACTCAACAGTTGAGCATTATCAGAAAAATATCTATTAAGTATAAGAATCTGACAACTTGGCCACAAAGCTCACTACGAAATCTATATTTATGCGATCCGAGATCATTTGCTGTTAGGAGGTTGTTGATACTTTTGGTTGTGATACACGCGACAAGATAAATTTGGGAATTTGTCTACCCCGATTTTAATAAGCGAAAAAAGAAGATTATACTGAAATCCAATTTCATTCCTATGATGTTTTTTTTTCGTATCTCGTTGCTTGCAGTGTTTTTGTTGGAAATTCTCCCTTCACTCCTTTACACTATTGACGAAACTGTGAACCCAGAAACAATATTTAAAGCATGCTTTTTGGGCAGCAGCTGTAGAAAAATGAAACGTGCGCTTTATTTTTGAACAGTAACATTGACAAACAACGAATAAGGAGCGATAGAGCTCATGAATCCATCTTAAGTATTAAAATAGACGTTCGGAATGCATATTTTTTTCTATATAATCTATTATTTTTGATACTCAAACATTCAGGGACCAGAAGTGAACGTACTAATCAATCAACTAACTATCCTTCTGTTCCAGCGATAGGATTCCGTGTTGTCTCGCTAATCTCGCAATTAATATCTTTAGTATGTTTGATCCTAATACCCTAAGTCGAACCAGAAGGTTTAATTCTTCACACAATCTCATTCTCCTTCTTGTTTTTTATCCGTGAAGACGATTTTTCCCTTCAACCACTCAAATCTATACCAATTACTAAAAAGGTCTTATTCATTTGAAATATGGGTATAAAAATGGGACCAATGAAATTTTGAAATGCTTTATAAACGCTGCTTATATAGATTGATAAAAATTCAATATGTATATCTTTGTTTCAGGACAAGTACTTCAAAAAAAAAGTTTTCATCCCAAAAATGAACTCTACATTTAGTTTAATGGTTTTAATCGTCTCTGTCATTATATCACTCCACCCTAATATGTAAGTATAATTCATATATTTGTATTTTGAAACATCAATATTTACAATGCCCCAATAAAAATTTCACAAATGCTAGTGACAACGACCTTATACGAGTTACCGAAAACTGACCTCCTGCAATGATGAGGTTAATAACATATGAAATTGTCCAAACAGAAGGTCCTTTTGTTAAATAAACAACACAGATCGGTACCAATATAAAAAGGTTTACTAGCTGGTGGTGATGAGCCTCAAAGATTCAATTCCATTAGCAAAATAATGAGCCCATTGAATAATATTATTGTTAAGCGTCAAACGGTCATTCTTAGAATAGATAGTTGACCGTCTCAAGGTTAATCCGAGTAAAATACCTTTCCAAAAGCTCCTTTTGAAATTAAGAAGATAAAACTGACTAGACTAGACTAATAATTGTTGTTAGTAATATAAATTAGCTAATGTTTTTGTTTTTATTATTTTTTACAGGTGCTTGGGGAGCGTATGGGTCTGTAAACCGTGCAAGAACGAGGCCGAATGTAATGCGGAACCTACTGACGCTTGTCCATGGGGTGAAGTGAGAGATGCATGCGATAGAAGAATCTGCGCAAAGGTTGGTACAGTTATTTGTTATTAAATACTAGTAAATCCATCTTATTTAATAATCAGTAGAATGTTTAGTGTATCTAAACTCTCAATATTAACCTCAAACAAATAATTACCGTGAATTTCAAGTACTAATGTGTCTTTTTATTTGTTACAGGGACCCGGAGATCGATGCGGTGGTCCTTTAGATGTCCTAGGACAATGCGGTGAAGGTATGATGTGCAGCAAGGTAGACGAACGTTGTCATGGTTGCTCTCTACAGACGATGCAATGTTACGACGGGAAATTTATAAGTTAAACTCCACTGTGATTCTCGATTAACCTTAATCAGTATTATTTATTGAACCAGTCGACTAATGATGTCAATGCAATGAATATTCAGCATAATTTTATATGATGTGACTATAATGTCTGTAAATGTATATAATTTATTATTGATCTCAATTACCGCAGACAAAATAAATTGAAGGGTACTTTGTACATTTCGAAATATTGAGTTTTATTTTTATTTCTACCCTAAAACATACTTGAGCTTTCTAAATACTTACAAAAATTATGTCTAAGTGAAGTGCCGTCTTGTCAAAGTAATTCACAAAAGTACTGCAAGCGCCAAACGTGATGGCGAGCCCCCCCTATAAGTTTATTGCCTAAAATAGTTATTTGTTTGAGTAGGCAGCAAAGCAGCAAAGGCAGCCGAGCGTAGCGAGGCTAGGAATTCATCTTCGGCAGTCAATCTACTTCCTGCCTAGGCAGGAAAAGTAATACTTTGCTGATTGATATCAGTCAGCAAAATTAATATTTGCTGCCAATCGGAGAAAATAGTTATTTATGTACCAAGGCAGTAAAGTGATTCTTTATCGGACGAGTCTGAAAATATGAGACGAGCCTAGCGAGGCGAATATCAGGCGAGTCCGATAAAGACACTTTTCTGGCGTGGTGCATACAAAATTTTATCGCCAACGGTTCAGAAATCGGAATATAAAAGAAGCTGAGGTATATTTCATAATAGAGAGAATCGTGACACTGACAGATAATAATTTGCGAGTAATGTCAAATCAAAACACTTTACCTGACTCTTATGTCACTTTACCTGACTCATATGTCACTTTACCTGCCGCAAGGCAGATAATAGTACATTATTGGTATAAGGATAAGGTAAACTGTTTGTTTACTTCCGGAAATCAATCTGATAATCGACGACTTTACTGACGGTTGGCGATAAAAATATTGACAATAAGTGTCATTAAAAAGGTGATCAAGAAAAGAAAGATCATAATATGTGGAACAGTATGGTGATTTTCCTAGTGGGATATGGAATGGAATTGTTGAAGAATATCAAATCTTATATATAAAAACTTCTCTGTTCAGATTTCAGTTACGCCTGATGTAAACAAAAGTACTTGGCGTTGAATTTAGCGGGACTACATTTTACTCTTCTTTATTTACTTACCTTCCTACAAAAGCACAAATATCGGACTTTCTGCTTCCCAACAGGAGCAGCAAGTACGTACTTTCGGCCGAAAATGTAGAAAATAGTATACACCACACGGGCAGAAAGTTTAAGAGCACTAAAAAGCGCGCAATGATCATAGCGCACAGATTTTTAGCAGCAGGTGTTTCCTGCCACAGCCTTGTGTTTCTTTCAAAAGTATCAAAGCAATCAATTTATGTAATAATACCTTCTCCTTTTGCTTAACTCGTTTTGACTTTTGACCTGTACACGCATCAACACATGCGCCTACAACTTGTCGTCGAATACACAGACAAAACAGACCTTTTGATCTTTACCGACCTCAGACGGGACTTGAAAAAGTTTTCAAATTTGCAAACAAAACAAAATTGTCTCACAAATGTTTTCGATTTATCGCCACTTTGTCGCGAAATATGAATGTTTTTGTTTTGTCTGCTTGGTCTGGACTGTGGTCTGGATAAGGCATAATCTATCGATGTTAAATAGGGATTCCAGTTTTCTTAGTGTTTCAGTGCATCTAGATTCATCCTTCGAATTTGTTATAATCGTAGCGGGTGTCCACTTCTGGCAAATTAAGTAAATGTGCTACAAGGGAATGTCACATGATTTATACATACTCCCCCAGATTATTTCAACGGAAGCTCAATCTTTAGTTATAGTATTCGGACGTAGTTCAAGATACTTTCTGGAAATCTGAGTACTTAATATTGAAATTATCAACTACAGAAAACGTTCGGTCTTTCGCAGTTTTTGATACACGAATACAACTTGTGAAATGATGCTAAATATATTCCATTTCAATTCAACCCTTAGTATGGCTTGAAGTTGTGAATGAGTACACCAGAGTGTCAAAGTTTTGTGAATTCTGGACAATTTCAACATATACGTTAACATTCATCTATATTATGAGTAATTATATTCAACAAATCACTCCATGAAATACATGAAAATTATTATTTCCAATTAAAATGATTGCAGTTATTACTACTATTACTATTGTAATTCCGCATTCATCTCGTATGACACAATGCATAATTTGAAGCATCATACTTCACTTCACTTATAATTGCGTATAGATCCGTCATCCCAATTTAAATTACTAATTCAACCATTAAAACTATTCCTTTCGACCTCAGTGATATATATATGCAAGAAGATCTTTCAATTCCTTTTCATTTAAAAAAATTTCTCCATCCACTAAACCTTGAATATAAAGGTTTTTGTTTAATTTAAGTTATTTTCAAATAAATCCATTGAAATGTATATATCGGGCACGTATACACAGTACATTTACCCGTGAATCAAAACTAGCAATTTGAGTAGGTAGCAATAAAAACGCAAATAAAAACATCTGGACTGGAAATAACTGCATAAACTATTGAAGCAAACGATAAATAAAAACATATAAATATCACTTGTCCTTAAAATTTTATTTGATATCAATAATAAATATAAATAGCACGTACAATACAATAGTTATTAAACTATCTACTACCTGCCAACGCTGTGCTAGTTAAGGACCTTCATGCTGATATATGAAAGAAAAAATTATAATATTTCAACCAAAAAAGGCGATTAAAAGTAAATCATTCCAATTTATTTACTGAGAACAAGACCACAGAGTACGGGTTAAGGTTTTAATATTTAATGTATATCTAATAAATATATTAATAAAGCCATAAAATTTATCACAATTGTTGAAAATTATATTTACTTTAATCTAGTTCATCACATTCGTAATATAGATTTAATTAATAATTAAGTGTAAATAGTATTTCCTTTAAGTCTACCCCCCATGTGTTCCCCTACTCTAAATGCGATTTTCTAGTTTGTCGAAAGCTGAAGAATTCTGTAAGGTTATTGGTAACAGATACTGTACCTTCCAGCCCACTCCTGAGAGCAGCTCTAGCGCAAACTTAACAAGAGGAAAAGAATTAGTAGACTTTAGAAATGTTCACACTGAACACACACAATACATGGCTATTTTAGGATCTTAAGTAATCTTTCCAAACTTCAATAATCACTTTTAGACAATAGATGGTCAGCATTACCATAACTCTATCGACGAATGCAACTGAATCTAAGCCTCAAAGAAATGTTGAACATTCAAAATGTCTTCTCAAGGAAGAATGAGTCAGTCCATGGAAGAGGACAGCCGTTCCAAATAATTTAATTGTATTGGGAATAACAATCAACAATTTGTGAATCGATTTTGGAAAAGCTCTCGCAGTTAATACCTGGGATTTCATTAAATGAAGCAATATTTTTCTTAGGTATCAATATTATTATACTTTTTACATATCCAACATGTAGGTGTTTTGATACAATAACCCAAGTAAAGTCTAGTACTAGATCTATTATCACAAGCATCAATATACTTTTAAATAATGTCTAAGACGAACAGTTCGTGAAATCATTTCAATTATATTTCACAATAAAAACTAGGTGATATTCAAAAGAGAGGGATATTATTTTACATAACCTATAGCCGAAATTAGCACTACTTGCAAGACTGCGGTCTTGGTGTAGGTCTTGCAGAAGAAACCAAGACTAGCTCTAGGTCTTCACGATCAAGACCTAAAAAGACTTACACAATACCAAGGCCGAGTTTGCAAAAAAATAAACGTTTGTCAAACATCATTTTGTTTGTGGGATACCTGCAGGAAAAAATACACAGTATTCACTATTTGCTACGCTACATTTCTTGTTGTATTCAAGTGACATTCTAAGATGCTTTACATAATGAAAACAACTATTTTTTCAACTTGTTTATGTGCAAATAGGAAATAGTTTTGTTTAATATTACATATTCAAAATAATTACTTGAAAAATAATGAGTTCTAAAACATTCTAATGGTTCTTCTGATCGTGCTAATTTACTATTGAAAGCTTATATTACTTATCTATAGCTCGGAAATTAGAAATAATTTGTTGGTTTAAAACAGTGATTAGTAATTTTAAACAATAAAAGTATATGTATAAGAAGGCATAATTTATTATTCGGTTTATTACTATTTTTACAGGATCTGCAAACTGGATCAAACTTTCTGGAACATCAAAAACCAATTAACTATTTTCAAGTACCTAAGAGATGGTTCAGTATATATTGATTAGATTTTCTTGTGACGGTACAATCATCCCTTCCTTTGTTCATTGTCAAATTCTAACTTTCACGTAAAAGTTAAACCTTGCTTTCAATGCGAAATACTCTATTTCAAGACATATAAATATCGTCGGAATGTCTAAATATATCAGCTAAAGGTCTCGATGAAATATTGACATTTAATTTAAGTTATTTTAAGTCCTCTTTTCGTTGACTTTTGGTTTTGTGGAAACCCATTCAAAAATATAAAAAGTATAGTTTTTCTTCTGTAAATATCTCGTTTTGTCCACTGAAAAGCAGATTACAACTTAAGAATTTTGTAATCAATATTATGCTAGTGGAAGGCAAACTAGGAACATAAAATAACTCAAGTTTTTCTAAGGATTTTATGTTGCGTTCTTGGACAACAGGTTCGAAATAAATCAACCAACCTAAAGTATACCTTATCATAGAGTAGGTAATAATTTTTTTCTCACATTTCCGTAACAAAAATTTAATACATCTTGCTTACTAAGTTTATAGTATAAAGAAAATAAAGGAGCAGTCTTAATTTTCCAGTATCACATAATACAGTGTGACCCACTTAAGATAGCAGCCAGTTGACATTTGATGAAATTGTTATTTCAGTTATTGTTATTTGGATATTTTGAACATCCCTGTATAAATATTTTAATATGTTAATAAATAAAAATATTCCCTTTTCAACCTTCCTGAATCACCAAAGTTCATCAATTGTCAATTAAAATATAATTACTGTTAAGTATCCCAATACTTTGTTTGAAGTACTCATTTTCTATCTATCACCGATTTGACTCGAGTAATAAAAATATTTATGTGTATCTAACACAAATCCTATTATCAAAATCCTTTTTCTGAAAATAGGAACCATGGTAATAATACTGTAACTGTTATGCATATCATAACACTCATACTAGTAGATATAACTGTTGATCCTGGCTCTTGCCAGAACTGGTCTTCGAATTCGTGTTCACTTCTTTGGAATTCTTTGACATCTACTTCGTAACGGAATTTCACCCTGAAAATAAAATAAATGATAAGTGAAAATCTCAACTTCATTAACTATGTGTGTTGTCAATATTTGTCATTTTGATTTATAAGAAAAGATTGCGAAAAAGAGAAAAATATAAATTTGTTCAAGATATCATCAACTTTTTGATCAACTATCACCCAACCTTGAAGAGTATCAAATACACCGTATCATATTTTCTCACAAACTCGAATGACCCTAAGAATTAAGTGTTAATCATACCAATTTTTTCCTTAAGGATCTTGGTTAATAAAAACTCCGACCTAAAATACTAGTTTTAAGACACTATAAGCTTATAACTGCATTTATATTTTTGAAGAAGAGTTACAGAATAGATCCCTATAGACACTACTCAGTCTGTCAACTTGCTTGCTTGCTTATATAAATTTTTTGCTGTATAGAAAAACATAAAATATCAAAAAATTGAACCATGTTATTGTAAATACTCCTTATTTACATTTTGACTCACTATTATAGGAATGAATAAATCAGTATTTGATGAAAAACACGAAGGTTTATTTGTTTTAGACGCCATTTCAAACAACGTGTTGCCACAAAAAAGTAAAAATACCCATTTGTATTTAAATTAAACTTAAAATACGCATAATTTTATTCACCACGTGTTTTCGAAATGAATTTTTTTTCTCATTTTTAGTAACTTTAACAACTGTATAATTATTGTGTTGGACTGAGATTGAAGCAGGCAGAGTTTCTTTAAAGACTAATGAAGAATTCTAAGACATATTCAGAACAGAAGAGTGGGAACTTTGTTGAGCCAAACTGTATACCTAGCAAATTAGTTTGTACAGAGTATCCCAGAAATCAAAAAATGATGGATTGCTAGAAAAAGTTTTAAATATATGAAAATACTCTGTTAATCCGTGAGATACAGTCTGATAAAGATAATGAAACACACATATTATGTGAATATCATACTCCATTCAATCAATAATTAAGGCCAGAAAACCTTGACATTGACTGATATTAATGGAATCATCATTTAGATGTATTGGTAATGTAAAGTTCAAGCTCCAACGTTCTGTTTAGAGCACTCGTATTTCAAGCGCTGCCCTTTGAGCACAAATCTTCGGTCACCTTGAAAGCAGCTCAGGTAGAGCTTTTAATAAGGTTGAATGAAAAACAAAACACCCTCCCCCGAGTGTTTGTCTACTCGTTGCCATCCATAAAATGGCCAGATTTTCGACGTTTGGTTTGCTTTTAAAAAAGCTTGGCTGGACAACAAATTGTTTCAATTTTAGCTTGGAATAAGTATGTTTGCATAAAAATCTAGAAGGGATACTATTTCTGCAACTGTACACACCTGCACCTTGTGTGGGAAAAATGGAACAATATTGACTGGGTCGATAAGAAACCCAGCACTTTAAACTGGTATTTATTGAACACGACGCGAAGATTTAAAAATGAGTCTAGACAATATGCAGTGGATAACTAGCTTTAGAATATGTCGATGAACTATTTAACTTTGAATGCGGAACAGTATATAGAGTTGGGATTGATGCCAGATCATTAGAAGTTCAAAGAAACATAATATCCTTTGTTCATTGAACAAACTGAATTCTCTTATCTAGATCTGAAGGTCATTGTCTTACAGTTAAAAATTGCATATAATTTTCTAATTACCTGGCTTTTTGTGATGAATCTCTTCTCCAAAAAAGCGGTCCTGAATCCTTTCTATCTAATATCCACTCCGGTTCCTTCGTGGAACATTGTTCGACGTCCATGTCGCCACACGGTAACCTCTCGATTATCCACAAAAAAAAACAATAAATTTGCTATCACTAAATAATCCAGTAGATAAAATATTCTATCCGATCTCTTGATAATAATTTTATCTCGTTTAGATATTCCGAAAATTGGATTTTAAGCCGGAGTTCTGTAAATAACAAAAACAAAATATCATTTTTCTTTGCGGTATTTTTATAGCTTGAGACTTATTGACTGAAAACTGAACCGATTTGTGTTAAGCAGTTTGTCCAGCACTTCAACTGTAGTTAAAGATCTAATAATATACATGTTACGTGTACTCATGAGCGGTACAGTAGGGAAAGGTGATTGAAAACCGTAACAAAAAATCTCGACAACAGCGCACTACCAAGGGTCGTATTCTTGACTAAAGGAGTACCTACATATTCCCAAGGAAACAGATATTTTGTCTTAGTCACTGCAATGATAAAGTAAAGAAGGAAAGTATAGCCAAAATAGGTGTTCTCTCGTGAATCTCTACTACCTTATACAAAAGTTGAGCTACAGGAAGGAGAATATTTTCAATGAAATAAAAGGTGCAGATGGAGTACCAGCAAGGAGTGGGAAGATGGAAGAAGCTTCATTTGAGATAGAGATTATCACATAATATATCCTTGGACTTCTCGTCAGTTACGTGAACAATCAGGCTGCACGCTGAATGAAATAAATAGTGAATTTCTTCTTTATTATGATGCGTTGGCTTTCTGAAGGAAATGATCTTGATAGATTCTAGAATCTTCAAGACACTGATTTAAAGTTGAAAGGAGACAACAATGAGCTTCCCTAAGAGTACGGTCTTCTGAAAAACGACCATTGGTTATGGGAGCTTGCGTTTCTGAACAGAATTTGAAATATTCAATGACATATGTACCGTTTATAATACTAAGTGTTCACGCCTTACACTTCAAAATAGCACATGTTTGCCATTCTACTTAAATCCAAGTCCTTCTACGAAGGCAGAGCCATAAATCTCCATAAATCTTTATGGTCAAGTCAAGTGGATATACCACCCTTGTCATTATATAATATTATATTTCTATGCCTAGTTTTTAGGACACATTTTATGTTTTTGAGACATTATTATGTAAGACGTTGAAGGGAGAACATTGTACAATCTTAGTTTTTATGTAATATAGTTTTAATCCATTTTCTTTTTTCACTTAACGACTTTTATTCCGTCACACATCTCGCGAACCTCGCGAACATAATTGGTCCTTCGAGCCGGATATTGTCGAATACAAGTGAAAAACAAAACAAGTTATTATTCGCGTAAACAATAACTAAAGTAGTGACTTACGCGAGTGCACAACGCCAGCATATCCGGAATTTCCGGACATCACACATCACACCATTACGCATCAGTAAAGGATTATCACTCAATCAAATTTGTACTTGGATCCCAGAAGCACGAAGCCAACAAGCAGCCAACTGCATCGCAATTCATCAGGTGAGGTCGTTCCTCTCATATAATCATATGTGCTAATTTGTTGTTGTTTTGGGTCTGGGTTTCTAACGAGAGTTTTTCAAAGCTAAGGTTGTGCCATCAATTCGCATCCAAAATTCATATAATCATAACATAATCCATTTCGCGCATTAATAATCGCAAGTCATTAGTCATTTCATTTTGTTTTGTTCATAAAATTCAAAATTCGCAAAATGTCAGATATTACGTCACTTTCTTTGGAAGAGCTAAAAAGAAAGCGAGGCGCGATTAAGGCTAAGGTCACGATTTTTGGGAAATATGTATCAGGCGCTAAAGGGACGAATGCTATTCTGGCGGACGTAGACCTTTTAGCACTGCAAGAACGTCTAAATCATTCAAAGAATATTATTTTCGAGTTTGAAAACATACAGGGTTTAATTGAGGAAAAAACAATAGATGAAGATTTGTTAGAAATTGAATATGAAGAGCGCGCTACCTTTGAAACTAACTTTCACATGCAAGTAGCGATAGCCAAAAGTATGATAAAAGATTCTACCGTATATTCGGACAATGCATCAGGCTCTAATTTAGTTAGTACCAACCCTATACATAGCGCTTACGAAAACAACACTTTTAAACTTGCAGGCATAAAATTGAAACCCATTGAAATTCCTAAATTTAACGGCTCTTATCAAAACTGGTTAGAATTTGCGGATTTATTCGAATCATTAGTGCATAAAAATGAATCCTTGGATAGCATTCAAAAATTTCATTATTTACGGTCATCATTGGAATCGGGTGCGGCCCAAGTTATCCGTTCAATTGAATTTACAAGTAGTAACTATATCGTAGCTTGGAATCTTATCCGCGAAAGATACGACAACAAACGCCTTCTAGTATTTAATCATGTAAAATCACTTTTTAACGTAGAAACCATGCATAAAGAATCCTCCTACAAATTACGCAATTTAATCGACACATACTCTAAACACTTACATTCTCTTAAACAAATGGGACAACAAATAGATCACTGGGATGTATTATTGATTCACATTATAACAACCAAATTAGATTCATCCACATTACGCGAGTGGGAAAACGCGAAATCGAACGCTAATAAGGAGGTACCTTCATTTATTGATCTTAAGACATTCTTAAAATCGCGTGCCGATTTGTTGGAAACATTAGAAACTAATCAAGCGGATAAAAGGGCTCATAATAATAATAATTCATTTAATAATAACTCTAGAGGTACTTTCAATCACACACGCGGGTATTATTCATCCCACCAAGCATCAAATTATTCAAACAAGCACACGCCCAACCAAACCAAACCTAATAGATCGAATCAAAACCCGTTTTGTACAATTTGTAAAAATTCTCATGTCATATATAACTGCACAGAGTTTATGAGTTTGTCCCCCAGTGACAAATACGAAAGGGCCAAAAATGCCCATTTATGCATTAATTGCTTAAAACCTGGCCATGACAACAGAAATTGTCGTCACATTAATTCTTGTAAGACATGTAATGGGCGGCATCACACACTATTGCATATCAATCGCATTCAAAACAATGATCACTCGCGTGAAACAACCTCTAACCCTGTCTCTTCAGCCTCAACCGAACCATCTACTTCATCAGCTAACTGTTCCATTTCTAACATCGCAGTGCAAGGCCAGGTAATCTTATCAACCGCTCTAGTAAACGTTCATGACAAGTACAATAAAATATATACAGCTAGAGCACTTTTAGATAGTGGTTCGCAAAGTTCATTTATATCTGCTGAATTGCATAATAAATTAGGTATTTCATCAGAACAGATCAACTGGACAGTGTCAGGCATAACAAATATTTCATGCAAATTAGAGAAAGCGTGCCATGTAAAAATATCGTCTAAAATAAACAATTTTAATGCACACTTACAGTGCTTTATTGTACCGCAAATCTCGGGTTGCATACCTGCTGTGCCTTTAAATGTACAATATCTAAATATCCCAGAACACTTGTCGTTGGCCGACCATATGTTTTCTGAACCCCAAAAAATCGATATCCTCATTGGAAGTGACCTATTCTGGCGCCTCTTAGGGAAAAATACATTTAGTTTAGGTAAAAATAAGCCGATAATGCACCAAACGGTACTTGGTTGGATTATTGCAGGCCCGTACTTAGCACCATTTACAGCGCGCAACGAAGTAAGCTGCAACTTTTTAGCAGCTTCTGCCGAGGCTCAGATTCAAAATCAATTAGCGCGATTTTGGGAATTAGAGGAAATTATCGAAAAACGAATTTTATCAAAGGAAGAAATTTCCTGCGAGCAACATTTTCATAAAACTATGCGACGACACTCCACGGGAAAATTCATAGTAGCTCTCCCATTTAAGGAACCCACCGAAAAATTAGGCGATTCCTATCACATTGCAAGAAAACGATTTTTTAATTTAGAGAAAAAACTAGAATCCAATCCCAAATCGAGGCAACTTTACGCCGACTTTATAAATGAATACATTAATCTCGGACACATGAAAATAATAGAGGGTCTCGATCCTCTTAATGCGCCACACAAACAATTCTACTTCATGCCTCATCATAGTATTTTGAAGGAAAGCTCATTAACTACGCGTCTAAGAGTCGTTTTTGATTGCTCCGCCGCAACTTCCTCAGGACTCTCTCTTAATGACCTACAAATGGCCGGTCCCACCCTGCAAGACGATTTATTATCTCTGTTATTAAGATTTCGATTGCACACATACGCCGTAAGTGCAGACATTGAGAAAATGTACCGCCAAATTTTGGTTCATGAAAACCAACAAACGTTACAATGCATTCTTTGGCGCTCTTCTCCCGCCGAGCCATTAAAGGCTTATCAATGCACAACCGTTACTTACGGTATGAAATGTTCATCATACCTCGCGATTAAATGTCTACAAACCTTAGGTTTAGAATATTCTAACATTAACCTTAATATTTCAAATATCATACTTAATGATTTTTACGTGGACGATTTATTGACAGGGTTTGATTCGATCAAAGAGGCTCAGGAGGCATGTCACGAAATAGTTGAAGCTCTAAAAAAAGGGGGTTTTGCGTTAAGAAAGTTTTATTCCAATAATCCCGAGGTTCTAAAAAATATTAGTGACGGTCCATGCACATCTGCAATATTAAGTTTTGGTGACAACGAAAACTGCAAAACGCTGGGGTTGTCATGGTCGCCTCATCAAGATTTATTACTTTATAGCATCAGTCCATTCACTGCATTTAAAGAAAACGAAAATTTAACAAAACGTCGCATACTGTCCGATATTTCACAAGTGTTTGACCCATTAGGGCTCCTCTTGCCGTGTATAACCACATTTAAAATAATGCTTCAAAATTTATGGCTTGAGCACCTTTCTTGGGACGAACCGGTGCCTGCTCATATTAAAACATCATTTATTGATTTAAGACAAAGGCTTCCAATTTTGAATAATCTTAAGATAGAGCGCATGGTAAAATTGCATGATTATACGAACATTGAGTTGCATGGGTTTGCGGACGCTAGCGAAAAGGCGTATGGAGGATGTATTTACATTGTATCCACTGATAAAAATAATAAAACCCACTCACATTTATTATGCGCTAAAGGTAAAGTCGCCCCATTGAAACCAGTAACATTACCCCGCTTGGAGCTCTGTGGGGCATTAGTTCTGGCTAGATTAGCTAAAAAGGTACTTGATTCCTTAAAAATCAAATTTAATAATTGCTATTTGTGGACGGACTCTACAATAGTACTGTGTTGGTTAAAAAAACCGGCAAATCAGTTTAAAACATTCGTTAGTAATCGGGTTAACGAAATACAAGAATCCATTTCCTTTGCGCAGTGGCGGCATGTACCTACCTCGGATAATCCCGCCGATTTACTATCCAGGGGGGCATCGCCTGAAAATCTATTACGTCTCAGCCTTTGGTGGTATGGTCCTAAATGGATAACCGAGTCTCGCGATACTTGGCCTTTTTTGAAATTGACACTGCCAAAGGAAATTCCTGATATCAAAAAACATATATCATCATTAGTTCTACACACGAAAGGCGATTTATTTTCAATAAAAAACTTTTCAAAATTACTTAGGTTAAAAAGAAGTGCGGCATATGTAGTGCGGTTTATTAACAATTGTAAGGTCAAAAGGGACCAGCGTAATTTCGGGCCACTTGTAGCCGAAGAAATTAATCGAGCATTTATTCATGTTTTAAAGGCAGCCCAAAGCGAAAGTTTTTACAATGAGATACAGCAACTATTGGAGAACAAAACTTCTCTTAAAAATTCCAGCAACATTACAAATTTATCTCCATTTATTGACAAAGAAGGTATTCTCCGCTTGGGGGGTCGTTTGCAAAACTCGGAGTTTACTTACGATAAAAAGCATCCCATCATCATTTCATCTAAACACAAGCTAACGATGCTAATTTTTAGGTACTATCATCAAAATTTATATCATGCCGGGCCGCAATTACTTTTAGCTAACATTAGAGAAAACTATTGGCCAGTAGGGGGCAGGGATTTGGCTAGGCGCATAGTTCATACGTGCACAGTTTGCTTTCGCGCTAAACCAACAGGTATACAGCCCATCATGGGCAATCTACCGGCCCAGCGCCTCCTACCCGGACCACCATTTATAGTAACCGGAGTTGATTACGCAGGGCCGTACTTAATACGAGACCGAAAGGGACGCGGTTGCAAATTAACAAAGGGTTACATTTGTATATTTGTTTGCTTTAGCACCAAGGCGGTTCATATTGAACTGGTTACGGATCTAACCAAGGAAACGTTCTTATTAGCACTAAAACGGTTTATCTCGCGTAGGGGAAAACCCAAACAAATATTTTCGGACAATGGTAAAAATTTTGTATCTGCAAGTACGGATTTTAAAGAGCTTAATACATTTCTTAAATTAAACAAATCGTTAATTATTGATTCATTGTCCAAAGACGAGATAGATTGGAAATTTTCACCACCATATTCACCCCATTTTGGGGGTCTTTGGGAAGCGGGAGTTAAATTAATCAAACATCATCTTAAAAGAGTACTATCAAATGCACACCTTACTTATGAGGAGTTCTACTCGTTATTGACACAGATTGAGGCAATAATAAATTCGCGACCGTTGACGCCTTTATCCACCGACCCCAACGACTATACCGCTCTAACGCCCGCCCATTTTCTTATTGGCCGCCCTATAACCACGTCAGGCGACCGACAATTTACAAACATCCCGATGAATCGACTATCACGCTATCAGCTGACGCAGAAATTATCACAACATATGTGGGAAAGGTGGAACAAGGAGTACATCTCTGAGTTACAGAGGAGAACCAAGTGGGCTGCTACCAGAGGTGATAAGGTTGCCGAAGATCGTCTAGTCCTCATCAAAGAAGATAATCTGCCGCCCATGAGGTGGAAGCTGGGTCGCGTCAGTGAAGTGATATGTGGTAACGACAGTGTAGCGCGTGTTTTTAAAATTAAAACTTCTAGTGGTATTATAACTCGTTCATTTTCGAAAATATGTCCGTTACCTGTAAACGATGATATAGACAATAATTAAGGCAGAAAACATTTTCTTTTTTTTGTTAATTTTAACTCTTAAGCATATAAGTTAGCATTAGGCAGTTTAAGTGTGAACTTTTATTTATAGCATGTTGAATTTAAAGTTACATGAAGTTATTGTTCCCTTTTTATTATTAGTTATTAGCTTTCGGCAATGTTTGCCAAGGCTCGGGGCATGTTCACGCCTTACACTTCAAAATAGCACATGTTTGCCATTCTACTTAAATCCAAGTCCTTCTACGAAGGCAGAGCCATAAATCTCCATAAATCTTTATGGTCAAGTCAAGTGGATATACCACCCTTGTCATTATATAATATTATATTTCTATGCCTAGTTTTTAGGACACATTTTATGTTTTTGAGACATTATTATGTAAGACGTTGAAGGGAGAACATTGTACAATCTTAGTTTTTATGTAATATAGTTTTAATCCATTTTCTTTTTTCACTTAACGACTTTTATTCCGTCACACATCTCGCGAACCTCGCGAACACTAAGCACCGAGTGGAATTTAGTTTAACTTGCTGCAGATTTGTTCTTTTCCATTTTGCTTTGTTATGGAATCTAAAGGAGACATCCTATTTTTTATTTTGAATGATAATAAAGTAAAGAAGTTTATTGTCTTATTATAAAATATTGTTTGACTGAAATAAGTGGCATGTGCAAAGTTTATGGACAAAAATGACAACTTATAAAAAAGTTTGGACTTGGCCACTGTTGGCCACCATGATATTTTTTACAAAGGCTCATAAATAATACGTTATCTGTATTTATATATGTATTTTAATAATTTATTAGGTATATTCATATTAAAAAGGTAAAGATGAATAATAATGCGCTTCAATAAAGGTGACACAATAATGGAGAGAAATGTTAACTGATAATGGATATAATATAGTGCAAAAAATATATATATAAAGGAATGTACAAAGTACGTCATATAATCTGGGAATAACATTGACAATTTATCAGATAAGATGATAAAATATTTACTTTCTCTCTGTTTAGGATTAGTTTTTATGAATTTTAATTAAAACGTGAAAACTGAGATAATGGTATTAATTAGAATTTATTGAAAAAAAGGCTGTAAATTAATTTAAAAAATAATATATAGCAAAAATTGAGAAAGTTGTTAATTTATAGATTTAATGATCATCCAAGTTTCCAAAAAATTCTTATCTGTTTTTTCTTGACGCACCAAAGTCACCATATATACCTCCCCTTGAAATAAACTGGTTGATTATCATGCCAGCGCAGGCTCAGCTTTTGCCACCTTCATTCCTTATATCCAAATGTACAGAGGTATAAGAAAACATATAAATACTTCTTTACTATCTATCCAGTCATTTTTCAAGACAACATCACTATTTACTGGCACCACTTGATTCTCTATATAAAAAGCTTTATTACTGAGACTTCGATTAGGCCTTAATGAACCTATGGTTGCCTAATACGTTGATGAGATGATGGTGCGTCATCCTTTGTGACGTATATCCGGGTTTTTGGTATGTCATTTACTTTATTTGCTATTTTGACATAAAGCTAACTTTAAATTCGAAAAGGCTATGAAATTAATAATTACCAGCTTCTTTTTCTAACTGAAAATACTTAAGAACTTTCAAAATGCTGATGTTTTTCCGTGTATCTAGACATATTTTTGTATTTTTCGAGTAAATATACCAATAAGATTAATATTCACTTTTCATAAATAATAATTTACCGTGACAGATCGCGCCTGCGCGTAATCTAAACATCAACTGAACCACTTTTTTCAAGTCAAAGATTAGGGTTAACGTTTGTAATGCACTTAAACGGTTTATTATTCTGATATTTTGATTAGGATTCATCACAGATCCGTCTTTTTTTTCCATTTCTTCCAGCGTAATGTGTTTAGGATATTAACAAAGATGACGCACACCAAAAAGGTTATTCCTCGTATATAAACTTTAATCAATTTATTGGTTGTGATATTTATAAAGCTGAATTTATCCTATTTATAAGAGCGCCTATGGATAAAAAGTGTATATTGAAAATAAATAGAAATTGGCCAAAGTCTAATGTAAAGTCATTGATTGGAGAAAAATATTTTGTTGGCATGATTTAGTTCAACATTAAATCAATATTTACTTTCAAATATTGTTTATTTTGAATGCCATTCATCAAAAGAGTTCTTAATATTAAAAGTCCAATAACATAACATTTTCCAAATAATTACTTTTTGTTTATTTTCTCATAAAACTAATCATGTTAGGTGGTTCATCTAAAATGGATATTTGATAAGTACGTCTGGTTGTTTACAAGAAGTTCACGTAACGTAGAGGCAATTTTCTTGATACTCTTTGCATTAGGGTGTACCTAAATACTGTATCCAAACTTTCAGCTGTTTGCTTTACTATATTCTTAAGAGAATCCAATTTATGTTAATTGAGTTCTTTAAGATCTCCAAAAAAGGTTCATTTAAATGGTACTGTCAATAGGCAAAGCTGTAGATTAGATACTAATCCCCATTGGAGGGTGGAGGCAGAGACTCACTATGCTCAAAAAGTTAATGCTTGGACAGGAATTGTTGGCAACAACATTTTAGGACAATTTTGCCTAGTAAGTTGTGCTGATAGTGCGTGATTATTCAGATAGTATTTTTCCAAAGGGTGGATAGGTTGAGAGTATTTATAGAGTGAACAAGTTCTCCCCCTTGATTTTTAATTGGGGTTATCTCAAATGCAAAGTGTACTCTAATGGGTGTGATTTAAAAGAGATAATTCTTAATTAGATGAGACTGGGAAGCATTTAATTAAGTGTTGGGGGAATTTAAAGACCGTCTTTGTACATTTGATTTAATTTTTGAACGTATTTTCGCAATTACTTGAAATAATGAAAAATTATTAGCCCTCATTTCAATAAAAATCTTTTTGTTATAATAGCTTCAGATAGCAAAATTTTGAGTTTATCCCAACCTACTTCCTCGCCGTATAGTATTTTAGAGGTGTGTATTTTTATTGGGTCAAGAACTTATCTGACGCCAAGTTTTGAAACTAAATCAAGTAGAAAAAAAAGTAACGAACGGTGAGTCGATTACAAAAAAAAATCAGAACTATATTTTAAACAATTTTTGAAGTAATGATAAATATTCAAATAAAAATATCGGAATAAGTCTAGAAAACTGATATTATGTGTGTATTGTCGAGTTTATTGTATATGAACTTGCCCTTGACAAAACATATATTCATTTATTTATTTATTCATATACTTAACTTACATTTCAGCGCGAATAGTAACAACATCCTGTTCTATTTAGCTTACAATTCGGCAAGAAATATACGAAAATTATTTAAATACACAAAATTTTACGAATAAATCATTGAATCATATGTTTGTAGTATTAAATCAGAGTTTCGTTAATATGAAACGCACCTGATACAAAAACTATTGAATATTAATTTTAATATGAATAAATGTAAGTGGAGTTTCAGGCGTTGCGCTGGTGGCATGAACCCCAGGACAAAGACACGCTAAAATATTCCTTAAATGTCAAAATGTCACACGACCTACTATGTCAAAGTCGGGAAACGACAAGGATGATACTGCTGGAGAGAGCTACATCATCATATAATATGGTGTTTTTTCTAGTATTTTCAAGACTGCTTTCTTTAAAAGTATTTTGGGCGGTTCGTGTTTATTGAACTTGGTGAGATAGGTATTGAATAGAGGAAGTGGTTTAGTCCAAGGAGGGATATGAGGTTGGGGGAGTAGATTGGTCATTGAAAGGTCGGTATTCTCAAGTAATGGGAGAAGAAGGTGAGCAATAAATTATATGCAATAATTGGAAGTAGAGTATTAAAAATACAATAATAGTTCATAAATATATATTGTTTGCCTAAAACGAGATTTGATATCAAGCCAAGGCACTATAGTAGTGAAATTATGCTAGTGATGTTTCTTTTTATCGATTAAAACAGAAAAACCTCAAAAAATCTGCGACAATAAGGCGTAAAAGTAATAATAGGAATTAGATGTCAATTATCTTTGAAATACAGTTATTTTAAAATTACGCTATAAAAAGTATGCTGCAAATTATATTGTTTTTCAATAAAATTAATAAAATTTGTCACGCCAAGTCGAAACTGTAATTACTAAGTTTTTTATGTCAAAGTAGATGGTCGCCCTTCATCCTTACGTCTACTATTTAATTGGCTAAAAGAAAAAAATTCAGAAGCGCATATTTTGATTCAAAATAATCTAGAGCTATCAAATTGAAATTATTTGAATAAAAATATAAATTCGCGCTCAATCAAAAATGACAGAAGACAATACATAATGAGTGCGTTCATAAATATATAAGGATTAGGGGAGGAGCGAAAACAGACAGTGTATGAGCGTTCGCTTTGTACCGAGGAATTACTCTCAAGATGTGTTGTGAACGCACTACTACTGTAATCATTCTTCAATCAACAGAAAAAAACATTTGAGTAGCCGCATTATCAGCTGAGCTTCGACATTTCTACATTAAACGTCCTATATCTCAAAAAGTATGGATATTAGTTACATGCAAAAGCTGTAGTCAATGCGGTGTTAACCGCCTTCTTTTTTGATAGCATGGGCAGCGATTTATTTTGACAAAAAAAGGCCTTAATGTTTTCAATAACTTTTGGCTTTAAATGCCTGAAGCTATACCGGAATCTGTCAGCATTTTGTGATCCCAAACCTTATACAAATAAGATATTGGATCGGAAATTTAGCGCACAGTTAAATTTTATATTTAGTACTGGCTTATAATCCAATTTTTAAACGTCAAACAAATTCCACGATAACTTGAGTATCAATAATTACAGGTAGGTATAATGACTATTGCTAATGCATTTCAACGCTTTCGCATATATATTTGTTGTAAATTGATTTTATTTGTTACTATAATAGCGCTTCATATTATATTTCACGATTAAAAAACACATGGAAATAATTAGTTGATTATTAACAATTAATGGCATACATAGGTTAATTGTTCGTTAAAGCTCAATATTTTTATTCATTAACACTAATTTATAACAATTAATATAACATTAAGCCGATCTTGTAATATGCATTAGAATAAAAAAGTTTCAAGACATCCGTAAGTAATTTGTTAGGTATCAATTAAAACTTATATAATTCTTGGAAAATTATTAACAAATGAAAGTATCGCCTAGAAACTGATAAAAAATGTTAACCAAGAAATATTAAACAACATGTCAAGCTACTGTCACTCTTACTTATTTTCTTCTTCTTTTTGTTCGATGTCAGACGCAAAAATCGAAAATTTTGAGAAATTCAAATTTAAATCGGGATAAAATAAAACTATCAAATTTGATAAAATACGATGTGGCGTAATTTGTTCCCTTAGAATTAGCTAATCATTAACAGCAATCTATTTTTAGTTGAACACCCTATTGATAAACTTATCTTTTCAAATTTCCTATTCGATATACAGATTGAGAAAATTCTATTCGCGACATAAACTTTGGCAAGTTTATCTGGAGCCGTGGAAGGAATGCAGTCGAAAACATTCTATAGTGCCATGTTTAACTATGAAAAAGCTAATTAAGATGCTAAGTATGTAGTGATAATAATTAGAAAATGGTCTTTCTAATAATAACAATAACAATATGATCAAACGTTAATTCTTTAATGTGCTTGTTTTCTTGGATTTTATCTATTAACATAATTTTTCAATTTATAAATATTAAAAGTTGAACACTTTTCCAAATTTTTTATGATCTCCTTCAAGCTCTACAACTCTACATAATTGGTTATGCATGCGTGTGTTTTCCTTTTCACTTCGTCAATTGACCGATATTGATCAGTGGCGTAGGTATTGTCAGTGACCTTTGTTATTCCAGTTTTACCATAAAATAGGTACATTACGCCATTGGTCCGTTTATGACAGATATGCGCCAAGTTTCCTCGCCTCTCGCAACTGAACATACGCTCAACGCTGATTGCAAACAATTATTCTTCTCTCTTTTTCAAATTGTTTTTCTCATATTTTCCTTGTCGTACTTATGTAAAGCGTATGTCTCGAAAAAACTTTTCACGATCTGTAGGTATAATATACATCAAAAAATTATTATATTCAACCTGTTATCCGATTTTTCCATAATTCGGAAGTAAAATACTGAGAGAAGAGTAGAGGGACATTAAATATTTGCCTAGCCTGTATACGACTTATTTTGCCGATGCTGTAGTTTCTGTTGGATGAAAGAAATAATAACATGGAGAATTTCAAAAAGTAAATCTGTACCTAAGATAAGTGTCATCATTCAAAAAAGGTAGTAGTGTTATTGACCAACGAGAAGATGTAACTTTTTCTATTATTGATGAGAAGCCCTTTAAAATGTTTTACACATTTTCATTCTACCTTTTAATTTAAATACTTTTCGCAGTGTAACAAAACATTCCAAAATAATTCTATGTAAAACACGATCTAAATTATAATTATCATTCAATACACAATCAATATATTTGTAAGTTTCAACAAGACAGTAAAATATTTATGTACGTAGATTGATAATAAACTATACAGCAAGTTTAAAAATATTGACATATTTAAACGCTTACTTTCTCCCAACAATCGCAATCTGTTATAATACCGCTTAATAGATAGGTAATTAAATTAACTTGATAACTATTAAATAATTATTATTATTATGGTTCGTATCATAACAAAAAAAAAGTGTTATTACCTTGTAAATATCAATATACAATTATCACACTACCAAACATTCACATCACCACTAAAATAGCAAATACGATAATAATGTTATTTTGTTTTTGTACTTTCTACGTAACAGTTCACGTTGCGCGCGTGCGTTTTACGGATAGTTTGATTACCGTAAATTATTTAAACAATTATGGCGAAAGACTGTAACACGGAGCACAGTCTAAGGTTATATTTGAACGCATATAAGCACTTAGAACCTAGTTAATGGATCTACAAGAAAAACGTTGATGTTTTATTGCGAGAAATATTTATGTTAAGTTAGTTGAATGTTTCCGATTCGTTCCGGAAGATTTATATGTTATTAATTTATCGGAAAGTCTTAGTCGAACGTTGATTTGTTTCCTGTTCCTGATTACTTATACCGAGGATTAAGAAAATTTTCTTGTAATCTCTGATTAGGTATACTGTAATTTTAGAATACAAGTAGATATTGAAAGATTGTTGGTTTATTATAACAATATAACTAATAATAAAAACGATCAGCCATACAGAATTTTGAAATAAATAGGGAAGTACAACGTTCAAAGCATTTTTTTAATGAGCATTAACGCGCTCGGCAAATATAGAAGGGAAAAATAAAATGAAATAAATTCATTATGTCGATAACTGAAATTTAAAACTTGAAAATGAAAACTCGGAGTCAAGCGGCTATAAAGGCAATTTTTTAAGGAGCCGTCCCTTCGCCGGCACCACCTCAACCTCTTGGGCTTTTTGTGGATCCCTCTAGTATTCTGGCAGTCTATTTAGCCAGTCCGTTCCCTGTATTAGTTTATACAGGTTCTTAGCTGGTTGGTTGTAGAAGTCTTCTGGAGTCTTTTGGGGTCTACCATACAGTTTCTGCCTCCTGTGGTCGAGCGTCTAACAGTTGCATAATATATGCAGAGCTGTTTAGGTATCCTTTGTGCATCTTCTGCATGTAAGGTCTCCGTTATACAGCCCTATTAATTTTGTTCAGGTGCTCCTTTGTGGGAAAGTGTCCCGTAAGTAGCGCCGTTATGAAGGCAATTAGTTCCATGAAGATAAATACCAAACTCCTTTGGAACTGCTCGGAGACACTCGGAGCTGGGAAATCTTAACAATTAGGTAACTGTTTGTCGACTCGGTGAGACAGTATGTCTATCTAAGTTTATTTTATTGGAATAATAAAATATTTGGACATTGCAACGGGGAGGAACTGAGTGTTTCAATAATATTTGACTATAGGTATACATAATTATTAGAGAGAGATTAGAGTTTGTCTGATGATAAATAAATCCAATATTAGAGTATAATTGTGTACTTTAACTTTTTTAGTTGAATTTTCTCAAAATCTAACTTGGCTTGAACTCAAATAGCTGTTTTTATTTGGTATTCTTATTCTTTTTATTTGTCTTCAAATATTATGAATTTAACTTGAATAACAAATCAATAGTTTCAACCCTTACTACGTGCAATCTTTCCATAATTTTAAAATGTAATGAATCATTATAAAATCACTTAGGGCGAGTTGTATCAAACGCCTAAACTCGGTTTAATTTTAACTGATGTTCAGACTGATGTAATTGTTGATAATAAATACATCAATCAGACACAGTCTAAACATCAGTTATCATTAAACCGTGTTTAAGTGTTTGATACAACTCGCCCTTAGATTGCTACAACTTTAAACAGCAGATAGGTATGCAATCGAACAGACATTGCATGTAAGTTTAGTTGCATACCTATTTGAAAGGTAGTTACGAATGCAGTATTCGGATCGAGCAGTATTCGGATCGATTGATCTCTCGATCTCATAGTAGTATTCTATGATTCACAAATCAAAAAGAACGCAACTAAACTAATATGACATATGATATGAATGACATTTGGAAAAATAATTTCTGGTTGTCTCTGTTTCTTTTTCTTACTAGTTTTGAAGATAATTTAGTCCGTGAATAAAACTTGGTGACATTATTGATATTATCTTTTTGGATTACATATGGTCCAATATTAATAAAGCAGCATCATTATGTTATTGGCTATTTCTTCATTGTTTAAATTGTGAATATATTTTTTTAATTTAAGGTATATTATGATTGTTCGTCGATACAGTTGCTTCAGTTTCTGAGTAGCATTTTTATTTCACCAGTTGGGTATTGTGGAGTAGATGGAGTTTATATGTATATGTAAAATAATCAATTGAAGTACCTGATTAATTTGTAGTCCTTGGTAAGTCTTATTTATACATTCAAGTTTGTTCCAATGAACATACTATTGCTAGTTGAAATGATTTTAATGAAAAGCAAACAAAACCTTTTTCAAAGCTTATTATTGTGATATGAAAATTTTAAATTGTATATAAAGCTACTGCATGTTTTAAAAATTGCAGTTCTGTAAGTACCTACCTATTATATCATTCTAATATTTCTCTAACCTAACTTGAAGAGCATAGAGGTTGCTTATTAAGATATATATCTATTGGAATATATGAAACTTTGTCACTTGAACTTTTGCTGAATATGTCTATAAAATTTAAAATGGAATGTTTGTGTTTTATTATGGGCTATAGTTATCGAATGATTTCTTTTCATGTCATAATATTCTCTTGATTCACTTCCTCAATGAGTGCATACAATATTTCCAACTTGATATGGCAGAATTATACAGAAATGGAAGATAACATACTTGGTTACAATCATTAGAATTTGGAAGTGTCTGTTTATGCTAATTTGCATTCATTTTTATAATAAACAATAGGGCAAATATAGAGTTAGGAATTTTGCATAGTTGACAGAGACCATATTACAATTAACATGCTCGGCTACTGAGGCCACTCGCACAGGTACAGTAAAGTAAACAATAAATATATTATATTTTGTGGTATAGCTGGACATCTTTCAGGAACTGGAGAACGGTGAGGACATTATCTGGATTTCCGAGTATCTCTTGAAGACTTCCTTTGAGATTGAGCTGTTGTCTTTTAGCTGTGTACTGTTGGCATTCTAAAATAATGTGTTCAACGGTAAAGATGCAGTTACAGGTTGAACAGAATGGTTGATTGTTGGATGACATAAGGTAGCCATGAGTGAATCTAGTGTGACCAATTCTTAGTCTTCTCAGCACCGCTAGGTCTTGTCTTGAGAGATTTGAAGCTGCAATATAGTAAGGCTGGCTTAATGAAGGTTGGATTTTTTGCAGTTTTGTCAGGGTGGAGTTCCAATGATCTTGCCATAGAGCCTTGACCTTATGCTTGATCACTTGCTTGAGATCGGATGCAATTTGGATGTTATCTGCATGATAGTTTAAAGTTGTGGCCCTTTTAGCTAGTTGATCAGCAAGTTCGTTTCCCATTATACCAATATGAGATGGTGTCCATAGAATGGTAACTGTTATATTTTGGGAAATGGAGAGTTGATAGGTATCATGGATATTCTGTACTAGAGGATGGTCACTAAATATATTTTTAACGGAATGTATAGAGGCAAAAGAGTCTGTACATATGCAGACCTTTTTATTTGGAGCAGAAATATGTTTGAAAGCCTGAAGTATACTATAGAGTTCGCCGGTATGTACAGTGCAAGCTATGATATTTTGGAGGAGAAAATTGGAGATTCTTTGTTGTTACGGCACAACCCACTCCTGTTTCATTTTTTGAGGCATCAGTATACAGTATCAAATCATATTCATTTCGGTATATTTATATCCAGAAAAGTTTTTTTGATTAGATCGTTTGGTGTTTCATTTTTATGTTTATTTTAAAATGTTTGTTTTCAGGAAAGTGGAGGATAAACAACAACAGCATGTCTATCTAAGTTTATTTTATTGGAATAAGAAAATATTTGGACAATGCAATGGAGGAAATGTGTGCTTTAATAATATTTGACTACCGGTATGCATAATTATTATTGTAGTAGGAATAACATGAACCTAAGAGAATAAAGTTTGTGGTGAAAAATAAATCCAATATAACTTCAACTTTGTCAGTTGATTCTTTCAAAATCCGACTTGGCTTAATCTCAAATAGGTCTTTTTGGTATTATTTCTCCAATTATTGAAATTTACTTGTCTCTTCAAATATTATGGATTTAACTTCAATAGTTTCAACCCTTACTACGTGGAATTTTTCTATAATTCTAAAATATGATGAATCCTTGAAAAAGTCGGTATAATTCAATTAATGCAGTCAGTTTCAATTATGCTGCAAACAAGTATGCAATCGAACAGGCATGACATGTAAGTTTGGTTGCATACCTATTTGAAAAGTAGTTTCGAGTAGATGGGAGAATCGAGCAGTATTTGTATCGATTCACAAATCAAAAAGAACGCACCTATAATAATTTGAAAAAATGGCATGAAGTTGACAATCATTTTTTACGATGTTTGTGCGTCATGTAATTTCTCCAATAATGAAAGGTAACAATTAATATTATTGTTCAGGAATTACATACGATCTAGTATATTATATATTAAATCATTATGTGAAAATTGTTCATCAGTATGTTATTGGCTATGTGTTGATATCATCTTTTAAATTGTAAATATATTTTTATTATAGATATGATTGTGTGCAATTGTTCGTCGATACAATCGCTTCAATAACTAGAGTAGTATTTATATTTCACCAGTAGGGTGTTGAAGAGTAGATGGAGTTTATATGTAGATATACAATAAGCAATTGAAGCTTCTTCGGTCTCAACTAATATCTGATTCATTTGTAGTCCTTGGTAAGTTTTACTCATACATTGAAGCTGTTCAAAATAAACATACTACTATTACTAGTTGGAATCATTTTAATATTTGTTCGTTTTTCAGAAAAACATTTTTCAAAGCCCATTGGAATGTGATATGAAAATTTTGAGTTGTCAATAAAGTTACCGCATGCTTTAAAAATTGCAGTCCTGTAAGCACCCACCTATATGCAATTATTATGAATACATATTCTAATATCACTCTAACCTAACTTAAGGAGCATAGAGGTTGTTTATTGAAAAATATATCTCCCATTGGAATATGATTTTGTCACTCCGAATATGTTTTTATAAAATTTTAAATGGAAGGTTTGTGTTTTAGTTTGGTTATAGTTATAAAATTATTTCTTTTCAAGTCAAGCATGGTATTCTTATGATTTAATTCCTCATTGAGTGCCATACAATATTTCCATCTTCACATGGCAAAATTATACAAAAATAGAAAATAATGTACTGGCTACAATCATTAGACTTTGGAAGTTTATGTTGAATTGGATTTCATTTCATTTTTTTTTCACACGATAGGGCATATATGGAGTTGGGAAATTTGCATACTTAACAGACAATTAGATATTGAAAATCTTCAATGATGTAATTTTTCTAGCTCTGTATATAATTACTGGTACAAGCATTCTGAGAGAAACTTACTAATTGATTTGGTGAGCTCAGTAAGTTATTTATTTTCAAGTTCAAGGTGGTACATATTATTTTAGATGAACTCAACACTTGGTAATGGTCAATTTAAAATGTTTGTTTTCAGGAAATTGGAGGATAAACAACAGCATGTATATCTAAGTTTATTTTATTGGAATAAGAAGATATGTGGACAATACAATGGAGAAAATGTGTGTTTTAATAACATTTGTCTGCAGGTATGAATAATTATTATTAATATTCTAACATTACTCAGTAGTAGGAATAACATAGACCTGAGAGAATAGAGTTTGTTTCATGATAAATAAATTCAATATTAGAATATGATATTGTTCAACTTTGTCAGTTGAATTTCTTGAATAGATCTTATTATTTGATATTCTTTCTCCAATGATTGAATTTTATTTTTCTCCGATTGGCAGCAAATATTAATTTTGCTGATACATATCAATCAGCAAAGTATTACTTTTCCTGCCTAGGCAGCAAAGTGATTATCTCCATGGTGATTATACTCAATTGGAATAAAACATTTGTCATAAACATTTATTAGCAATTACTACATAATACTTTTAACAAAAATTTAAAAACATATGTTTAGTGGTTAGTAACATTGATGGTAAAATTACTACACTGTCCATTACATAATAATTTAAATATACCGATATTTTTTCGCACAACTGTCAGAAATTTCATGAATTGTCAAATTATAATTATTATGGACATTTCCATAGCAACCAACCATTCCAACAACTGCGATTTCTATCAAATTTTATTTCAATTGAACACTACAGGTAAAATAAAGAGATTGTGGAATTTGTAATAATTTGCAAATACAATATCCTCCTATATCATTATGAACAATCGGAGAAAAAATATATGTTCAACTCGGCAGGTAGATTGACTGCCTTAGCTGAATTCCTAGCCTCTACTACTTTACTGCCTAAGTAAACAAATAACTATTGTCTCTTCAAATATTATGAATTTATCTTCAATAACACATCAATAGTTTCCACCCTTACTACGTGAAATTTTTCTATAACTCTAAAATCTAATGAATCATTGTGAAACTTGAAAAAATCACTTATTTTGCCCCAACTAAAAGCAACAGTAGGTGTGCAACCGAACAGGCATTGCGTGTAAGCTTAGTTGCATACTTATTAGAGAGGTAGTTCCGAGTAGGTGGCAGGATCGAGCAGTATTTTTATCGATTGATCTCTCGATTGCTTCGTGGTATTCTATGATTCACAAATCAAAAAGAACGTGCCATAGTGCACACTAGATAACGGATATCTTGGTTAAAAAGAACGCACCTAATATGACATTTGAAAAAATCTTGACAACAATTTTTTACGATTTTTGTGCATATTAACATGTAATTATCTAAAATAATTTCCCCGTGAATGAAACTTTTGGTAACATCAATATTATCGTTATGGAATTACATACGATCCAGTATATAATATTACTAAAGCAGCTTCAATCATTAATTATTATGTGAGAATTGTTCATTATAGTGTTATTGGCTTGTTATTGTTTAAATTGTAAATATTTTTTCATTTTAGATATATGATTGTGTGCAATTGTTCGTAAATACAGCTCCTCAAGAAGA
The DNA here is from genome assembly GCA_963978555.1 of Galerucella nymphaeae. Classification (NCBI taxonomy): domain Eukaryota; kingdom Metazoa; phylum Arthropoda; class Insecta; order Coleoptera; family Chrysomelidae; genus Galerucella; species Galerucella nymphaeae. The sequence continues at coordinate 13,481,925 of OZ021710.1, forward strand.
GTACTATTTTTATTTTACCACTGACCAGTAGGGTACTGTAGAGTAGATGGAATTTATTGTATGTACAATAAGCAATTAAAGCTCCAGGCTTAACTATTATCTGATTCAGTGATAATCCTTGGTAAGTCTTATTAATAGATTCAAGCAGTTCTAGTTGAAATATTTTAAATATTTGTTTCGATAAATGCTCACTTGTACATATGTAACATTAGTTTGTTACTGGATTTTACTCATCATGTTATTTTTTAGGATCCCACATAATTCCGTTAGGAAGAATCCATTCTTTTGAAGAAATTGAAGAAGAAAAGAATAATACTTGAATCATTGTATTTTTCAATTTTATTTTATTTTGCAATATTTATTGTAGTTATTGCAATTCAAAAAGAGCAAAATGAAACCATAATCAAAAAATTATGGTGTGTGTATATCAGGACTGGGTTTATTGATTGTAGTTTATCGATTGCATTGTAAATAATTGAAAAAAATATGTCTATATCAATATGTTCATTAATTATTGTTTAATTTTATTGAACACTTGCTTTTGCTAATTTACTTGTAATAGAAAAATGTGTAGGTATCGATCATTTACAGTTATATCGATAAAGATATATTTTTAAATGCCCAGTCTTTAGAGTAAGAATAATAGCGAGTTTTAGTTTTTTCTCTTCCTTTTACATCCCCATCCCAACCTGAAATGTCACTCTAAAACTACACAACAATGGGAAATAACATAATTAGTTACGACCATGAAAGATTGGAAGCTACTGATTATGTTGATTTGCATTTTTCTGTAAATTGTTTGTACGAAAAAGTACTTAGAGTTCGTAGGAAAGGTGACGGTGACCATTAGTAATTGGTAATTGTCGATCGAGTAATTTCTCCTAGCTCTGTGTATAATACCGTACATACATCGACATTTTCAATGTTACCCCTGATTGAATTCCCTTTAGTCCATGTAATTCTTGAATTTTTTATAAATAAAACGAATTTGAAAAAATCCTTTGTTATTCATTTATCGGTATAAAGAAAATATTGCCATCCGAAGTTAGCGCCATCTATCGGCCAGCAGAAAAACTAAAAAAGTAGTTCGCGGGTTTGCCGATAGGTGGCGCTAGCTGTTTTCAGTGTTGCCAGAAATGTCCGATAGGGGGCGCTGATCAATGTAGTAAAATTAGCGCCATCTGGTGGTGACCCCTCCAAGTAGTGATAACTTTAGACGCCATCTATCGGTAAACCCTCGAACTATTCTCTAGTTTAGCTACTGGTCGATAGATGGGGCTATCAGTTATCACTACTTGGAGGGGTCACCACCAGATGGCGCTAATTTTACTACATTGAACAGCGCCCCCTATCGGACATTTCTGGCAACACTGAAAACAGCTAGCGCCACCTATCGGCAAATCCGCGTACTATTTGTTAGTTTTTCTACTGGCCGATAGATGGCGCCAATTTCTATCACTAGTTTCATCTATCTGAAAATTTTTAGGATAGTACAGAACGGTAAAGTTGAAGAAAACACTATTTTGATAATGGTACAATCTCTTTAATTTAAAATTTTTCTAGTTACATAGAAATAAAAAATACAAAAATTTGTAAATATATAGAAAAAGTATACGGCGGACTACGAACTCGCAGCGCTGCTATCACCCTCCGTCGTCGTTTCTCATTGCCCATGGAAGTCTATGGCTCCGATCAGCACATGAAAAACACAAAAATTGTTGTTGAGGCAATTACAACACTGAAAGTAAGAATGTGCGATTGCAACATTTTTTTTGCGATTATGTCGACAGTATTGGCAGCATGAATTTGTTTTGATTAACATAGAACTCGTTACTTACTTGCTTAGTACATAATACATAGCTTTTTCGTCCTCTATGAGAATAAAAATAAATTCATGTGACGTAGAAATACATAATTTCAATACAATGGGGCTAATAGTATAGGAATAACTATAAAAACCCGAATTTTCAACTTACCAGTGACCAATTTTTTGTTTCAACACCCTGTACGTACATACTCTTTATCGATATACCATGTTCTCTTCTACAGAACGTCATCGATATGGATCTGCAGATGTGTACTGCTAGTCAGGTATACGAAGGATCCTTCCATGAATTGCTGGAGGTACTTGTACAGCTCACATTCGACAATCTAAGGAAAATTCAATCAATTTTACTTCATGTTTTCAAAATACTACTAAATTTTATGGAAAACTATTCAAAATGTAACGGACGTTTCGTTAAGGAAGTAACAGGCAAAGCCTAGGCGAGGTTAGGTTAGGTTAGGCTATTTAGTAAACATAATTACAAAAGTATACTCTCTTCAAGCATTTTTCTAGACAACTACTAAATTTTACAGAATCCTGTGTGAAATGTATCAGAGTTTTAGTTTAAAATTTACGAGCGAAGCCTAGATAAGTAAACAGAATTACAAAAAACTGATGATTGAATAAATATTAATATAAATGAACACAGATAAATGAAAGTTGTTTGTGATTGGATAAATATATGTATACCGAACTGTATGTTTCTTGTTCAACAAAAACAAATAATTGATAATCAAAAATAAATTGAGCAGAATTGAATGTGTTCTCACCTATGAGATCCATCCGAGATCATATCTTTTAAATCACCCTGTATAGTGAAATGCAAATCTTCGATTCTCTTCAAAGCCAGTCTCAATAAATCCGCCCCTCCAACGATTCGCAACGTATCTCTAATTCCTCTTTCTTGATAATCACTTCAGATCTTTGACTAAACTCTTATCCAACTCTTCTGCAATTTCACTGAAATAAAATTGCCAATATTTTCTATAGAAAATATAAATGAACCTCTTATGAAATATCCTAGATATATTTGTAAATACAAGCACCGACATTAGCATGTCGGTGACGCGAATCCATTGATTGGTTTAGCTCGAAGAAGTTTTCAATTCACTTACCGGCTACCGCAATTGTCGTTGATGTTTTCCAATTGGATCTTGAGCTTGTTGTTCTCTCACTATAACATTCTTAACATTGTTCTGCAATTTTTCTACGGCTTCTTTCAACCTGCTAATTTGTACTTCCAATCTGTTCTAATTCTAATTTCAGCTCTTTTACTACCAATTCCGACAGCTCGAAGGAGCGGATAATAATTAAGCCTAGAAGAGCTTCAATTTTACATCTGCATATTAACCCCATCTTCTCTACAACATCCAAAAAATGGAGCTCTAGTTATTAACACAACCTGCAGACAAATCATAAACAAGTCCTTGCCTTGCTTCCAAATGTAGGTAAAAACTGACATTTTTCAAATATGTCATATTAGGTGCGTTCTTTTTTACCAAGTTATCCGTTAATGTCATGTGCATTATGGCACGTTCTTTTTGATTTGTGGATCATAGAATACTACGATAAGATCGAAAGATTAATCGATCCAGATACTGCTCGATTCTGCCATATTCGAAACTACCTCTCAAATAGATATGCAACCAAACTTACATACAATGCCTGTTCGGTTGCATACACGTAGTAAGGGTTGAAACTATCGATTTGTTATTAAAGTTAAATTCATAATATTTGAAGACAATTAAAATTCAATCATTGGAGAAGAGTACCAAATAAAAAAAACTATTCAAGATTAAGCCAAGTTAAGCTAGACTTCAACTGACAAAGTTAAAGTAAACAATTATATTCTAATATTGAATTTATTCATCATCAAACAAACTCTATTCTCTTAGGTCCATGTTATTACCACTACTAGATAGTGTTAGAATATCAATAATAATTATAAATACCTGCAGTCAAATGTTATTAAAACACACATTTCCTGCATTGTATTGTCCAAATATTTTCCTATTCCAATAAAATAAACTTAGACATGCTGTTGTTGTTTATCCTCCATTTTCCTGAAAACAAACATTTTAAAATGACCATTACCAAGTGTTGAGTTCATCTAAAATAATATGTACCCACTTGAACTTAAAAATAAATAACTTACTGAGCTCACCAAATCAATTAGTAAGTTTCTATCAGAACGTTTGTACAAGTATTTTTTTAAAAATAACAATTGAAAATTTCCAGATTCTAATGGTCTTTGTCAAATATGCATATTTTCTAGCTCAGTATGTACCCTACTGGAAATATTGTATGACACTCAATGAGGGAGCAAATACCATGCTTGACTTGAAGAGAAATCAGTCTATTCAAAGTTTCATAAAAAAATATTTGGCAAAAATACAAATGACAAAGTTATATTCAAGTACGAGATATATTTTTCAATAAACCTCTATTAGTTAGGTTAGAGAGTGATATTAGAATATGTTTTCATGATAATTGCATATAGGTAAGTACTTACAGAGCTGCAGTTTTCAAAATATGCAGTAACTTTATTGACAATTTAAAATCTTCATATCACCATAAAAAGCTTTGAAAAATGTGTTGCTGTTTGCTTTTCTGAAAAACAAACGAATATTAAAATTATTTCAATATGTTAATTTGAACAGCTTGAATGTATAAATAAGAATTACCAAGGACTGAAACAGATAATAGCCTGGAGGATTTTCAATTGCTTATTGTACATCTACATATTAACTTCATCTTCTCTACAATACACTACTAGCAAAATAAAAATGGTACTCTAGTGAAGCAGCTGTGATGAATAATTGCAAACAATTGTATATCTAAAATGAAGAAAAATATTTACAATTTAAACAATAATGTTCCAAGAAGACATAGCCAATAACATTGTCCTGAAGAATTTTCACAGTATAATTGAAGGGCGTGAATGATTAGTGCTTTAGTAATATTATATATTGGATCAATACCGAACGATAGTATCAATAATGTCACAAGTTTTATTCATTTTACCTAATTGTTTAAAATGATTAATGAGAAATGATTAATGGATTGATTGTTGATTTTTCCAAATGTCATATTATTTGCGTTCTTTTTGATTTGTGAATCATAGAATACTACATTACTACCATAAGATCGAGAGATCAATCGATACAAATACTGCTCGATTCTGCCATATATTCGAAACTACCTCTCAAATAGGTATGCAACTAAGCTTACATGCAATGCCTGTTCGATTGCATACCTATCTGCTGTTTAAAGTTGTAACAAATTAAGTGACTTTATGATTCATTACATTTTAAAATTATGGAGAGATTACACATAGTAAGGGCTGAAACTATTGATTTGTTATTCAAGTTAAATTCCTAATATTTGAAGACAAATAAAATTCAATCATTGGAGAAAGAATACCAAATAAAAAGAGCTATTTGAGTTCAAGTAGTTAGATTTTAAGAAAATTCAACTAACAAAGTTAAAGTACACAATTATATTCTAATATTGAATTTATTTATCATTGAGCAAACTCTAATCTCTCTCTATTAATTGCATATAGGTATGTACTTGTTGTTTTCCCTTCCTGCAAAACTAACTAACATTAAAATAACTTCAACTAGCTAATTATGTTCATTTAAACCACAGATTTAAACTACTTGAATGTATGAATAAGACTTACCAAGGATTATGACTGAATCAGGAGCTTCAATTGCTTATTGTACAACTGCAGGTTCACTACTCTACAATACACCCTACTAGTCCAATGAAAATCATACTCTATTTATTGAAGCAACTATATCGACAACTTGCAGACAATCATATATCTAAAATAGAAACAAATATTCACATTAACAAATAAATCACGCTTAAAGAAGAATGACCAATTGGCTTTTCTATAAATAATGATTCTTACTTTGATGCTGAAAATGATAACAACGTGATGACCAATTTTCACTAAATGATTTGAGGGTGTGAATGATTGTTAACTTCTTTAATTAAATGTTAGCAGTGACTATAACAATAATTTTCATAGAAGAATATTGAGTTATCAAATTAATATATTTTATTTCTACGTACCGTCTTTTGATCAAGTGTAATTCCGGAACGATAATAATGTTATCAAGTTTTATTCACAAAGAAATTATTTAATATAAATACATGTGCACCTAATACCACCAGTCCATGTAACCTATGCATGTACCTATAATTTTCGTCTTTATTGGTTGGCGCGACTATGAAAAACTGAAATAAAAAAAAAGTGAACAAAAAACGTAAAAAAAAAGGTAAACACATCACGCCATTCTTCATACCATTTTTTTTAAATATATTCATAGAACCATAGATAATACAAGACAATATCTAATATTAGGTGCGTTCTTTTTGACTGACATCTCGCCTATTTTCATGTCCGCTATGGTGCGCTCTTTTTGATTTGTAAATCATAGAATACTACGATAAAATCGAAAGATCGATCGATTCAATTACTGCTCGATCCAGCCATCTATTCGAAGCAACCTCTCAAATAGGTATGCAACCAAACTACATACCATGCCTGTTCGGTTGCATAATTCTTTGTTGCTAATATTTGTAACCAACGACCTGTTGTAACAGACTTAAATGATTAAGACCATGAAGAAATTAGTTTTATAGGATTCAGTCATGAAGAAATAAGTTCTCTATTATTCAGGCCAGTAGGTTATCTGTGATTCAGACTGAAAAGATTGTCCAGTCACAAACTTAGGTTAGGATTTCCTTGGCTAAGGACAGGCATATCGAACGCAGCTCGTTCTATATTTTGACGTTAATGTGACAGACTGACAGAATATTATTGACCGTATTTGTAATTTTTGAAATTAACCATTAGATATTTTCTTATTATTCTTTTATTTTATTTGTGGTAACTAAAAATGATGGGATTTAATGATATTGTAAATTATGTAGTATTTGATAATCCAGTATCCAAATATACCATTTCGTTTCTGAAGGTAAGTTATAAAAGTGAAAAATTTCAAAATATTTTTTATGAGCGAAGGTATATCTGATTAGAAATCAGTTTATCAGATTGATAATTTTTGCAAAACTGTCTTATGTTCCTGCAAATTGCAAGTCAACGGCTTTAATTATTATAATAGGTACATAAAATGAATAATCAAAAGGTGATTATAAATCAGTTTGCTGATCTTACTTTTGTTTATTACGTATGTTATCTGAACATAATCTTGAAAACCATTTATTTTGATTTGTAGGTTATGAACCATAAAATAGTTGCTGGGATTATACTTTAATTGTAAAAAAAGATGTTTAATAACATTAATTCTCAATCATTTAATCCATTTTACTTTTTTTAATTTGTAGGGAAGGAGTTTTTCAACACCTTCTACACCCCCGTCAGTGACTATAATTACTGAAAAAACGCCACTATGGAAGCTTGCAGCAGAAAATGGACCTTTTGTAAAAATTGGTGGTATAATGGGTGCCAGTGCAATAGCACTCAGTGCTTATGGATCGCACAAATCATATCCAAAAGATCAAGCAGCCGAATTAAGACATATTTTTGAGACAGCTAATAGAATTCATTTGATCCACAGTGTAGCGATTTTGGGAGTACCTATGTGCAGATATCCAAAAATTGTGAGTATTCTATATAATGTATAATTCAGTTCATGGTTAATATTCTACGAGTATAATTAGGTATTAATTCACACAGTTACATCAACATTAAATTAAAAATTGCTTTGTGACTGTATTCAATAAAGTGGAGTCAAAGTACATAAAAGTATGCATTTAATTTCAGGTTGGATCTCTTCTTGTAGTTGGCACTGCATTATTTTCTGGTACATTATATTACCATGCTTTTAGTGGAGAGAAGAGATTGTCAAGAGTCGCTCCTCTGGGAGGAACTTTGCTGATTATAGGATGGCTATCAATGGTTGTTTGAGTGCACATTTAGTTTTAGTTTAATTGATGTTGTTAAATTGTTTTAGGTGGCAAGCATGAGCTCTTCGGATATTTATAATGCAATGTGATTGAAACACTAAAATCTAATAAAGTTTTAAGTCCAACTACAATTCTTGTTTTATTTTTAAGATTTAATGAACCATTATCCATAATATGAGAGCAATATGTAATATAAATTAGTTGCCAAATACAAGTTGACACTAATGACAGTTGCCCTGAGAATAGACCATGTAGTTTTTAAAATATCTAAAAAGTTAGAACAATGGGTTATCTTATACGTAAGGCTGAATGCCCATGATTGCAATTTGACTGCTAATACGGTCGAACTTCTTATTCCATAAATTTTTGGATTTTTAAAAAAATTTCACACCCTGTATAAAATAATGTCTTTTGATGTTAGTGTCATTAAAAAATGTCAAAATTATTTAACGTTTTTACAAAATATGAACTGTGAAACACAGACACGATGTAGAGAAATTGATAAGAAAGAATTTTCTTCTCAAGTGTTTCAATGTGTGGCTTACATAATACATAAATGTGAGTAAATATATCTATAGCTTATTAACTTTTAAGTATGTTTTATTCTATTCAGAATCCTCCAAATAAATACTTATTTTCTTTAAATATCAGACTTAAAATTGATCAGATTTTTCTATTACACCAATCACATTAGGTGAACTACACATATAGATTACCAATACTTAGTATTTTTTTTTATGTATAAATGTCGTATGTGATGTTGATCATCATTCTAGTAATCATATTAATTTAAATTATTTCATGTCGTTTTTTAGTTTAAATTATTTTTGAAGTGAAATATGAAGATTTAGGATGTGTCGTCATAAATGCAGAACAATAAAATTTATAGCCATGAAACCCCTATTTATAATTCATCTCAAAATCCTGAACTATGTCAATCCCAAATATGACTTCATAAATTATAGTATATCTAACATCTAAATATTATAATCTTACCTTTTATACCATGGCATCCAGTTTTTTTAAACCATCAGGTACACTGTTTAAAATTTAGGAAAGTTCTTCCCTATGTAATTGCTGGGCATTTTCAAAGGTAATTTCCTGGGAAAATCTTTGTCACCCCAAAACAATAAGGGTGTTTTTGGATATACTCTACTATTATACGCTTTTGTTCAACATTAATTGGGACAACCATTAGTTTCTCCATACTAGAGGAGTAAAATCATTTAAGATAAGGGACAAGAGTATTCAAAAATACATTTTATAATTTTAGGTCCAGTACTTCAAGAATTATTTTTAAAATGGTGTACTTTATCTAAAAGAGAAAAAAATTTACTAAACTACTTAGCTTTTTACATAGTAGATTCTGAACAGATAGATTTGTACGCACCCATTATACAGGGTTTTAATTATTGGAATAACATACAAGACACAGAAGGTATGCCTTTTGTTCATCATTTTCCTCGTTATTGCAAAACGCTCTAAGCAAACTGGGCTTCGGGCGACAGGGTCTGATTATGGACTAGTTTAAATAGAAACGTTTACAGTTTGCTTAGCTCAGTTTGGTGAAGCACCAGATCAAAGTATTTTCGCACCTGTTATTGTATATTTATTTTATTTTAAGGAGCATGTGGTTTCAGAGAGAATCCTTTAGAGTTCAAGTTTAACGTAGACGACGAAAAAAGAATCTTTCAAATAATTGTAGTGATTGATCAGGTAATAACAAGTATACTATTGAGACCAATGCTATGCAAGGAAATTCAAAAACCATATTCGGAAAATGACGATATCACGGGACAAGGCGACAGATAAAAAATATCACCAGTTTTAAAAAGGGTTAATAAAATGTAGGTATATTAGGGTGCTTTTTTTGGGTCTTATTTGACTCAAAATATTGTTGGAAATGTCAAAAAAATAATCCTCTGGAAATTTGAGCTCTTAATACTCGTACTCGTCCAAAGTGTTGGAATATTTTCGTATTTAAAATAAATATAATCTTGGGATTGAAAGCTCTACATTCTACAACGTTTCTTAGTGTGTGACGCAGCTTTCATCTGCACCTGTAGAAGGTTTTGCTCTTTTTTTGAAGTAATTTCAAAAAAAATATCATCAAAGTTTAAATGGGAAATATTTCAACGCTTTGGGCGAGTACTTAGAGTTAATATTGAGAGGTTAAATTTTCAGGGGATACTTGCAAAAGTTTGCATTTGTTTATTGTTTTCATTATTTAGCAAATGTATTAAATGAAGGAAAACTATAGGGTCAGTTGTTAAAAAATGAAAAAAAACCTTTATATTTTTACATATTAAATTTTATATGTTAAAAACCTTTAATTTGCGTTTTTGTTTTATGTTTGAAGTGGAAGGTCTTTCATCATCAGAGTCATAATAAGCGACTTTTCTTCTACTGTCATTAATTCCTGTTGTATTTGAACAACTTAACAGTCTAAACGAGTCCGGTCCAATAATCCTTGTTTGGGGATTAATAGGTTTTACCTAAAACAAGTTTGAATAGAGGAGTTCTGTCTAAGGTCGGTGTGGCCAACAAAAAGTGTTTTTTTCTGACAAGAATGAAAGTTAAGACTATTTAAAATATAATATTTTGTATGTTTTTTATCATTATATGTATTTTGCTTTATTAAAATAATGAATACACCCCCGAAGCGTATATCTTGAAATTTAAGATGAATTTTTAGCTGAATACCCAACATCAGTGGCCAATAGTTCTAGGAACTCTTGGCATGTCACCATTTCATTTCTGTTATTCAGTCACTAGCTCTGTCAAATGTCAGTTAAAAAAGTAATTATAAGAATAGAGATACAACTAATTAGAAATGCTACAAAAATCTAATCGAAAAGGGACCTTCACAATTAAACGAATATCAACAAAAATAAATATAACTGACATTTGACATAACTAGTGACTGAATAACAGAAATGAAATGGTGACATGCCAAGAGTTCCTAGAATTATTGGCCACTTATAGGTTGAGTATTCAGCTAAAAAGTCAAGATATACGCTTCAGGGGTGTATTCATTATTTTAATAAAGCAATATAGATGTTCGCAATGATAAAAAATATGAAAAATCTTATGTTTTGAACAGTAGACCTCAACTGTCATTCTTGTCAGAAAAAACCACTTTTTGCTGGCCATACTGACCTTAGACTGAACTCCTGTATTTAGAGGAAGATACTTATTATTATGAAAAATACACTGCAGAGAAAACGAGCACAGAATTCAATTAATGTTTCTATCACTCAAGTCAAGTGTCAATGAACCATTTAGATTTGTAGAAAAGATTTGTTAATCAGGATGTTTCCAAAGTTATAAATGGCTTTGTTGCAATTTACTTAGTATTTCTTACCTTTTTGAATCTCTTGAAATTCGGGCAGTTTGAAAATGTACTGCAATCAACTTGATCAACAGGAATCCTAGATCTGAAGCTAGCATCAGATAAAACTTCGATTCTAACCTTTTTTTCAAACATGTTTATAAAACGCTGCAGGTCTGAACTAATTTCATTCGTTTCTTTTATTTTCACGTTTACGCAATTTTTCTTCGACATCCAAGAAGTATCTAAATTATCAGTATCGGTTTTGGATATTCTTGAATATTCTATTGGTTCTTCTCGTGTTATGGTTTTGTCTTCTATTTGTGTACTTGAAAATAAGGGTTTATGTAGTTCCTCATCAATGAAATTTAATAATGGATTTTTATGTTGGGTTATGTTTTTGAAAGGTTTTTCATCTGTAACTTTTTCAGTGCGAGCCTTTTTCACAAAAGCCATAAAAGGGTTTTTGTTTTTTTCCTTTGCTGAAGAATCTTCTGAATCACTGCTCTCTACTGTTTTTCTTTTTGGTGTTTGAGATTTCTAAAAAATAAAAATAATAAGCTGTGATTAAAACTAGATGAAATAATTTTTGAAAGATTAAAACAGGTTATTTTATAGTCCAATAGGTACTGGAATATTTCAGTGAGCTTATTTTTGAGTGCATGGGTGCAATGAACTTCTTATTATAAACTTAGCTTCATTTTTTGGTATGGAAACTGTTCAGTGTATATGTAAGTCAAATTGGCTACATTACTTCTGCAGAATCCACCAATTTGTCACTACTTGTGGCATATTTACACTCCCAATTTGATTATGTGGGATTTTCTTACCTTGGAGAAATATTCATTGATATTTGTTTTAGTTTTTCGTGTATGTTCTGGTTGTATTGACCTAAAAATAAAGTAAAAATCATATTTGGTAAATATGCCTGAACAATTATTATAATATACCTTTCAATATTCTCTGGTTCTTCTAACTTAACTTTCTTTGCTGCATTTTCCTTATCTACATTTGCACAAAACCTTTTTTGTGAATCTCTTTCTTCTCCTTTAATATTAGATTCAGTTGAATCGATCACTTCTTCCACTCTCTGTTTTTTGATTACAGGTGGTGCATCCATTTGATATGGATCTACAGTTTCTGGAATAATTCTGTGATTTATACTAGTTCCAGTTTGAAAGTCTTGGGTCTCTGTATTATGAACCAATAAGTTGTGTTGTGTTGAATTTTTTCTATCCGGTGCCTTGAAGACTTCAATTGCTCTGTTAAAATCAGGATTACAATCTTTTTCGCATGATCCATGTATTATTGCCATTGCAATTTCTTGTATAGGTATGGTACGTTTGTTTTGTTTCGATATATGTTTTATTATTTGTTTGTAGTTCTTGTCATCTGTATCTTTACAGCTTTGCATAACTATATGGTGTTCTGTCAGATTTTCTATTTTTATGGGATTATTTTCCCAAGACTTGCAAATTCCACCTAAAATAATCCAACCAACCAAAAATAATGTACACGCTTATGAAAAACCACGAGTTAGATCTTTATTTGCTCTACTCTGCACTGTCTTCAACTGAATTAGATATACTATTAAGAATATCGAGAATGACACATTTTTAACACCCAATAATAATTTGACTAACATAATTTTTAAAAGTTTATCAGAAAGAAAAAAGACCAGAATTAATGTTAAATCCAAAAATATCATGGTTTGATGTCCCAATATAATCAACAAAACATACTGAAAATATTCCAATTTCCATTTTAAATTATGCTTATATCAATCAGTTCTTTTATATTTGAAAATCAATGTAAACAGCATGTGATCACTCAATTATCTCATTGGAATGTTATGACACTTACCTGCTTTTTCTATTAGGTCTTTTACTTGCTTTTCCTCCTTTTCCAAATAAAATAAGAAGTGTTTACCCTTAAACAGATCTTTTCGAGGTGCAGCATTTTTGAATTCAACCGTATTTAATAAAGCTTCTGCCAATGGTGGATCATTATACTCACTTATATTGGGTGGAGGTATATTTTTGGATACATTTTCAACAAATTTTGTCCAAAATGCTGGTATAACTATTGGTTTGTCTTCCAAAAGAGCATGTAGTACCTATGGAATACAATACAGTGTGAAATCATTTATTTATGGACAATTCAACATTGTTTTAATTTTTATTATTATATATTGATTTTCAACTAATGAACAGTGCTTGGTAAGTGAGTATATATATGTAATAATTTACTCACTACAACACTCACAACAGGTGTACTTTACCTTAACTGTTAAACTAATTTTTTCAAGAGTAAGATGAGTACATTCTGAATTCCAGTTATCTATATATTTGCCTTGAAGAAAATCAAGTTGTTTTTTTAAAACCTCTCTTTGATTTACAGACAACTGAGTTGCAGTAGATACAAAGTGCATTTGATTGAATCTACAAAAAATATCGTAAATTAAATATATCTAGCATTCTATATACATCTAGTATCCTAAATTCATTGTCAAGCTACTAACTCAAAAATACTGCGAAGTCCACCAAATTTAATTTTGTCTTTTTCATTAAGCTGAATTTCAACATTTGGTGTCAATTCATTTCCATTAACATAAGTTTTGTATTTAGATCTCAAATCTTCAATAGTAACTCTCTGATTATCCTGAAATTGATATGATTTATTAATTACATGAAACTAAACTTTATCACAGACAAGTTTTATTTTACAATTTGATGTTATATTTATTTTTGATGAGAATCACTTACTTTAATCCTAATTTTTGTATGTTCTCTACTTATAGATGAATCATTTTCTATCAATATATCACAGTTTTTTCGACCAACAATATGTTCTTTCTTATTTGTTAAATAGTAGGTCTTATCTAAAAACATTATGTATTATTTTAGTTTTGTTCTTTATCGTTCTCAATAATACAATTTGTAATGAATATAAATTTCTATATTATTTATACAAATGATATTTGCTCTCCATATATTTTACTATTGCAGTTAGGTATTCACATAACAAAGTTATGGAAAAAATATAAAACTATACATTTATAAAACCAGAAATGCTTTAGAGTTTAAACAAAGACATGTACAAATGTTAATATATTGAGCGTTCATTTACCATTATTAATACTTTGTAAGAAATACAACATTTTTAATTTTCAAAAATAATATGCTTTGATCATATGTAATGTATGTGACTTTGACATACATTGGAAAACCATAGACTACGAACTCAAATAGAAGAGACACTTTTTGACATTTCCATTGTTAGTGAATTTGATTTGACATTCATGTCAGTATCAGCACTCGCTGCAATGAACTTTGATTTAACTAACACAATATATTGATCTATGAATTTTCTTTCCCCAATAATGCTCTGTTATTCCCAGAAAAATACATATGAGATGCTCATTTAGCTTTTTGTTAATGATGCATTAAAAAAAGTAAATAAGTCACATAAGTGTGAGTTTGTTAGAATCACCAACAACTACGCGATGTATCTCCAAAAGCGCGTTTTTAGCTTTTGTAGGTGAAAAATATGGAAAATGAAATGAATTTTATTTAAAGGTATTGATAAATCACGTCTTTAACGGAGGTAAGAAGGCTATTACCTACGTATCGTGTGCAATTTAAATCGCGCAATAATAGGTATAGGTATACACTTATAAATTTATTATTTTTCAAATCGATTAACTTATTTTTGATTCACATACACATTTATACGTTAACAATAATCTAATTATACCTAATAATAGGTGCCTATTATTATTTAAATTTACTCGTTTTATTCGAAAATTAGTTGAAATGTCAAGGATTTTTAAATTAAGCGAAATTTATAAGTCTATAAATAACTGCTCATCGAGTAGGTATATAAGATTTATATACCATCCTGACTGAATAAAAGTCAAGGGGGATTTTGCACTGGTTTGTAAAAAGGTGTGGTAGTTACATTTTGATGATGATACACAAGGAAACAACAAAAAATAGGAAATTTAAAATCTAATCCAAGGTTAAGTGATAATCATTAATTTGGAATGTAGAATATAATCTTGTATTAATTATAAGGATTTACATAAATGAATTTCTTCTTTTTTTTGTTTTAAAAACAACTATAGAAATATCTTTAACATTTTTTGTATTATTAACTTTGTGATAAGGGAATTTTGTTCATTTAGCATTTAAGCACTATTTTATGAACGCACTGTATAAGGTGTATAAATCAGCATTGTACTCAATGTTTTCTTTAATAACAAATAAATTATTGAATAACAACAATGAAACAACCTACCGAAATAAACAATTTTTATGTAGGACGATATACAGTATCGATTATATTGTTTAACATTATTAGTTGAAATTTTAAAATTCTAAATGGTTCCGGTTTGATCAGTTAATCGGGAAAATATCCTTGAAATAATCACATTAATTTCATACAATATGATGTTCGAGTCAATAATTTCACTCATTTTCCAGATTATAATTAAGATTTAAATATTTTATGGTTTTGATTTGCATTTTGATGGCTTAGAATTAAATTTCAAATTTGACGAATTGTGAGAATACTTCGTCAAAAAATAGAATAGTGAAAAGAAGTTAAAAGGTAGATTGGATTAGATTAGAATTGGAGTGGCTCTGTCCTATCCCACTGCGACCTTTATTCTTTTTATTATAGACTTAATAACCTGGACACCGATTCCTTCACGTAGCTCCACTGCCTTCGGCTTTTCTTCTCCGAGTAAGTAAAACCGCACTCTTGCTAGGTCTTCGCACTCACCAGGTTTCGTCTTCTTTCTAGCAGAACCTGCGTAGGCTGTCATCTGCTAGGCCACCGATATGTTGAGTATTCAGCTAAAAAGTCATGTTAAATTTCAAGATATACGCTTCGGGGGTGTATTCATTATTTTAATAAAGCAATATAGATGTTCGCAATGATAAAAAACATGCAAAATCTTATGTTTTGAACGGTAGACCTTAACTGTCATTCTTCAGTCAGTCAGAAAAAACCACTTTTTGTTGACCATACTGACCTTAGACTGAGCTCCTCTATTGTGTGCATACGTTTCATCAGCCTACAATGTCCAGTCAGCATTCTTACCATCATCCTCGTCGTTTCTCGACTTTGACATAGTAGATCGTGTGTCCGTTTGACCGAAGTGCTTTTAAGGAATAATTTAGCGTGTCTTTTTACTGGGGTTTCATACCACCAGCGCATATGCCTGGTTGTTTATTCATTTGTGGATGCTTTCTCTACTCCTCTCTTTAGGAAGGAATGAGTTTCACCCTCTGTTTGTCACAAGCTGAATGTTTCCTTTAGTTTTGTTTTAGTGTCTATTAGACTGCGGCATCAAATCTTGTGATTTACTGCCTAGAAAACAGATATCTATTTCTGTATTTTAAGCAGTCAATAAATGTGATTTTTTTGCTACCATAAAAATAATTATATTGCCTAACAGCAATTTTCTTGGTTATTCACCTTTGGGATCCTGGGATAATTTGATTCTTGAATAATGATCAAAGTTAATAAATTCAACGTTAAATTTTCACAAGATAGTGTCACTTTTCGTGTGTCTGTTGTTTCATATTAAATAAAATAAAAGATATCGAAGAATAACAGGAATACTGACAAAGTTTTTGAGAAATATTTTCCAAATATACAATGATCGTTCACTTGAGAAGTATTGAATTTATTATTTTTATAATATTTATTGGTGAAACGCTTCACTAAATACTACAATTTATAGGAAACTGTGATTAAACATGAATAAAATAACTTCAATTTCGCCAAAAAAAGGGAATATCATCGTGCCTTCGAATATATAATGAAGGTCTATTGTGTCCCTCTTTGTCTTCCTCTCAGATCCCTGTTATAACCCAATTTTATAGGAATTCCTCTTGAAGCCCAGGCTGATAATTTCTTCCTCTGCCGATTGAGAAGATCGTTTGGGCTTTTAGAATTCAGTCCAAGTTTCTCACCAATGTGAAGTAGCTAAGACATCCTGTCCGTATTCCTTCTTTCAAGCAAGAAATATTGTTGAAAATAAATAGACAGGAACTGGCACTGCAGACCAAGCAAACATTTCCAACAACCGAACATACCATCTGTTAAAAAACACCAGCATTTACTGATAAGAAAACCTTCTGGCTACGTTATCAGCTGGCTAGTTAAAGACCATCAACTCCCAAGGGCACCTCCATATTAAGAGTTTATTACTAAATGAGTTAGACTCTCGTCCAGGCTGTTGAAGCTGGATAAGAGAAATTTGAAGACAGTTAATGACCCGTTGAATTGACACTGTGCCATGGGGAAGCATCTAGACAGGATGGGAAAAGTTAAATGAAGTTATGTGCAGAAAATGTGAACTCTACGATGAAACATCTATTCACGTACTCTGCTTCTGTGAGAAATAACAAGGACTAAGATGGAAGCACTTTGGAGTGGAAATAACACAACCATCACAACCACTGAAGATCCCTCCAGATAAACTGGTGGCCTATATAGAAGACACGAAGCTTCTTGAATGGAAGTAGGTAGATAACATGGTTGATGGTACAAAGTTTCAGTTCAAGTGCCTGAGCTTTTGAGCGTCATCAGGTTTTCCAGAGGATCTGATGGACATAGTCACTAGGAAGTATTATTCCATCTTCCAGAAGTCTCAGGTGCCGATACCAAGATATTTATCTTTGCAATAATTATTTTTTGATACTTTTTTTCTTTCCGTGTACACTTAATCTATTCCATTAGGATTCTTTATGAGTCGGTAGTAATTTTTGCATGATATATGGTATCATTATGTGTTTAATTTAATTAATATATTTTACTTCGACGTGATGGAATGGATCTTTATTTAAATCTAAATATAATTTATGATCAAAATGGAAAAAAAGGTTTTTTAATTATGTGTGTGTGTATATTATTATTGGTACTGTAGAATTATTGCGCCGTTTCATAATTAATTAATAATTTTTGTGGTCGTATCTAAGGCTAATCTGAGATCTAATGGTTGAGCCTTGAAACTAAAATTCGATCACTAACGTTTGTAACGTAACACAAAACCATTGAAATAGAGAGAGAGAAAGGAATAGAGAGAGTGATATTTCTTACATTGCTCTGTTTTGCACTAGAAATTTTTTGATTTTTGTTCCAATAATCGTTTTTTTGCGACTGATATTCTTATTGGTATTCCATCATAACCATAAATGCGTGATTTTTCTGAAAATTTGGTGTGAAAAGCGGGCAGTCTGTCACGTTTTAGCTTTTGTTTCCACCAACGTATTTTAAAGGGACTGGTTTTCTAGAGATTTAGCAAGACTAAGCAGCAACCACGTAATTCACCTGATTTGTCAGGATTATACTCTGTTCAAATTTCACATACACTTCGTCAAAATAATGTCTCCATCTATCAACTGTTTTGACGGCAGATGTTTCAGGATTTTATTGGTGAAAGAGTTTGGACACTGTTTCTCATAGGTTCGTTCATGGCCTTTTGGCAAATATCACAAACCATTGTGTACATAGCCAACGAAAATAAGACATTTAAAGTTAAGAAGGAATGCGAAAAGTTTTTTTTTTAATGGAAAAAATAATTGTGTCGAACATGTCTACCAAACAATCAAACATATAGGTACATCAGAATGGGCAAATATCCTATAATCAGTTGTTTCACGGTTGTGGTGACATTTTCCATCATTATAGATATTTTTGTGCAACTCTTTTTCTTTAGGTTATCTTAATCGACGATTTTGCGATGCAGCAGAAGGATGATGGACCAATAAATGATTATTTTCTGGTTATTTTATCCGTATATTAGTTGATTTTGTTACCATCCTACCTAGATGCTCTTCCAACGGTCTCCAAGTTTGAGAGCACGTGAGCAATCTCATACTAGCTTATAGATATCTACGGAATCGAGTTCTCTTGTAACAGCTTGTCTCTTCATTAAGATGATGAACGATGCACGGTGTGTTTCTCCATCCATTTAATTTTTTCCATGCCATGCCAACACATGCATCACTAGATTCTACAAAAAAGGATACCTCTATGGACATACTACCCAAATCGCCTGTGTATTCTCCAATATAGTGCCATATATGATTCTTCCCCCAGGCATACAATCAATCCAGATCACTAAGGTGATATCAACTCTTTTTTGCGTAGCGTGGTGATGATATATATTTTACAGATGTGTTATCGGGAGCTTTTTCAATGTCTATGAAGGTCTCTATCATTTTTCCTTTATTTTCCAGCAAACATTTTTCCTTCTCTATGAGTAAGTGTAACGCTGTTTATCGAGGTATACTGTCGAAACGGCCTCTGAAGTTTTGCTATAGAGGTTACCTAAATATGTCTCCAGGTCATTCGTATCGTTGGTCAGACTGCTTACAAGTATGCCGCAGAGTTTACTGTACATGAGGTATGTGCTCTTCTGGAGTATTATTGAATGAATGAATAAAGTCTTATAAATGAACAGATAGATATCTAGATAGATACGATTGCGCACGGCTGGTGTAAACCCCGAAGTAGGAGTGGGCCAATTGCGGTTAAGCCTATGGCAAGAAGCCCTTACTGCGCTACCTCTGCTGCAGGCAGCCAATGATGCAATTAAACCCAGGTTTTTGTTTAATAAACCCTACAAAATACAAATAAAACAGAACACAAAGCCAGATGCTACAGATGCAATACGCAATTATACAGATGGTTCAAAAATGAATGACGGCTCAGGATGTGGTGTTTACTCGATAGCACTAAGCCTATAAAAGGATTAAGTGGGGAATGGGAAACAATACCAGCGTGGTTCAAACAGAACTGGCTGGTATCTCAATTGCCACAGAAGAACTAATCAGAAAGGGAATTTCTGACAAAAACATAATAATCTGCACTGATAGTAGACAAGAGCTATTAGCCTTGAACCGACAACGTGTTATATCGGGGCTAGTACTAGAGTGCCACCAAGATTTAGCCGACGCCTCGGCAGATAACAATATCATGCTGAGGTGGGTTAAAGGGCACGACAAAAGTAAAGGAAATCGCATTGCCTAACAATTCTTGGACCCAGTGACACCTACGGTCTGACGACTTCGACAATTGCGGAACTAGCCAAACGTTACACCCATGCTCAATCCCTTGAGAGATGGGGAATCGAGATGCAGTTTTGCCAGGATCACCCTGGGCGACCCTGAGAAGAAGAAATATTTGGCGATGACCAGGAAAAACCTACGTATTTCTGTGGGATTTCTGACTGACCACTGTCAACTAAGGAAACACCTCCATACTATGGGGCTAGTGGACACACCTCTATGCAGGATGTGTGAACAGGAAGATGAAACTGTCAGGTATGTCCTATGCGAGTGTCCGGAGTTATCGTCAATATGAGCGTGTGTGTTTGGTGAGTCTTGGCCGATATAAAGGAGATGTCTCCTAGTTACCTGTCCATCTTCCTGAGAAGGAATTTATTTATTTATTTATAATTTGAAGATTTAAAAATTTAGTGTTAGCGAATACCCTTAAACAAAGTTTGGGAACCGGATTAAAATTTGTATAAATAGAATAGTCAAGTAACTATAAAAATCGTGTAGGAATTTGTAACATATTTAATAATTATTATAATCTCAATCCTTTAATAATCCTGATTTAAATTTCAAATCATGCAGCCGACCCTGTACAAAAGTAATGATGAGCCACTTAAAACGTCTTCTGCTAAATTATGGTTTTGTAGGAATTTTCGATTGGTATATATATAGAGAGGAATCTTCAGAAAATTCAGAATCCGCTTGTATCCCATAACCAAAGATCTATTAGCAGTTAATTGCAAATATGATAAAATTGGTGAGTGATTTTGAAAAAATTTATTATTGAAAATTTATGTTTAATAGTACGATGTTGTTTTTTAACTGTGTATATTGAAATGATTTTGTTTCAAGTGTAAGGTTTGGTTAATTAATTATAAATGATTAAAAACGATATGGAAAATTGGTGATACAAAAAAATGAGGAAGATTTACTTTTATGATACAGTGATCTTTTATTTTTGCATTAGTATACTGTTTTTTTTTATGAAATTAAAGGTGATAACTTAATTTTGAAAAGTAGTCATAAATTTTTATTTTCTTGAAAAGGTTTTGAAATTTTTTTTAAGAAATATTCAATAATTTATATAAAATGAGTGCTAAGAGTGATGACTTTTTGAACAATTAATACAGTAATTATGTCAGTGTATGATATTTTTTAACATTACAATCTAACTCACATATTATCTTTAAATATCGTTAAGTAATTTAATTCACAATAATTTTTAGTCTCTTCATTTTCTTTCCAAATGTTTTGATTTAAAAAAGTGAATAGAAAGTAATGAAATCAAATAAAGCTGGTAGCAAACAATAATTTACTAAAAATAGGCTAATTAGATCAATCTAAATATAAGTTTTTTTTATTTTTTACGATAATAACATTATTAAAAACCTAATTAACCTTTTCATAAATTAGGTAAACATAAATATATGAATCCATCTCCACAAAAAAAGAAAACGCTAATTATTAAAATTCGTTTGGTCCTCATTTTAATTAGTTTAGACCATATTTTCAAACAAATATCCATCCCCTTCTCGACTACAACTTTTCCAATCTTGAGCATCACATCCTACAAACGGTTCATCTCGGCCCAGGATAAGGACATTTTGTTCTTTTAGTGACTTTTTTTCACACATATTATTTTCGAGTTATTTCGTGGCAAAAGTTATAAGCAATTAAGTGATAAAAATATGGTTTAGTTGTCTGTAAATATCTCGAAAACTATTTGAGATAGCGGACATTCCAAAAAAAGGACTGGACATTTTAAAAAGAGTTCCACCTAATGGAACGATCTACATATAAAAGGCTTCAAACATCAGAGATTGAATATAGAAAATAATTGTATTATTTAGTTTAAATGCAGTGTAATTTGTATTATAACAAAAATTCTGTGAAGACTATATTGTATTAGGACTATAACTTCACATAATTATGTATAAAATATGTATAAATCTGTATTAAAACAGGTTTTTGGGAATAAATCAATTTTGGTGTTATCAAAAATACTAGAAATTAGTTCATGTTATTATATTGTAATATCAAGTAGATCTTCTCTTTGTTTTCTTAGTATTCTGTTTCAATCGTATTTAATATAATTATAAACACTCTGTAAAGTTACACGGCTTACCAAAAGTATCAACTACTGATGTAAGAACTCTAGAACCCATTGGAATTAATATTGCAAATGTTCCCATTAAGACATGCTATCAGAAAAAATATTTTTAATTAATCAAAATCATTTTTATTTGGATTTACTGGATATAATAGGAACAAAAATAAATTCAACGGACTATAAATAATAATTTATTTTATTTTTTGACCATCCCGCGGATCTATTTTACCATTTTATCAATCTATGCATAGAAAATCAATATAAATAAATTTTGTAGCTTCTATTTGTCAATATTTTGTTTTGTATGTACATGATTAAGTAAACGAATTATTTTTTCGATAATTTCATTAATATTTATTTATAAAAAAATGTATTAAATAATATTAATATTCATCAACCGATAAATGGACAATAAATATGCCGATAATGTGGATATTAATCGTCAATGGAATTTAAATTATCCAATTCAATAGTTGTCCTAAACCTGTCTTGTATATAAACATTATAAAATCCATTTTTATTATGAAAAATTACAATTTTATCACGCTGAACAGAAGTCACACCCGTTTGGATAACCAACTTTTTAGTTTAACTTTTTTTCATTTATTTTCAGCTTTTGATCGCTACTGTTGCAGTAGCAGCAACATACGCTGCTCCTCAAGTTGTTTCTACCACAGCCGTTCCCGTCACTGCCTCCAATGTAATCCCAGCTGCTAACTATTACAGGCAATACGATCCTTATTCCAGAAACACATACGACCCTTACAACAGATACAACATTGATCCTTATTACAGGAACAATTACTTCGGTAATGATTATTACAACAAAAATTATTATAGAAACGACCCTTACACCAGAAACAATTACTTTGGAACCGATTATTATAACAAACAATTTACCAACGGATATTACCCAAATAACTATGTTGGTGCCGATTACTATAACAAAAATGTATACAAAAACTATCCATACACCAAAAATGTTTATAATACCGAATACCAAAAGAACTACGTTGCTGGTCCAGAAGGTCGTGCTACAATCTTGAGAATTGAAAACAACGTCAACCCCGATGGTACCTACCAATACGGGTAAGTATTAACTATATTAAATTTGTCATTACTTAGAGAGAGAGAAAGAACAATTTTAATACTCCATATTTAATTGTTTTTTATCTACATGGGTCCTTATTTTTGACGGAGGGAGTGGAGAACGTATATTCCATCTTCATCACAATAAAGACAAAATTCGCGTTCCCTCATGTTTCGAAGCCTCAAGCTACATATTTCACTGGTGTTAATTCAAATAACAATGCCCTGTAAAAAACCACCAAATATTTTTTAGCTTCCCTAGGGCAATTTTCATCTAGAGCAATCCTGGAAACCATTTCCAAAGGTTTCTTCATAGATATTTAATTTATTTGTCCACCAGCATAGTCTAGTACTCTCAAGGAGACTGTGTGAACTATTTTTCATAAATGATAATGGTTCTTTTGTGGTCAATCAGTCTTCAGCATTATTACTGTTAGCGCAAATTTGCATGCTCTGCTCTCTGTATTCTATATTCTTAATAAAGTCATAGCTTATGTTCTCAACATATTTCTCGTATTCTAAGTATATTTGCATTAATCGGACATCATTTCTATCCTTTTAATGTTTATTTGCAGAAATTTCTGTTGTAAGATATACTCCTAGCTCCCCTTGGTCTTCTTCTAAGAAGAATGGTTTCAAACCCTTGCCTATGACAAACCCTGGACTGTTTGAACCAATAATTTTCCAAACTATAGTTCTGGATATAGTTAATGATACTTATGCATTTTGGATAAATACTATATTATAATATTTGTAGGGTTTAAGTGACAATGGCTGCAACTGAAACGTCTGGTACAAATCTTACTAGACCATGGTGTTTAAACCGAAGATATTAAATACTATATTTTTATTTATTCCCATTTTCTGAGCGTTTTGAGGCTAATAATCATTGTTGTTACTTTTTGACAAACATCTCCAAGTAGTTTTTTACTCTGACTTCAACATATTTTTTTTTGTAGTTACGATACTGATAATGGTATTTCCGTCGAACAACAAGGTTATCCAGTACCTGGAGCTGATAAAGAAGTCGGTAATGGAGCTTCTGGATCATACAGATACACCTCACCCGAAGGAATCGAATTCCAGACCACATACGTCGCTGACGAAAACGGTTACCGTACCCAACAAACCAACAGTTTGAGAGGCGGTCTTCCAGTTGCCCCTGAAGCAGCTTTCAAAACTGTTGTAAAACCAGCTGAAATTAAAAATTAAATATTCATAGTTAACCATTTTTATTATTAAATAATAAACGCTTAATTGATATAATTTCTTTTTTATTTTAAAATGTATTGAATAAATATAATGTTTCGGTTAATAATTATTTTGTCAAGTTTATGAGTCGCCTTTTTCGTTTATGAGGAAAATCATGAGTACTTGTGAAAAAGTGAAAGCAATATTTATATATAAATGTCGTAGGAAAATGGTAATTTTGATAACTGATCTCTGTATCTGTAGAGTAGGGAGCTAGGAGTGACTCATAGTACATCCACACGATGAGTTTTCCTTCTAGGTCATCATCTATCCTATCTTTTCCAGAAAGATAGAGAGGTCACTAGGAGACACCTCCTTTATATCAGCAGGTGTAGTCCAAGACTCACCGAACACACACTCTCTTATTGACGATATTCCGGACACCCGCATAAGACATGCCTGACAGTTTCATCTTCCTGTTCACACATCCTGCAAAGAGGGGTGTCCACTAGCCCCATAAGATGCAGGTGTTACTTTAGTTGACAAATACCAGTCAGAAATCCTACGGTTTTTTAGAGCACAGTACAACACTTAGAACTGTGCTGCTGTTACAGCTGAAGAATCCCAGTCGACTCAACTTCCATTTCATTAGTCCCTTTTGGTAACTCCAGTTTCATTTTTTCCGATTTTCACATAAATAAGATATTTTTTTGAATATATACATTTGTTCAGATGAAAATATAAAAATCATTTCTTTGAAAATATAGTTGCTATGATATTATTCTACATTGTTGCATCTAATTGATTCACTTGAAAATCTAAACTCTTCTCTTTTTCAATGTGCCGAATAATTTATGAGATGCATTTTTAATAATGCCTTAGAGGCATATTTGTTTTATTGAAACCATATTATTATCATATCAAATTTTATTCACCTGTCACAACTTTCGGAATTCTTGTTGTACTCTCTGTCAATTAGTTGAATAATAATTTATTGTTATTATATTCTGTCATCAATTAGTTAATTATATTGTCAATTATTCTTTGGAATTAACGTATTCACATGAATTAATTTTAAAATGTTTTACACGACTCGTGTGTATTCATGTTAGCATTATAATTGAAGAATTATAAACTTTACGATCGCGTTCAGTTCGTAGTGGGCGACATTCGAGACGATTCCATTTTAGATCTTGAATAAACACCTACGGATCCTGCTAACATCTAACAAAAGAAAAAAACACTTAGAAGAAGTGAGAGTGAGGTAAATAATGACATTTCTCCTGGGGTACATAACTTTCATTTTTCAAAAGATCCAATTTTTGTCGTGCTCGTATTATTTTTAATGTTTTCCATTGAAAAATATTTGATCCAGTCAATCCAGTTTAAAAAATAATATTGGGCGGTCACGAGGTTATGGAGATTACTAATAGTTCTATATATAAAATTGGCAGTGAGGTCAAGGATTCTTTTTTAACGACGTTTAATATTAATTTTTGAAAAGCTATTAAAATCAGGATGTGTTTCAAGATCAAAGTATATTCAATAATTAACTAAAATGATATGATCGTCAAGAAGGATGTGACTTTCATCTGAAACCCCAAATTAATTTAAAAATTGGTAGGTATCTACATAAAAAAGGCTCAAATGACAAATGCATCTTTGCATATTTATCACGCGTTTATTACTCACTTATAATCAAAATACAACGATTTGACACTATAGTAAATAAATATAAATAAACTACTTGAAGATACATATTGTTATATTTCATCAAGTAAAAACTAAAGATGGAGTAGAAGATATTCTTATAATTCAATTTCTACGCCTTCCATAACATGACCAGGTAAAATTTCCACAGATACATGCTTTCCATTACAAGCCTCTTCTTGGAAATATCCATTGGTTAATCCATTCTTCAAATGCTCTTTATTTAAAGATAGTTTCCGTACAGTATGAATAGCGTTTTTAAGAGAATCTCTTCTGAAATTGGTTTTTCTTAACATCCCTTGGAAATTAAAAGGAGGATCATCGTCAGAAGTGTTGCTATCTCTTCTTGCAATACTTCTAAGTTCTTCAACTGGATCCAACGAATGATTATGTTTAACATTAACGGGAGTAGCTTTAATGTAATCAAAATCTTTATTAGCTGGTGCGGAGTACTTGAAAAAATCTGGTGGTTTAAAGGTACTCTCCATTTTTTGTGACTTAACTTTATAGGGTGATTTTTTTTCATCTCGATTATTGCTTTTGGTTGCATTATTTTGTCTGCTCTTAATCTTAATATCTTCGTTCATAATATCTTTAAAGAATTTGCCTTCGTCGGATTCTACAGGGCTTGCAAGTGCTACTAGTTCTTCATCTGGTTCTCTTGTGTAGTTGATATTAGCTAAAGCATCGTTAGTATCCATGTCATCATCAGTTGATTCTTCCTTAGTTTGGGACCTAGATTCACGCCAGCGGTATGGACTATCCCAAGGCTCCTCGTTGCTTTTAATATCTCTACGGCAAAAAATTAATAACAATAAATTGGAATTTTTTGTAAAATGGCAATAAAATACTTGATAACTTTTATAGTCATTGTTCAATCTAATTTTCTTTAAATTTCTCATCATACAAATCGAAGCAGTGTTCTTATTTTTATGTCAATTTTTCTTGAAGAAGCTTCGTCCAAAAAGAATCGCAAGAACGTTACTCTGTATTCCATATTTTGTATTTTACTCACTTAAATATGAATAAGCCCCCTGAATGTTTAACAGTGAATTATCTTGAAGGTGATTCAGGTAATTATATTGTCAAATAGCTAATAGCACTAAATTGTATTGAAATGCTACCAAAATCTTTTAACTATTTTGACTTGATTAGGTATATAATCGAGGTGAAATCTAATTATCAATAAGCAATAATTTGTGACTGTGTAGTATGCTACGAAATAATGATTAAAATCATATGAAAATCTATTTTTATACATTTTTTATATATTACTTTCTTAAGACCTATAATCAATCACTCTGTAAAGTGAATTATAGAAAAAAGTGAAATTTGTAAAACTACCTCAGCCCGAAAGAATGAATGATCTAAGTACTGTGAAATTTTTTTTAGATCGGCTACACTGTAAACAACACAACAGAACCGTATCCAGACCCAAATTTCTGGGGGGGTCAGGTCAAAGAATTTGGAAAGGGAATATTATATCGGATTTTAAAGGAATAAAAACAGGTTTAACTCCAAAAATTTCCACAAAACCTCCACTTCATGTAACTTGCATATCAATTACTTCTAAAAATAATAATCAAAAAACCAATGCCAATGCACGACAGTTTACTGTTCTCTAGTGCTGCCACTGTTACCGTGTAGGATTTTGAGGGGGGTTTGAATCTCTCCCTCTAGATTAAAGTCCCGCAACATAAGGGTCTTGGAAAAAACAAAATTCGCCACACAACACTGCGTTAATACATTTTTAACTGTTCATGTTTGGATCATCAATGTGGTAAAAGCGTATTCACTAACTAATATGGATTTTGGAATAGAACTAGTAAGAAATTTAAACAAAATTAATACGTTATCAAGCCGCTTCCTCATTATGTTAAATGGTGTCGATCGACAAATCTCATTCGACATGTTCGACTTTCAACTCGTCCACATCGTCAGTACATGTGGACGTGTTGACCGACATACATAGCCGACATCAAAACTGAAAATACTTTGAATTCGTTTTGCGTCATTACAATTTTCAATTATGAGTGATGAAGAAGATGCTGTAGTGGCAGCTGCTGCTACAATTATTTTTGCAGTTGCTGGAAACCAGCAACAGAGTTTTCGTCGACCTCGAAGATTTTGGGTACGACCCAGCCTTGTCAATGGTAGGAAAAAATTTCATACAAAGAAATTAATAAAGGATTTACTGCTAGATGAGGCTGCTCCTCATTCCAATCCATACTGAGATACTACACAGCGCACAAAACTAACCAAAATTAATAGGTACGTTTAGGAAATGCTGAGCAACATGCTTCGACACGTCCAAACTAGCCATGTCGATTCGACTTCCTTTTATCCGTACCGACTTGGTCTGGGTTTGCATTCGATTCGACCCGACATGGATCGACAATGTCGGGCGACCGTCCACACTGGATCGATTTTGTCGATCGACATCATTCGACATAATGTGGACGTGTCCTCACAATGACATTAATTTACTCAGAACAGTGCAGAGATTAACGAAGCATAAATAAAAAAAATATTCAATTACTAGGAAAACTGTTCTATCTCAATGCCATCTTATCAAATAGGTTATAAACAATATTTTTATGTAATTTAAATTGAAACTTGTTAAGACTAAGGTATTCTTCACTTACTCCATAATTATATGAATATACTAGCTAATTTAGACATGGAACTAAAATTGAAATGAAGAGTATCATCATTACCGCAGGCTCCATTAAGAGCCTCCGTACACGGACCACATTTTGCGGTCGACCCGACCACAGAATTGCAGTCGCGTTTCGGCGAACTCAAGCTACCCATAAGAAATACTGTACCATACGTACACGGGCGTTCACTGCAGTCAAAACGGGCGTCTGCAGTCGACCTGCAGTCGATCTCCGCCGAGTGGTCGCTGCTGACTCCGCCGTACACGAACCACATTTTTGTGGTCGTATGAACCGCGTTGCGCCGTCGCGTTCGAAGTCATTTGTACCTAAGCGAGTGTATCGAAAAGTTGTTTGCCATGGAGACTATTTTCTGTGATGTGGTTGCAGTCTGGTTGCAGTCGCTTCAACCACACGTGCGGTTCATATGACCGCAAGTCGACCACAAAAATGTCGCTGGTTCGACCGCAAGGTGCAGTTGACCTGACCACATTTTTGTGGTTGTCTCGACTGCAGAAATGTGGTCCGTGTACGGCCGCTCTAAGTGTGAGTAGCAATAGATTCATGTTATTCGCAGTAGATGACCGAATAGACCCTGTCACCATAAACCGAACTTATCCTAGCCCAGCTTCGGGATAAAATAAAGTGATGTTAATAGTATTTTCTCTTAGATTCATGTAATAATTTGTAGAATGATGAATATCCGTTACAATATTTGTTAGGTGAATAGCTATATTGATATCGTACCCAAAATTAGTGAGGAAATCATACATATGAGAAGTATTGTAGAAAGGTATATCTTCCAATCGAAAATACAGTTTAAGAACAGAATTGTTGATGTCATCCAGATATGAACCTACTTGAGCTCTATTATCTATGCCGTCTAAGTCTATGCCTTCACTGGAGCGCAGTAGCTTATGATATGCGTTCATATTATAAAGATGTACCTAGAAAATAATTTTGTTTATAGTTAAAAACGCTTTGACAGGCTACTCACTTGTTGAGCCAAGTTATAAAAGTCTTGAACTCTTTTTGCTCTGTACCTCATCAAAACTGAAAATAATGTCTTGTTCTTCCATTTTCTAGCGAAAGGTCTAATGAAAAATTTTTCTTTTTCGTCTAGTTGTTTGTAAGATTCTAGAACTTCTTTACGTCTTGTAGCGTGTCTGTAAGCTGAATATACATATTGTGTCTATATTGATACTACAAAGCAACTATTTTGAAGGGTTTATATAATTTTTGCTTATAATTATTTTGTATAAATGACTTTACCCTTTTGAATAACTTCTGCCGCTTCGTTTTCTGTCATTATACTATCTCTTCTTCTGGGTTGTATCTGCTCAACTGATGAAAAAAATGGATCATTGAACTTCGGCATACGATTTTTACAAGTACAATAGGGATAATATCAACAACACGACTTGAAAGATAGGGAAGAATTCTTCGTCGTCTTGTATCATTTGTACTAACTAATTAGAGGTTCTGGCAACAGCGATTAAAATAGAATGACAATGTAAACATTGCTCATATTATCCTTGTCGTATGCCCAACTAAGCTTTTTCGTAGTATTTTTGTGTTGTCACAAAAAAATTGATTCCACAACTCCCGTTTTTCGTTTATAAACTAAAAAAAAGGTTTAACTCACCCACTACTCTCTTATCTTTCTTGATTTGCTTTGCAAGTCTACATTTTACTAGAAATCCTCTGAGAATACTTTGTATTTTTATTATTTTCTTAACTTGTGTTTCGTACAATCTTGATAAATATTCCTCGTTATAATATTTCAAGAAAACTTTGGTTTTTCCCAATGCCCAATCTTCCATTTTTAATCTGATCATTAGCAAACGACAGTTGTCTTTAGTAATGTCAACGTTTTCGTCAAAATCAAACGCTAAAAATTTGTACCTGAAACAACATTTACATGAATCCATGTGCTTTGGCTTATAGCAATGTTTTTTCCCAATTCAATTAACGCAATCGGCAACTATGGCCACTTGCACTGAAACCATTACAGAAAACAGCTGTTACATACAGGGTCCCACGACGAGTAAAAACTATCTGCTTATGGCAAAATACTTATAGTAAAATCATGAAAACTCTCACGTTTGGGTTTTCGGATACGATCTTTTCAACTAAAATATTTTCAACGATGGCCGACTTCCGGTTCTACCGGAAGTCGACTGTAACTTTGTTATTTTAAATAGAACACCCTATATATTAATACATTTTTGAAATCTACGTAATATTTTAGTACAACTTTGTCTAAAAACTTTTTTCGAAAAATGCACACTTTTTGAGTTATTGATTTTTTTGTAGAAAATTTGACCGTTGAAGACCCTTATAAATTATTTTTTTACGAGGGGACCCTTGAAGATATGAAAATTGTTTCTCTTCGGTTGCCTTAAGCAAGATCACACGTATTCGAATCTATGTTGAAAAATTTTTCATTTTATACAGGGTGTGTATAAAATGTGTTCAAAGTTTAACTTCATAAATATCAAATATTTTTTTGAATAGAACCACCCTGTTTTTTCTCTTTTAATACATTCAGGGGGAAAAAATAAGGCAAGTTCATGTATACTTTCCTATACCTAAACCTTACCGTTATCCAGATATTAAATGTTTTCTTTAAATTTTTAGAGATGCAGGTGTGGTCTAAATTTTGATATAAGCACTAAGAAATACAAATTATTATGTGAATTTACTTTTAATACATGGTAAATATGACAAAGTTTCCACTAGAACATGTGCTTTATTTGCAGTAAGATATCCAGATTGACCGCGATCGAGATCGCACATTGTTAAAAGAATACTTAACAATTTGAAGCTATTCGGTTCATTTTAAGCAAAAGTTAATCGAGTTAAACCATTTGTGAGAATAATAAGATATGCTACAAAATTTTATGGAAAATTAAAAGCCAAAGAAAATAGTCTGACGTTTTAAAGTAAATGTTCAAAATTGTTCCCTTGAACTTCAATGCATTTTTCAACCCTTCTCAGTATACCTTCATTCGTCGCACGGCTAATCATCATCTCAGAAAGGGAATTCTTAGCTCACAATCTTCTCTAGATGTTAACTAATGTCAGTTAAATAAGTGTCATTTATTACAAAGCCCACTAAGTTAAACTTTGAACACTTTTTATACACACCCTGTATAACATGAAAAAATTTTCAATATAGATTCGAATACGTTCGACCTTGCTTGAGGCAACCGAGGAGAAACTATTTTCATATCTTCAAGGGTCCCCCCGTAAAAAAATAATTTATAAGGGTCTGCAACGGTAAAATTTTCTACAAAAAAATTAATAACTCAAAAAGTGTGCATTTTTCGAAAAAAGTTTTCAGACAAAAATATACTAAAATATTACGTAGATTTCAAAAATGTATTAATATACAGGGTGTTCTATTTAAAATAACAATGTTACAGTCTATTTCCGGAAGTCGGTCATCTTTGAAAATATTTTAGTTGAAAAGATCGTATCCGAAAACCCAAACGTAGAAATTTTCATGATTTTAATATAAGTATTTTGCCATATACAGATAGTTTTTACTCGTCGTGGGACACCCTGTATAATTAAAAACATTACATATTAATAAGAATGGAAAATGCAGCTATAGGATTTGAGATTAAGTTGTCGTCTTCTTGTATTGTATTGACTGCAATCAACCAGGATGTATTTCACAGTAAGTGGGTACTGACAGCTTGGACAGGAAGATCTATTGCTTGAGGCCATTAAGTAGCTGTGTGTGAGTTTGGTGCGATTTATTGGAAGTCTACGTAGCTCTTATATCAGCTTCTTTAACAAACCACAATAACTTACAACACACAAACCCATTCCCTCTCCTCCAACCACTACCTGGATTATGCACCCTTCACAGATCAATACTTATTTATCCAAATTCACTAAACACGAGACCTTAAAGAGCTCATTAACCACATAGCATGAGCTGTGGACAAGCAATATAAATTTGGTCTGTACGCGACTTAAAAGGTGTAAAACTTACCTCCTTAGAAATTCAGGAAATGAAACTCTTTGCGAATACCCAGACTGTCTAATTTTAGCGGTATCTGCAATTCCCATAGCTCTTAATTGATGTTTGACCAACTCTCTTTTGAAGCTGTCGGGTCGTCCTTTCAGATCAGTTCTCACACAACGAACGAAATGTGTTCCTCCAGAACCCGAACCGATAGACAGTTCTTTAAGTAGTTCAAGGCATAAGGATTTGAAAATTGTTGACTGCGTACGCATTTTCCGGATTTGTGAATATTCTCTATTCATAGATAGCTGAAAAGAATACAATATTGAATCTATTATCTAGATAAAAAAATATCCTCATACATTACCTTTGAACCAAGCATATATTTATTTTTGCTATCTTTCTCTGATGGCAATATGACATTCCCTGTACGATCCAATTTTGCAGTGAATAAAGACGCTATTACTGGATTCTTGGAGCTCCTCATGGTTTCTATAATTTCTGGCGCTAGGAAATCCCTATTTTTCTCTGGCATTTTTCTACAATTGTATGTAACTTTTCCAGTATAATGAACTATCCCGAAAGAATATTCATCATATATTATCACCCTCTTCTTTTCTTCATAGTATAAGTTTTCTACGAACATATAAGTTGAGAATATTTATTGAATGTATTGAAAGAGAGTCTTGAAATCACAGTATGATACTTAGCACATCACTAATTATATTTAGGAAGATAAGTAGACTGTCTGAAGGTCAGTTAATATATGGACACCCAACAACTTAACAAATTAGAGAGTGTACTTTGAGATAAGTATTTTTCTTTAAGAAAGAGCCAGAGAGCTAATTAGAAAACTAACCCAAATACTAGATCGAATGGTGAAGATTAAATTACGATATCATTTAATCAATTTGAATAATATAATCACCTGTTACATATCTGCCACTATGACCTTTTTTCGAAGCATCATCTATAATCGACAATAATCCTTCAGAAGCTCCTAAAATTTCGTTTAAAGTATCCTTGTTCTTATAATAAGATAGTGGAACAAAGTCGATGTCCTCGTCTTGAAGATCCTGCAGCTCCCATGAGAATACTCTTTGCAAGAAGTGATAATGCAGTTGCTCGTTGAAAGTATTGACGATCAGTTGGGGAAAATTGTTTTCCTTGAAGCACTCAAACCCGAAGAAGTCTAAGATTTTTATTACGTAGCTGTTTCCGCTAAAAAAAACATAACAAGGTGTTAAAATTATTTGAAAGGAAGTCTGCGATTGAAGATACTCACAAAATGGCTTTTCCAAAAGCTAATCGATTGTTAATTGTCCCAACAATATAGTCTACAAGTCTGGCATATAAAGAGTTTGCTAATACGTTTTTGACTTCTGTAGCTTCTTCGCAAGTATGTCTAACTTTAAACGCACTGCCATCTTTGATAACACAATAGTTTGCTAAAGCCCAACATATTTTCTTTCCATCCACGTCTAATAATTCTGCAAATTCTTCTACTTCTTTCTTATTTTGTAGTACCGCCAGTCTATCGTCGTTTTCTACAAACTCAGCTTCTACTAAATGTATTATTCCCGATATAACGGAATGAATGGTAATTATTTCATCAGTGGAAAATTGCAATTCTTCTAGATAACTACATATTTTTTTGTATTTCGCTATATTTGCTGAAATATCGGTCCTTGGTGTTTTCGATTCATCTTTTTCGGGTATTCTGAGACAAGTGTATTGTCTACTGGTGTTTAGTTTGTATTTTTCATGCATGGGAGTTGAAGTGATACCGTCGTAAAAGTAGTAAAATATGTGAAAGTTACTTTGCAATCTAAAAGAAACAACAATAATTGATTGACTTGTGAAAAAAAAGATACCTACTTACATATCTGTAGATGAGACTCTCCACTTGTCGATACAGTGTACTTTGAAGCTAGCTCCACTCAATTTTCCAGATTTTCCATAATTAATTTCTGTCTTAAACACCGCTCTTGTAGCATAAATATTTGATGGTGTCGATGCATGTATGAGTGAATGCAGTAGCAGAACAGTATTTTTTATTCGAGAAGAGCTGACACTAGGATTTTCTCCAAGGAAAAGCAGATGGTCAATGAGGTGGAGGAAGTTCGAAGTTTTTCCTGATCCACTTTCACCTGAGAATACAATTTGCTGGGTAACTTTGTGGTGGAGAGCGTTTTGGTATGCTGTGTCTGCGATGCTGTAGATATGTGGAGCGTTGTCGGATCTTGATTTAAATTGGTATTTCTCGTGGAACTATAATCAAAAGTTAATTTTATATAATCTTACCGCCACCCTTCGCATTCGCCATTTTTTCAAATATTTGTCGCATCAAAAGTTTGGTTAGTTAAAAGTATGCTGACATTTTATAATTTAGCCAGATTGCATATCCAACATTTTTTCCACTTCACCCAGCATTTTAGTGAATGGTAACCACTTATTTTCTATTAAAATATAATAAATTTTCAGATTTTAATAATACCAGCGCATTCGGCAAATTTTAAAAATTCAAGTTCAACCAGCTAATAATCAGCTCATAACTTGTTTTTCTTATAATACCTGTTTTCCATATATGTCTTTTCTTCCATTGGGATTGAGTGCCAGTAAAATATCCCCAATATAAGTATAATACTCTCCCATTTCTACCCGTTTTTCCAACAATTCAAGTATATCTCTTTCCGATATCGTATGCAATGCAGCCAGATCTTCTTCGTAGATTTGTTCAATGTCTCCATCCACATCTTTTTTGATATATTTACCATGTACCACTACATCTAGTGGTTTGGTAGGAAGTTTTACGTTGGCAACATCCGAAATTAAGCTTTTTATTTCTATAGATAACTAAAAAAGAAAATAAAAAACTATCAGCTACATTATACTTCATAAATTGTGATAAATTCTGAACATCTACTTCATTGACATTAATAGTTCTTTTTGGTTCTTTAAATTTTGTCAAGCAAAACAAACAATGGTACCGACTCCATTGTCCTGGAAGCGATTCATGATATTTTTGATTCCTCTGTAACTTCGTTAACGATACATCTAGATGCCTGAATTTTTCAGTGACCAAGAAGGCATAATATAACTAAAAATATTTACAAAGAGCTTTCGATTTAAACCTGTGGCTAGAGAAATATTCAAAGTAAAACTAAAAGCGAAGGGAAATGGTTGGAGTTAATACTTTTTCTCGTCAACAAAGCTGAGCGTAAAAGAGAAGATGCTAATAAAAGAGTAACAATTGAAGTCCTTACATGGTAATTGTTTTCTGGTACTTCTTCTAAGAAAGGGTGTTCCATAATTTCCATTATGCATGGTCGATATTCAAAATCTTTCACCAAACACCTACAAATGAAAGAAATTTTCTCAAACTATAAATTTCCAGGATAACTTCTATTTTAAATACATTTTATTGAATATTGGTAACTAAGAAGTGGAGCAAGTCTCAATGTATAATCCCAATTTGACAGTGGTTCTTGTAAACACACGATACTTTTCGCCATTTTGTTATCCTGATTTTGACTTGACAAGCTCTAGATGAGATTCACTGCAATTAATATCAATTTTATTCCATGAATTACTTACTCGCTAATAAAATCGTGAAAATTCTCTGTCCAGTTTGATACTTTTTTTAAAGTAGGTGGCGGATTTGATACTATCTGGAACAGGGTTCTAGACGGATTCATTCCTTGGAAAGGTGGTTTACCTTCTGCTAATTCAATTACAGTAATACCAAGTGACCATACGTCAATCTTTAATAAAAAAATAAATACTGTTAAAGTACTATTTGTTATAGTGTCGATTGTTCGCAATAAATCCTAGTGAAAATGAAATTCACCAAATTATAGAGATAAATGTTGTACTGTGACATATTTCAGCTGATGTTAATTATAATTTTTCTGATAATAAAAATTAAATTTAACATACCCTGTCATTATAACCAAGATCCTTATTTATATTTCCCAAATTGACTAGCTCCGGTGCCATCCAGCTTGGAGATCCCAAAATAACTGATAGCATTTCATCACTTTGATTCCTTATTTTTGAGAGTCCAAAGTCAGAAAGTTTCACCTCTCCCTCTTTTGTGAGTAGGATATTGCTTCCTTTTATGTCTCTGTGAATAATTTTGTTCTCGTGAAGAAAGATCAGGCCCTAGCAACAACAATTTCAATTATAAATGTTTTCCACAAAAAACAAGTTTTTACATAAATTTAGGGGAATTGGATAAGGATTAGAATAAGCAAAAAAATAAAATTTGAGGAAAACGATGTGATAATTTACGTCCATTGAAGAGAATCCAACAAAGGAAAGTGGTTGAAGCATCAAGGGATAATGCAAGGGCAGCTCTAATCCGACTGGAAGAACATCAGATCATGACGTGGTAAACAGACGGCTCCTTTAAAAAAAGGGATAATGCAAAACAGAGTCTGCCGGGAATTGAAAGATAGAGAGAGATAAAAAAAATTGAGCATTCATGGATGTTGCAAAATGCAATGCAAAATAAATATTGGAGTGGAAGCTCGGTAATTAGAAGACACAGTGCCAAGCGCGGAATAATTCTTGTCAAACTGGAGCAAACTTAGGTTAAGATTCTTATGTGCAGGTTGAACCACTTCAACTAATGGTTGTCTCAACCTTCGAAGCAAGAAGCTTGGACAAGACATTATTGAACGCAAAATACTAGTTAACCAGTTGTTAAACATCCAAAATTTCGTGTAACACACCCTAGCGCCACAAAAATATACATTATACAAAAAAATAATGGAAGTAAACAACTTTGGTATTGAGTTTATTTTTAAAAACATAAATTAAATATTCTGTATAATGTTAGCATTATACAATTTTTAAATTTGTTCGTTTTGATATAGATATGTGACCTTAATATATTAGTTCAAGGGAAACTTTGAAATATCATTCAACTAACTCTGTACGTAATATATATTTTCATGATATGTTTTACAATTGGTCTGTCAACTGGTTTTTCAGTTAATCAAGTTGAATTGTACGTTGGCGGTTTTTTATTCGCTGCAAAAAATGTGTAAACCAATAAACCCTTCACGACAACTTGTCTCTTGCATTTTACTCTGTAAGTCAAATGGTCTTTATAAAGTACTTACTCTAACAGTCTCCTTGATGACATAAGCAATATGTTCTTCGACCATTCTTCGGTTTTTTGCAAATAAACGATTCACCAAGTCAATAACGGAGCCTCCTTCGCATAGCTTTAAACAAAGTACAAATCATAAAAATAAATCATTCTTTGACCGCTTTTTATAGACTTACCGCAACACAACGCTAATTATAAATATTGTATTCTTACCAATGACACATATTAACTTGTTGAAAATTCATTATTACTTGACAGAAAAAAAGAGGTTTATGGCCGCTTCGGTCTAAATTTGCTAGACTGAAATGACCGCCGTTTATTTCAAATCAGTAAGTTAATACGTTCAAGCAACAACTCTCTTTTAATTAAAAAAAATAGGTTCTTTTCACAATTCATTAGTTGAAACACACAAAAATATTTTGATTTTCATATTCGATACACTTTTTTAAATATTTATGTTAAGAAAAAATTTTTATAAACTGATACATTATGTTTTGGATAAATTTTTCTTACCTCAATAGCAAACCAAATTTCGTTAGATTTTTTAAAAATCCCATAGAAGTCTATAATATTCAAATGACTACTATAATCTCTTAAAATCTTGTATTCTTCTTCAACGAATTCTCTGCTGCCAGTCTCATATTTTTGGCACTTAATGGCAACTCTCTTCTTACTTGCTTGTAAGTCTATGGCCAAGTAAATCTTTCCATAAACTCCACATCCAATGATATCGCTGATTTCGTATCGATCTCCAGGTGATGGTATTTCACCAAAATCAGTCTTCATTTTCTTAAAACGGAACTTCAACAGGTCTTCAAACTAGAACTGAATGAAGTTGAACCCCATTAGCCATTTTCTGGACAACAGTACCTATGTATAATAATGGAAATGGGTCTTTTGGTCGAAATGATTGAACCTAAGGTTACCCAGGTAAGCTACATAATATCCAGGAAAGATTAGTGAAGTCAAAAATATATTAGAAATTGTACACGCTTTACCCGGGTGAACTGTGATCTATCTACTTGATAAAAATACGTGCATCAAAAATTAGGTCATGAATTTTAATGGAAAAACATCTTTTTCCACAATTTTCCGATAATACAGATTCCAGGTCTACAAATTTATGAATCTCCACAGCATTGAAGAAATAAAAAGTCAGGGAAAGATATTCCGTTCAGTTGTCATCTTCACGTATGCCTCATGCTGCACTGAAGTCACTCAATTTCATAAAGGTCAACTCAAAGTTAATATGAGTTTGCAAGAGAACATTGCAAAGTCATGGTTGCCTGATTTCCAGAACAGGGGGGTTATAAGGGAAACGAACTGGCGTATGGAAGGCTTGGACCGGAAACCGAAGTCGGAAAGGACAAAAAATAAGTCAACAAGGAAGTGAATGATACAGAAATCTGTAGAATGGTGGATAATCTCACCAGGGGACTGTATGCTTAACATGCATGCAAAGCTGACAGGATTCGGTTTAGTGTTTTGGGCGATAAGCCTCCAGGCAGATTGGCTATATTTGAGTCAAGCTGGAGAATGTAATCTAGATTCGGAGAATCACAATAGATCTGAAAAGATCGTAAAGCAAGAGGCTTATTAGCCGCTTTATCAAATCTAATCTAGTTTCTATAAATATAATGACAATATTTCTAATATCTTCCTATCACAATTTCTGGACCAAAAACTATGGATTGGTTTTTGATTTTTGTTGATCTTTATTCTTGTTCCTTTTCCAATAATAGTATAAACTGAATTATGCAATTCCTGTTTATTTTAAAAACACCACCAGACAAAAATGTTACTTCATTGATTGGTAACAGTAGACGACGTATCCATTTAATCCTTACAACCTTATAAGTTTCAGATTAGCCTACTTACTCTGATAAATCAATAATTGGGTGAATTATTTCCATAATTTCAATGTTGTTTTGGAAAAGAGTTGTTTTAATTATACGTCTCATTACAGTGGGCATGTTTGTTAATTATTGATATCAAAATAATTCTTTTGAATACGAAGAACGAAAAACAAATGCAACCACAGAAGATGGATTATTATAAATATTCTCACTAATAATATAACAAGAGAGTGAGAATAAATTGAAAATAATCTGACAGATTTTTTGAAAACTTGTTGCCAGGCAATGGCAACAAGTTTGAACCAAATAATGTCAAATGATTTTCTAATTTATGAAACTCGCGACTATATTATTTTTTGATTCACAAATTATTTGGTGGGTCTTAAATTATCTCCATTATAGGCTAACAAAGTCACAGAAGAATTTACTCAACTATTCTCTTTATAATATCTCACCAGCATAAATGAAAGCTTTGTATTTGAATAAATTTAAGAGAATTTTTAAAACATAATTACTTGGATTTTATTTTTATTACGTGAAGGAGTACATTGAGAATATCTAGAATTCTTAAAATGTATTCATGCTCATTGTACACTTCTTCTTTTTTCTTACATATTTTTTATTGCTTGTATTACCTCAATTAATA
Organism: Galerucella nymphaeae; assembly: GCA_963978555.1. Taxonomy (NCBI): domain Eukaryota; kingdom Metazoa; phylum Arthropoda; class Insecta; order Coleoptera; family Chrysomelidae; genus Galerucella; species Galerucella nymphaeae. The sequence continues at coordinate 13,522,458 of OZ021710.1, forward strand.
TTATTATGTGTTATGTGTTTTTACTAGTATGTCAAATGTTATACATTTTACATTTTGTATCTCTGACTTGCTCCAAACATTGTTAAAACATGTAATGTAGTCAAATAAATCTATATCTATCAATCTATCTATCAACTGAACAAGAGATTCAGGATAGCATATAAGTACCCGTACTTCACAGACCTAATGAATACCTCAGATGAGAGCATTGACATTTCCTAGTCTTCAAATAAAAATATCCATTACTTTCTGAGCTATAGTTTGTTAAAGACATCTTTGGAACGTGAGTGTTTTTATCATTATCAGGACAAACGACACAAATTTTATTATTTCCATTCATGGTAGTATGGCCATAGCTTTTCAACAACCATTTTCTATTAATGACAGAGATGGGAAGAAAATTTAAAACTTACCTTAACGTCGTATCCAGTAAAACAACATCAAAAGCTGCGACTTATTTCACTTTCAGTATTAACCTAGGATAATGTTTTACATAGTTTGTTGCGGATATCTATTTAAATCGAGGGAGTAGTTAAAACTGATACTTTTTATCAAAACGTATAGCGTTAATGCAATTACCTAGCCGAAGCCATTAAGGCTAATAGGATTAGCAATAAAGTTGGTTTCGATTATTTGTAATTGTGAGTATTTTTGAATTGTACGTGTTTTTCGAAACCCTTTTTATTACTTAAGGGTTTTCTACTTTATACTATTGCTAGCGACAGACGTCCTGTTCAAAGTTGGACTTTGCCTGCTATTTGTTTGATGTATTGTGATTATCAAAATTATTACAAAAGTTTTAAGAGCAAACTATTACAAATTAAGAGCGCTTTCAGACGAGGCACTTTGTGGCCGGCTACTAGGTAGTGTCTGAAAATATTCGCGTGGCTAAAAATACATTAATATAAATAGACGCATTCACACGAGACACAGATAAGGAACACGTGGTATTTAATGTATTTTTAGTAGTGCGATTCTTTTCAGGCACTATAGTAGCCGGCCACAAAGTGTCCCGTCTGGAAGCGCTCTTAGGGTTTGCAAGGAAACCTAAAATGTCAGAAATGAGTGACCAGTTGAATGAGTTTGCAAGCTCACTGTCTGGAAATGTTATACGTTTAAAACTTTTGTTTAAAAAACAACAGTAATATTGTTAGTTGTGATGTTGTAGTAGGAAACTCTAAATACATAAAATATTACTGATTATCCAAAAAGTTAATATTATAAACATAATCGTTGCATATTCGGTTCAAGCAAGTAGGATGCATTGCACAGTTTATTCAAAAAAATCCGAAATTTCAACTTTTTTCTTTACATATATTTTTTTAATCTGTTCCGATAATCCATAGTTACAATGGAAGAAGGAAGGATATTATTTTTTACTAATTGTTGATAGTTGCAAGAAGCAAACAAGAGCCATATGTGAGCGAGTCCATGTCGCTGTAGTTGTATTTTTGCAGTAACAATCGAACATTTTGGATCGAAACCTAACTATTGCTACCATAGTGTCAACTGTCAATAGAAATTTCAACAAAGTCGAATCTGCTTAAATATACACATCCAGGATCTTTTGTAGTCGAGCTATCGAATAGAGGAGTTCAGTTTAAGGTCAGTGTGGCCAACAAAAAGTTATGTTTACCATACAAAACAAAATTTTTCAATCAACAAAATTGTTTCACATTACAAAAAAACAAAGTCCAAAAATGAATGTCTTATTGGTGAAGACATATTGTTCTATAATTTATGAAGCAAAAAATAATGTATGGAAATATAAAAGCAAATATTTTAAATGACAGCTGACATTAATGTCTCGCCCTCTCTTGACGAGAGACCGATTTTATCTCATCCCGTCTCGCGGCAGCACTATTCACGAGGCTTTTGTTTTCTTCTGTCGACTGTAGGTAGCTTTGTTCCTAAATTTATGACAGTAACTTTTGACACTTCACATTTGTTGAAGCTGTTATATGCAATGCTTAAAAGACAACCATGGTTGGGCGCTAATAATCCTATAAATTGATGCGCATTATATATTAAAAAAAGGTTTTCTTAAACACACACGTTAAATATTTTTCATCGAAAAGAATTATTGAGAGGAAGATTTATAGAAGATTGATAGAAAGTTGTGTGAGTCAACGACAAATAGGAGAATTATCTTGTAGAACTAGCCGACAAAAGAAAAGCGGTATATATACAACTGTAGGGAATTTTAAAAGCAATCACGTGTATAACATCCTTGTAAATAAAAGAAACATGTTCAATAAAAGTTGTTGGTGCTTATTGTTTATTGATGTCAAAGTCTTTGTGGACAAAGGAAGTACCAACATGGTAAAGTACGTACAATTATTCTCTTCTAAAGCTCCAGAACAAACAGTTATAGCTGAATAATCTTCGTCGCAAAGTGTCAACAAAATCTTATCTATTTGTTTGTAATAAATCTCTATAGAAAATGATTTTGACGGTATAATCTTTTAGATTATTATAAGATCGATTGGAAAAAAGGAAGTTCTTTGTTTAGGAAAGATACTCAAACATCCGAATGTGAAAAATGTGGGGTAATGAAACATAATCAATTATTTTTTTTAACTATTTATTATTATTATTCTACACTAACATCGGTCAGAACTAGTACTTTATGAAAGGAACATTCCAAAAGCGGTAATAAATTTTTAAATAAGTACTTTTGGAATGAAAATAAATAAATCTATAATACATTCAATTCTAGAATACTTCTTGGCTGTACAATTTAATGTATTGTGAAATAAAAGTAGAAAAAAGTTTATGATTGTCTCTTTTTTTTTCGATTCATCAAGTTGTGTTGTTTTGTTTGTAAAATATATCATAAGGGGAGTAAAATATTTGTAAAAACTGACTAAAAACCTCTAGATTTAAAGATTTCGAACTGGTTCACTCAACATTTCAAGCCGGTAAACGAAAAAAAAAAAAAATTATTTACAGACGCTGATCCATTCTTCATGACTGCAAGTCTGGCACTCAACTTGACAACACCAAATAAATTTACAATTACATCTTTCTACTATTCTTCTTTTTATGAAGTTATAACCCCGTCCACAACAGAGCTCTGAGCAATTGTCATCAACAGTTGATGTTTTGTTACATATTCTTCCTGTCGTTCCTAGGATTTCTAGACTTTGGTTTTTTTCGCAAAAACTTGGAGATTTTTCGTAATACAGAAGATCGCTGGATAAATCTCGCTTATGTTTGTTCTTTTTAGCCGTCAACTGTTTCAGTTTGTTGTGCTTTCTGTGATTTTTCTGGTTAATCCTGGAGCAAAATAAAAATGTTTATTAACTTCTCATCAGAACTAGAATAAATAACTTACATATTAAATTTTCTTATATTCTTTTTACCAGAATTGGTTTGATCGACTAAAATGGCGGACTTGAATCTTTCCTTCAACGCCTTTCCAACTATACGGTAATCTGGGGTGGATTTCCAGCATGTTTTCAATTCGCAGCTACCTGACATTCCATGGCATTTACACATCACTTGCATGTTGTTGGATACTGCCTGTAAAAGGATTTTATCGATACATTTCAGTAATAAATTGATATAAAAAAGCTCCAAACTCATGAAACCACAATGCAATTTTATTTTGGGTTGTAGGCAATTGGAATTGTGATACATGGACGAAAAATATTTAGGCGATGTAATGGAAGTTTAAGTTTAAAATTCATTTTCCCATTTTTTGAATTATTCCACGATGGTAGGATCCCCATGTGTTGTATGTTGTTTTGGATTCCACATGAATTTGTGGAATTCCGGATCCCTTGGGAGCCGCTCAAACAGTTGTATGAAAACTACAGGATTAACTGGAATGTTGTTTATTATGTAATACTATTTCTGACAAAGGCTGTACTTAAGCCTGTCATGTTAATTGAATAGTATAATATATAAAATCGATGTTTCACAATGAACTACATTGAAATGTGTGTTTTCTCACTTATCTACCTCATCAGCATATATACGCACTGCCCTAGGTCAACTATCCTTTTTACGTGACAGTTCTCTGGCCTCCCACCAACACAGTGATTCTTGGATTTCTTTTTATGTTATGCCAAAAGACATCACAGTGGCGTTTTGGGATACCACATAATGGTTCAGGTTCTCTAAAAGAAGTAAAAGCTTCTTCTTTTACGAGACTAACAGCTCAGAAATATCATTTATGACAACTTTTTTATGGCTTGGCACCTTAGACAAAGTTACTTTGTTGTGTCTAAGCCAGTGGATTGAACATAGCTGAAGTCGATCGTGAACCTTTTAATTGTAGTTAGTGACCAATAATTGTTATTGCTTATAGCAAACTTTAATAGCAAACGAAATGTAATTTAAGAAAAAATAAAAAAAGCCAGGGTAATCCCCGTTTTTTATTATGACATATAAAAATCTACGAAGGATATTTGAAAACAGTCCTAATTATCGAGGAAAAGGTAAAATATCTTAATGAAAGAAACGGCGCGTGTGGTCCTAATAATAATAACAACACAAAAGTAGGTGTAATGGCGGTTCTTTGTCAGGTATGTTTAGGGGCGTGGCCCTCCTGCTCTTTGATTATTAGGGGGTCCAGCCACCTCTGAAGCTGCGGTCATCCTCGACGGATTTTGTATAGAAAAATAACATTTCTTTCTCACTTCAAATTTACCCGACACATTTTTATTAATATGTTATTATACCTTCGAATTTGTTTCCAAGTGTTTCGTTGACCATTAGATGTCTACCACCTAGAGGTGAGCCATATATTTATTTTTTTATGTTTTTGTTTGTTTCTTTCAGAACCAACACCTCGACTGATCGTTTTTATTCAATTTTATTATTGGAATTACCAATCAACGATCTGTCTGAAGCAGCTATGTACATTAATATTTAAACCCAAACTTACTATTCTGCCAACTTGATTATTATGGAGATTGATCTTGGACTGCATATCTTCAGCTTTCTCCCTGGAATCAAGAAACATTTTGGAAAATTTAATTCCATATCTCAAATTATCCGAACAGCCTCCCCATTTCCATTTGGTTTTCGACATCGCTCTTGGCTTTCTAGTTTTGTATATTTTTGAATCACAGCCACAATTCATTAGAAGACCGGAACTACAACCTCTGGCAACAGAAATGGCTACTCCAGCTGAAGTAATCGCATGGGCAAAAGCAGCTTCTTTGTAGCCTGCAAAAAAATATTAAAATCAAATATTTACAAATCCTAAGAATTGACGGTCATTGTCTTTCACTAATAACTTTATAATCAATCAAATAGTTAAATTTAAGCAAGAAGAATCATCAATAAAAAAATAATCAAGGAAACAGCGAAGCAGCTGAAGTTGAGTATTCTGTCAAAGCAAAGATGTTGTAGATTAGATAACAATTGGAGTGGTTCTTTGTCCTATCCCACTCCGCCCTTTGCAGATCTATTGTGATCCTCCCTATATTTAGAGCACGATATCTATCTTTATTCTTTTTATTAGACTTAATAGCCTGGATACCGCCTCCCTTCCGTAGCTCTCTGCATTTCAATAAAATATCTTACACTGTGTATGATTCTGCAGTATTGTAATTCCTTTACATTTCTATATATGTCGGTTTTGGTTGACAAATACAAAAAGAAGTAAGGTTTGTGACGTTAAAAAAATGTTACGGCAAATACCTTGTAATCCAAGCTTGACACTCGACCAGCGCCAGTGTCTAAATGTAAGAAGACACATCTTTCGATTCTTGTGCATAGATTTACGAGAATAAGTGCTTCCCAATGCGAATGCCGCATTATAAGCAAGCAGTAGCCAATACCCTATATAGTACTTGTCCTCAAAATTTTTATCTCTCCTCCATACCTTGTTTGTAGCTGCCTTACGTGAGTCACTTTAGATTTATTGTGAATGTTTGGTGAGCAAAGGCGGAGTACATGCACTTTTCGTGGATAATATTCATATACTTAACCCTACAACGAGTGATTTTAATCGAGATGCTCTCAGTTTACCACTTTCTGAATAAAAGCTCATAAGGTGTTCAGACAAAGTGCAAAAACTGTTATTTCCCAAAAATCGCCGCACACATCAAAGTATAACACATTTTCTGCCCATAATTTAACTAACTTTGGCCATTTTGTGCAGATGTTTCTTCATGGTGCAGTGCTCAATCGCCAGGTCTGTCTTTTAACCAGCTTTATTAGCATAGTTCGGTGTTTCTTGCCTAACTTGTTCAGTAAACTCTTTGTGTTGACAGTTCACGATTTTATTTCTTATACAATCTCTTGTGGTTCCACAAAACGGTTCCAGAACTATGAAATCAGTCTCTTTTTAAACCTTTTTTAACTAACTGGACCGCCATTTCATTACCTGCAGTACCTTCATAGACAGGCACCCAAATTTGAAACACTTTGTTGTCTCTTGCTATAGCCTGTTAGGGAATTCTTTACAGTTTTTAAACAGTCTACAAGTAGTTGATGGATAAATGATGGTTTCAAGCAGAGCTGTAAGTGAATATTTCAATTTTTTGTCCGGTATATCCTTCCCATCAATACGAGCTATAGTAGAAATCGGTTCGGCTTGTGATGATTTTCAATAAGTAGAATGAAGTTAGGACTTCTACTTAAGTACAAGAAAAAGGAAAAGCAACAAGAGTGCTATGCTATAAGCCACATCTGGCAACCTTTCTAAAAATGCTGTGATTCATAATTTTGGCTTTGTACCCTTTTCCCTTGTACTTATTTGTCATTTCATCGTCCAGTATGTCTGTGAATGGTTTCGCTGCTTCAGCTAAAGTTTTGTCCTACCTACTGTGGTAAAGGTCCTCCGTTTTGTTGAAAGCAGGCTCTGAACGAATTCCTGCTCTCCTCCAAATCCTTCTCTTTAATTGTGTTTGTTCTTTCTTGTTCATTTCTTTCTTGTTCATCGGTGTGTCTAAATTTTTGTCCACCAAGTTTTTGTTTTCAAAATGTTTTTATGTTTTATGTCAGGCTGTGTGCAGTTTTTGAACAAACACCCTAAATCTATTGTGCCTTTTGTAATATTCTGCTGTGCTTCTCGTCAGGTCTATTCGGATGGGATCTAAATTCATAAATAAATTCCTGATTTTTGCGTCCATTACTTTCAGTACCTTTTCTGTATATATTTTTGTTCCTGACATACCATAGAGAGCACCCAGAGCCTGCCTAATCGTGATATTTTGTTGTATTTGACGCTTATAACTTTTGCTGTCGCTGATGAATCTCCAAGCCACTGAAGCATAAGTCAATATACGTATGAAAATACTTCTATTGAAAAGCGCTAAGCTGTATGACTTCTTCGTATGATTCTTAGATACCTTGCTTTTTCTGTCCATTGAGTATCTCCATTGTCGATTCCTATAAGTTCTCTTTACAAGGAATTATAGTTTTGGTAGTTTTCGATGGTTTTCCTACACGTGCCGCCATTGATATAGTTAGGTTAAATCAGCGAGTACTCGCCGCATTCGGCCGGCACTCGTCTATCTATGCAATTGTCAGTTCTTTTAAATATTTTAGTATCTTACGAGTTGTCTGTCTCAGTCGTACCCGCTAACGCCATGGCATACCTACCTATTGAATTTAAAGGTCTTGGTCTTGGACTGGCTAAGTACAACATCGAAGAACGTCTTATTAACATATGCTGATGTTTGAGATTCTTCAATGAATATTATCAGTAAAAGATTTATTAAAATACGCTGAGGAGTGAGGGTTTTTTACTTTGTGTTTCGCATACATTGCGTATGAATAAGAACGTTTTAATTTTTTGTCGCTCTCAACAGAGTCGCCAGGAAGATATAAAGATAAAGATAAAGTCTTGAAATATCATTAAAAAAATGAATTTCTTAGATTTTTCTTTTAATGAATTGAGATGTTCTACGGGCGGTATAAGGTGCTTTCCTATATGAATATGAGAAGTAAGTACCTTGGTGGTCATCCTATAAAAGACCAGAAAAATTGCAGTGGAATAAGTAACGTCCTGTCGATAATACCATTCCGGGCATTATTAGACAATCAGTGCCGGTGGTCGAGAATACAACTCTCGGGCATTAGACACATTACGAGAGACGAGAGTCGGTGACTGAACAAGAAGAAACCGATTCAAATTATATTGTTCGCCTTAAGAGTATTCTATACCTTGTACTCGAACTTTCCACCACGGCGTTCATTTTTTTTTTCACAAACGGCGGCAAATTAGTTCACTGGAAATGCTATTCAATCTCAACCGAAGCTAATTAAAAAATACCAGAAATACGAAATGTTTTATGATTGTTTTAATTAAAAGCGTCGCCTTGAAACAATCTTATTACGATAGAAGCATTACTACTATTAAATTGCTCAACTAAAAATATCTTGTCATCCATCAGGGAGCGTCAAATAAAAAACAATATTCGAATAAGTTCACCAGTTGATTGTTCTCTTGTAAAAAGCAGCTGTAACTTCATCTCTTTAAAAAAACTATGGATGTGCACTCCCATGCCAAGATACAGGATCTTGAGATCCAAGCAAAACAACTATTTATTAACCAATATAGCTACTCGCATATCTAAGTAATATGAGTTCTAAATTTAAATATCGTTAAAATTCAGTACTGTATCCAATTGGTTGTACGCAAAGGATCATGCTTTATTTTGTAAACCATTTATGACCATGACTTTGGATCGAAAGAGTAGGTGAGGAGTAAATCCTCCCTACTTGTGGCGAACATGATAAGAGACACAGACGGATCGAAAATGGATGTCCCAGCAGCCTGGTGTAGCCGATCAGCAACTAAAATTGCCTAAAGCTTTGGACAACATACAGACATATTTCAAGCGAAATATTTTACCATTGATATGTGCTGTAGAACGGTTACTTAATAAGTTGTTAAGAACATTTTTTGACATCCAGGCTGCAACGCAATGACATCAAACTCCAGCAGCCGCATTTCAAGGCTGTTGTGGATTACTCGACTACTTCGAAACAGTAAATAAAGTTACAGATGACACTGAAATCCTGGTTAGAGAACGATCTTTGACAAAAAAAGCCATCCCAGTTCGGATGATCTACTCGAGTGATATGCCAAGTTTGAGGCAACGCAAAGTTTTTATTAAAGGACCTTGAAAATTGAAAGTGCAAGCGCTTATACCATTGGACATCACAGGCCAAACTATCCTATAGATGTAATGGGGATGGGCAAAAAAACATTCTATCCCCTGACGGTTTATCAAACTCCTTGCGAATATTGAGCTTGGAGGAATAATATAACTTGGGCTAGGAGCAAGGAACACAATCCAATGCAGAAATTAAAAAAGCAGTGTGCGTGAATATTATAGAGTTAGCAGATGGACATAGTTTAAAATTAATGGAAAACCAAGACAATTAGACTTCGTTTCACATAAGTAGAAGCGTCCTGAAGTTTTCCAATTGTCTTGCGTAGAAATTAAAGTCAGTCTTGTTTATCTATGACCGTTTCATGCCATTGGTTCTCCAAACGAACATCGCATATCGTTAATTGGAAATATGAAGATACCAAGTAAGTATTTTAATATACACCAGTGTCTATTTTGACTTTTTCAAGGTGTGTAATCGTGACGTATTTCTGTCACCGGACAACCTTCAAATTTCAAACAAAATATAACTTCAAACCGAATACTACAACATGATAATATTTTTACCAATTCCATTTTTAACACTTTTAAATTATTATCGTATCCAAAAAATACACAAATTTATCAAAATCAATCAACTTTTGTTCTGGATTTATATTCAAATCAGTAATTAATTTTTCTGAAGGTTACCGTGATCAGCTGACATTATGGCGCGGGTAGAAGTTACTTGGAAACAGTGTATGTGGAAATATCTCGAAAAAGCTTTGAAGATTTTGCTTTTCTTCATTTCCGCTGATGATTTCCGATAAAATACCATGTGATATTATAATTTATATAAAAATAAAACTTGAATTTAATTTTGGTGCAATGTTTCGTCCAAAGGTGTACAATTGTCTTAAGAGTCTTTCTTAAAAGGCAATACAGTAATATTCGAAATGTAGGTTTGTAATTTAGATCCTATTTACTCACTCGTCACGAGTTACTTGACGATTGCCGCAAAAAACAGTTGACCAGAAGCACCGCTGAAAAGATGCTGCCTACGAATTGCACATTATCGACATTTGCCCGTGATTTAAGAATACTCTTCTTTTACGGTTCTTATTGTCTTTTTACATCGCTTTTTTGTCTCTACAAGACTACCAAACACCATTAACCAAGTACTTTGTTTCACGTAAGGTATATACGCAATACCTTGTCATTGGAATCTCGGAATCGTTTTTGGAAAGTACCATTATTTCGGATGGTGTTACTCTTGAGAATTTTCGTTAGTGCGTTGCTTAAACCTTTTTTTCAAGAATGTCTGTTGAATCTCTTTGAACAATAATTAATCTTGTGATTGAAAATCTTCTTATTACATCGACAATTTAACAAATATTTCTTAACAATGCTTTTATTTTCAAATGCGTGGATGAGAAGAGCAAAATTGTGAATGTTTTTCAGGTTTCCTCAGTAATAATATAACAAGAGAGTGAGAATAAATTGAAAATAATTTGACAGATTTCTTGAAAACTTGTTGCTAAGTTATAGTTACGAGAGCCCGCAGTGCTCGAGTGGCTATTTCCTATTGGCAACAAATGCCATTATTGAGCTAGTTGCGCAATAGTCAATGTGAAATGATGTTTCTTATTTAATTTTTTGAGCCTAGGGGTAGCCAACACATTAATAGATCATTCATTTAATAAAGAAGAAGATCCAAACATTATGTTTGAAGATATAGGAGTTTTTGCTTTTATTTTATTCAATTTATCATAATTGTTGTAATGTTCAAATTTTCAATGTTTCAAATATGGAATTGAGGACTGTTAACCGTTAATCACCAGGAATAGTAGACCGTACGTTTCTTTTTAACAAAATGAAAACATTCAACCTAATTAATGAAAACACTTTAATGACAGAAAGGTAAAAAGTTGCCGGTGCAATTATTCAAGATCTTTCCATGTAGTCAGGCTATTTGACTGAAGAAGATCTATACGTCTTTACGGTGACAGCATCGGTGTAAGACTCGTCTGTCACAGCTAACATGCAGCGACAACTCTTCAAGAAAAGAAGAAGAAGAAACTTTGGACAGCACCGTTCGTAGTTTATATTTTATAATGAAGTTTCCATTTTAGCTACCAGAATGTATTCACGGAATTGTAAAAATAAAAAATAAACACAAATTTACATATAAAATAATGAGTTTTAGCAAAAATGTAACAAAAAATAACCAAATACTCTCCCAATGCAATTAAATTTTTGAACAAAATATTTTAGGAGAAAGCTGGAAATTAAAAATTCCCAAATGTATGCAACTTTCTCTACCGATACGTCACAAATCTAAAGATGAAGTTAGCCACTTTCTGATTATATGTTTTATGAACTAATAGCCATGATATTCGAATTTAAGGTTTTAAGAAAGTCGTTTTCCTTGAAAATTTTTTTGTGTTTATTCAATAAAGAAAAGCTCATATTTTCTTTTGCTAGAATTCTTATCCACCAATGATGAAATAACAATTCCGAACTTCACATCAGATTCAAATATGTGCGTATTTTATTTAATGAAAGAGAAAGAAAAGTTTCGCAAATGACTATATTGCATTTAATTGTAACTAATGGTGTTAAAATTAGTTATAATTCGCCAAGATGGAATCAATTGTAGAATGATTTGCAATAGGGCAATTACCGACTTAATTGACTGCTTTTACTCCATAAGCGAATTAATTACGAAGCCGTTATTACCAGTTTACCATATTCATACCAAATTGCTCACATTACAGATTTACGTGAAAGATTGTTAGAGAAAGATGTTTTTGTTTAATTTACCTACTTGAGAATCGATAAAATGCGAGCTAAACATCCACAATTTCATTTTCTAGTAATCATCTGCACAATCTGCTACGGAGTTATTTTACTAACGAAATAGTTTTCGAATTGACCATAGATCTACATATAATTGCGATTTTTTTTTACTTTTTACACAGAAGCAAAAAGTTTAATGCTCATTCTAACCAAAAACAGATTGTATGAGAATAAAATGAAATTGAATTAATTGTTTTAATTGTTTTGAGAAGACATTCCTTCCGGTATCATCAAAAATATACAGGGGGCATCTTTACAGCCTTTAAACTGGATAATAACCAAATAAAAATGACAATTTCGGTTTTTAGACTCTATATTAACGTTTAATAAATTGGTCTGCTCTACAATATGTCATAATTTACAACTTTGCAAAACTGTAAAAAAATTGAACCCAGGTTTGTGTTTAATAATAAACCCTACAAAATATACAGATGGCTCAAAATGAAAAAAGTTTACTCCAAAGCACTAAGCCTAAGGATTAAGTGGGGAATGGGAAACAACACCAGCGTGGTTGAAACAGAACTGGCTGGTATCTCAATTGACACAAAAGAACTAATCAGACAAGGCATTTCTGGCAAAAACATAACAATCTGCACTGATAGTAGACGAGTCCTATTAGCCTTGAATAGACAAGGTGTTATATAGGGGCTAGTACTAGAGTGCCACCAAGATTTAGCAGCAGAATATAATCCTGAGGTGGGTTGAAGGGCACGATAGGAGTGAAGGTAATCGCATTGCTGATTCTTTAGCCAGGGAAGCAGCTTGATTAAATATTTTAGAACCCTACGGCCTAACGACTTTTGCGGAACTAGATAAACGTTACACCCATGCTCAATCCTTTAAGAGATGGGATGGAATCAAAGGATGTAGTCTTACTAGGATCACCCTGGACGACTCTAGGAAGAAATATTTAGCGACTAAGGAAACACCTCCATACCATGGGGACATCTATGAAGGATGTGTGAACAGGAAGATTAAACTGTCGAGCATGTCTTATGCGAGTGTTTGGAGTTATCGTCAATGGATAATAATCACAATTTTAAAATTTCATAAATCAAGGACGGAAGTAACAGTCCTTCATGCGTGTTAGTTGCTTACGAAAGTTATTTTATATAATGAAAAAAAAAACAAAGCAGAAGACATGGAATGGAAATTTTAGCGGTAATTAAATAGTCGCGTAGCCTATAGTTTTTGTAAAAGCAATATTTGCCCAGAGCATAGTTTATATCCTCCTGTTGTGGGTAATTAACAAGACAATGGTAACAATTAAAGCTTTTACGGTGATTACCATGCTTCTGAACAATAAATACCTTGGAACAAGATTTACATTTGGAATAATAGGTTCCTGAAGTCGAGGAAAACCCCCAGGTGAACTGAACTATCTCAAAACAACGCAGAGCAGGACTTCGCAATACTTAATATTACATTCAATTTCGCGAATATTTTAAAATGAAAGTCTTTGTACTCAAATTTTTTTCACAAGACCAGTCTTCAAAATTCTTAGACATGCCATCAAATATTCATCCGACTACCGAAGAAGGGTTTATGATTATCGAGTGTGTTACAAATATTATTAGAGCTGGCAACAGCTTCCTAACACATATGAACGCAAACAACTATCTAGGCGTGATCTAGACAACGTCGAAATGTGATCCTAATTTCGACAGGCTGTCACTGGGGACAAAACCTGCGCTTTGATTGAAACATGTGACTGGAAAGACGCATAAGTGGTCTTGTTACCAAAACTACGAAAGCCTCCGTCAGATGCCAATCATTCAGGTGTTCTTTTTCTACTAGTACAAAATATTGATTAAGGTTTTTATGAATATTTCATAACAATTTCATTGGCCCAGTCCGTTCCTGATAGCAGCGAAATGGGTAAAGATTAAAAAGTACCTCGTTGTACACTCGTTTTAGAAGTGGAAGGGATAGGAATTTGTTGTAAATTTCTTTTGAATTATTTTCTCTGGTAATAAGTCAATTAAGCGCGTATTCTCAATAATAGGAAAACGTTTGACGCGTTATAGGTTACGAAGTCGCCCAAGGAGCTAAAACGGTTATTTTAAATGAGAAAATTAGTGAACACATAGCCTGTCATTATATACTCTAGTAGGAATGTAAGTAAGTAAATGCCACTCTTGAAGTCATTCACTAAGAAAATTTATCTAGTCATTTAGTAGGATGGAATTGTTAGAAAATGATCTAGTTAACTCTTTAGGCACTTCTGGATGTTTCAAATAACAGTTTTGTAAAATTTAATGTATTTATACAGTTCAACAATTGAATCTTCTTTGTTTCAGTAGTTCAAAATTGAAAAATTGAATAAGGTATACTATAAATTATTCCCTAAGTATTATATCAAAGCAATTTGATAACTTATCTCGAGATAGGGTGGTTGTGGTCCCTTTGAACACATATTTAATTTCAATCTAAAAATCACAGCGATTAAAAATTCCAATTGTTTGTCCTCCCCATAAATTTCTAGCTATCAAATAATCTACGCACTCCCCTTATGCACCAGATGTCTTTCTGTAAAGCTAACAATTAGAGTTTAACATCTCTATTCGTTTGGCAGTGGCAGACATAAATATATTTTATAAAGTGTAATCTTATATAGAAATAATAAATGAGTGTAATGGAAAGTATCGATAGTTCCAAAAAAAATTAAATACTGCTAGAAATTTCGTAAAATATCGGTAAGGTGAGGCAAAACCTCTCTGGATACTTCAGTAGACCTTTTATATTTGAAATAGTACCAGTTTCCAGAAAAAAAAGCTTAATCTAATATTTTATAAGCTCGCAAAGATTCAAATTGTTCGATGGATATTTTAATGTATCATTATCCAGACTTTTTAGAAACCTACAAGGCTGGAGAAGAAACTGGTTATAAACAAATTTTACTTTTAATTGAAAACATTCAGGCCAATGGTTCCAAAATTGCCTGTTGTGGAGATCCCGAATAATAGAGTGGACGACAGCGACAATGTCACAAGAGCTTGATGTGTGGAAACAAAGACAAATTTAACGGAAGTGGATGAGAATCTTGACATTATTTGGTTATGGTAACATTTATTCAATACAATCTTATTCGTTACTGAAATCTTGTAACAAAGAAAATGAGAAGGAGTAGCTTCTATCTTCAACAACAAGTAGTACTAGCTGCCTAGTACATGGAAAAGTCGGTGGCGGACCAATCAATCATCAATAGCAATAGCTGTGTTTTAAATTGTTACAATCTCAGTTCTAGCGGCAAACGTTTTATGTTTTTCCTGTAAGAGGGGCTATTTGATGTTCCTGAAGTTCCTAACCTAAGCTACACCACTGGAATATATCCTACCGTGTTTTATTCATTACTTACTGTGAATGTGTCACTAAGTAGCCATAACAAATAGGGTCATGGCTCCCCAGAGGGTTAACAATGAGCCGTTGACATTTATAAGGGTGGTAGTTGCCAAAAAATGGTCGATACGCTTTATTATCATATCTTCCATCTATTGTGATGAAATTTTTGTGAATTATTGCCTTCATTATTGACTATTCTGGTCGATTTTAGATGTCAATGGAATGTGATGCTTGTCGATACGAATTTTGCTGTTGAAAGTATTAATTATTATATCACCTGTCGAGAAGTATTCATTAGCTGTAACGTAATATAAATGTTCACCGTCAGTGAGTTAGAACGTGTTCACAAGTTTCGTTTTTTTTTGTTTATAACGGACCGAAAATCGTTGAAGGTTGCCAAAGAATTTAAATAGCGTTAAAAGTTAATCACGAATAAATATAAACCGAATAAAAATATTACAAATTCAGACACCTGCCCATTTGGGATTACAAGGCCTTCCACACGTATCCTTATCCTAATAAAGAAGTATCTTTTCAACAGCAAGAAGTTTGTGAAAAAAAAGTCAAGTATTGCCGATGCATATAATGCCGTTTATGCCAAAACCAGTGTAAGTCAATGCAGTCTCTTTTAATTAATTGATACACCAAAATGGTTACAATCAGTTTGAAAATGTACACCAATCAAAATACTTCGCCATTAAGATGATTGTCACGTTTGAGAGTTTCTTAGAAACCCCATGAAAATGAGAGTTTTTCGTCGGATATTTGTAACACACTCAGATAACAAGCAGTCATTTAAATTAACATTTCAATATATCGCACACTCGAAAATGTCAACCTCTTAAGCGACGTAATGAGTCGGTATGTGGAAAAGGACGTTTCTTCTTTTAATTATATTTAAATGTGTACTCGAAACAGATTTGACTGAATTCTTCGCTTTGTTCGAATTACAAAAAGCAAACGTCAATTAGCGAATACTTTACATGATTCCAATATCTTGAAAATTTGTCTTTTAATTACCACAAGTTGTATTGCAATTACTTGAAAGGAAGCCGATAACGTATCTAATAGTTATTCTACCATAAGAGCGCATTCAGAAGAGATACTTTGTTGCCAGCTACTAGTGTCTGGAAAGAATCACGCGTCTTAAAATACACAAACAGCGCTATCGGACGAGACACTTTGTGGCCGGCTACTAGTGTCTGAAAATACTCGCGCGGCTAAAAATATATTAAACACCATGTATTCCTCTCGTGTGAATGCGTCTATTTATATTAGTGTATTTTTAGCCGAGCGGCTCTTTTCAGACACTAGTAGCCGGCCTCAAAGTGTCTCGTCTGAAAGCGCTCTAATATAAATAGACGTATTCACACGAGACACAAATAAGAAATACGTTGTGTTTAATGTATTCTCAGCCGCGCGATTATTTTCAGACACTTTGTGGACGACTAACAGTGTCTGAAAAGACTCGCGCGGCTAAAAATACATTAAACACCACCTTATCTGTGTCTCGTGTGAATGCGTCTATTTATATTGATGTATTTTTAGCCGCACGATTTTTTTCAGACACTTTGTGGCCGACTACCAGTGTCTGAAAAAAATCACGCTGTTTAAAATACATTAAACACCACGTATTTCTTATGTCTGTGTCACGTGTGAATCCGTCTATTTATATTAATGTATTTTTGGCCGCGCGTATTTTTTCAGACACTAGTAGCCGGCCTCAAAGGGTCTCGTCTGAAAGCGCTCTAATATAAATAGACGCATTCACACGAGACACCGATAAGGAGTACGTGGTGTTTAATGTATTTTTAGCCGCGCGATTATTTTCAGACACTTTGTGGCCGGCTACTAGTGTCTGAAAAGAAACGCGCGGCTGAAAATACATTTACAAATACCAAATTTACAAAAATAAGTATTTTCTTGAAATTCTCCCTACAATTATTTCGAAATAATGTGATAGATTTGAAGACAAAAATAAGAGATTGCTAAATTTTACTACATAAAAAAGAATATCCAATGAGTTTTTTAATGTTGAAGAAATAAGTTTGAATTTTATATCTGAAAAGCATAAAAATTGGACCAAAGCGGTTGTTACTTGTCCCTTTGTATACGATACAGCAACTGGCTTACCCGCTTGTGTTATTGGAGACTTGTCTAGATTTGCTAAGCACGTAAATCTATAGAATAAAAAGTTTCCTAATAAACGGAGCAAGTGCCCAAGTGTTAGTTGCATAGAGAAATGATAATTATTATTATTTATTTCCGTGTTTTGGATTTTAGTTTCTTGTGGACGACTGAGAACAGTGTTTTGCTTCGAGTGTTAGAAACAAATTAGTCATGTTTGAAATTTAGTAAGTGAACTCCAATACGTACCTATCTAAAACAATTATAGTAAAAAGACAAGAACACCTTTATTAGGTTTTAAGCACTTATAAGAAAACAAATGATACAAAAAGCAAGTAAAATGTACCGTCTTTAATGTCGGTATCCATCTGGCATCGAACATCTGTATTGTAAAAGTTTATTGATCGAAATAATTTGAATTTTCTAAGAGCAAATTTGGATAGAAAAATGTTGTAGTGTTGTTTCTTCACAGATAGTGACAACGAAGAATGTTGGCTATTAACACTATATGGTGTGAATTTCTCATACAGGGTGATTGGAATATACCATCTTAGCATTGAATCAGCTATAAAGAAACACCGGTATTATACTGTTATTACTTTATACGTTTGAGTTGCAGAAAAGCGTTTTAATTTTTTCTTTATTTTGTTAAAAAAAAAGGTTCGAGTTTATGCAAACTTCACTGTATTGACTAATCCATTAGGAAAATATTTAAAAAAAATCAATGCCTTATTGCCAACCATTTGTATGTGTCTTCAGTAAGATAATGAAAAATAAAAATGAAATTTAATAGACCGTAATCGAAGGATAAGGATAGCTGTGGAGAGGTGTAAAGCGACTTTATAGTTATTTAATAAATATGTCAATATGATACGTGAAATTATTCAGTGTTAAAAGCATCTGGAATACCATCACGCATTACCAACTCAGTTCAACTGAACAAAAAAAAAACTGCAGGAATCCGAGAGGCTTTCATATTAATTACGGTTTTCTTAAAGAGATATATTATAATATTTGAAAAATAATGTCCCAACATGAAAATGAAAATATAGTGAAATCTTTTTATCACAATTGTAAATCATCTTTAATTATTCAATCAATATAAAGACTTGCCAACATTATCTTATAAGAATAATCCAGTAAAATTGAATAACCCTTATTAGACAAAGAGTTAGCAGGCCAAATTTATTTATACCCAAACATAAATAAAGCCGTCAGATCATGTTATATCTACATTCTTTTGCTGTGTGCAATTGCCAGGTTATATTTTTTAGAGAAATAATGATATCTAATGCTAATACGATCATCATAAAATATTCTTAGTCAACTAATTATGCTTCCTACAAAGTTGTTGGATAAACGCAGCCATACATAGTTACTGAATAAATTGACCGAAAAAAGATCTCACAACTTAATGCGGTATAGAGATGCATTTTTTACAAGCTTTGATTCGTTTTCATTCTAGCACTAGGTATTAAAATGATATAATTTCACATCCTATTGTGAAATCACAACTGAATTGATCCCAAGTTTGCTAAAAAATGTTCAAAAGTCAGTATTGAAGATTTTTACTGGTAAATTTTATCATAAAATTAAAAATCATGGAATTGTTGACAAAATTGCTTCATATTTTTTCCCGGTAATCTTGAATCCTGAATGATTGCTTGTTGTCCTTGGCTAATGGACGAGTTCTATACAAGGGAATTGCTGCCAACATAACGAACAAAAAAATACTGAAAAAGGTTAGTGGCATAAGGAAGTAGTTTTTCCGATCAATTTTTGGTTTTTCTTATAGTCCCCTTACCACCCACGCTCTACCCGAAAAGTTTGGAGGTCTTTTTAGTTTGGGGTATTTTGTATCTTATAGTTGACAAAAAACTAATGTCAGCTGTCAATACATATTTGTTTGGCTTTGTTTGTGTTTCTGGTACTTATATTGGATACTAATTTTTATTCTACCTTTGTGATTTGTGAGACTCTAAATTGCTTTTATTATGGCAAATAACATCAAGAAGAAACAAATATGTGTTGACAGCTGTCATTAGTGTCAACTGTAAGCTGTAAAATGCCCCAAACTAAATAGATCAGCAAACTTTTCGGGTACAACTCCAAACTTTTCAGGTACAGCGTGGTGGTGAAGGGACTCAAAACATATAAGAAAAACCAAAAATTGATCCGGAGAACATTATTCAGTATTTTTTTTGTCCTTTATGTTAGCAGGTATTCCCTTGTATAAAACTCGTCCATTAGGGTCCTATGATTTATTTTGATAGAGTTTTATTGAAATAATATTAACCAAAAAATGTATTTATTGAAAATGATTGAAGTGGCACGAATTATTATTGATTTTGAAAGGCGAATCTTCATGTGCTACTACAACAACTGTCTTTTATCTTTCTTCTTATTTTTGATGTAACCCTTTTGATATCAAATAGCGACAACTTCAATATATACTAACCTTTTTTCAAAATCGAACTTATATAAGGATTTTGACCTCTAGTTTCCAATGAAGAACAATTCCACCTATGTCCTTGAAATTGATATTGGCACTCCTTGACAGCTTGATTTAAACCGTCAAGAGCCATTAAGGTTGCATCAGGTTGTTGGTAGCACAATTCTATTTGTGATTTGGTTAATCCAGGTACGGTTCTGCAAATAGTGGTGTCCATGTATGAACTATAGAAAGAAAATGTTTGCTGCTTATTTGAATTTTTTGCTTCTAATTGCCTGAAATAGAAAAAAAAAGATATACGCAGGTATTAAAAACAATTAGTATTCGATAAATTCCATAGCAGAAGTTTTTGTATCTTCACCTGAACTATTTTCACATAAAATACAAATTTTTTCAATTAAAATCCAGATATTGTAAACCGCTTATGAAGAAAGAGAATAAATAGTAGAAGAAGAGAAGAGTAGGAAAGATGAAAAACGAAGGGTATTCAAATAAATCTTATACGAGCAATGAATTTCATTCGAATCAGTATATTCCCACGAATGTCCACACATTTTACTTGTTGGCATTCTTCTGTCCGGAATGTCATCTGATGGTACGGTCGTACGATCTGGTCGAAGTGGTAGAGAGCCCCAGATACCATACCACATATATGTATACACTGTGTCCCTTCTTAAATATTTATCAAACATAATCGGAAAATAAAATTGCAATATTCTTTTCGTGACATCAATAATTTACACAATTTATTTTGACATACTTGATCCAAACATTTTTCTTTTGAATAAAATTTGACACAGCCAAGAAGTTCATAGATCTGTCAAACAGCTATGTCATTTTTAAATCTGGCGAATTGGCAAGAAGAAATTTAAAGCTCACTGTAATATTATTCAATAGAGGAGTTCAATCCAGTGGCGGCTCGTGAACTTTTTAAGAGAGGCTGGACATTAAAATATTCAGCAAGTAAATTTAACCTTTGCGCAGCGACCGTACCAGCTACCTACCACTGTGACAAAATTAATTGTTGCCCATCAAAAACCAACGTGGAAGTATAGTTTCTTATGCCAAAAATCCTTTTTTTGTTCGCATAATTCATTGTGTTAAGTTATCTGAAAGTGTATTGGAAAATTCTATTCTCTATTCTCAATTTGACCTTTAATAGTATCAAAAATTTCATGAAAAAAATGGGTTATGATGTAGTTTCTTGTCTACAAAATTATATATTCTCCTCTTTTTACGGGAGGAGCCTCATCAGTTGAAAAATTTTCAAATAAAATATCAAAATGAAATTCTGTATAGGTACGGAAACTTGAAATTTTATCAATCATTCAAACGCTTTCTTGAATAAATTATACCTATAAGTGAATTTATGTTGTAAAAATTGAAAAATCATATCAGTTTATTCTAATATTAATTTAAAAGTATATCTAATTATTCCCGCTAATCATCTAAAATAAAGCAAGTAGGCACGATCCCACGATCGTACTCTGTATTCCGCAGTTCGTATTGGTTCGTATTTCATCGCAACCGCTAGAAGCTAGCCTCCTGAGAGTGTTGCCATTTTCACTATATTTTACGGTATTAGCAATTGGACTGGTAGAGAAAACGGCAGCTGTGTTTAGTAGTAGCACGAGTTTCGAGAGATGTTTGTCGAATCTAGCCTCAGGGCACTGTTGTCAGATTTTAAAATGAGTAGTGAGAACGGGGAATTAATTGTGAAATTCTAGATAAACGGGAAATAAAATGAAGAATAATCGATAAAATTCTGGTGCTTTTTGCTGGATAAATTGTTGAGGAGGCTGAGCCTCCTTAGCCTCCTTCTAGGAGCCGCCACTGGTTCAATCTAAGGTCAGTATGGCCAACAAATAGTGCTTTTTTCTGACAAGAATGACAGGTAAGGTCTACTGCTCAAAATATAAGATTTTGCATGTTTTTTATCATTGCGAACATCTACATTGCTTTATTAAAATGAAGAATACACCTCCGAAACGTATATGATCTTGAAATCTAAAATGACTTTTTAGCTGAATACCCAACATATAAGTGGTTAATAATTCTAGGAACTCTTTTTATGTCACAATTTCATTTCTGCTATTCAACAATTTTTGTAGCATTTCTAATTAGCTGTATCTCTATTCTCCTCATTACTTTTTTCACTGACATTTGACACAGCTAGTGACTGAATAACAGAAATGAAATGGTGACATGCAGAGATCTCCTAAAATTGGCCACTTATATGTTAAGTATTCAGCTAAAAAGTGATTTTTAATATCAAGATATATGCTTCGGGGGTGTATTCATTATTTTAATAAAGCAAAATATATGTTCGCAATGATAAAAAACATGCAAAATGTTATGTTTTGAATAGTAGACCTTAACTCTGTCATTCTTGTCAGAAAAAAACCACTTTTTGTTGGCCACACTGACCTTAGACTGAACTCCTCTATTGTTGTTGAATACTGAGCCACACTGAACACGTCTGACATTTTCAAGGCAGTAGGCTACTTGACGTCACAAAAAAGGGGTGCGCTTATAGCGCTCACTTTCCGCACACTATTTCAAAGAAAACATGCTCAAAATCGAAATTGAAAAACGGCGCTATTATTTCATAAAAAACTAACAAATAAAGCACGCTAAAATATCTCTAGCTCCATTTTTGTAAGTCAGTTTTCACAGGAATTTATTAGGGTATTATCTTCAAATAATTTTTTCAATTTCCAAGGTTTGTAATACTAACGTTGTAAGAAATATTCTATTCACTAGCGACCGATAAGTTTCTGCTAAATAGAGATCTAACCTACAGCGACGTGTCCAATCGAAGAGTCACTTACATCTTGTCAGTATCCACTTCAATTTTTCAATTGATTAGAATTCATCGACCGATGTTTCAATTGCCCCAAGTGCAATCAATCCTAACGTTAACGTTTAACCTTCAACGTCAGAGCCGGTCTCACCATTTTTTTGATACGGTGTTCGTCACGGTTTTCCTTTTCTGCTTATCTCGGTGAAGACTTGCATTGGATGCAAAAAAGAGAAATCGCAAATGTAGATCAATGCTGACATTCGGTAATCGATTTACAATCCCCTCGAAAAGAAAGTGTCTTCTACTGTATTAATTCATATACCAGGTTGAATGAAATTAATGCAGATGATTCCGTCAAAAAGTTATAATTATTTGTCACTCCATACTGGTTATTTTTTTAATGTCTGTCACGAAGGTTTTTAAATGGTGTCTCCAATTTGTCACTTTTGAGAGCGCTTTCAGACGAACACTTTGTGGCCGGCCACTAGAATCAAGATTGAAGACACAAAATGTGTCCCGTAATAAGGAACTTTTCACATGAGACACTAGTCATACCTACACATGCTTCTGATTCACTAGTAGCCGACCACGAAGTGTCTCGTCTGAAAGCGCTCTAAGACTACGGATACACTGGCGCATGAAAAACTGCTGTCACCACCTAAATTCTCTCCAACAACCTGGAGAACACAATAATTTTTATGTTTTACGATACCTTTTTGAATTTACCATTACTAGATGTTTTTATAAAGAACGAAGTCAGGTCTGTACGTTTTATCTTGTAAGACAAACACCCACTGTGGACCATCTAATGATTATCGAGGAGCTAAAAACGTATAAAATGAAAAAATCTTCTTTTCCAACTATAAAGGTTAAGAAACCCTGAGATAAATCATAAAAATATTTCGATAGGTACTCTACAAAAAGGACAAAGTAAATTAATTTAGAAATGGCCAGCCTCAAATTAAAATAATGTTAAGTATGACAAATTTCGTAGTGGGAGGCGGAGTTGTTCGTTGCTGTGAACCACCATGATCTACAGGATGGGCCCAAACGTTGTTTCAGCTCCTTCCACTCATCATTTCTCTGTCCTGTTCATTTTTACAGGTGGTCAATATGAACTGAAAGTACTTCATTTTGTTGTTGTCAATTTTGGTAGGGTGTCGCGCATATAACTTAAATTCAGAGATGGTCCCAAGGGATAGCATTGGTCGTTTTGGACCGGAACCCTTCTATTAATACAGACGATAGCCGACCACAAGAAAGTGAGTGGCAACATCTCTAGAATTTTGGAAAAATCTCACCAGTTGATATAGTTCATTAGAGAACAATTGACAGATTTGACGGTAGATTTGATAAGCAATGATAGAGCCATAAAAGGAATGGTAATAGGGTAAGCTCAATAGGTACGCAGAAGAAATTGTATCACCTAGAGGAGGAAAATGTGGAATACGTAAAATGACACTGCGTCTGCCAGGTAGATATACGATTTTGCGTCACCGAGAAGAAAGTTGATCAGAGATTCAGGCTTGGGGTTGATTGGCTACTGACAAAGAGTCGGACTGGAGAATATATAATTTAAATTCACAGGATCACAATAAATCTAAAAAGTTCACAGTTGAGTAGGTCATCATCCACCTCACACCTAACCTGATTTTAGAGTGACTTATGCCTAAATGATCAATTTTGTCACACTTTTCAACTAAGTTTCTGATATAATTTTCTGAGACTAGTTGTTTTTATACTCTCATTTCTTTTCTTTACAAAATGTACACACATTCCATCTGAATGGAGGTTCGTGCTCCTCCAGTCACCTTACAAAGAACCTACTAAGAACCAATTCAGTGGTATCACGAATGAACTTATTTCTGATGCCGTTCCTGTTCTAGGTGTACCTTTATCTTACGTGCTGATCAATCTTTTGCGAGACTGTCCAATAAAATTGAACTCTTTGACTGTATTTAGTGACGACTTAAAATCGATTGAGTTGACTTCGTCACTCTTTATTTTGTATGCTTCTTGGGTTGGTATCTTCACGTAAAAAAGTTACCTAGCTTGAACCTTTAAGGGTAAACAATGAATAAATTAGCAGAGTTTATTACTTGATTGACAGATGATGGAACAATTAAATGTAACGGGATAAATGATCGGAATGAGATGCTTAGCAATTGACAACGAGTCAGCGCATTGGAAAGAGCTGCTCTATACTCTATACTATGGTTTGTTTATATTTTAGTTTGAAATAATAGATTAATTGGAATTTAATATACAGGGAGAGACATTTAGTGGTAAATTATTTTTAAGTTACTTCGCTCAATATCTAGGGATTCCTTGCTGAGCCGAGTTTTAAGGGCATGTCTAAGATTTCTTTTGGGAAGTGTAAGTAAAAAAAATTACAACAATAACAACTAAAAAACAACCGTGTACGATATATTGTTTTGATAAAAAACGTGGATCGTTTGTGGTTTTTATTATGTTTATTTTATTGTATAATTTTGTGTGAAATTTTATTCTGTGTTATGGCTAGTATCATTTCCAATAAAGCTCAATCTACTTTTTTTGTCCGCAAAATGTCTTTGACTACCATAACTTAGATTTGTTTCAATTCTTTGTTTGAAATTTGAGGAAATAAGTGAGGAAATGGGAAGAAATGAATAATCTAACAAAAAAATATAAATGCTTTGTGACCAATTGCAATGACTTAATGGATATGATTGGATACCTTCAATTCAAACGTTTTAAACGCCTTTTTTCATCCTGCTACGTAATAGCATATGATAAGCACAAGATGATGCCCATTTTGCACGAGTATGAAATTTGGCCATTTTGTTGCGATTTGCTTTTTCTATGATAAGATATCGTCCACGTTTAGAAAACAACTATGAAACCGTTACCTACTAAGACTTTGACAGAAAAGATCTGCTGACATTTCATCAATTTGTCGCTGGACGTCATAATTTGACAAGTATAACACGAAATATTCCATTCCGCATTTGTTGCTGAGTTGCAAAAATGAAATTTTGTACAAAATGCATGTTTATGATTGTAGTTACGGTTATAAAATGAACATTTATCGAGGTTGTCATAGAAAAATATCTTTCTCTACACATGAAATGACTGATTACTTTATTAAAAAAAAGATAAAGTCCACAAATACCTACCGAGAATTGTAAGTAGCTTTACGCTTTAAAGCAAAAATATGAATTTTCGCTCGCTTGCTTTATCAAATTGCCGATTAAAATGGTTAATAAAGTAGATAGTATAGTATTATCTGGTAACTATACGTTAATTCATTGTTTTTCGAACATAATGGTTAATCCCACCAAATTTGATGGAATAAGCGAGCGATAAAGATTCAGCGTGAAGTAATTAGTTATATTACGCAGGACTGTAAAAAATTTTGTGTGTTCTTCGAGAGTAAAGTGAAATTGTCGCTTTAGAATTATCGGCGTAAGGTGTAAAATAGGGCTCAGCAGTGCTAGTGTAGCAATCCTTTAAAACAATTAATATAATATAAAGTTGAAATTTTCGTAGTACATGGTATATTTTGCCTTGTTGTTCATACAATACACACAATTTAATGGTAAACATTTTAATTCCTTCAAAAAACTAGTCAACCAGACGATTTATCGTCCAAAAAACCTCGTTCCAGAAATTTTCATTACTCTTACTACTCCAGAAGATGTCTGTAAATCTTCACTCAATGAATATTGGTACCTATGCAAAGCTTTACAATTTTGACATTTTCTGAATATCTGTTTTTAAGTTTCAGATTTTGGTTTCTACTATTTCCACTTTGACGGTTTATAAAATAGTTACATAGCTGATTGTTTTCAAACTTACATCAATAGAAATTATGAAGTAGAAAGAAAATAGTTTGCCACATTAAATTTGATATAAAATCCTTTGGTTTCAATTTAACACCAGATAACTATTTTTTTCATGCTCTAGTTCTATTAAAAAAAATCTACATATAAAAATTAATTTTTAAAATTTACTTAATTCTTATATCAATTTTTCCCAGCTTTCTAATGAGAAAAAAAGGTTTTTGTTGAATAATTACGAAAAGTTACATAAAATTACATAATTCCGAACAAGAATATAAAAACATTGTTGAAAATGTTAAGAAAACTTACCAAGAAGAAATAACAACAAAGACAGTAAACAATACCCGAATATTACAATTAATAGTCATCCTTCAAGGATCACATTATTAATTAAAACCTCCAAAATAACTCACGAAAACAATCACATCAAGTGTCATTTCAACCAAAAAAAAAATTAACGATACACGGACTAAATATTCAAAATTGCTAACACATATCACCGGAGGTCCTTAAAAAAGAGATCCTCAAAGGACTCCTCCGGGCGCTTTACCCGGAAGTATCTCTAACCGGAGCTGTGACTACTGATCACCATAACAAACATGAGCGGTAAGTCTTTGAAGAATAATCAGTGGTGTCAGAATACAGTGAAGAGATAGAGAGATGAAAGAGACGGAGAGAGAAGGGACGGGGTGGTGAGGTATAGTGAGCTACTCGCAGAGGACAACGCGCACAACGTGGGGTGTTAAGGAGTGAGATTCGGAAAAAAAAGAGGGGAAGGACGTGAGAGATACCCGACAGAGGCGTGCAATAAACACACAGAGAAAAACAGGACAAAGTAAACTGGTTTAATAGAAAAGAGAATTTTTTATTTCATTGTTTTTTTCTTCTGGAATTACATTTTGGAAGTAGTTCAATACAAGCAATTAAGATTTGTTTGTGTAATTATGTTAATTATAATGAGTATATAACAATTACTTGACACTAGCTAAGAATGTTAGCTTCAATTAAAGTGCTAAATTAATTGTAGTGCTACAGCTATTTTACACTTCACACAAGATAGGCTTTAACTGTCAGTACATCGTGATTGCTGCTAAGTTGCTTTTGTTCATTTTTCATATTTATTCACAAGGTATTTTATCTTTTTATCATTCCATCTGCCGGAATATTGGCGAAACGTGGCGTTTCCCAAAATTTGAATTTGTTATGGCTAATTATTCTTTTGTCCTTAATTAACTCACCACATTCAACGGATCCTCCTCCTTTTCGTCTTCTTGCTGCTTCTTTTTGGTTATATTTAATAGTAACGTTTATGGTAGGAATTCTCAGTTATTATAGTTAGTGAGTGGATTATAATGATTTTATTCGGAATCCGCCATGACAGGAAAATCCTCCACAAGGATCAATTCACAAACGCTATTTTTTCCACGCTGTTTCTCCATTTTTCCTTAGGCTTTCTTCTTCTCCCTTTATATTATTCCAAAGTCTCCTCACCCAGTGACACCTGCGGCCTAACGACTTCGACAATTTAGTAACTAGTCGTAACTAGTTCACCCATGCTCATTCCCTTAAAAGATGGGATGGAATCAAAGGATGCAGACTTGCTAGGATCACCCTGGACGACCCTGGGAAGCAGGAGCTGAAGAAATATTTGGCGATGACCAGGAAAAACCCATACGATTAACAGTAGGATTTGTGACTGGCTCCTGTCAAGTAAATAAATACCTCCATACTATAGATCTAGTGGACACACCTCTATGCAGGATGTGTGAATAGGAAGGCATGTCTTATGCTAGTGTCCGGAGCGTCAATAAGAGAGTGTATGCTCTTGGTCTACATCTCCTGATATGAAGGAGATGTCTCCTAGTGACTTGTCCACCTTCCTTCGAAGAACAGGATGGATGATGACCTAGGAGGACAACTCCTCGGGAGAAAAAACTGCGATGTAAGAAATTCTTAAATTTGGCGAAAGCGTCGGTGTGAACAAACGTACCATCCAATAATATTTACACCACACCGACGCAGTTCGGATAACAGTCCTATTATATTTAAATTATAAGATAGACCGATAAATAGGACGCCACTGAAAGTAGCAAAAAGAAAACCGACAAAGTGTGTAAAGATTGTTTTATAATGGCAACTTCATTGACGAGACCTTTGACATGATGCGACACCACTTGTGTGCCACCGACAAGGCTACTTACCTCATCTCTCATAACTCTTGACATTCTTCGCTTTCCTCTTTATTTTCTCTGTTATTCTTTGGTTCTAATATTTTACGCCTACGCTAAGAGTTTATTCAGCACGCAATACGTGATGTTGAATATTATATATGATTAATTATTATTAGATATCTTTTAAAGAAATGGACTCTGTTATTAACCATATTCTCAAGATAATTGACTGTATTGTACAAATATGTTCTATTATAACGCGATTCCAATTATTTACTGATCTTATACAGCACACCATATTTGGCAACAAAAAATTATATCTATTTATCAAACTATTTTGTTAAAAGACAGTCTTTGTGATGAAATAAAATGACCATAGCTGAGAGCAGGAAATGATAAGAAGCGATATTAGTGGGTAAACATTGTTAACTTTTCTCTGCGATGTCTCAATTCGTATTTCTCAAAAATAAATCCACTTGCTTAGTGAATTGAATAGGGTGAATGATCATTGAGAGAGATCTGTAGTCTACATGTCTCATAGTTTGAGCTTTTTGAAGAGTCCATTCAGATGGTAGGCGCCTGTCAAAGTTCTATGCAGCTTTACTCTGGCTTAGGCATTTATTTGTTATCACATGATTGTAGTATCTTTGATTGTCCCTCGCAGACCTCTTTAAACAGTGCATTAGCTATCACCGCAAAAGGTTTCTGGCTCTCTCTTTGCTGGTTCATGTGCTATTCCATTCCTTTTTCATTTTTCATTTCATAGTGTATTGCATTTTTTAAGTTTTTCCATGCATTCTTAGATCAAAATTATTGATTTCCATATCTATTATCAATATTGAAGTGACCACATATCACCATGACTTGAATTTCCACTTGAAAGATACTTGGTGCTCTTCACAAGCTTTTAAAGTGGATTTTTTTGCAGCAATTTCCTTCTAGGTTAGTGAGAAGCAGGACAATGTCAATCCGGTTCTGGACTGCCTTAAATGCTTGCGTCTTAGTCATGGCCTTGCCTATTCCATCTAAGTCTTGTCCATTCAGACTGTTACGTATGTAGTTTCTAAATTTTTTGGAGATTTTATGGGTAAGAAAATGGTCATAATGGTCATAATGGAACAAGGAAGTTACAATTTCTTGTTTAATACAGATGGTATTGGGCTTTCATGATCGGTTTTGGTTTCTGCCTGTCTTGATCTTGGTATCACAAGCTTGCAGCACTTGACCAAACCGCGGAGTATTCTCTGATGGCAATCGTTGTGGACAACGGAAAAACATGGTTAGTCTTTTTGCGAGTGCGCGGATATTAGAAAACACCAATTTTCCGCCTCTACTTATATTTCCCACAATAATTTGATAGGTAGCTCAGTTTTCATGAAACTGATTTATACTCTGCAAAATAAAATTGTAGGACTATATTATACAACAATAAATCTGCAAGAGCCACTTAGTATTTATAGCTGAGTTAGTTTTTTGCCAATAAAAAAAACACCAAACACAACGGGTAGTTAATAACGAGGCCGTTTTAGGACAACTTACGTTAGAAAAAACATCACAATGCTGGAATGATCACCTAGGTCACCCGATTCAACCCGCATAGACTTTCTTCATAAAGATATTTGGAAAACAAAATTTATGCCACTCAGCTTTAGATCTATTTAGAGATAGTGATAATAAGAAAGGAGCATTTTTTGCAAGAAATGCGCTGTATTCGATGAAAAAGTTCTGATTTATACGTACTAAGAGAATGTAAACGATCACGGTCTAATTATAGGTTATGTACGTCAATTTAAACTGCTGAAAGGCAATTAGAATCTAAAGACAGATATTCTGCGATTTTTGCCTATGTCATTCTGAGATCTTATCGTAAATCTTGTTCTTCTATTTATGTCTACTTATAAGAAATTCTGGAGAAAATTTTCGAAGTAAAATTCAATTTTGTCTTCTTTATTCAAATAGTTCTGAGCATAAATTTACTAGAAATTTTTTCGTGTTTTGCCTTTTAAACATGAACAAATTAATTGGCAGACACAAGAAACAATTTAAAACCTAAAGATCAGAAGACTGTTAACAGATCCAGAAATCCTTTACCAACGTATGTAACTAATTGAAGGAAGGTAAGAAGTATATTATGTTTAAGTCATACTGATAAAATTTCATTCTTATAAAACTGCTGGGGATTTAAATATAAAACTTTAAACTTCACTTCTATCTCTCACTAGGAGTCGGATATATTATTTTCTAACAAAGAAATTCATGAATATTTGTCTTTGTTTGTTAACAAATATCATAATATCCTGTGATTCAGTTTAATGTTTCTAATTATTTATAATATATTGACACATATTCACTCATTGTATTCATTACAATACTCACTTTATT
Source organism: Galerucella nymphaeae (assembly GCA_963978555.1). Classification (NCBI taxonomy): domain Eukaryota; kingdom Metazoa; phylum Arthropoda; class Insecta; order Coleoptera; family Chrysomelidae; genus Galerucella; species Galerucella nymphaeae. Next base: position 13,553,477 of record OZ021710.1, read on the forward strand.
ATTATGTATTGATGAATAATCTTTAGAACAATTTATAACCGTGGTAAGATTTTTGTGAAAGAAAACAACAATGGTTAAAAGTGGCATAAAAGGGCATCAAGAAAAGAAGATTTTTGGCTTATTTGTGAGTTATAAACCATGAATATCAGATTTAATATGGACGAATTAGAAACGGTTCCGTGTTATTTGAAATATACAGGGACGTATTCATTTGATCTTGGTAAAATTAAAGATATAAAAATTTAATTTTTACTTATTGCTGATAGTTATTTATGTAACAGGTACATGATACTAAACAAGCCGCAGAGCGAAAATCTACTAGTTATGTTTTCATCTTTATGTGCAACTGCTGGAATAGCCGGAATGGTATTGTAGATTTTTCTGTAAGTTGAATACTTTTAAAACAAAGCGACAACAGCGCTTGGATCTTATACGTCTCCGACAACGAATGTTGTCGATTTTCGCGTTACTAGAAGACTTTTGACAGCAGCAATAAAAATAACAAGTCAAATTTCTCTGGAATTAATATTGTTATAGTTCAGGTTGTATTAATAAGTATAGAACATTTTAATTTTGTGCTATTTCGTTGGGGTCTTTGAAGGCTCAGTAAAATATATCAATTCAAGATATTTTTGTTAAAAATAATATTTTTTTTTCGTTAAGTATTTTTTTTTCATTTTGTCACATTAAGCTCGATCGGCCTCTGTACTGTTCAAAATATTGTTGACGTACTTTTGTGAACATACCTATATGGACCTCACACAAGACATTTCATTAAGAATCCACTGTAAATTTAGTAACGCTTCACCAACGTGAATAGTTATTCAGGTGTGTAAGATCTTTAACGTTTTTCAGTAATTTTTCGGTAACGGACATCTTTATTTTGTCTACCTGCTGAAAGTATCTCTGTACAGAGTTGTACTTACTCATAGAATTCATTTGGACATAATTATTACAAAATATAATTTGTCACATTTGTCACGTTTTATTTTAACAAGGATTTGTTACTTTGACATTAACTTTTAAAAAATGTTGTTTAATATACACGATTTCAAGCCTAACTGAACGAGTGAATACCATTATCACATCTAGTAAAGAGGTTATACACCCAGGTAATCCATCTGACGATTGCCTGCTTTTAAGACTATTAGCAGTCCACGAACTAAGTCTATACTGGTGGAAGGCTGTTAAGAATCCTTTTATGAGATGGCAAGAGGCAATACAGTTATACAAAATGGGAAAAATTAGAGTAAGAAATGCGAAGGAAAGGATGAAACACCTAGTCATATACTTTACTTCTGTGAGCAGTTTGGAGAGTGAACAATACGATCAGTACATGGTGACGAGCACTATAATGAAACGCCTTTGATGCGATAAATACAGTAAAGCAGAGTCGAACGTGATGATTACTTGGATGGGTTACCATACTAAGGAAGAGATCGTATAGGGCCTGTACAGCCGACAGGGGAGTAGCATATCACAGCTCGATATCAGTGGATAAACGTCGTTATCTTTCTTCTGCGATGTCTAAATTCGTATTTCCCGAAAATAAATCCAATCCCTCAATGAATTGAATTGGGTGAATGATCATTGAGAGAGATCTGTAGTCTACATATCTCCCATAGTTTGAGCTTTTTGAATAGTCCATTTAGATGGCAGACGCCTGTCAAAGCTCTATGCAGCCTTACTCTGACTTAGGAATTTATTTGTTAGCACATGATTTTAGTATCTTTGGTTGTCCCATGCAGTCCTCTTTAAACAGTGCTCCATGAAATTTAGCACTTAGTTTCGTAAAACTTAATAAACTGAGTCCGGTACTGTAGTCAATAACATCTCATGTTGTAAGATTATGGATAAGTGATCTGTCTACAATACAATCTTCTAACTGTTTAATGCTCATTTGCTTCAGTAATCCTTTGTTGAAGTGTATTTCTTGAGCTCGAAGGAGGTTCTAGAGAGAGTGTTTCTTGAATACTAGATACTCAATGATTGTACATTCTTTGATGCATAGGGGACAGTAAGGGAAAACGAGATAGGCGGACAAAACGGTGAATTTGATTTATCAGTCAGTTTTTAGACGTAATTTAGTCAACAATTTGCAGCCTTCAGCCGATAGGGCGCTCAGGACGGTAACAACGTAGGCTCCACCGCAGAACGTATGCCAGTTTCGTTTCAGCAGAAAGTAAATCAAATCAAGAAGAAAGTAACAAGAATAAGAGTTGAGATTAGCTCATGGTGTAGATAAGTTGACTAAAGGAAAATTAGTGTAAAGGAAGATAGCAGATGATCAAAGATAAAGCAATTTAAACCTGTTGCACTATATAAACCCAAAACTGTTAAATTTTATTTCGGAGAGTGATGTACCGAAGCAGTTCAGAGTGTTTTTACTGCGCAAACATGTATTCAACTTCATTGGAAGGATGAATTTGTTGTTCCATATGTCAAAACTTCTAGTCGCCTAAATCATAGATGAAAAAACCTAGCCTAATCATGTCACCTAATTTTGATAAATAAAAATTTTGATATTACAGGCTTTAATTGTTTTTTTATGGCCGTGCAAGTACTCCACTCTGCCCGGGGTCACCCTACTTGGGGAGAAAATATTAGGTTGAGAGATTACTGTAATTCTCTGAAGTTTAACAAGCTGTTACTTGTTGAATGTTTTTTGTAGCAATCGTTATGTTTGCTATACTTAATATTCTATATGAAATTGACTTTTTTGAGAGAATCATAATTTATAAATTGATGAGAAATTGAATAATGAAACTATTATTGCTGAAAAACTGTTCATAGTTATTCCAAAAATGTAGTGATAGCAGCTTAGATAAAAACTGATGATTTAACAAGAAAAACCTAGTTATCTAATAATTGTTACTATGCTTGATATTCACTTAAGGTAAGATAATCTTAAGAATCTTCGGTATATACACAAAAATTTAATTACTTAACTATTTTGTAGAAGAATTCTCTTCTCTGGTTTAGAGCTTGCTGGAAATGTTTGACGTTCTCCAAATTCTTTGTGATAAAATTAACATAACGAACAGGAACAATGTTGATATAAGCAACTGCAGATACTTGGTTCTTAAAAACTTTAAGAAAATCTAATGAATTTTCAAAGCGTAGGAAATTCTATTCTTTCTTGCCAAAGAAAAATTCATAATTTTAAAGGTGAAGGTTCGTAAACTTTATAATTGGAATTTTCTTTTAAGAAATTATATATAGATATTTATTCAGGTTTTCTTATAAGTCTTGAAAAATTTGATTTTAGGACGAAAGTATTTTAAAAAATGTCGGAAAATGTTATAATCAAACAAAAGTTATAGTGAATTTAATCCTCTACAATATTTATAATAAATATGAGTAGTATACAATGATAAAACCGATAGGAAACGAGATAATAGCTCGATTTTTACACCTTTGACCTTGGAATATCTATAGTCGCGAACACCCTACGATAAGTAGGAGCCAAAATAAAGGATTATACAAGTTTGATTGATGTTATTGGACTAGAGATGCCTCTGTATATGGCAGCGGAAGAAGGGAAAATGAAATGGAACATTTCAACTAACTTGAAAGTAATTTTATAGTACTAGTAAGAGATTAACAATGTATATTTAAAATATATATTAAAAAATAGCTTTAGGATAAAACAGAATCACTTAAAGAATCTTTTAGGCGAAAATAAAATTCTAATTGTCCTTTATCGTCTAAATCCATTATTTGCTTGAAAATACCATCAACATCTGGAGTCTTAACAAAAGTACTAATATACACATTGACAAAAGTCATCATTAAAAATTGACAATCAAATCTATCCATAATCCCTCCATGTCCAGGAAAAAGATTACCGAAGTCCTTAACGTGGTTTGCTCTTTTAAATCCAGAAGCACAGAATCCTCCAAAAGGAGCAATAATGCTAGCAAAAATTGACATATACAACGAGTGTTGAATGAATGGAAAATAATTTATATACCACCCTGTATTGCCAATATAATACGGGATTGGTTCAAATAAATAGCTTCTAGTACAGTTGGTCGATGCTACTATACTATCACCAACTTCAATATATTTTATTGGACACACTAAATATTGAAAATGACAGAAAATATATGAAAGTACCGCCCCTAATGCAAACGTACTCAAGCCACCCAGTATAAAACCTTCGAGCGTTTTATTTGGCGATAATGTTATAAGAGGAGTTTTTCCATATAATTTACCAAAAGCATAAGCGAAAACATCGTTAAGTATTATTAACCATAGGGGAATTATCAACCATATTAAGCCTTGAAACATATTTTGTAATGTTAAATAACATTGCGAGGTAACAGCTATTAATATGAAGTGAGTCCAGAACAACAAACTGAATTGTTGTCTAATGAGTCTTTTTTTTAACATAGTAAGAAACCAGATGATCCCCAAAAAGTACCAAAGAAAAGACAAGAATCTATGATACCTCGCTAAAACTTGAAATATATAATATTTGTTTATAAACACTTGTGTGTGCTGGGCTAAAGTTTCGCCAAAATATAGATAGTTGACAGTAATAATAAAGTACCAATTAATGGTTCTAAATAAGGGAATGTCTGGAATTTTTTTTATTTGGTAGGCTATTTTAATTATTTCTTGATAGCATTTCACTTGTATAAGAAAACCAGAAAGTATAATTACGGGAACACCGCCGTAAACAATTAAAGCAAATCCCGCTAGTAATGACAGTCCAGTGATCGTTCTCTTCAGGCCGTTCCGCTTTGCCGGTGGAGGTACATTAGTTTCTTTATTTGAATCTTCCTGGTTGTCGGAGGTTTCCGTTTCCATGATGCTATCTAAAACCAAAAATAAATAGGTGAATAAATATAGATAAAAAATCGCAACAATAAGGAGCTCCCAAATTTTTGTGAGTGAGTCCTTTTCGCCCAGTCTCCTTTTGGTATATTATGGCTAGCCTATAGGGATTACAGCTCATCCCACAAGCCTGTTCTATTTGGTGAAGTCATTCGGCTTCACGCAAACAAACTGTAACCAGGCCCGCCTTGTCACCCGACTGTTGTTTCATTTCAGCTAAAATTATTTTAAGAAGGTCGTGAATGGTCCTATTTAGATTATTGCTGTCAAAAGCGAAGACGATATACTTTGAGACAAACTATACAATGACAAAACACGGCATAGCTACACTCAAACTACATTTTCAATTATTTAGACTTATTTATCATTGGAACACCCTATATAATCGTTATACAAACAAATATTTCATAAGCAATACGATATAAATACGTCAACATTAGTTTTACATAAATAGTATCACAACACAATAACTCACCTTTGTATTTAATATCCATTAACACCATGCACTATTAATTGCACCACTTCCTGATGGAGTACGTCATTGTTGAATATTTTCAAATCATCCTGTGCGCGGCTTCAAATAATTTAAACTTCCTTTTGTAGTGATAATTATGTAACAGTATTCTACGCTTTTTGACATTTAAATGTCTCAGGTCATACCAATTTAATAAACTGGAGTCATGAAAATGCGGTATTGACGACGATAGACGATCATTATTTATGCGACATATGAGTCAGGACCGGTATCGATTTAAATGCAAAATTAAAATCAAGATTATACTCATATTCTACTTGTTTTTTTTTTGTGAGAGGCATAATTTTTCAGATAAAAATGAGTATACTTATGCCTCTAACTATCAAGAGGCTCTACAAAAAAGTTATTGGTGAAACGTTGACTTTTCTTGATTTGTAAAAATTCATCAATCAGTTTATTATATAAATCTTAACAATACATATTAATAGTGGGGAATTGTTTGTACTTTTATTCAGTGGAAACATGTAAGGGAAAGGAAAAAACATTTTTGGAAAGTGTAATATCTCAATAGAGGAAAAAGTACATGGTGTGTCATTTAAAAATCTGAATAAAAGCAACGATTATTTTCAAAGCTCTGTAGAAGTAATAAAAAGTTGAGCAAAAATGATGAAACAAAACTTTCCCGAATTTAAAATTGACCTGCGAATCAAATTTGTTAATTTCTTATTTTGCTCAAAATTTATAATCTTATGAATTATTTTACATTTTTCGTATGGACGAGGAAGCTAAAAATTGATCATAGCTAATGGAAAGATAACAGAACAGAATGGACATGGCATTTACCATGATTTTTATGGGGCTTGCGAAGAATGAATTGACAATGTTTCTTATTTAACTAAGCCTGATCTAATTGAACCTTACCTTGAATTATACGTCAAGTTTTTTATCATTTTCTTGTGGTCTTATGGCTTCTCCATCATAATATTACTGTAACGTTTATTCTAATTTATATTTACAACTAATTAATTTATATTTACAAATTTATATGTACGGTCCTTAATTTACTAATTTATATTAAACACTTAACTAACTAACTACACTAATTTATATGAACGTCACTGATTAACACTTTATTGATCGGTTTGTCTTTAGTATAAGCACTACAGTGTCCATCTATGCGACTACGTCTCAACTATCTGATTATTGTTGACTGTTCACTGTTAACTGTTCTTACTGTTTTTTTTCGCCCTGTGCGGCGATGCTATTTATATCCGAAATGTAGGTCTCTGGAATGTTCTAGTCTTTCTGGTGGAGCCGCTAAATAGACTAGATTTCTCTAGGCGAATGGGAGGGGTAAGAGATAGGCGGTCTCTCGAAGTCTCTGGAATGTTTTCGTCGGCTAGTAGCGTGGAGGGGCATGAGAAGGGACGTAGGGCAGGTAATCTTGAAATGCTCGATTACGTCATAAGCGTCTCATACAGGAATTTCGCTGGGGCACTCGCGTAACATTACTCACCACATGGTTTGCTAGTTATACAAAAGGCCTACTTACCCTATTAATAACAGCTTTAGAAAAGTTTTTAGCACAAGTAGGGTTAACGCAAATAGGCAGTCTTCACCTAAGTCAACTCATTACTTTGCAACTGAACACATGTCCAAGTTTCAAGGCATCCAGAAGACGAAAGCTTATTCTCTTGGTTTATTTTAAGTGACGGATTATTCTTATGTGAATGAAAAGCTTCCATATTCCATTATTTTATGATAAGATATATTTTAAGAATTTAAATTGTCTAGAAACGAGCGCATAGATTTCTATAGTGCCTATACTGTTCTGTATCTTCGTTAACTCAATAAGATATTAGCAGTAAACCAGTTAAAATTACATCAACCAGTAAATATTTTGGAATACTGACACTAATATTAATTATGGTGCTGGAGAATTGAGAATTTGGTAAATATTATCTGGCAACTTTCAAGTATCGATGTACTGAGAAAAAAAGATGTACAATTCATATCTCACCTCATAAATTAAAAAATGAATATCTAATGAACTTTTATTATATAATATACATACATATTTTTTTCAAGGGTATACTTTGGGAGAATCAATAAAGAAAAAATATCAATCGTTATGCCCTTTTTCTTCGTTTTACCTACAAAATTTTTTTGAGTAGTCAGAACGAATCTTTTTGTAATGCCGGTATAATATCCTTTTTATAGCGAAGATTGAAATCGTTGTTAATAAATGAAATGTTATATAAATTTTAAAAACCGGTCCTGGCATTTCTAAGTGATAGTGTTATTTATTTTACCTGTCATCATTGGTGACATGATATGGAAAGTTATCTAGGACGGTTTTAAAATTTGATAACGATAACTAGTGTTTACACTGTACTGGTGGGTCAAAATAATTTCTTTACAAGTACAGGTTCATTTGAAATATATTCATTTAAAATAAGTAGGTTGTTTTCAATCGCATCAATATGATAATTAAATCAATTTGGTACGAAAATATGGAATGATATTCTCATATAATTCACTCAATTCAAATAAGTTCAGTTACACTACAAAGCTAGGTTAATATTTGTCTCACAGATGGCGTGGAAAGTGTCAATAGTAATACCCCTAGGGTCTTGATAATACCGAGATAATTTTGTCATAGAGAATGCTGAAAGCGTGTTGCTTGATAATAGCCCAAGGCCGCAGGCCGAGGGCTATTATCCTTGAGCAACTCGCTTGAAGGATTCTCTATGGCAAAATTTTGAGTATTTATCAAGGCCCGAGGAGTATTCGATAAGATAATTTTTTACTTTGTAGATATCAAAAAATTGATTGTCAATCTGACGTTTAATAATTTTAAATATAAAATTTATTAGTTTTTATCAGTTTGACGTTTAACCAAACTGAAAACACTACATGTAGGGTATTATCGCTGTAATCCAGAGGTGATTGGATGAAATTTGACACATGACTTAAAATTAAGTAATTTGATTGGTTACTATATTTAGTAAAAAATTATCGAAGAAATACCCCAAGAGAATGTGAGACATTTTAAAGACAGAGATCAAATGTTTTGGGCAGGTAATTTGAAATGTACAATGCTTATTGATGAAAGAGTTCTATACAGGGGAATTGCTGCCAACATAGCGAACAAAAAAATACTGAAAAAGGTTAGTCGCATAAGGAAGTGGTTTTTCCGATCAATTTTTGGTGTTTATTTTATGTTTTGAGTCCCTTAACCACACATGCTGTACCCGTAAAAACTGGAGGACTTTTAGTTTGGGGTATTTTACATCTTACATCTAAAATGTCAGCTGTCAACACACATTTGTTTGAATTTGGTTGTGTTTCTGGTACCTACTTATATATTGAAAAGAAAATTTTTATTCTACCTTTGTGATTTGTGAGACTCTGATCTGCTTTTATTATTGCAAATACCATCGAGAAAAAACAATATATGTGTTGACAGCTGTCATCAGTTTTCCGTCAACTGTAAGATGTGAAATACCCCAAACTAAATAGACCTGCAAACTTTTCGGGTACAACTTCATACTTTTCGGGTTTAACATGGGTGGTAAAGGGACTCAAAACATATAAGAAAAGCCAAAAATTTATCGGAAAAACCACTTTCTTATGCGACTAGCCTTTTTCAGTATTTTTTTGTTCGTTATGATGGCAGCAATTTCCTAGAATAGAACTCGTCCATTGCAGGACATGTCATTTGCTTATGACAAACTTAAAAATGAATAAAACTCAATAAAAAATTTCAACAAAACTATAATTATTACTAACAACAATAAATTAGGCTGAATTCGTCTCAATATTCTATATTAAGTGCATCTTTCAATAATGTAAACAACTTTAATTGTTCAGGAATTGTTAAATTTTTTACTCTGTTTCCAATTTCTTCAACGCTTCTTTCTTTGATAAAAGTACTGATATAAACATTAACAAACGTCCCCATGAAAAAATAACAATCAAATCTATCAACGAAACCACCATGTCCTGGAATAATATTCCCAAAATCTTTCACGCCCACGGCTCTCTTAAAACCAGAAGCAAAAAAACCACCAAAAGGTGCCAAGACACTAGCGAAAATTGCTAGGTGGAGAGCATGCTGGAGGAAAGGATAGTAGTTGAAAACAATATTACCTATTGGGTAAGATATTGGTTGAAATAATGAATTTCTGGTACAATTTGTTAATCTTATAATTCTTTCATCAACTTCGTAATATTTAATTGGACAAACGAAGTAATCAAAATGGCAAAAAATGTACGATAGACAAATTCCCAATATAACGGTACATAATCCTCCACCTACAAAACCTTCAACAGTTTTTTTTGGAGATAATTGTATTAAAGGTGTTTTTCCAAACTTCTTTCCAGTAAAGTAGGCAAAAGTATCATTGCTCATTATCAAGAAAAAAGGCAGCATGAGCCATATAAGTCCTTCGTAAAGATTTTGAATGAAAAGATAACTTTGTATTGTCAGGATAATTGTTAAAAAGTGAACCCAAAATAATAAACTAAATTGTTGTAGCATGTACTCCTTTTTCAAAGTATATAAGAAAAAAATCAATCCTAGAAGATAAAGCGAGAAGGAAATGATTTTATGAAATTTAGCCAATAAGTTAAGCAAAAAATATTTGTTAATAAATAGTTGAGTGTACGGTGCAAACGCTTCGACAAAGCTAAAGTAATTAGCCAGGACAATGGCATACCAAACAAGTCCTGCAAAGTAGGGAATATGTGGTAGTTTCTTCAACTGGAACGCAATACTCATTACTTCTTGGAAACTTTTAATTTGTATGATCAAAGTATTGATTATAATGAAAGGGACACCGACGAAAAGAGCTAAAGCGAAATATGCTAACAGCGACAATCCCACGACCGTCCTTTTGATGGCATTGCTTTTGAATATAAACTCCGATGTCCATTTTAAAGTTTTGGATGTTAAAGGTTTCAGAGAGACCATGATTCAATCCTGGAATTAAAATGCATTAGCTGATGAGATGAAATGGCTAAAATATTATGTCAATGTAGCCATTTATGTGTATATACGTCAATAAACTTGATTTTATGGCGAATGTGCTTATGTTTTATTTTATTACTGTGAATTTAAATCGATTCAGATGTTGGATTATTAAGATACTTACAATAATTTAGACGTATTTCAATATCAGGTTAACTTCCGTTCAAATCTAATCCAGCCTTTATGATAATAAATTATTTGAAAATACTTTCACGATTCTCTGTCAAGCGGTTATAAAAAACAAGGGTATACGGATTATTTGGTAAGTCAAATTTGACATTTGGACATAACTAGTGACAGAATAACGAGATAATAGTGACTAGAACTATTGGCCACCGGTGCGTTGGGAATTCAGCCAAAAAGTTATTGTAAATTTCAAGATTTGCGCTCCGGGGGAGTATATATAGTTTCAATAAAGGCCGCTTGTCATGGTGCAATACAACGGGCGATGCAATGCAAGACGCAATATTTCTTGACCGAATGCATGCGCAGCTGAGACCCAGCTGATCAGTTTCTGCAATTCGATGCAATTGCAATTTATCGGTCTGGTGCCATTTCTATTGCATGCAAGCTGCAATTCTAGGCAGAATTCAAGCTACTTTTGATTTAACAGCTAACCAAATGTCATATATCAATCGGGTCAGTTGTTTTACTGGACTGAAGCAAAACTAACCATGTTGATGTGCTGTGTTGATCATTAATTTTTGAAACACAGAAGAGAAAAGGATTTGTTTTGGTTGATGGAAACCACGACGCAATTGCAAGAGACTTCCATAATGTCAAACAATGTGAAAGATCCATCATGCAGTATTTTGACCTTGCAAGAAATTGCATGCAATCCCTTGCAGGTTGTATTGCCCCATGTCGAGCGGCCTTAAAGCAATGTAGATGTTTGCAATAATAATGTCCTATGGATTTGGATGGTAGACATAAACAGTCTATGTCTATAAAAGGAATGGGATTACGAGTAATTTCATCCTACGTTAGTGCCTAAAAACACTCAGTGAACTAGAAAAGTACAATATCGTCCTGTGAATTTCAGGACACAATGGAATAGAAGGAAACAAAATATTAGAAGGGTTAGCAAACAGGTCAGCTCAAACACCATTCAGGAGACCAGGGTAGATACAAAAAATGTATAATCCGGAGTAAGAGCGCACTCTTAACAAGACCTAAATGAACACCTTAGAAACTCAGACCAGTGATGAAAGAAGTGTCCTTGAGGGAGAATTGGGAGAATACTGGTTAAAACATTTCCTAAAGCAGATCCTGAAGTATTAAGATCCTGAAATTTCTTTAATGAATGGAAACTTAGTTGAAGAATAAAACACCAGTAGACACCCTTTTGTTGATCGGCTTGGTGAGCATATTTAGTTTTATCTCTCGCAAAGTCGCTTCAGAGTACAAAAAAAAATTAAAAAATTTGTCATACTAGCTATTTTCTCTTATAAGCGTGAATTGTGTACAGTTTGCTTGAACAACTGCTAGATCATTTCTCTTCCAATAATTTGAATCATCTACCGATCGCTTAAAATTTCTTCGAAATTCTCACGCAATTATATTTTTCGAATTGCAGAATGTTATAAATAGGTGCAGGTAAGAGATAATGTTTTAAGTCCATCTCGTAAGTTTTTAATTCTCATCTTCAACTGCTAATGGAATCATTGAATACAAGACACAGGGCGGGGAAGTGTCAAAAGAAATTTCTATTGTTCGGGCTACTCTGATGTTTTAATATGATGTCGTGGGAAATGTATTGTAAAAACGAGGTATAATGATATTAATCAAAATGACTAAGGTTTAGTGGCAAAATAGGAGTAAATTTAATAGGGTATTGATATTAAGTACTGATTTTATCAGTCTTAGTTTCCTGAAGTGATCATTAGATAACGCTATTGAGGTATATAACGTTTTATCAATTCGGTTATTTTAGTTCATATCATAAGGTTGAGTGCTGATTGAAATTTTTTATGTGAGTGTGGCACTGCAATCGTGTTCACATTGAACTAAACCATCACAACAGAGAGAAAGGACTTGGAAGCAGGGCCTCCCATAAAAGCGAATCTCAACTGGTATCATTATGGCACTAAAACAGACTCTGGAGTAGGAGCCGGAATATATGGAGTACAAGAGAAGATGACGATCTCTCTAAGCCTAGGGAAATATGCTATTGTTTTGGTGCAGTGCTGTGCAGAAGAGTTGATGAGACAGGAGGTGTATAACCAAAGAATCGTCATCTACTATGACAGCCAAGCAGCACGATACGATCATATATGATAACATCAAATCTGGCGTGGGAATGTCGCAAGGCACTCAACAGACTAGGTAGTCATATTAGAGTGCCTCTAGCCTGGGTACCAGGCCACCAAGGAATAACAGGCAATGAAAAGGCCGATGAATTAACCAAGTAAGGAGCAGCGGAGGACATGATAGGGCCAGAACCTTCCTGTGGAATTGCTAAATACCTAAGTAAAGGAAGTATCCACTAATGGATAAACAACCAGGCGTAGTGCTGGTGGTATGGAACCCCAGGACAAAACACGATAAATTATTCCTCAAAAGCCATTCGGCGAAACTGTCACACGACCTGTCAAAGTCGAGAAACGACGAGAATGATGGTGGGAAGGCTGAGGAAATATATGCACGCAATTGGACTAGCAGATGACAACCTATGAAGATTCTGACAGGAAAAAGACGAAATCGCGGTGCACATACTCTCTGAGTGCGAAGGCCTAGCAATGGTGCGGTTTCACTTATTCGGAGAAGAAAAACCAAGAGCAGAGACACGCAAGGGGTGCGATTTCCAGGCTATTAAGTCTACTGAAAAGAATAAAGCTGGATATGGAGCTCTAAATATAGGGAAGACCACAATAGATCTGCAAAGGTCGCAGTGCGATAGGACAAAATTTCACTCCAATTCTAATCTAATCTAATCTATACAGAAGACACTAAATTTCTGTAATGGTAGTAGGTAGATAACATGGGTAATGGTACAAAGATTCAGTTCAAGTGCCCAGCCTAAACGTATGAATGAATGAATACGCAATCAAATGAGTGCTTTCAAATCACAGAACTCTAAAAACAGGGGACGAGAGACAAGAGACAGGAGATGAGAGAAATACAGACAAGAAATGAGAAAGAAAAGGCGAAAGACAACACAACACAATAGAAAAAAATACGTAAATATTTTACCTTGAATGAAGATATATATGAACAAAGTAGGTCATTATATCAAATTACATGCAAAATTAAAAAAAGCGTGAAAAACTGACCTATTAATTTAAATAGTTAAATAATTTCCCTAATCAACATAGTTGTATGTTCGTTAAATTTGATAATAATTATTTCCTACTTAGTAACAATTCTCAATTCTCAATTTTTAGTCCACATAATAGTATGTGCCAGGTGTTCGAGTAGAAAATTTATGCATTGAACTCGATCAGGTATTTATTGCACGTATGCAATTAATTATGAAAGACAGCTGTAATCAAAGGCAATTAGTAAGAAATTTTCCTAACACGAACCGCAAGGCCAAATCTGAAAATATTAATTGGGGTCTTAAGTTACCATTGAAGAAGACGAGAATTGTGAAGATCTCTTATAACGTCACTCATACAGGTTTATCAACATTAAAAAAAACCTCGATGGAATACTGATCAGAAAGATTGTGATTGATGATTATTGAGTTATTATTTATTGATAAGCAAGTAATATCTGTCGGTATTTATTAATAATACAAGAAAAATGTGATAAATATGAATTTAATTGAATGAAACTATTAAAAGAATAATAAATTAAGCAGTAAGTATTTTGGCTCACTATATGTACGTATGACTGAAACAAGATTACACGTTAGAAATAAAAGAAATATGAAATTTTAAGGTATTGGTAAATTAAATTAGTAACAGACCACACGGTGGTTGGTGGTACAAGCCGCGTTTTAGCACAATTTGCAGTGGCATAACATGTATTTTTGGTATTTAGTTGTCAAAGAACCAAATAAGATCCATCCAAAAAATGTTTATACATAAATTAAATTGATTTAAAATTTAAATAATTGAAATCAACAACGGTACCTTGAAAAGGTGAACATTACAGATAAACGCTCAGGCACTTGAACTGAAGCTTTGTACCATCAACCATGTTATCTACCTACTTCCATTCCAAAAGCTTCGCCTCTTCTATATAGTCCTCCAATTTATCTAGAGAGATCTTCAGTAGTTGTGATGGATGTATTATTACCACTCCAAAGTGCTTCCCTTCAAGTCCTTGTGAGTTCTCAGAAGCAGAGTATGTCACCAGGTCGGTAACTATCTTTAAATTTCTCTTACCCACTTTCAACAGCCTGGACGAGAGCTCCTTGTCCAACTTATTCAATAGACTCTTAGTATGGAGGTGTCCTTATGTCAGCATCCATGAGGTGGTGTTCTTCAACTAGCCAGCTTCCGACTTCCCCTCTTATGTAATCCTATGTGATTCCACAAAACGATTCCGGACCTGTAAAGGCTCCTTTAGAGCGCTAGCTGGTCTGCCATTTCATTCCCTGCAATCCCCTCAGGTGCCGGCTCCTATATTAGATATTATACTTTGTTGTCTCTTGCCAGCATGATTCTCTGCAGTGTTTCACCAGTTTTGACTTAGTTGTTGGATTGCTAATTGAGAATTCAATATAAGCGATAATCAATTAATATAGCAATAGTTTAATTTTTTCCCACCTCATTTTATAGATTCACAAAATTCAATTTTATTATTACTTCTACTAACATGTTTGTTAAGCTGGCATCACTGCCCGAGAAATTATAACTAGTTTGGCATTGAAGCATTTTTAAAGATCGATTTGCACAGCTAGAAAAACAATCTTAATAGTTGTTTATAGTTATATTTTGACGCGCACAATTAATACCTATGTTGCGTATGATGTATTTTTATATTTATTTGAAGCCTTTAAATTGTTTGTTCATTCTCCGCTTATGACGAGCTGTGGTATTTGGGAGGGCTGCAGTAGGTATACATGTTGCAAGGCCGCGGGCGCAGGGCCGGTATCTTGATTAGAGGCTGCGTGATAGCTTCATTAGGTCAAAAGTTTCGGTTATAGGGCCCACCTCTGACGCCCGGACCATTTCATTTTCTTACACCGACTCGATTTTGTTTGAACACAGTAAGTAACCACTTTCCCATAAATTATACAGGTGGATCCATATACAATTTTAATACGAAATTCCTATTATAATATATCATTTTGCGAAATAAAAGTAGACACGTGGTTTTTAATACGAATACTCACTTATATTCCGTATTTAATTCAATAGAATATATTTTATTTAAGAGACTAAGAAATAAACGAATGAACGGCAAAAAATTGTATAGAATTTTCTGTGCTCTTATCTATTTTTTCATAAAACTCGAGTGAATTTAAGAAAACTAAAAGTGCATTTAAACTTGTTTTTCAACGACCTTTGCAATTCTGTTATTATTTTTTATGAACGCTATTTGATTAAAAACTTAGCTTGCGTTTGACAGGAATACAGTGTGTACATAAAGTAACGTAACTTGCTAATATTTTGATTTCAGTTGGGTTTACAGAAAAAAATGTAAAATAAAAGTTTTTTCAAATAATCCATACTATCTGTATAAGTCGATTAGAAGTATACAGGGTGCACCGTTGCTCCAAAATAACTTATTAACATAATTTTTCGAATAGTACACCATGTATATGTCGGCGTCAATTAGTGAAATCCGTCATTCCCTGAAATGCCTAGTCATTTCACGTATTGCCGGCAAACAGCGTTATTGTACATTTTGTACGTTTTGCCTTCCCCTCAAAAGATATTCAAGAAGGGGAAGGGTGAATCCAATTAATATATCCCCTTCCCCTTCTTGAATAAATTAATGTGGATTACACACATAATGCCTTCCCCCTCGGGGAATGCCTGAAACTAATAGGCAAACGGTGTACCGAATTTACAATTACGCTGTTTGCCGGCAATACGTGAAATGACTAGGTATTTCAGGGAATGACGGATTTCACTAATTGACGCCGACATATATATTTTCAGTTTTTGTTAATCTATTAAATTACAAATACAACCGTCAAGACCGCATAATTCTAATCTCAATGGTTCTACAGTTATTGAGAAAAATAGTTGACGGAAACGTTTCTATTACCACCATAATTAACAGCAACAAATAACTAATCTTATTTAATGAGATGTTCAAATTGTCTTCCTTCTTCTATTTGACAGTATCCAAGTCGATTATAAAAAGCTGATATGGTATTACGCAATTGCTGATTTGTTATTTGATGGGCTGTTAACAGTATTCTATTTCTCAGTTCATCCAGATTATCGGGTTTTGTCTTATACACAATGTTTTTCAGATAATAATAATAATAATCGACTTGGATACTGTCAAATAGAAGAAGGAAGACAATTTGAACATCTCATTAAATAAGATTAGTTATTTGTTGCTGTTAATTATGGTGGTAATAGAAACGTTTCCGTCAACTATTTTTCTCAATAACTGTAGAACCATTGAGATTAGAATTATGCGGTCTTGACGGATGTATTTGTAATTTAAAATATTATCAAAAACTGGAAATATATACATGGTGTACTATTTAAAAAATTATGTTAATAAGTTATTTTGGAGCAACGGTGCACCCTGTATACTTCTAATCGACTTATGCAGATAGTATGGATTATTTGAAAAAACTTTTATTCAACATTTTTTTTTGTAAGCCTAACGGAAATCGAAATATTAGCAAGTTACGTTACTTTATGTACACACTGTATAAATAACATAGTGTATATTTATATTCAAGCTCCATTGAGGCCATCTGATTTTAGTGTAGATTAAGTTATGATTATTTCTTTTTTTGGGAAATTTGTCGAATAACTGCTCCACGTTAAAAAACAGATTAACATTTTTGTCTATTTTTCTTTACCACTGGTATAAAGTATCTCAAGTAATATTAAGAAGGCTTTGGACCCCTCAAAAAAGTATTCATATTAAATAATAGATATCATTGGATTCACCTTTCCCCTTCTTGAAAAGTAATCAAAACTTTTTTAAGTCGTATAATCTGTTATATTGAGTAGGTATATTTATATAAAATGGAGGGATTTCCAGAAATTCTGTTATAATTAGGAAATAATTCAACTTTTCTTGTTGAAAAATAGTTCATTATTGAATCAATAAATGATCTATCTACTTGTAACATTAGACTAAACTATCTCCGAAACACAATATGAAATTATCCAGCTGTAAAAATAATTAAGATCTAGTTTGACTTGATTCTATCATCAACGCATCATTTTCATGAAATGTTTGTAAATCAACTATACGGATTATTCCTAATAATCCTGGCACCACGCTAGATATTTTTGTTCAGGGAATTTTATTTGCGGGAATATCTAATTGTTTATTCAAAAAAGTAATTTGCGCGTTTCAGTTTATAATTAATGAAAAGTTATTGAGATAACTAATTCTGGTATACACAAATTGGCAATTTAGAAAAATAAATCTTCATATTGGTTTCAGTTTTGAATGCTAGTACGTATATATTTATGATTCATGGCACTAAACTTGTTATAAAGGATGTGGAAGAATTATTATCAGATGTTTTTGTTGTATAAATGTACCCTTTGTACCTATAGATGATGTCGAGCTCACATTTCATTCTGGTATAATATATGAAAATTTTCCATGCTTTTTAATATTTTGTTAATGTTTTAGCTTCTTCCCAAGGTTTGTCTTGATCTATTTGTTGAGGCAATGCCAATTTTTCTGCATTCTCCATTTTTTTTGAGTGAACAAGCTGCTAAAATAAATATTCAAACACCAGATTAATGTCAACTGTAGAAATACCAAGAACATCAATTACTATGACCAAACACAAACTAAATGAATATTCCAAGCTACTACATAAATTCTACAGCGCAAATATAAACCAAAAAGAATGAGTACATATTGCACAACAAATATTCACAATGTCTGTGTAACATTCAACACCCAATACATTAATATCTAAAGTGCCATAAAGTAAGTAAGCGTGGCTAATAATTATGTCGTTTCAACAACAAGTGTCACACTATGAATTTCAATTGCCGTTTTCACTTGAGAATCAACTAATAGCTAATGCACGATTCGGCTTTACACGACAAACATTCAGTATTTGCAGATTTCGACTCGGCCATGTTAAACGTGAATGTTGGAGGTAAATAAATGACTATAGGTTATATTTCAAAGACTAAAAATACCTACATTTAAATAAATTACTAGTTGCATAGAAAAACCTACGTAGTCTTTTTTTCTACAGAAAAAAAGGATTTAACTAGATTATGAAAATCCCATTGTAAATTGAAAATAAAATATTCAAATGGTTGAACAATACTAGTTTGAAAAAGTGGTAAGGCTTCAGAT
Organism: Galerucella nymphaeae; assembly: GCA_963978555.1. Taxonomy (NCBI): domain Eukaryota; kingdom Metazoa; phylum Arthropoda; class Insecta; order Coleoptera; family Chrysomelidae; genus Galerucella; species Galerucella nymphaeae. The sequence goes on from OZ021710.1 coordinate 13,572,247, forward strand.
TTTCAGCCAGAGACCGTGGACTCGTTTCGCTGGGCAGACTTATCTGTTATTAGTTTTTTCAAAGTCACAATCCTACTCCTAGGGGTTGGAACATTTAAATTAAATCATTGTGGATTCGATTAGATTGAGTGTTTAGACTCAACCTTTAATATAGTTTTTTGTCGGTAGCTTTTCTTCTCAGTTGTTTGGCCGAAAGTAGAGTTGATATGGGCTTGTGCTACGTAATTTCTTCCTGCACATTATTTCATTTGTCAACTCAATAAGTTTTCTGTGCCTTATATTGTGGGTTGTAGCTAGATAGGATGAAACATTGTTAACTGTTGATTACTGGTCACAGGACCAGTGGTTAAAATATGCTTAACCAACATTCAGCAATAAAGCCTTTTTCCGTTGTGAAACGAATTTTCGATCAAGGGTCACGTAACCAATTAGTTTCAGCTGGCATCATTGGGTGAAACAAGTTTATTGCTGTGTGTTTTGAAGTGTTCTTGATGGTATTTGGTCTGTGAAATAAGCCTTTTCCCAAATAAGTTTCATCGGTTCAGTTTATTAGTTTTCATTTCCTGTATATAACGGATGAGTTTCTGGGTGCTTCACCATCTGTTTATGTAAATCATCTCTTGCTCTTTCCAATTACCCCATTTTGTTTATAACAGCTTGTACCAGATGTTGAACGGGATAAATATATCACCACCTTTAGTTTCCTCCAACCTTTAGTATGTATGCTTAGAGCAAGCTTGGGTCGAGGATATATCCTCGACCCAAGCTTGCTCTAAGCATTACACAGTCTTCTGCGTATAATGCTGCTTACCTTTTGCAGCATAATTGGATAAATCCCGTCTGATCCCGATAATTTCTGTAGTTCAACTGGGTCTATTGCGCATTTCATTTTGCTTTGATTTACGACTCACTGCCCGAGATACATTCCAGCTTTCCTCTTTACTCCGTTTGGGAGTCTCCGAGAACATTAGTTGTTCTGTATGTGGTGATTCATCAATTATTTTGAGAAGTTCTACTATGGATGGGTTAGTACTCGTCACAGAGAATGCATAAATCCACCTGTCGACCACTTGAACTTCCCAACCAGTGGAGGCAATCATCTTTAAATCCATCATGGGCGGATTTTGACCATGTGATACAACCCTAGTGGGAAGAAGAATTTTTAACGTCACCTTATCCTAAACTAGTCATCACTATACTTTTTGGAATGCTCTTGGAGAATGATTGTTAAAATATAAAATAGTCACCAAAAATGTATCAATTTGTATAAATTGAAAAAAAAAATGGTGTTGTAAATCAGAATGTTCAAGTTCCAACAAAACATAGTGTGATTTTAATAGTTTTTATGAAAGTGAAATAAAAATGGAGAATGACTGGCGTAAAGAAAACAATTTCTTTTTTCGAGTGTGTAATTTTAAGGTTGTGTCATTGGTGGTGTGTGTATTGTTTTGCGTGAGCATCGAAACTCAATCTAAATCTGACTGACAATACCATCCACATTCTCGATTCTCCTCACATCGAGAAACAAGTGAACGGCTACAAATGTAATCATAAATATCTCAGTCGACCGTGGATCTGCTGCTCAAGAACCCGTTTCGGTTATTTTAAAAATGCTGCCTTATCAGAAATTACAGTAGGCCGAAGAAGATACGCCTCTATACAATTATAATTCTTGCCGATTGTGCTTTCTACTTTAGTGCTGATTATATTGTAAAATAATTGACAGCTTAACGTTATTTATCCTCTTTAAGCTCTTTTCTTCTACTATTGTTTTCTTCGACTCAGTCATTTAATTTTTTGTGCGTTCCAAAATTTTTCAATTTGCATATTTTCAAGTGCAGAACAAATTCTTCACATTGTAGCTGGTCATTAAATGTAATGTTATCTTCTCGCGAATACAACGGAATTTTTGTATTACTAGACTCATAGACTGGCTACTACAAACAATTCATTGAACACATAAAAATTTGGTTGTTGGCTGTTATTTTAAGAATAAAATTGTTCAATAATACCCCAATGTAATATTGGAAGAAATAGGTAAAGCGAAAAAGAAGGTCTGACCATTGGAAAGATCTAGTAGGGCTTATACCATCAAAGATTCTTCTGGGTGACTGTTGAGATCTATTGAATGCATGAGTCAAAGTAAAACTATGCTGAGAGTCTTAACAGGACATCTGAAAAAAGCTCAAAATAGTGGAGGAAGAAGAATGTAGATTTTGTGGCATGGAAAAAGAAGCTTCCATCCACATACTTTCCAACTGCACAGTAGGTACTCCAGAATCCTAGAGCATAGTACCTGGAAAGAACAGTTCCTTGCCTAAGCTGAAGCCTGCAACTATCCTAAAATTTCTCCGGGAGATAGGAGCTACTAGTTTCTGAGACTCTCCTCATAAGTAGAAGTAAGAGGGGAACAATAGATCTTTTGGGTCTCAGTGAATGACAAAAATAGACACATACATACATACACACAAGGGCACGACAGAGGTTGATGCCTTCACCGTTAAATACCAATTATTGTTAAATCGACAACAGTGTATAGATTTAATTTATTGCAGATTGTAATTTGTCCAAATTTCTCTTGAGCCATAACTCTGCTTTCATGTCAGATTGGTAGCTGGAACTGAACACACGCCCAACTCTGACTGCGGACAATTATTCTTCTCTTTCTTTCTAGTACTGTTCCTCATATTTCCCTTGTGTAAATGTGATAGTCTTTTCGCGATCTGTTTATAAAAGCAGTACATTATTTGTTTATGTTTTCAGTTCTCCTTATCTTTTACAATTATTTTAACATTTTCTACAGTTTTCGCTTATAAATAAAATTGATATCAACCCAGGTTGCATTCAAGTAGAATATTTAAATACTCAAGATACAATCTAAAGTATTGTGTTTACCGGTAGAAAACATCTGCCTTTGAAAAAAATTCCAACAGGATATCGTCCACACCCTCTGTTGAAACTGAATAGGTGCTAGATAGAGATACAGTTAATAGAAGTAGCGAAAATAAGTAGTTAAACACAATATTCTCATAGTATAAGAGGAGGATTAAACAGGAAGGACACTTAAAAAGATACATCATGAATGGACGAGTGAAACATTGCAGTAACATACTACCAACAAAAGAACAAAAATATATCGGCTTACAAAGGCTTACGAAGTATGAGTGTTGTCGTTTTTAGTGAACATTAAGTACATCTTGAGTTTATTTGTATTAAATTTGTAATTGAGTTCTATTGAATAGAATAGGGAAACCGGACAAAAGTGACCTCCGGAATAGTGAGTTTTTAGGGACGTTTGATATTTACTTGTACCGAATGTTTCTAGCTGGAAAAAATTTTAATAAAGATAAATACATGGGAAATATACTTATTTCATTATTCTTTATGTATTTTAAAACAAACATATTTTAATTTATAAAGAATAAAATAATATCGATTATAGTTTCTGTTCTCACAATAAGTTGTAGGAGAGTTCTAACGGAGAATTTGAACTGATTTACTCTACATGACAATTCAAATAATTCGAACTAGGAGCTTTTTGGTGTTGGAACGCAATTATTAATAATCAATAGATTCAAAAGCTGCTCATATTGAAATGCTACATGTTAATTGTAATGGAAACTTAACACAAATTCCAGCATTAAGAAAGTACTGAATCTTTTAAAAATCGATTTTATTTGAAATACATACAACGGTGAAAAAAAAAACTAAGACATGCGCTTTGCTGGCGTGAAATGAGAGAGAATTCTAAATACCTGCTCAAGATCAAGAATTGATTGAATTATTCCAGAAAGGTTATAGACCAAACTGTCTCGGTATTGCAGAGAGCTTTGTATGGTCCTATCGCTGTGAAGCATTTGGTCACCAAGTCATACACTATGTTTAAAAACTAATTCACAAGAGTTTCCACAAAACCTACGACAAATACACAAGAATATTACATGGTTTTATCATATAAGCGAACCCAAATATTCAACTTCTGCTGCAAATTGAATAACCTCACCATTGTGATAAAGTGGAGTAGTATCCTCCGAGTTTTTCCTCTATTCCCTTTAGGACCAACTGTAAACATTGTCCAGCGTGTTGTCATCATGACATGGTCGTTTTTATACGTTTGCAGAATGTCGATGAAACAAATTTTATATTTTGTGTTAATGAATCCGGCCTTCGAGTCTTTGATGTCCCAGGAGTATTTTACAAATTTATATAAAGTGGGTACTAATATTGTTTTGATTTAACCACTGCAACTTTAGTAATTTTTTCCATTAAACCTGTATAAATATTGTTTATAACTATTTGAACACTCAAATTATATTTTTTATCAAAAAATACTCAACTCTGTTAGCAATTGGGTTAAATACAACGACAATTTTGTTTTACTGTATATAGTTATATAAAAATTCAAATCGTGCTGACATTTGCTCTCATCTATATAATACAAGAAATAAATGTCAATAGGATAAAAATATCCAAGAATGCACAATATTGTGTAGCCTTAAATCACGGTCGCATATATATGTCCGTTCAGTTGTCAGCAGTTTAAACTATTGCCCCAACTGAAAAAGGCCTTTTTCGAATGGATAATTGCACTTCGCTTACACTGTCACATACGTTTCTCTTCAATAGGTAATTGTTTACTGGCTATTTTAATATTTCTAACGCTAAAATATTGCTATAAGCATAATAGATTGCATTCTTTGAGATGAACAGTTACACTGTTTGTTCTGTAGAATACATTATATATTACTCGATAAGTTTTGGATTATTTTGTGATGAATTATCTGTGTCAGAATAAATTTATGTTTTGTTAGAAAAACGAATATAATAGTGGCGTTGGATATCTTCTCCGTGGCACATAAATTGAAAAGAAGTACCTATAATAAATAGATTCATATGACATTCCATTTTATTACATCAACAGGTATAAGATTCAATTTTTATTATCAATTATATCAGCTTCACTTGCATGTATGTTTGTTTGTTTGTAACACACTCCTTTGGATTCAATTTTGATCCTCTTCACACGAACAGATTACATCGTAACCTTTTACACTCTTTAAAGACCGAAAAAAATATAAGATATCATTGAATCTGTATAAAAAATCCACTTTTCTGCTAGAAACGTTCCACTAGAGCAAATGCACTAGCTGGCGCCGACGCTTAGTCTGTAAAAGCACCTGTCTAGTGAATAGGCACGACTGTGGGGTGCTTTGTACATTTATAGACTCACTACATTTCGAGATAGAACTAGAAATTTTCTCATTACCTAATCATAATCTTAAATTGAACATGATACTTTTTTGTGCGTGTAAATTAATAACCTCTCACCAAGTATGCATATTTCGCGTTTTAAATCCTTTTTAAAAAATCACACGACGACCCTGTAGACAATCACTGAATAACCAAAGCTGTTCTCAACAGTTTCTTTTCGGTAGGCTTGGGAAAGAAACCACAAACAACCCATTTTGAGACATTGCAATGGCTGCAAAAACCCAGAATCGTTCTACACTAAAATATTTTAAATGGCCATTAAGACCAATTTGTTTTGCTTTACACTAAATTGTAGTATATTTTAATTCCCAGGGTGAATAATTAGCAGAGTGTACATGTGTATTTAGGTTAAAACGTTGTCGATTACAGTACATTAGGAATAATAATTTGATTTACATAGTAAAATATGGATTAAGCTGCAATATATTTTTAGCTATTGGGTTAGTTACATTTCCATGTCAATAAAACTTAGAGAGATGAGAGAAACATATTCGAAAAATAGTTTTTCTACGCCCAATTGTGCAAGTAACTAACCGGTTATCGATAAGCGCGTCACATAGTGTAAAGTGGAAAAGTTTTGGAGTAGTGGTAGTGTAACTTAACATAATAATGCACTTATAAATGTCAGAAGTGCTCTAGGCTATTTTACTTTTCACATAATTTCTCAATTAGTTATAAAAACGTAGAGTATGATTGCTATGGCAACACATACGAGACGAGATGACGCGAGACTTTTTGTTCTCGGTCTCGTCTCTCCAAATATTATCATACAAGAGTTCAATTCTGAACAGATTTTAATTAATTAAGATAAAATGGATGAGCTTGGAACCGAACATTTTTTGGAAAAAACCAAAACAGTAAACTATATCTATAATGTTTCCCTTTTTATTATTATATTTCCTATTTAAAGCTCTTGACTTGGATGTAGGTGAAATTTTTTTTGTTACTGTTCTGGTACGCCTATGTAGAGTGCGCAGATTCCTTCCCTTGACGTTGAGACAGTCGCATTTAGCTGTCACTCGTTGGTGAAAAAAAAACCAAACGGAGGTATTTTATTTTGCTGCCAAGGTTAATTCAGGGCAAGAGACCATTTCCAAAGTAAAATAGTAGTGTATCTCGCGTACTATCTGAGACAGCAGAGGATTTAATAGTGGCATATAATTGACATTAAGAATGTACAGCCCAGTGGATTGTGGATTCCAGGATAAGGTCTGATTAAACGGCGATATACTTGGTTTTAAGTAAATGAGCTGCACTTTCAACCACAATGGGAAATTAATTCTGTGACAGTAGTCCGAGAAGGCCTGGGAAAACTTTCACGCGACGTAGAATAGAGCTGGGAAAAATTATTTGATATAAAATATATAATATTGCAGCGTATAGTGTTATAAATTAATCACTACATACCTTAATACGTGGAATTTAGTTATAATTATTAAATAAAATCAATAAATAACAAATTCCGAACAGAAAAATAACATATTGGTACATCAGACCTGAAATGAGTATATGTGGAGGTCCATAAAGAAAAAGAAAGCATCTAAAATAATCTAGAACTGTCATAGGAATGTCTAAAAATATCATCGAAAACTCGATGACATTAGTAGTTTTAGTTTTTCTTTTTAATACTAGCGGTTTAATCTAACGCAGAAAGAAGGAAGAAGAAGAGGAGGAAAGACATGAAGCGGAGGAGGAAGGACGAAGAAAGAGAGGAAGAGAAGACAAGGACAGGAAAAGGATGAGAGGCGCAGACAAGCAGATGTAGAAATTATAAATAGCCTAATACGAATGCAGGAAACATTAAAGCTTAAGGTAATACATTCATAATTTCTACAACTGCTTCTCCTCCGTCTGCCTTCTCACGTCTTTCCTTTTCTTCTGAATCCCTTCTGTGTCTTCTCTTCTTTTCTTTCTACTTTTCTTTGTCTTTCCTTCTCCCTTTCTATGATACGACGATCTGTACTGTTGATATGTAGATGTCTATCAAGAAAGAAGATGAAGAAGAAGAAGACATAGGTATATCTAGAATTATCTAAAACTGTTTGGAACAGGTAAAAAGTTCTTATATTTGTATCGTCTAATTTTTAAATGTAAACTTAGATTATTGCAATTTTATACCCTCTAGTCGATTTTTAATTACTAGTATTGTAGGGTACATTTTCCAATAGCTGCTTTTGGTAAATTCAAAATAAATTGTTATTATTATCATTAAAAACAAATTTTTTCACTCACTACATCTCCTTAGTACAATTTAGACTGTGAATGTTCATAAATTTGACGGATTTACGATAGAAGCAACATAACTGAATCTTTAATCTATAGAGATAACTTATATAAAGTGTAACTTTTGCATCCTAAAGGGAATGTTTCAAAGTTTATGGTATTTAAACTGTTTTAAATCCATCACTTCGTGTTTGATTTATGTTAACTCTTGAAATAAATAAATAAAAACATTTTAAATTATCCAATTGCACAGTTCCTAATTCCGTTTCTTCCGAAACTCATTATATTATTTGTTTTTTACATTTTTAAAGCATGTACGTACTTAGACAATGATTGTTGTGATAATTGCTTAAAAAATCCTTATATTGTTATTTAAATGTTTCCGTTTTGTCGAAAATAACTAATAATTTCGACTTATTTTAAAATAAAATCGGTGAAAATGTAATTTAAATAGCCTAGATGGCTTACAAGATATTGAACTTTATCCTTTATTCACATTCACTAACAAATCTATTGAAATTGTATAATTCTCAACCTTTTTTTCAGTGTAAGCTGGCCATATACATATTTTTAGGTGTTCTGACATCGTTTCAAAAATTACGACCTTCGAAGGGTCCATAGACGTGCAGGCACAAGCTTGCTTGTCCACACAAATCCGTCTACAAAAGTCCATCGGGACATTGAAGTTCTGATAGATTATCAGACGTTTAAACTGTATGTAAATTTCACAGACGTATTGATGTTTATGTCGCAATACGTCTTACAAATTTGTCAGAGCAGTCTACTGCGATGAATGCAGATCAGAAAGTGCCTCTTCCTCGTTTATTAGTAACAATTGTACGTTGAGTGACGGTTGCATTGTGTATCTTCGATTTACACTCGTGTCAATGTTACTACGCAATAGTGATAAAAATAAATAGTCCTACTTGACGTTTCGCAGACTTATTTGCTGCAACTTCAAGTGATACAATATTTTTTAGAATATCCTACGAGGTTTAGGTTAATAGATCTTCACGATCTATACATTAAAGTTATTAATATTTATAGATATGTAAAAATAATCAGTTCAAACTGTAAATAAAAAAAAAACGTCGAACGTTTCATTCAATAAAGTAAAGAATACGAATGCTGGCGTAAATCTTTCTGGAAAAGCATGTGACCTTTTATCTTCGCAAATAGTTGATAATTTCTCCGAAAGGTTCCGAACTTGGTCAACAACTACTAAAGTTATTATCTGTTGTTCTGTGAATATTGGTTACTTTTTTTTGTTACTGTATAAAAGAAAAAGGCGATCCATTTTCAAAACTAACACTATCCCCTTTCCATTATTTTTGTCAGTTGGATTGCAGTAAAATTTAAGTCTTTTTCAAACGACACCTCGTATGTTTTAAAAGTTGACAGCGATATTGAAAACAGGAATTTAAGGAACTAATTTGTAGAAACACTGCTTCAGTTTCAACAAAAATTCTTTCATATCTTTTTGCGTAGTTGATTTTGAATTCATCCTGTATAAACATCAAGCATCCCTTTATTTTTTATTATTAGCGCCTGCAAGAAAAACTATTGCGATAAAAATACCAAATAAATGATTAAACTAAGAATTGTTACATGGAAAAAAATTTATCACTGACAAACAGTATATTCGACACCGACTAGCGGTCAAGCCTTGGGCACCAGCTTCGGGGAGTTTACAGTATCCTAGTTCGAAGGACCACAAACCGCGTGTACCGTGTTGGTAAGGACCTTCGCGCATGCGGCGTCTCATCCACGGACACGCTTCTCATCGTATATCGTGTTTTTCTCAGGTAAGAGATCCCGGTGTAGTTGTATCTCGTCTTGAAAACTCTCTCGAGAGAATATCATCCGATTGTCGACCACCACCGATTTTGCCGGCATGAAAATATCCGTGATGGGGCTCTCCTGAGTGTCCTAAGTGGTTGTTGGTTGCAGATCGCGAGAGATATGCACACTGTGTTTTGCGTGCCTGCCTCCATCTATCTTTTGCTCATTATCACCCCCTATACGACTTCCTGGTGGTAAGTACCATTAACTTTACTATAACATCTTTAATAAAAAAAGCTTTTATTAAATTTAAATACAGTTAATTGCTATTATAGTTTAAATTTGTTAAAAAAAAATATTCTTAGTTAATGTTTTGTAGGTTTATTCAACAAAATTTTCAAAATAAATCACATTAAGTTCACTACAAGTTGGATGCTTTTTATATATTAAATCTGAAAATAGTTATTTTGAAATCAAAGATATTTTGATTTTCAAATGGAGCGCAATGTTTGAAAAATGTTTTGTTAAAGAAAAAAAAATTAATCATAACTTAAACCAGTTAATAAGCGTGTATTTATTATTTGTTTTGGAAAAGTGTTTACTTTATATTCGTTTTAATTTATTCCGAATTACTCACATCAACAGCAGCCATAACAAACAAAATGCGCCTGCGCTTATGAAATAAACCTGCAAAATTGTTTAATAATGGATAACAAATAGAAAAATAATAAAAATCAATATACACAAATTCCATGCGGTTTTAGATTTAACGAAAATGTGCATTTGTTAGAAAAATATTACTTACTACAAAAATGACAAGATGGAATGATCTTATCACTGTTAGTTTATCAGTCAGTGAAAAATAAAAAGAATAGTTTGTCTGTACATGCTCATATTAAAATACACATTATGTATACAGGATGCTTCAAACAAAATTCACAATAATTAAAATCTGCTATTTAAGTTAATTTTGAAATATTCTGGTTACTGAGCAATAATTAATCAATTAAACCTGCTATAAAATAGAGTAGAACTATTTTATAGAGGATTCTGGGAGGATCGTGATTTTTTAGCTGTTAATTTCACATTTTATACATTTTTCTGAACAGCTTTATACTTCTAACTAATTTTGAAAATAAAACGAAAAAAACAACAATAAATTTTCTATTTATAAAATTTTTTTTTTAATATTGAATAAACTTGAAGAGTCCATAAAACGTTTCAATGGTGAAGTCCATCGAAACAATTTCAATAAAATATTGATACTATTAAATATATTCTGAAATATATTACATCCTGTATGTCTTTGAAGCAAATACATATAATCTAAGTAATAAAGATAAAGCGAATAAAGTCTTGTGTTGACATTTTAGTAAGTAGTAAAAAGTGTGTGTTTGAATTTCATCCAAAGTAGGTATGTGGTAGGAAATGAAGTTTACCCAAAGGGTAATAAATTAGGTAAATATTGTTTATTGGTGTCTAAAATGATATTCATAAATATTGAATTTGGTATATCAGCTTTAAATACGCAAAATTATTAAAAATATAATATTTGGTATCACAAATAATAGTAAAAGCAGCTCGTTTTTTTTGAAATATTTGACGTTTACATTATGCTTGATGTCTTAGCACTCGTAACTATATGCATTGTTTTGGACACTGTACAATGTACATATATACAAAAATGTGATCTCCACCTTCAACACACAATTTTTTGAAGGAGAAATATTAAGTTGTTCTAATATAATAAACAACAGACTAGAACATTATTTTTCATGTAGATATGCAATGTTAGAATTGCCTTAGCAAACTGTTTTATATTTATAACTGCATTAGAGTAGTTGTCAATGTTATAATTCAAGAAACCTTCAAGCTACAGAAAGATGGAGCGCTGCCACATTACCAATTCAATTCAGTGGTGGCGAGGAACAATAGAATGGCCAGCACGATCACCTGATCTCAAGTTATTAGATTCTTTCATGGGTATTTGTGAAAATTATGGTATACAAATCTACACTTATTGATTTATATGACATGAAAAGACGTAGAATGCTGGGAATTGAGTGGGTCACGCCTGATATGTTAATTAATCTAAGATCAGTGTGTGGCCAAAACGTTCTGAGCATTTTGGACATTAATGTTCATATAACTGTTACACAATGTTAGGTTTTCAGTGTGTTGTAGCGAATTTCGGTAATTAGATGATTTTCTATGAATAAATATCTTGCTAAATAAGTGCTTTTTTTAAGGACTTTTATTATTTACACACTTCACTCAAAATTTAACTGGAAATGTCTAAAAAAAGAACGTCCCAAAGTCCTTTTTCCTCCAAAACACCATCAACAGGCTGAATTGGACTAGTGGAAAGTGTCTTAAATTCATTTGAACTAAACTTTTGACAGACAACGGTACCAAGAACTTTCGAAAAAACCGACAAACTAAAGTGATAAATCCAGTATATCGCTGGTAATACTTTCATCAAAACAGAGTGATTGAATTAAATTTAGTGAAAATGTAGTTTAACATAAACAAAACTGAATTTATTATGTGATAATGGTGGATTATTAACAAAGCTTAAAAGCCAAAAATAAAAAATAGGTAATAATAAAACAAATTAAAACTGTGCTAGGAATTTATTTTTCACGTAATAGTTAACACTGGACTTAAAAAAATAAAAATGCAGCTCGATATTTGTTTTTAAGTGGTTCTAAAATCCATGTGAGATTATTTCAAGGGTATATGTTTAGGTAGAGCACTTGCAGAGTAATAAAGTTTAACGAGCAATCAGTTCATCTATTAGAAATAAGCATGTTTGCTTTATATTTTATTAGTTTAAGTGCTGCTTATAAACTAAACTTCGATTTATTATTTTAAAGTTTTTATAGATGGTTCTTAATTCCCGTCTCTTTATAAAGTAATTAAATGTAAATTTAAATATAGAATGTTTATTATATAAACAAATTTCAGACGATCGGTGATTTTTTTAAAAGTATTTCCCATCTAAATATCAAGATTAACGAAATATATTGAATATTGGCAGTCAGTACGAGAATATTTCCAATTCTGCTAATAATTATTAGAGAATTTTGCGAATGAGAATATCAAAAGTCGCAAGGCAAACCACTATATGAAGGTTCATAAAAAAGAAACAAAAATCTTGCAGTTTTTTTAATGAAAACAACTTACCATCAGGAGAGGCAAGTGGCAAAGCTTAATTTAAAATTGGTTCTTGAAAAACAACCTCTTTGTTTTAAATGTATATATGAAGTATGCAATAATTATTATTCAAATTTATTTTGTTATTGTCTGAATTTCGTAAAACATTGAAAGAAAACTATAAGAAAATTGTAATAATTACTGCGGTCTCTTAGCTTCTAAGCTAAACGAACTAAAATAACAAATTAGTTTTTAGAAATTAAGCAAAATTAACCTAGGAGTTTATTATTAATAATTCTCTAAAATCTAAAAAGTCCGCCTCCTTTTGATTAACATTCTCAGACGGCTTTTATGGCACAACCATATAAAGTTCTTAATAAACGTACACCTTTCTTTTTGAAAAAAATTAAAATATTTAGTGCTTTTCTGAGATGTTTACACAACTTATACAACACATAGGTGTAAATTAACAGCTATTAAACATACACTAGCTTTCAATTTGAGTTTATTTTTAAAATTAGATAACTTAGACCAGTTTAGACATTCCTTTCATGCTGAAAGTCCTCTGAACAGGTGTTACAATATTTTCGAAATCACCAGTGAACACAATTCTCTCGTATGTTCCTTGTGGTGTATGTTAATAATTGTTTTGGTTAATTAAATCACAAACTTTTGTGTATTTTTTTTCAACGTTTCGGCAGCGTTTCAGTTATCAAGAACACTTGAGTTTTTTTTCAAATTCTGGACAGTATCTGACACGAATGAAAAAATTCTACAACTAAACAATCAATAATATTTTTCTACATTCATGCAAAAAACAACACTTTTGTGAAACACATTTAATGGAAAAAGTGGTTCTTTTTTGCACTAGTGCAACAAAATTTTTGTCGCACTCATCTGTCATTCTTGTGTCAGTTTTGTGATGATTTATGACAAACATAAACATTTAAATAAAATAAAAATAGAGAGCAAGTGTCTGATTCTGCTCTAATACAACAATAATATATGTATATCTTACTACTTAGTCTCAACGAATTACAATTATTGCAAAAATCTTTAATTATTTAAAATTTAAATGGTCAAGGCGAAAACCAGCTATGATTGAGTACTGACAAGGTGGAGGCCATAAATATACAAAAAAAAAGAAGAAATGTTTGAGTTTGATTAGGTTAGGCTAGGTTCCCAGCATATTATATTCTAGTTTTCCAGTTTTTGCATGAATGTAGAAAAATTATTGTATGCAACTCTTGCAAAACGTGTTTTTTTGCACTCGACGTGTTGTCCAACTCGGCCTTAAGACCTCGTTGGACAATTTCCCGTCGCGTGCACTTTTTGCACTATTTGCACTTGCTGCATAAATAACTATTTGAAGTTTAAGACTGCGAAAAATTTGCTGTTAAATTTTCTAAGTCAAGTGTCAAAAAATGACTTATGTCACCAGTTTTTTGAGGCTCAAAGCAGAACAAGTATCTTCTGAACCACTAGCGTACGTCTAGTCTAGTAGGAAGGATGTAGCAAAGTCTCCATGGATTTTTCAAGAAGAGCCCTTAGAATTTGTCTTCCAGCAAAACAATCGTAAATTTCATTCCAACCAAATATTTAGACAAAATTTTAAATAATATCTACCGAGATTGTGCTTAAAAATTAGTGCAATTTGCATATTTGCTTTTTCTCACAGTAAACAAATCAAATATTTAAAATCGAAATGGTTAAATATAGTAGAAAATAAGAATATTTGTTTCTATTTCATTCTCTAAGTAGTGTCATAACTTCGTCTAGATGTAAACAGACAGGAGTTGTAATAACAAATAAATACGAGTTTAGTATTATAGTGTGTGTCTAATGCTTACGTTCGAGTCTGTCAAACATCAACAGCACCAAATATTTTAGAAAATTTGTTCACAATTACCGAACGTCTTTTTAATTTATTTTTGTCTGAATTATATACAAATTAGAACGCGTAGGTCGTACTTACTCATTTGTGAATATATTAAGGTCATTCTCACGAATATTTTCTCAAAACACTATACAAAGTAGAGAGTAATTTTGAAGTACAACCTTTTGCCTTTGTTGCTTCCATCTATTATAATAATAATAATAATAAACGTCATTTATTGGTACAACCAAATGGTCATCGACCGAGGTCCTTCAGCCAGTATTATTTACATTGTTTATTATAATATACTTAATAGTAATAAAAGTAATGATAATTAATTAGAAAATAAAAAAAAATAATAAAAAAGTTAAAAGTTATTGCCAGAATTTTCACCATCCTTCAGTGACTATTTACCACTTCCCAAACTGTCTTATTAGGATATTTTCGTTTCAACTGTTGTGTCTGATCTCGTTCAATGCATAATTTGTCCATTATTTCTTTATTATGCGTCCGCTTAGAGAATATTTGAGACAGAGTTGTCATTCTATCCTTCAGTGGCTGTACCTTTGTGGTTTTTTATAGAAGTTTGTTTGATGGATTGTGGAGAGGGTTTGATGGATGTCTTATTTTTGTGATGGCTCTTAAAGTTGTCTCTGCTGTCTGTAATGTTTTCCATACGGGTCTTCTTGATGATTGGTATACTATATGGCCATACTCGAGTATCGGTCTACAAATACTTTTGTATATGTGTGCTGGAGTTTTCTTACTTATACCCATGTTTTGGTATGTTATGCTTCGAAAGTGTTAGGCTCCATTCTCCTCCTGTTGAACCATTTCTCCGTTCTGTTAATTAATTTTTGCAGTTCCTTCATTGTTTTCTGATGCTGTCATTATGACTATACTGCAATATATATTTTTGTAAATTAATGTGCTCTGGTGCTAACCCAAAGTTGTATATGTCATAACAGTAGAGATTGTAGAGAAGAGGAGAAAGTGGGGAGCCTTGTGGGACTCCTTGTTGAGGTATAATTGTTTGTGAGAAACTGTTGTTAACTTTTATTTGTATTGCTCTGTCACTGAGGTAATTTTTTATTATTAGTAGCAGGTATTCCGGGCACACATTTGTTGTAGTTTGTACAACAATATAATATCAACATTGAATAAAAATATTCACTCACCATTTACAAATAAATTCATCACTGTTGACATTTGAAAATATGGTTCAATTATAGGTATATCATGAACGTTCATTGATTCTCGCGTACATATACCTTCTAATTCTCTTTCACTCCTGCAGATACAATATTCTCAATGCTTTTTTTCAAGACCTTCATTCCTTCTACATTGTTTTCTGTTTCTTTTTTTTTTCATCCTTTCCTTTTGCCATTGCCTCACTACATTCTAGTACCTTTCTATTTCACCTAGTGATTCTTGTTTTCAGTAAATCTTTGTTCAGCAGAATAGATCTGAAAAGATCGCTGTGGAGTAGGCCGATTAGCCACTTCATCTATTCTTATCTTAGTACAGCCAGCCAAGGTTTCAAGTATTCGGTTCCTTGATCAATCGACTTTTTGTCCTCTAGGCTATACTGTTGTTTTGAAAAGACTTTTCTCAATTGGGCTCAATAGTCTTTTTACAAGATCCTTTTTGGAAAAATACTACTTTGGACACGCTAGTCCAAGGAGCTTAGTGAGATAATGTATTAGGCTGTTTCTGCCATTTCCATTTACCATGGACATTAAATTGATTTATTCCAACAGTATATATGTGGGGACCAGTTTTATTGATTCATTTCATTGATTCATTGGTTTGGTTAGGTTTCCCATGATATCTACCTCCATTCCAGAAGCTTCGTGTATTCTATATAGGCCACTAGACTGGGGGTTTGACTCCTATTAGGGTTTAATATTCCCTTGGTCAACAACCAAAAGTTTTTTATCAGAAACTAGCTGTACTACTGCTTAGACCGATGGATCCAGTACTACTGCTGTTCTGGCTTGAATCCACCAAAATAAATACCAACTTGCTGAAGTTTTTGAAATCTCAAATGCTGTCTCTGCACAAAAGAAATCAATTTAGACTTTCTTCGATCAGCTGATCCATTTCCTACCTTTGTATCCGAGATCCTCTCAAGTGTTATCCAATTGTAATTTGCCAGGTTAAGAGTTTTTGCCGATAATTCCATACCAATCTAGTGGCAAGCTGAAAAGTGTGCTGCCTGATATTCAGGATGCAAGTATATCTTTTGGTCTTCTTTCCTCGTATTTTCTATATCGAAAATCTCTAGCATGTACAGAGACGATTAAAGGTTTCTCTGCCTTTGTCTGTGGATACATCACTTTCGATTTCTATCTCTCTTTTAAATGCAGACGAGCTCCGAGCTTTCTGAAGTATCTTTATAATTATAAATCGCATAATAATCTAGTTATATTGAAGTAGCTATAATAAGCTATTATTTCCAAATTATTTAATAAAACTCGTTCCCTTGAAACAGACGTCATATATTACATACATTAATGAAAGTAAAAGTTTTATAAGTTGCCAATTTGTATGTTAATCGGAGATAACGAGAACAACTTAATATAGTAAAATATTAAAAAAATATTCATGAAGTGTGTTTGCTTGATGCAAACAGTTATAGACCGGCATAAATTAAATTACGAGAAATGGCAGTTTGTTTCCTTAATTTGCCGACATTCGAACGTGTGCTCAAATGTTAATTATTATAACTTGATAAATTGACTTATAAATAAGTATTATTCAGGTATTGGTAGTAATGTCATTTTCTTTTGAAATATTTAACAGAGTCTATTTCAATTTTCCAAAGTTTGTTGTTGGCTATAATAGGATAACCGGTATAATTTGGCATGAACAGTATTTATAATGTTAAATAAGTCATCAACTTGTGGAAATTACAATTTTGCTTCAATTCCAGTCTGATTGCAACATTTTATTGTTGACCATAATACCGAAAACAAATTTTAATTAGTAAATTAATCAAAGTTAGCCGACACTAAAACTTTCATGTACATAATTATCACTTGCCATTAAATATGACGTAGTCTCACGACCTATATTATATAGGTACAGAGTCTTAATAATTTTGATCCTATTAGAAGCTATTCTTAGTAATTACCTTAAGGTTCAATGGTGATTTCAATACCTGTGAAAATGTTTTTGAAAAGTAATTTTTAATTTTAACCCTCTTTGTCCTGTTCTAGTTTTTGTGTTTCAATTTAAGTCTAACTATCAAGAAGGCATGTTTCAATTATAAACCAAATAATGTACCAAAAATTAAGTCTTTGTTTCATAAGGCACCAATAAAGTAATTCATAATTCTATTTGAGAATATTGTGTATAGCAAATGACATCTGCACTGAACCATTTAACGCCAGTACTATATAGAAACAGGTGCCAATATTTGATGATTTATACATCACCAACTAGTGTTGTTAAAATTAGTTGAAAAACATTTTTAAACATTTTCGAAAATCATCACAGTCAGATACTACTATAACTCTTTCCGAAAGGTTTCACCTCTGACACTAATTGCTCGTATATTTTGTTTCAGAAAAGAAATGAACATTCCAGAAATTAAATTGTACAATCGATCGTAAATTTTGTTTACAGAGTTGTAGGTTACGCCCTAATATAATTTATTTCAGGTACTTACATAATAATAGTGTGTAAAATTAAATTATACGTCTATTCAAACAATTTGAAAAGTAGCAAAAATGTTGACTACAACTTAGTTGATACCTACATTTTTTGTGATACCAGTATACTAGTGCAAGTATTTTACCTTTGACCTTGGGGAAGGCATATGGCTGAAAAAGCATAGAAGAACGCACTACTTAGTCTGCTCAAACCTTCTAAGTCTCACATCAAGAAGTAATAAAAAAGGATACTAAGGTTTGCTACGTAACCCAGGAAAACTAGAATATAAACCAAAATAATATAAAAAAGAATAGGTCTGATTTTGTTTTTGAAGATTTTTTGGATGCACTTGGTGATACCAGGAGAAGAAAATGGTACTTTTCAGTATATGTTTAGAGCGAACAGGCCTGTGCTGGTAAAATGCTGTTATGGTGAAAACCAAAAAATTGTAGGCTACGTTACGTCACTAAAATGCTAGGTTTACACGAGGCCAGTAGGAGGGTAGGTTACTTGAAGCAGGTAACCTGAGGCAAGCTACTGTACTAGTGACTTGCCTTTGACCCTGTTCACACGACGTCAGTTTTGAGCGAGCCAGTGTTATTTTATGATGACGTACAAGAATTGACGGGGAATCTTATACTGGAATTTGTAAGTGAATCTAGTGAAATATTATTGGAAGAACTGGAAAAGAAAAAACTATAAGTAAGAGAGTAAGAGAGTGGCTTAACAAGAGAGATACACGTGGTGCATCTGTCCAGTTACTAACAGAGCTGCGTATTGAAGACCCAGCAGAATATCGAGCATGTTTGCGGATGTCACCTGAGAGTTTTTGAAGCATATTTTGTACAGTTCACAAAACTGGTCCCAGAAGAAGGCCGGTCCTTGTAAGGTTCCAAAAAATGAATTGTGATCTCTTCAGTCCAAAGTGAAGTCATTGTATTAGTACAGTTTTAGACAAATGTATGAAATGTTAACAATTTAAACAATAAACAAACGTCCAGGGAGCAGGCTGTCTTCTCCTCGTGACAGGCAGGTTGACAGGCAATTTGCCTCTGATTTACAAGCGTGGTCGTTCACACTACTGGCCTCGTGTAAACGCTGCTTAAGGTAGGTTGCGTGATGTCATGTTCAAAACGTGCGCTCGCTTTCCGCGCATTTGATAATTTCTGTTTGGGTAGAAATCTTGCTCAAACAAAAAAGTAACTAAATGAAGAATATGGGGACATTTTTTTATAAAATACTTTGACATGAACTACATACCCGCTACGGGACAATGTGTTAAGCAGGTCAGTTTAATGATGTGAAACTAGCCTAACGTAAAACTTAGGCAGATGGTGTGATGAAAGATCACGTATATGTCTATAAAACAAGGGGACACCAGTAAATTCAAAGAAAATAAACACTAACGCCTAAAAATATTTATTAATCCAAAATTATTTACTGTCAAGCTATTTTTCTTTTAAATGTTGATTGAGTGATGTTTTTGTAAAGCTGCCAGTCGAAATAAATAGTGGCTGACATGACTTTCTGTACACACAAAATCAGTTTAAGTTGGTGTAACGTTAACTACGTTGAACAGATCTACGTTGAAGGTTGAGAAATGATTTGACGACAGCTAAGAAATAATACAGAACGTTTATATGTGAATGCCACCTTGAAATATAAATGGATTCTAGCACGGAAGTAACTGGGGGTTGGGTGTCATAATTTCAGTGGCGCTTCAATTTACCCATAATTAAAATTAATTACCAGCATTATATCAAAAAGGTAACGCTATAAATTATTTCGTTTCAAATGATTTCAATGAATTGAAACATGTGCTGCTGTTTGAAATGTGAACTAGTCATCTAGACATTAGTTATCATATTATATTTTTTCGAGAGAGAGAGCCCTGGTAAGTCTGCCCAGTACATGTAGATTTTTCTGTACGCCCAAGGGTAAGTCTAATTTGAAGGCACACAATAAATAGTAAAGATCACATGAGACTGGGACCAAAGTTTCCGGATTAGTAATACTTTGAAAATAATAACAATTACAAGGAACTTTCCGAAAAAAATATTAAATAAAATTACAAAGTATTAGGAGTTATATTGATTTAATAACAATTATATTCAAAAAGGAATGATCAATGACTTTGCGGATAAAATAACAAATTATAACAGAATGGAAGAGCCAACCAGTACGAATGAAATTTTGAAAAGATAATTTGAACTGTTGAACTATCAGCCGATTGCAGAGACTTTCTTAAGGATTCCTTGAAGTTAAATATAACTCAAGGAAGGTTGTATAGGAAGTTAAGGGTTAAACTCGGTTTAATGTGACACATGACACATTTTTTATGATTCTTGCCCAAAAATTAGAATGCATCTGCTGCATCTTGGAACTTAAGAATTACCCAGCAATAAGTAGTACTATCGTAGCAGTACGTATTACAAAAAATTAAATTTTAAAATTAGTCAAAATTCACAAATTCTCCTGTATATTAATAAAATATGGGATCAAACACTTTTTTCTGGCTTTCCCCATAAGAGTCTCCATACCAGGTAGTACTATGTACAGTTCCTCATGACTCACTCTGTATACCAATGGAACAGTATACCACATTGTTCGAGATCAACGAATGTGAAATATCGATATCGTTCGATATCCGGTACCAACTAGAAGTTGAACTGGTACTAACACCTGTAAAGATGTTCGTGGGTACTTTCAAATAAAATACCGCGCCAATGGGTACCCGGAGGACGAGGCCATAGCCTGATTGGTGACTGGCGAGAATATTAATACTTATCTGGTTGACTTAACAATCAATAACAAATTTTATAGGAGTGTATGGGAATTGGATAACTGGTGTGAATTGGTTCATTTTGAAATGGCGACAGTCAATCATCGAAAATTGGTTTATTGTGAAACGTTGACAGTTTTAAACCAGTTTTTTTGTGAGCGAAACTAATGGTTCGAGATGGTTTACGTATTTTTTCTACGGTAGAGTGGAAACAGATAAAAAAAAATTATGATTCAACAAAACGATTGGAAAAAATTAATAATTATTTATATAATTGAGTCTCTCTTGAAGGTATCATGTTTTTTTTGGGAATAAACAAGAAATATATCGTGAAAAAACACAAAAATAAAACAATAGACCTGTTATTATCATGTTACACGTAACTGATAATTTACATCTAGGTACCTAGTTCAACTCTTCAGCTTAACATGACTTGACAGAGAAGTGAGAAAATCTTGTTATCACATTTTAGGTGCAGTTGATATTTTTATTAAATTCTTGATAAGGGCCATGCCCTAGGTAAACGTAAATATCATAAATTAAAAAACGGATTTCGTAAAGAAGGTTTAACAAACTCTAGTTGCATTTTTCTGTGGGAACCTTGAACTTTTTTTAACCACTTATCACTTATCACCCTTTGTATTATTAATCAAATAAGTAAAGAGAGGAAATTCATTTATAAATCCATCACATTGAATACCTTAAACATTTTTCCACTCCTTGGGGTTCCTGTTGATATTAACAAGAACAATAACAAAAAATGGATACTATTCAATTGAATAGAGACTTACATTCATGTGCTACATAACAACATTTTGTGAATTAGTTTATTTATCTATGTTTCTTTGTTACAGGGCAGTTGGCAGTCATTTGGTCATGGATCCAAATCAAACCTGCAAAAGAGCAAGATGGTCCAGAGGAAAAATGGCAGACATTTGCAATAATAAGCCAGGTTTATTGAACCAAATAGCAAAAGGTATTGCGCTTGGTCAGACAGAGTGCCAATACCAGTTTAGATATAGACGATGGAATTGTACTTCTGCTAGAAGAAGTATTAAAAAAGTAATGTTAAGAGGTTAGTGAATTGGCATTTTGTTGTGGTTTTGATCCCTGATACACTCTACACAGAAATCTGAGTTACCATTTCAAGGAGAAGAGTGCTCAATTTTGGAGTAGAGTTAAAGTTTGGCAATTGTTTGAACCACACTAATATTTTTCCCATTTCTCAATCAATTCTTAGGCTCAGTGATCTGGAGTAAACTCCACATCCTGAGGTTTCTTTTGTTTTTGAGGTATATTCGTCGAGAGAGGACGATATGAGGAGACGGCGGCAAAACGAACGAACAGAATAACTACCTATTTTTTCACTTATAATTGCACAAGAGGTTTGTATATTATCGGGTAAATTTGGATTGTTTAATGAGAAACTGTTTCCTAGCAATTAGACGAGAACAACTGTCAACTATTAAAAACGCGACACCGAAGGTGGAGCGTTTTTAGGTTGACAGTTTTTCGAGTCTAATTGCTAAAGGAAACAGTTTAGAAGTTGAACAATCCAAATTTACCCGATATCAATACTAACATCGAGTGTAATTCGGCAGGACAATTCAATGAATCGGCTCATTGTTAGTGTTTAGAAATTCAATAAGTTGTTGACAAACATGTCAAATTATTTATCATGGTAACAAATGCATAAGTGAAAAAACCACAAGTGCATTTATCGCTGAAAAAGTTAAAGCTAACTTTTGCCGGTGTCAAAGTGACAATTACACTGAGGCATATGCGATTTTTTATACATGAGTTGAATTGTCACTTATAATTGCACAAGAGGTTTGTATTTTATCGGGTAAATTTGGATTGTTTAATGAGAAACTGTTGCCTAGCAATTAGACGAGAACAACTGTCAACTATTAAAAACGCGACACCGAAGGTGGAGCGATTTTAGGTTGACAGTTTTTCGAGTCAAATTGCTAAAGGAAACAGTTTAGAAGTTGAACAACACAAATTTACCCGATATCAATACAAACATCGAGTGTAATTCGGCAGGTCAATTCAATGAATCGGCTCATTGTTAGTGCTTAGAAATTCAACAAGTTGTTGACAAACGTCAAATTATTTTTTATGGTAACAAATGCATAAGTGAAAAAACCACAAGTGCATTTATCGCTGAAAAAGTTAAAGCTAACTTTTGCCGGTGTTAAAGTGACAATTACACTGAGGCATTATGCGATTTTTTATACATGCGTTGAATTGTGAATAATAAAAACTTTACCTATGTGTCTTCTGGGGTAATTAATGATCCTTATTCACAAGGTTTTTATAGGTTAATACAACTGACATCAAAACCAAAATAATCAATGGGCACTTCATTATAATTATTTTTCACCTAAATTATTCTTAAGAATAAAATATGTTCAATTAGAATCGAATTAATACTTAAGCTGTTCCTAAATATACTTTTTATTATTTTAAAAATAAACATTAGGCTTGTATATACCTGAAATGGTAGTCTTAACTGGTTTTTTTTTTCAAAATAAACCACATACACGAACGACAGAATTTATTGATGCAAAAAGTTCAGCATTTTTAAGTTGACATCGCCTCACCGGTTGATCTTAATCTAACTATTCAACATATCCTGAATTGACTAAGAAAATATCACCAATGCACCAGTTCTTGTTACTGGATATAATAATTGCAAATGTGATATACCAGGATAGACGAAAGATGGTTATCGAATACAGTTGATGACATTTTTCCTTGTCTGTTCAATTGATCTGATTGAGACACTGAGAGGCAGCTTAAGTAGCCGGATGGAGTGTTTGTAGACACACTGATTCGTCGTTTAGATTGTCAAGAATCGATGTTTAAAACGCTATAGGGTTTTTCAAGGATATTACTGATAATATCTGAACAGAAACGTAGCACTGCACTACATATTTTGCAGGAATATCATTCTGGCATTTCAATTGGATTTATTTTGTTAAAAATCTTGAAATTCATTTGGTCAGTACATTTAAACCAATAAGAGTAACAATATTTTTAGCTACATGCATATACATATACAGTATCTCCACAAAGATGCTGCTTGTTTAGATGTCTCAAAGACCCCTCACACACTTTTTGAGTGCAAAACCGGTCCTAGTCAAAATGAGTGAAATTTTGGTATACTGTACGTCCTGACATGGCTAGCAAATGTTCTCCCCAAATTTTGACCTCTTAAAGTATGAAATATGTTGTTAACCTACTCTCCAAATATTTTTTGAATTGAAATTGTCTTGAAAAATGTATTTTCTATTGCAGATACACGAGAGACTGGTTTTGTTAATGCCATAATCGCGGCAGGAATAACATTTCAAGTAACCAGAGCGTGCACAAAAGGAGAACAAATAGGATGTTCTTGTTTGAAAAGAAAAAGAAGAAAAAATACCAAGAAGAAAAATCCTCCGCTACCAGATGGAAACTGGGAATGGGATGGTTGTGGTGAGAATATAGAATTCGGAATAAAGAAATCCAAAGATTTCTTAGATACCAGATACCGAAGAAGAAGTAGTGATATGAAAACTTTAGTTAAATTACATAACTACGTTGCAGGACGGTTGGTGAGTGTTTTTTTCTTCTTTACAGCATTCTCTTAGATAGGTTCCATCTTTATTGACAGTTTAAAAACATTGGTTACCTAGTCACGTGAAACCTTGACGTTTGGCTGAGATTCCAAATAATTTCACTGAATAAATCATTTATTTTTTAAACGAAAGCTCTTGTCGATTCATATATAATTTATTTGACCACATTTTTACCGATCAAAGGTCTTGAAATGCATGGGCAAAGCAAAGCACATCAATTCGAACAGAAAGACATAAATATTTTGGTGCTTTGGTACTTCCGATCGAGATCTAGCTAGCCAATCAATCAAACTATTCCGCTATGGTCGGTGAAAATGTATGCAATTTACTGAAATATTTCATACTAATTTGTGTTCTAACTGTATTTTTTCATCATTGTTTTAGGCTGTTAAAAACAACATGGTAACCGTATGCAAGTGCCATGGCCTCTCAGGCTCGTGTACGTTAAAAACGTGTACTAGAAGAATGCCCACCTTTCGAGAAGTGGGCAACCGACTGAAAGAACGTTTCGATGGCGCAGCGAAGGTCATAGCCGGCAACGACGGTCAAAGTTTCATGCCGGAAGGTGAAACTATAAAACCTCCAGGTCGAGGAGATCTAGTTTATTCTGAAGAATCTGCGTTGTACTGCGTCCCGAATAATACTCTAGGATCCTTTGGAACGCAAGGGAGAGTGTGCAACGATACCTCTCAAGGAGAGGAAGGCTGTGGAATATTATGTTGTGGAAGGGGTTACTCAACGCATATTGATGAAGTTAGGGTTAATTGTAACTGTACTTTCAAGTACTGCTGTGAAGTTCAGTGTGATATTTGTAAGGTGACCGAAAGAAGAAATATTTGCTTGTGACTCACGTACGAGTCTTGACTTTTGACTGTGGACTAATGGAATTGTAGTGAATTTAACCAGTTTAAATATTTGTATTGATGCTTTGTATTTAGTAAATTATTATTAGATTTTCTGTTGTTTTATTTTTTCCCAATTGAAATTCATGGCTGAAAAAAATAGCTTATTGTGTAAGTTTTCTATGTGCAGGGTGGTAAGTCCGAAAATATGCCCGTCGATGTATTCCTTTATAAACGGGGTAAGTTAAGGAAAACAAACATTTCAAATGAACAAATTTTATAACTGTGAATAGCAGCTAACTCATGGGCTGCTTTATCAGAATGCTGTTCCAATGGAAAGTGCGAAAAAAAATTACTTTTTAAGCAATAGATATTTTCACATTAAATGGTTTGTGACAATGACTGCGCCAATCAAAGTATCCGTTGTTAAACTTTCTTTGAGTTTGCTTGGAACTCATTGATCAATACATGGACATGCAATTTGATAGAATTCAAAGAAATCCGAACTTGGTATTAAAATCGAATATAATTACAATAATTACTAAATGGATCAGGTCATTTATGAGTTCAATAGCGGAAAGTTATAGGAAATAGTCGATAATTTTTCATCCACATGAACAGCACTCTTTTTTCACCAACCATACTTTACGAATACTGTAAAAGAAGGAATGAACAAGGTAAAATAATAGAAAGTATATCTTGGTGATTAAAAAAAAGGTTCTCGAGCAACCTACCCAAACAGCAGACTGCTAAAGAAATCGCTAGCCAACGGAAAACTAAAACTAGGTGACGATTACTCACTGGCTACATTCAGTTACATTCCCATAAGGAATCACATGCATTGTATTGGTATATCGAGATGAATCTGTTTGCCTCACACTGTATAGAACTGACTCACTGGGGATATATACTGGAACTAGAATTATCTCACCAGGAAGAAGTTTGTGGAAATAAAGCTATGCCTGATAAGAAAGCTGGTCTGTTAGAAAAACAGTGCTGCCAAGAGTACCAAAAGGCTGGGTTGCTGATGGCTTGAAATCTTAACTGATGTTCCGATCAAATGAAAAGATTGATCAAAAGTATCAGCTCCATAATTGAAGTTACACTGTTTTCCTTATATGCAGGAAGTATTATCTTGAATAGCACTTTTCAGGATGGATTTTTGAAGAATAGGCATATTATGCAATAAGCATTTAATGTATGAAAATTACAACAATATCGTAATGAATACAATTATCTTGACAGTCATTAAAATGCAAGTTGAATACACTTTTTTTTGATCCTATATTTTATAATTCCATCATATATTACTCACACATTATGTATACATGAAAGAACTGTCAAAAATTAATGTCGGATCTGAAAGGTAGGTAGCCAAATCGGATATCGATGGAATATTGGGAAAAATGTATCAATGGATGTAATTAAAAGTACAGTTCCTGTCTGTCCAATTATTAAATTGAAGTATATGGTATATGACAAAATATATTTATATTACCGACAATTTACACATTTTATAAATTCGCTGCATCGCTGTAGTTTATTTAGATTGGTTGTAACATTAGTTCAGTTGTCCCATTAAATCAACACAAAAATTATGCGTATATTGACAGGATGTTTCAGCTGACTGATGCAAATTAACCTCCGCCTTTCGACCAGAGATCGATAATAATTTTCTCGTAAAACTTATCATCAACGAAGCTGGAGCTCTTAATACCCAATAGCTATAAAAGTTGAATTTCATAAAAATCACTCTAGACCAGTCAACAAACCAAGACTGCCAAAATATCGGTCCGAATTTTGTGGAACTACAAAATTAAAAATTATTCTATTCACAGTTTCTACAATTTTTCATTGCTTGCTTCAATGCGACCCTTAAATCTTAATATATACTATTGTAGGCTTAATCATGGCTTAATCTAGAAACTGAGTTTTAAAATAGTTTTTTTCAATCCAGTGTGCTGAAATTTGACATATAAGTACGTTTAGGAGAGCATATTTAGAATAGGAAACACCTAACGAATCTGAGGAATTCAGCATGCTGAAATAGCTTTTGATGATAAAGCCCAATGTTAGTTCCTCGAGTGAAGCTGTGGAGCATTTATTATGATTTTCAGTACATTCCAGAGCTAGCTGTCTCTTTCAAAGTTATTTATGTATGGCCCTTTAACATCAAAGGGCTCCCGCTAAGTTCCACTTGTTATTGTGTCATGCAGTGACTACCATACCACGGAATACTATAACATTCGGAAGAGTATCTTGCCAAAGAACAATAAGTACGCGCAGCTTTTGTGCGCAGTGACAGTCTATCGAAAATAGGATCAAATTTCAACGTTGCCTAGATGACGCAGAAAGTGTAAGGAAGCTGTCTATATGCAAGCTGTTGCCAGTTCTAATTATAGGATCACAACTTTCAAGTGTCATTCAAATTCTGTCTGAAATGGATCAAAGGAACCGACGGATAGAGACCCTTCCGATTGTTACGATATTCCGTGACCATACAGAACTCTTTCGTTTCCCTCTGCTTCTATAGTTGCACAAGTATGATCGATGGAATTATTGTAAGAGCGGCAAATTTAAATGTAATAGTATCTGTTTGATTTTTTAAATAGATATTGTATGTTAAAGTGTCTTTAGAGTATCTTGTAGAAGGTTCAATACAGTTCCAGGAAGTTGATGTCAATATCTCACTGGAAAATAAAAAATGTAGAAAACAATTAAACGAGAATATTAAGTATCAACTGAAGATAATTAGTTGAAGATACATTAAGAATTTATTGTCGTATTACTTATTTGAGAAATAAGTTATTTGTAATTAAAATAACTTCCTTATTATCCTTGGTAATATGTCAATATATTGCTTGAAAATAAATAATTAAGGTAAACATATATATTCAACAGTTCTAGTATTTAAAAAGGCTCAAAAACAAGATAGTTTTTAATTGGAAGTGGAAATAACTTTAAGATTATATTATAAATTTTTTTTTAATCAACTGGCACAAACAAGAATAATAATTTCAAGTGGTATTTGAGCTCTTGACAATTTATAAAGCGATACTTGACAAATTTTTTACGTCAAAATAATTGTCAAGACTGGTCTATCGATATTCAGAGTCATTCCATAAGTCAAACAGTTGACAAACTAAGTGATAATTATAAAACTACCTTGCATAATGTACATGATAACCTTTTGCATTTTCTAAGACCACCCAAACTGGACTGCTTCCTGGGGGGCAGTTAAGACATCTTCATGGGTCCACAACATAAATTTGCTTTCCGTCCCGGCCAAGCAGGACGTACTCTGATCACGCAAGCTGAATCAACAGCCGATTGATTAAAAATACTAAATTTTGAATCATGGGCCTTCTTTTTCGTTGGGCTTAACCATTAACACCCAGGGGTATTCAATAAAGGTAAAAAATAGGTAGGTATCGATAATCGCAAAAAGAAATAAATATATTAATTTTTAATTCTTCCAATTTAAGTGTTTAAAACGTCACTTTTTATGCATTGCTTACAGCTAATATAAATTCTTTTTTCTCCGATTGGCAGCAAATATTAATTTTGCTGACT
This sequence comes from Galerucella nymphaeae, assembly GCA_963978555.1. Taxonomy (NCBI): domain Eukaryota; kingdom Metazoa; phylum Arthropoda; class Insecta; order Coleoptera; family Chrysomelidae; genus Galerucella; species Galerucella nymphaeae. The sequence continues at coordinate 13,601,035 of OZ021710.1, forward strand.
GATATCAATCAGCAAAGTATTACTTTTCCTGCCTAGGCAGCAAAGTGGTTACTTTCCTGCCTGTGATTATACATTTCCATAGCAACCAACCAAAATTGAGATTGTCGGAATTGTAATAATTTGCAAATACAGTATCCTCATTATGAACAATCGGAGAAAAAATTATATGTTCAACTTGGCAGCAAAGTAGATTGACTGCCTAGTTAAACAAATAACTATTTTCTACATTCATGCAAAAAACAACACTTTCGTGAACCACATTTAATGGAAAAAGTGATACTTTATTGCACTCATCTGTCATTCTTGTGTCAGTTTTGTGATGATTAATGACAAACATAAACATATAAATTAAATAAAAATCAATAGCAAGTATCTGATCTTGCTTTAATACAACAATAATATATGTTTATCTTACTACTTAGTCTCAACGAGTTACAATTATTGCAAAAATCTTCAATTATTTAAAATTTAAATGGTCAAGGCGAAAACCAGCTATGATTGAGTACTGACAAGGTGGAGGCCATAAAGATACAAAAAAAGAAGAACGGGTTGAGTTTGATTAGGTTAGGTTAGGTTCTTAACATATTTATATTCTAATTTTCCAGTTTTTGCATGAATTTAGAAAAAAATATTGTATGCAACTCTTGCAAAACGTGTTTTTTGCACTTGTTGCATAAATAACTATTATTTTAACAACACATCAAGGGGATTCATTTGGTTTCTGAGGAAAGATTAAAAACACATATCTGTGAAACTAAATTTACACTCAGATGGAAAAATTTACTTTTTCATATACCATTGTTTTACTTTAAACGCTTCTCCTGATATTGACCTCTATTAATCACTTTCAAATTTTTCTTTTAGTGATTCAATTTATTGATGTCTGCGACAGAACATCTAGCAGCTCGGTTAAAATTAAGCTCCAAAGCAGTGGAGCTGGAGTCCAAAATATTAGACCCAAAGCAAATGAGAATCAAGGGGAGTATACAGGCCAAGAGACTCCAAAAACTCTTAGCCCTGTAAAACGTGGAGTTACTCCTTAAGTGGATCCAGTGAAACAAGGGTATAGTAGGGAATGAAACGGCAATGCTGTGGTTTGAAACTGAATTCACGATCTTAAACCAGTAAGTCAAATATCAAACACAGCTACACGTGGCTACATATCCTGGTGGATCAAACTAAACATTACGCATAAAAGATGAGAAAAAAGCCATTTTATCTTCGTATGTGAAAAATTGTCTTATTGGATTTAAGCATTCAAGGGAGGATTTCTCCAAATAGGATGTAGTGGAAAGACTGTCTCGAAGCCTCTGACAGTTGGTTCCAATCCATAGCTGGTACATTTTTAGAGCCTCCATTCGCCGTTCAACTATTTTTTCTGTCCAATGGAACAATTTGTACACGTGAACTTATTGCCTTTTGTAGACTTACATTCTGAAGAAGATACTTATCAATCTCCCCTGGTATAAGTGGTAACCAATCTAGTTGTTTCTTCACATTTATATCTTGTAGTGAATGCAGAACAGCTTTGTGTTTCCATTACCTCACCATAACAAATATTATTACTATCACAAAGTACAAGAAATACGGCATAAATAAGATGTTGTTAATGTTTCTTTATTAGAAAGCTCGATGTTATTTTGAATTTATGGATTTTATTGATTTTATCGGTTATACAAAGGACAAAATTACCATTTCAAATTGTGTTAACGGCTTTGTTACTTTTTTGTTAATTAATTTTTTCATTCGTTACTTGCAACATGTGATATGTTTTCATATTAACGGTCCTTTTTTAATTTTTGTGAGTTTGATAAATACAGGCATGAAAAGGCTAGTGCAGTTGCATTGCATTTCAATTTTTTCCGTGGTGAAACGTTTAATATGGTTTTTAAAATGGAGCAAACTCACTTACCCGATACAATTTAAAATAGGTACACAAAATAAGTCTTAAGGATTAATTTCGTTGAAAAAGAATGTAGTCACACATTTTATTAATTATTTCTGCAAAGAGGAAAAATATGAACTCAAATTCTTACTTATTGGGAGAAATTGGTGAACAAGAGACATCATATTATTATAAAAATTACTGCTACCTTTAATCTATTTGTATCTGTAGGAAGGTCACAACACTTAGACCACATGTGACCCTTTGTTCATCCTCCCGAGCAGTTGTCCTCCTAGGTCATCGACCACCTTCCCAGAAAGGTGGACAGGTCACTAGGAGACATCTACTTCAAATTGGCAGGTGTAGGCCAAGACTCACCGAACACACACTCTCTTATTGACGATAACTTCGGACACTTACATAAGGCATGCCTGACAGTTTCATCTTCCTGTACACACATCCTGCAAGATGCAAGACTGTATCCTTTGATTCCATCCCATCTCTTGAGGGATTGAGCATTGGTGTAACGTTTGGCTAGTTTCGCAATTGTCGAAGTCGTTAGGCAGTAGGTGTCACTACTTTTAATCTAAATAATATGCTACATTTCTTAAACAATTAACCAAGTACTTTTAGCTCTAACAAACGCTAGAATTGAATTAGAAAAGATAAGATGTATATGTGATTAACGTTGACAAGATAAAACAAGACGGAATCCTAGAATTCCCATTAGAAAGATCACTGACTGATGATATTAAGTGAATTTGAAAATAAACCGATTTCGATTTAAATTCCCTGAATGTTAATGATTGTCAGTGAACCTCTTAAAGGTGCATTAACTCTTGCCTTGTTTTACAAATTAGTATCAGGTTGAACATAAACTGGCCTTAATTGGCTATAATTCATTTTAAATAAAAACAGTTCCGTGTGATAATCGTCTGAGATATTTGTTCACTTTTTAGCCAATACATTCTTTGGTTCTTCGGCTAGTTGAATTTAATAATAAATTCAATTTCGATTCTGGTATTTTAATTAATAGCGTTTATTGGGATTTTATTTGTGATTGAAATCGAAACTCTGATCTATTTACGAGGCTAACACGAGAATTTATAACCGTGCTTCGTCTTTGATCTATTTAAATGTGATAAATCAACAACTTACAAATTGAAAATTATCATTTCCATCTAGATAGAAACAAGGGCATGATAATTGTGTGAACGGGTCATGATCTCATTCATAATAAATTATCACGTCCCAGGAAACCCGAATATACCGTATTGTCATTTTGAAAGTTTCATTATTATTATTTTTTAAACTAAACTAATTAATTTATTGAGAAAAAAATCCAGGAAAATTCTAAATTATTGATAACTATTTCGCTGCGCTTAGATGTCGTCAATCTCGTATGTTGGTTTATGAATTTCAACAATATTATACAGCCCAGGCAAACATTTTAGTGCCTATCGTTCAGCGCTTTATCTTTTTGAAAGTTGTGGTAAGCAGCATTGTCAATTACTAGTACAAATCTTGGTGGTAGGTTTGGAATTGATTTTTCTTCCCAACCAATTTTTATAATTTAACTTATCTTATAATTTCCATAATCTACCCAATAAACAGTGGCATTATTAATAACAACTAATTTAATTAATAAAAGTAATCTTAACAGTTTAATCTTTAGCTTACCTTGAATATTATCATCATCTACGCCACTGAGATAAACACGAGTTAAAGACGCGTAATTTCTCGAGTGAAGTTACAATTCCATTTTGTTTCTAGTTTAACATCAACAACGTCATCCCGTGGAGAGGAATTCGTCATAGATTTATATAAAAGGCGAATGACAAGATCAAGAAAATCGACCATCTGCAAGTCAGCGCCTATCTCCAGGTGGTTCCTGCATCAATAATATCTGTATAATACAACATAATGAAAAAATACAATGACGTAGCTATGGACGGATGAAAGGAAAAATAATATCTTATAATACACTTACGAAGAATCACTTTGGAATAAACATGCTGTTATAAACTATATACAGAGTGAGATAGAATTGTTTCCTCGTTTCACTGAGACCTAAAAGATCTATTGTGCCCCCTTACTTCTACTTCTGAGGAGAATCTCAGAAACTAGTAGCTCCTTTAGTCCTATTCCCGGAGGAATTTTAGGATATCTGCAGGGTTCAACTTGGGTTAATGTTCCTCTTCTATCCAGTAATCTCCCAGGTACTGTGCTCTAGAATTCTGGAGTGATGTGCAGTTGGAAAGTATGTGGATGGAGGTTTCTTATTCCAAGCCACAAAATCTGAATTCTTCTTCCTCCATTATTTTAAGCTTTCATAGGTGACTATTTAGGTGACAATGTCCCCTTAGGATCCCTTTCAGCGCAGTTTTACTTTGACTTATGCATTCATTTGATCTCAACAGGTTCAGGTTGTAGTCACCCAAATCTTTGATTGTCTAAGCCCTACTAGATATTTCCACAGACTCATCTTATTTATCTACAACACGTACGACGTTTCCAGTTGAATAAAAGCTACTTCAGCTGGCACATTTTATCAAACTTAAAAAGAAACAGGTTACCGCAGAACGCAGTGTGTGCTTCTTACATCTCCAGTGTCGATTTTAAATGATATAAATTGACAGATTCTTGTGAGGTACGTCATGACAATGAAATTTTATTACTCGAGGACACAGGTACCAAAATTTAAAGGAGTGACCATATGCACTACCGCCCAAATATGATTGTCACTTCAAATCCAGAGAATATAATAATGGGCGTTGAATTTTTAATAAACATACAAAACAGCTAATGGACAGCATTTAAATAATTAATCGTCGTAATGTTTAAATTATACAACATACAAATATTGTCAATCCTTGTTAGTTAATGAAGAAAATACTTAAATTAGCTTTGAAGTATCTTAATGTTTCAAAGTGGGAAACTTTACACTTTTTTTTTTTGGACGTTTTAAGAGACCAATCCAGTGAATTATTATTTTCTTGTTGGATACCAAATTTACCAGCTGCATAGTTGTATCTGAGGAACCGTTTTTACATTTTTCAATAATATCCTGACGGTTTAATTTCTTTGGGCAGCTGTCCAATTATGCAGAAATCAACAAATTTTTCCCAACAGCAAAATATTTATGAATTAAACGATTGATATAGTTGGAATAAGTCTAAAAATTCCTCAATATCACCAATTCTCACCTAAATATTTTAAAAACAAGCATATGGTTATCCTGAAAATGTCAAGCTTTACGATAAAATATTACGTGACACTTGCGCACAGGAACGATTTACTTTCCTTTTTCAAAGAACCTATGGGATGGCAATAAATTTTTTTAAGATGGCCACTAATTTCCTGCATTATCATGCCCTTTTTTTGTCGTGGTTACCCTACAGATCTGTCGGCTTTGGAATGTTCGTGCTGCTCATCCTAATCATGTATTATCTATGATCCTAATTCAATCTGTTACTTTTTCTTCTCATGTATACAATTCAGCAAAATGAAGTCTGCACTAGCAACTGCTATATTTCGCGACATTATTTCAGACACACATGACAATTGCAGCAGATTTTATCGCGCAAATAGATAGGCCACGTGCGTAAATCATCCCACAACATAAATTTGTGAAAATGAAAGAGTGAGAAATTTTGTATTTACATCTAACTATTTTGTGGTTGCAGCCAAATTATTACAAAAAGTATTTAAAGATTGCCTTGGGAAAAAAATCAAGTTCCGACCTTGAAGAACGAGACGGTGTATACCGACTAAGAATGGATATACAGGGACCGGATGATGAGGTTATATCTGCGGATCTGGGTGGTCCACTGCGCGTGATGCCCCAAGCAGCCCTGAGCGTGACCTATCATTAGGCCATTGCAAAAGGCGTTCTAATTGCTTGCCCGAACACCCAACATCTCTATCTCTGACACCTTCAGCCGACCATCAGTTTCTCGCATCTCGCAACGCGGCCTTTTTCTTCTTTATTCTTCATCAATGATGCAATTCCCTACCTGAAAATACTTTTTGCCACAAAATAACATATTTGTATATAATGATCTCTTAGTGATTTATATCGTAATAGAGACAATTTTGAAATGGTAACTAATGACGGAGTTTAAAGTGGAAATTATTATTTTCCTTTTTTTTTAAATGACAGAGCTACATTCCAATACTTTTCATTCCTTCTCATTTTTTTTAAAATAAATTGGGGCAAATACATGGAAGATAGCATTCCGTCCATTTTCATATCCAGCGTCATAAAGGAGAAGGAACATTTTTGGATTTTTTCTTTTTTAATTAAAAAATTAAACAACATGAATGATTTTTTCAGAACTGTTCATAAAAATAAGACATCTGGGATAACATATTGCTTCTATAGAAATAAAGTAAAATCAGTTTCCATTTTGTTGTTGTCAGTTAGGATTAAATTAGCACATGAAACTTGTCAGCGTTAATGTAGCTATAAGGAATCAAAGTAAGGTAGACCCAGTGGTGTAGTAAATTTTTTTAAAGTATATTCACAAATTTCTATCAAAGAGAGCTTGAATTTTGAATGTTTTATTGGTTTTGTCAATTATGTTGTGTTTTTTTATTGTTATTTCTGAAATATTAGATATAAATGATGGATTATTTTTAAATCTCAAAGTAAATTCAAAATTCACGCTCAACCTAATAGGCTAGAATAGAAAAAGCTATCAAAGCAGTTGTGGGTATGCACACAGGTGAATAATTAATTGTCTTAGACCTCAGATCTGTCCAATGGTCAGATCTTCTTTTCTTTTTTGCCTTTCTTGACAAGCTTCTTCCATTATAACATTGATGATAACCCCCAAAAGAGCATTCCAGTTCCACTCTTTGCATCTGCTATATTTCACTTCCTTCCAGACGGTTCTCTCCTTGTTCATTCAGCTTTTCTAGACATAATTTTTGAACTGTTTACGCAAGAACTAAGTCCTTGAACGGTTGCTTGACTATCCTACATGATCAGAAGCATTTTCCTTCTATATCTCTTAATAAATATTGAACTGCGCACACTTTTAAAGAGAGCTTATGAAGTGTTTGCACTCCTATTCTAGTTCCTTTTATCACCGTAGCTTTCATGAGCAGGCAGAAGATGTCATGTACAGATTTTGTCAACTAGAGGAAGAAACTGCAGAGCACATCCTAAACCAGAGCGATAGCCTGGCAAAAGAGCAGCTTTTTTATTAGGCGACTATGTGTTTGAAAAAAACTGAAGCATGAAAACTGGTTGAAAAAAACAAAGAAAACCATTGGAAAACACTAATGTATATTACATAGGAAGAAAGGATAAAAAGGTACCAAAATAAAAATAAAAATTAGATATCGAGAGGATCGACCAATGCTGTTCAACAGAAAATTACTGTTTGATAAATCTATTTTTCTGTTAATTTTTGTACCCGTTAATATCTCTCAAGATACGCCTTTGTCCGTTTCCCCAATTATGTTCAAATTAGCTGATCAAGCTCCTCGGAATCTTTACCTGCTCCTAATTAGAGAGCGATTAGTCATTATGCTGACCATTTTGCGATATCTGCTCATGTGACTCCGATAACACTACCAATTTGAAAGACTGTGGAACTAATTTTCGCGAATAAATTTTGCATTTTCAACGGTAAACATTGCCCGACCCGAATACTTGATAAACATAAATACTTTTATTGTGAAGATATAAATAGTTGAGATTTTTTTAAGCGCAATAACAACAACAAAATAATTTAATATCATTATCGGTTATTATTAAAATATAAATTAATATGTGGTATATTTTGAACTTGACCATAAACAGGTAAATGTTCTGTAGAAGTATCTGAACCTAGCATTAAATTAAATTGGATATTGAATTATTACAGAATTAAGAGAGAAAAAAACTTCCATTATTATAGAACTGGGGAATGTTAAATGACTAAAGATACTGACAAGGAAACAAATACTCTGGAATCTTGTGAGCTTTTAAGCGAAAATTCAGGATACAGAAGGGCACTGTGTTTTTGCGCAATCCGTTCTAAAATGATGGCAATGCAAGGATACTCAGGAAGAGGCTTTTTGAGTGCAGGAATCTTTATGTGTTACAGATCCAAAGTATGGAGGAAATAATCAACACCGAAAAGAGTTGAAGATTTGACCATTGGGAAGATCTAGTAGAGTTTACGCAATCGAATATATATCTGGCGAACCACAACCAGAAGAGAATGCCAGAATAATAAACTAATGAAGTAGGATAAGGATTTTATGGCATGGAAGAAGAAATCTCCATTGACTCACTAAGGTACAAAACCTTGGAGGCTACTGGATAGGAGGACACTTATCTAAACTAAGGCCTGCGAATATTTTACATTCTGCATTAAGCACTGCAATTTCAGTGTGTCTTTGTTTATACGAGGCTTGTTCAACTAAACCCATCTTTGGTCAGGTTAGCCTTGGAAACAATTGTAATCATTCAACTGACGTTTTCCAACATTAGTAGTGTATGCAAACGTCACACTGATCTGTTTATTTCGTTTATATTTGACATCGATTTCAAGTATTGTGACTTCAATTTTTGTGTGCTGAAGGTGTGCAACAGTTGCAAATTTATACGCGAATGCAAGCAGTGTATGGAAACGCATGTTTTGCATATCCAACTGTGAAGGAATGGTGTCGAAAATTTAAGAATGGAGAAGAGAGGATGAATGATAAACCACGACGATGTGCATTGATTACTGCATCAACAGACAGGAATGTGGCATGTGTGGAAGGCTTGATTAGAGAAAATCGTCGAATTTCAATCAGAGCAATTTCAGAAAATGTTGGTGTGAGTATAGGATCTGTCCATAGTATCGTACACAAACTAGGTTACAGCAAAGTTTGTGCGCAATGGGTTCCTCGTCTTTTGTCTGAGGACCAAAAAAGCTTGCGAATAGGCTTGTCTTTGCAGTACCTCACGGAATACAGTCAAAATGGTAATGACTTTCTCTCAACAATAGTTGCTGGCGATGAATCTTGGTGTCATTATTTTGAACCATCCAGTAAGCTGTCTTCGATGCAATGGAAACACGCAAATTTTCCGCCACCAAAGAAGTTTAAAGTTCAACCTTCTGCAAGCAAGGTGATGTTGACATTTTTTTTCGATCATGAAGGACCCTTACTGATAGAGTTTACAGCACCTAGAGTGCATATCAACGCAAACCTGTATAATGAAACTTTGAACAAGCTCCATCAAGCAATAACGTCCAGGGAATCTTTCACGTGGTGTTATTCTGCTTCACGATAATGCTCGGCCTCTTGTTGCCAACGTAGTGAAAGAAAATCTGCAACGAAAGAAATGGAGGATATTACAGCATCCACCCTATAGTCCCGATTTATCGTCTTGCGATTTTCACATCTTTGGGCCACTAAAAAAGGCGTTGAAAGGTAACCGTTTTCTGTCGGACGCAGAAGTACAAAACGCTGTGAAAGAATTCTTCCAGCAGCAGCAGCCACAAGAATTCTATAAGCAGGGTATACATCGGTTGGTGAAACAGTGGGATATGTGCCTCAATTGTAGTGGTAGTTATTTGTAGCTGTACTTGTCAATGAATTTTTCCTGGACCAAAGATGGGTTTCAATTGAACAAGCTACATAGCTTAAAAGTGTATTTCTCGTTTCAGCTTCTTTTCCATAGTATAATGGTAACTATTCACTCATTTGATTCCCTGCGTAACCATCCCCGTGTCACAAACTGAAGTTTGGACGGATATTTCTTTACATTCTAGACAAATCATCCAGATCTAGATCAGTCGCATTTCACTTCCAATTATAAAAAGTAAGCTTCGAATTTAGGATTCATCTGGCAAAGATCCAAATCTTTAAAAATCTCATCTCACTATGATCAGTAGCTTAAATAAATTACCCGGTGTTAATTCAATAAATGGAAGTATAATATACTTCTGTCGTTGTAATGAATTCAAATGACCGCCATTTGCATGTAAATAGCGAAACGATGAAGAGGCAGAAGAAGTAATCACTTTATAGTCGCATTCGCATACGGTTTACATATATTTCTACAATGTTTGTACTTCTATTCAAATCGTTACATAAATTATGTTCCAGAGAGGATATTACCAGTTCATATTCCTTGGAATGCTCTGTAATATTTATTATTTAAGAAATATTGGTTATCATAATCGAAGGTATTATGTTGGAGATAGAAATATGATATTGGTATTCTATTTCCTTTGGATACGGAGGTTGTGCAAATAGACGCTGGAACTCCATTGAATATCTCTCACAATATTTTTAGTTTAACAATAAAAACTTAGAAGATATCAGTAACGACTTTCTGGAAAGGTCTACTGTCTTTTTTCACTTTTAAGTTATGATTGATATCCAACTAATACACACTATCACCATAACCATTAACTTTTTCTCTCGATTTATATTTTAATTCTTAAAACTGATGCTTCTTGGTGAAGGTTGCCGGTGATAAGCTGTTTAAGTTTCTGACGAAGTAGCTTCTTTCTTTTGGATAAATTTTAGGATATTTGCAGACTTTTACTTTGATAACTTGGGTCTCTCTTCAATCCAGTAGTTTTCTAGGATTTTGAATGGCTATGCCATCTACAAGTATGTGGGTGGAGGTTTCTTGGGTTATTCCAGAAAATATACATTCTTCTTGCTCTACTATTTTGAGCTTTCCTCGCGGTTAAAATTTTTAGTGCAGTGCTAAGACAAAAGGTTTATCTGCTTTTTCATTTCCTTCTATTCTAATGGATCCTAGAATCAACAGTAGGTGACAATGTTATTCTCGCTTGGTCCATTGACTTGCCCCAATTATTCCCTTACTATTTCAGAACTGATTACGCAGCTCAGAGCTTCAATGGCTGCTTGATCATCTGTCATGATGATAGTCCTTTGTTTGGCTCAATGTGGAGTGATTTTTATTGTATTATAATGTGAAATTTCGTAGTGACATCGTTACAAGGACACACTTACATCCTGATGCTAAGGAAGTAATAAAAAATGTTTACGAATCTTCGCTGCCAAATCGAGTTTTTAGCTGAGACATCTGATTTAACAAAGGTACCTTCATCTTTATTAAATGACATAATACGAAAATCTATCCTCTACAGAAAAAGGTGAAATGATTTTGGTAATTTTAAAACTATTGATGAAACTGGCTTCCTTAAAAAACTGACGAATGACATTTCAAAGAAACATACTAAAAATTATAAGAAACACTGTTGGCAATGAGCAAAGTACTTTGAATTTGGTTTTCAATGTCATTTATACATTAACATTATAACCATAGGTCCTTTTTTTTTCTAACGAAGACTGAATTTAAATATTTCAACACACGGTACCGTATCATACTTGTATGTTTATGATCGTTTTTACACATAAATCCACCCAACTTTTCTTTCCTCCTATAAATTCAAATGACTCACTTGACAGACACTTACTTAGCATTCATCTCGCGTTGAAATTTTTTTAATGACCTGGCAACGTTGCTGATGTACATCAGTAACGGTGGATTAGCTAATGTCTGATTGATATGTTCATTACGTTTATATTATGTTGATGAATTAATTACGAACCATCTCTTATCATTAATTGCAATTAGTTACCTGTCAGAATATCAGTTTATCAGGCGTCATCACATTAAGTAATCATTATCGCTGGATGTATCTAATTATTTTATTAGTTATCTTATAGTCGACTTCTCGAAAATTAGTCGACTCGATTAATAGGAGAACAATTAATTTTATATAAATCTTCTTTTTAATAATAACGGTTGAAAGTTTAGTGCCGAATAATTTTGACGCCCTTGACAATTTCAATGGAACTGGAGGCTTGGAAAAAATGTATACAAATTAAATGAGAGACGAAGGAGGAAGAAAAATCACTCCATCTATTGCTGGAAGCTCCATTAGAATCCGTGAAAGATTAAAAGCGCTTTTACTAGTGTCTGAAAAGAATCGCACGACATTAGTTAGTTTAGTTTTGAAGTATAGATAAGTAAAATTAGCTAGCTAACCGATAGCCCCAACTAATTTAACCAGTGAGCTAAACTAAATTGGCTAATTAGCTAGTGGCTTAACCAGCTGATGTTTTGATACATTAAATCAGGAATTATAACTAGTTACTCATTTTAATTGACTAATTGACATTAGTTAGTTTATTAGACAACAAATAAGTAACATTTCAATAAAAGCAAACAGGGATTTCTGGTGTTTTAATGCGAGTTTCCGTGTGAATCGCAACTATTGTCTGTTAGCTTAAGAGCGTTTACAGACGAGACACTTTGTGGCCGGCTACTAGTGTTTGAAAAGAATATCTTGGCTAAAAATACATTAATATAAATAGACGCATTCACACGAGACACGGATAGGGAATACGTGGTGTTTAATGTATGTGTTTGATGTATTTTTAGCCAAGAGATTCTTTTCAGACACTAGTAGCCGGCCACAAAGTGTCTCGTCTGTAAACGCTCTTAAGCTAACATAGTTGCGATTCACACGGAAACTCGCATTAAAACACTGTTTGCTTTTATTTGTTGTCTGATACTTCAAAAATAAACTAACTAATGTCAATTAGTCAATTAAAATGAGTAACTAGTAATTACTAATTTAATGGATCAAAACATTAGCCGGTTAAGTCACTAGCTAATTAGCTAATTTAGTTTGGTTCACTGGTTAAATTAGTTAGGCCTATCGGTTAGCTAGCTAATTTTACTTAATACTTCAAAACTAAACTAACTAATGTCAATTACTCAATTGATGTGATTAATAACTAATTTAACAGTTCAAAGATTACCCGGTTAAGCCACTAGCTAATTATCTAATCTAGTTTAGTTAACCGGTTGAATTAGCTAAGCCTATCAATTAGCTAGCTAATTCACTTAGCTAACTTTTTTTGCTGGTTTTTATTATTTAAAATTGTGAACGTCACAACATAATAGAGCACCATAAATATTCAATAATTTGTTTCAAGAATTTTTTGTTGACATACGAAACCAATTTATTTGTTAATGACTCATTAACACTTGCAGTCCCAAATATATGATCAATATTCAAAAGGGTCGTACAAAAACAATACAATTAGACGTGTTAAATTACATGGATTTATTCCTAACAGAACTGAAAAACCAATGCTCAGAATACCAGGAGAGAAAAAAGCAGTCTGTGAGAATATATTAAAAATACATATGCTAGTAACCGAAGTAACTAAATACAAACATATTCATGATTGTACGAGGGCCGAGATAAATGATCTCGGTAGATCAACCCGTGTGAAATCATTTAAAAATTGAAGAGAAGAAAATGACACCAGACTCATTTAAGATCTCGGCGCTACATGATTTTTGTTGTACGAGAAAATAAAGATAATTCCAAGCTATATCGTTTTGATTAAGAGCGCTTTCAGACAAGACACTATGTGGCCATCTACTAATGTCTGAAAAGAATCGCACGGCTAAAATTACATTAATATAAATAGACGCATTCATACGAGACACAGATGTGTAATGTATTTTTTCTATGACTGTTGAGAAATGGACCCTTTTTATGTAACATTTTTGTTGAGTAACTGGATGCATTACACAAAACAAGCCACGCCCCGTGTGTAATGATCCATTACACACGACTATCTGGCCAATCACCGTCAAAGAATACCATTACACACGACTATGTTCGGTGTAATGTTTGAATCAGACTCGCCATGAAATGTCATAATTTGACTTTGACAATACCTATACCTACCTACCGAAGGTGATTTAGAGCTGACTTTTTGTTAGAATGGATACAGAAAGTAAAAACGAATTCAACTGCTCAAATTTCACTATCAATATTGTAAGCAATAAATGAATTTTCATTGTAGCTTTCAAAATGGAATTGTTTGACATAAAGCATTAAGTTTATACAATGAAATATTCTCTAAATATCTCGTTCGTTTGAATTGATGGGTGAACACTCAGTCATAGAAAAAGTATAGTATTCTACTTTCGTATAATGGCTATTACTCACTCGAATGATTACGACGTTCGCCTGCGGCTCACGTCGCAATCTTCATTCTCATGAGTAATAGCCATCATTACACGCTCGTTGAATAATATACTATTTAGACGCGCGATTCTTTTCAGACTATAGTAGCAGGCCAATTAGCTAGCTAATTGATAGGCTTAGCTAATTCAACCGGTTCACTAAACTAGATGAGATAATTAGCTAGCGGCTTAACCTTGTATTCTTTGAACTGTTAAATTAGTTATTAATCACATTAATTGACTAATTGACATTAGTTAGTTTAGTTTTGAAGTATACATAAGTAAAATTAGCTAGCTAACCGATAGGCCTAACTAATTTAACCAGTGAACTGAACTAAATTAGCTAATTAGCTAGTGGCTTAACCGGCTAATGTTTTGATACATTGAATTAGTAATTACTAGTTACTCATTTTAATTGACTAATTGACATTAGTTAGTTTATTAGACAACAAATAAGTAACATTTCAATAAAAGCAAACAGGGTTTCTGGTGTTTTAATGCGAGTTTCTGTGTGAACCGCAACTATTGTCTGTTAGTTTAAGAGCGTTTTCAGACGAGACACTTTGTGGCCGGCTACTAGTGTCTGAAAAGAATCTCGTGGCCACGTATTCCCTATCTATGTCTTGTGTGAATGCGTCTATTTATATTAATGTATTTTCAGCCGCGTGATTCTTTTCAGACACTAATGGCCGGCCACAAAGTGTCTTGTCTGGAAGCACTCTAATTCATTTAAGACAAAAAGCTACAGCAGATAGTTGTTAATTCAATAAGAATAGCATAGTAGGATTATTTTACAAATGAAATATCTCGCTGGTAGGAATATACTTGAGATCAGTTTTTATCACAAAAAGAGCAAATAACAAAAGTTTCTAGTAACCAAACTGGCAAGTGTAAAGAGGGTAATTTTTATCTAACTCTTTTGGAGAAAATATTCATTTTCCTGCAGATCCATATTGTTTTCCATAAGAATGGTATTACTATTAATATAAAAGAAATAAGAAAATGAACACAAATGCTAAATGTTTTTATAATAAAGAATACTAATAGGTGATGTTTAAAATGTATAGTTTGGCCCTCGTATATTTTCCTTTCACGGTGGTGATGTGTGATCTTACTGTTGATTTAAACTGTCATATGAAATTCAGAATATTGCCGGTTTTTGTATATGGCTACCTTGAAAATTATCATCGAAATTACGTGGTGTCGAGAAGAGTTGTACAAGAAATGTTATATTTGTTTTCATTCCCGTTCGCACGGTATAAATTTTCTTTCGCTGTCATTCCTAAAAAAATGTCTCCACGACGACTCATGAATCAGGTCTTTCTTTGGTTTTATGGGTGGTTTATATAATAAATAAATCGTGTTGCTATTTTTTTATGAATTGTTTATTGGTCCATCAATTAACTGGTTATAAGTTTTATTCTATAGAGGAATAATGAATCTGTGGATAGTTGAATTATTCATTCAAGAAAAAGACAGTCGAATATTATTCCTTGACTTTAAGAAATATAATTTTTATTTCACAAAATTAATAAATAGCCCTGCTTGATGTATTGAAATATTAATTGATTTAGATGCTCTTGATACCAGAAGGAATTCATAGAAACATTGAAGATCACTTGAGGCATTTTTTTGAAAAAACGCATCTCCGGTTTATCCGCTAGCTGCATAGAATCCGTAACGAAAAGAGGTATAAGAGAGATTTGCGAAACCTCCCAAAAAACACCCCTACTATTCGACAATTTTGACATAAGATATGTCATTTAACATTTAGACAAAAAGGCGTAAATCTAACCTCATTGAATGTTAATTTATATTTTGGTAGACTTTGTTCATAACAGGTCAAGTACCTCGGGAGTCATTGTTGCAGGGTACTCACGCAGAATGTACATCTTGCACTTAATATTACGTCAAATCATCAAAAGCTCTCTGGAAGTGTCGCAAGCTTTTTTGGAAAACGTTGGACCTGAAACCGAAAATGATCTTCTGTTCAAATCTTACTGTTGTCATACCAATTATTACCGATTGCTTAACATGTCATGCTAAGCCTTTCTCCACCTCATCTACATGTACAGAGGATAGCTTTCGCAAATATCTAGAGGCTGACTTAGACTTTGAAACCCAATAAGCTAAAGGGTTTCCAAGAGTTGGGTCCATTTCATGAAAGAGTTGTCGGAAATAGGATTGTAGGTGTTCTCAGAAAGGAACCATTCGAAGAAGTGAGAAAATGGGGAAGGTAAATGCAGCCTACTCGAATAATACTCCTGGCCAAAGACAGGCAAAAAGGCTGAATTGCTTTTGAAGCTTCAGAAATCTGGGCTACATCAGTGGTGGGTAATCAGATGAATCTGCAGCTTCGAGATATTGAAAATTTGAAAAATGAAAACGGAAAAAAGTAGCAATAGAAATAGGTATTATATTTAAAAATAAAGATTTCTCCTAAATATGTTGCTTTTTATGTTGAAATCACAAATCTCCTTTGTTGATTGCTTTTTTTCGTCTTTTCACATTTTAGTTAATATTTAATTCAATTCAGAGACAATTAAGTGACTGCGCCATGTTTATTTGTCTGTCTGACAACCAACTGACTAACAGCACATGCCAAAACACACAAGCTTCAACTCCAACTGTTCGGTCGCCCACCAGTTCACTATGGGCTTTCTCAGACGCCTAGATCTCTTAGACTAAAAGTGTAGATCGATTCCCAACCAAGCCAACCCCCTGGTAATCTGATCAAGTATAATCTGATCTTGTTGATATTCCATACATCCATATTCTTATTTCCATCTAAATCGAAAGTTTTAGTATATTGCATGCTATTATTATTACACAAATAATTTTATCTCGTTCATGTAACATAGCAGTACTATTGGCTTTAATGGAGGAATTTTAAATAAATTACGCCATTAATCTACCTTTAATCCCAGGATCTTAAAGTGCTTATTAAGCGACACCTTGTTAGGAAAGGATGTTGATATTTAATGTTCGATCATTCGTTATAATAGCATTAAACATAAAATAATAACAACGGCTTCATCGAAGGAAGCAATCATCTTATCTCTCCAATACTTCCTCTGCTTATCGATATGTTCTCACCAGTACTATTAATTTTTTTGTCTTTCGGGATCATTTTTATTTTTTGGTAATAGTAGATCGGTAGTGGAAGTTTTTAATAAACTTCCAGACAATAACAATTTCCCAAACGACAATATTAAAAGTGGAAAGACGGAATTATCACAGATATTAGAAGAATTAGGCAGACAGAGGTTAAAAAATCGAATGGCTTGATGTATTGAAGTAAACGGACAACATTTTGAGCTGATAATATTCAGTATTTCAAAAATAAATCTACATTCTTGGAGATGACGTTTACCATTACGTTTGGACAACGATAATGAATCTACAGATTATTAAAATAGTGTTGAATGGAGTCTTATCTTTTTCATACATTTTTCAATATAATTCTCAAATACCTGGACTAACAGGTAGTCAAAACAGTAATATGTATTATAACCGTGACTATAAACTTGATCTGATGTTTCTTTCTTGTCAGAGATGCTATCAAAGAGAAAAGGGAGTTCTGCGTAACCCAACAAATATTTTCATTAACATTAGTCGAAACCACAGAATTTAATAATGTCGATAAAGTTGCGGTGGCCACACATTAAACATCTGTGCATAACTTGCCACTCAGGAATATACTCATAGACGGAGAAAAAGGGTTGTATATTGATTTTTATTCTCCAGCTCCATTTTATTCTTATGTCATTTGGCGCTGAATTAATCTGTAATACCAGAGCTGCTAAAAAAGGTTGGTATAACAAAATATTCTGCTATGAGGACCAATATTTTCAATTCGGCCTTAAGTTTATGTTTGCGCCGCGCACTGTTCTAGCAATGCGTACCTTTATGTGACGCGTTAAAAAATTGAGTTGCTTCTTGAACTAGTGGCATTCGTCAAAGGAACTGCAGCATTGCAAGTTGGTTCTCCGATGAGCCACTGAAATGTCTAAGAGGCATCGTGACTCAAGAGGGATTATATAGGCACAGTTTCTAAAGAAAATGGTTACTGGTTAAATGGAAAATATTTATTGATAAATTAATACTACCTACATGCCTACACCTATGATCTTAACGTATTAGTCCTTTTGTATTGTATTAAAGACCCCATCGAAACATCTACTGCACGTTATACAATACGAGATTTTGACCAAACGAATAACACTGGAACCTACAGTGGTCGTTTTTGTACAGCCCCTCCCCATTAACTAATAACACTCATCGAAATCACTCACCATGAATAATGTACAGTCGTTCATGTTCTTTTCTTGTGTATTTCAACAATCCTTCATTAAATTAACACCAAGAGCTCGACTTTGTTGGATATTCTGCATGATTTATGTCTACTGATCATAGTCCGGACTATTTATTTCTCTTTAGAAAATTAATGTTAATGTTCCATCTAACGAAAATTCATAAGTGTGAATAGCCAGGAAATTTTAAGTATTTGCTAATAAATATGATTGATTCTTCACTTATACCTGTCAAAGCTGAAGTGTATATATTTTTAAGAAATACGACAATACTTACTTAAATAGTAATAATAATAAAAGTATTTAAAGACACTTTTTATACTTTTTTATAAATGGAAAATAAAAATGTACGTTCATCACTTAATATGGCTTTATTGTCATTTATAGTACTGTAAATAACAGCCTGTATATATTCTAGGTACTTACTTTTCCCTTAATGAAAATAATAAAAAAAGTACCTTCATATGTATATAAATTATTCACAATAAAAGCAATGCAAATACGAATAAATGTGCGCGCGCCATCTACATTTAACTCGCCTAATAATGTAAATATTCCAAGTGAAAAACTAATAGTCACAAAGCGACTGAGAAAGGATAAGGTTATGAAAATATTAGCGACGCTCAAACTTCTAAATACTTTGCAAGTTCCCCATTGAAAAATAAATAGAAAACTATATACCACTACTATACCAATAATACATACTTCTCTATTCGCAACGCACCCAGTTTTGTTTGAAGATTTTTAAATGTGATATAAAACTAAGTGAGTCATATTGTGCGTCTTAAAGAAAAATAAACACAGTTAACATTTTTATTATTGTCCTAATTCGTTAGAGGAATATTAATACCTCATTTAGCAGCAAGTAGTGACAGAATTACCATCTTATAGTGATTTTTATTCTATGATAAGAAGAGCTGCGCACAAGTTCTCATGAACCGGAGTGAACCGTTTCACAGCTCTCGTCCTACTTGATCTTGATGGGCATCCTTGTCGACGACGTGTCATTCTTTGACGCAATATTTTTTCTTTATTGTTTCAGCTTTCCTTTATGTATGTTTCCACGAGATTTCATCGTTTATTGGTGTTGGTCAACGGTGGAGAATACTCACTCAACAAAGACATTCACTTGTAGTTTTAAATAAATTTTATACGGTTCTTATCTTGACAAAATTTCAAATAATAAAGCAAAATGTGTATGAGGTGAAATGTTCATGTTCAAGCACGTTGGAGTGCTGGTGAATTATCAATTATTATCCGAGCTTTGCTCCAAATCTGAAATAACCAAGTGAATCCTCGAGACAGCTAGTTGGTTGAACTTCTGCGTTTGTAATGTCATGTGGGTAGGTTTCTGTAAACTCCAATTTTCACCAATAAAAGAAAGACTCATGGTAAAGATCCCCTTCGAAGAACCCGAAGACAACAGAAATCTGATGAGGTACCTGAATGAAGAAAGAAAGGAACTGACGACGAGCGAAGACCACAACCAGCTAAAATAATAAATTGAAGATAAAGTAGTCAAAATCTAGTTCAAAATGGTTAAGTCTGGTGTTTTGACCAAGTTATTTCATAGCAAGTACAATGATTGTGGTTCCCTAAAAAACTCTTTAAAAAGATCCCTTGTTGGATTTAATAGATCAACCCAATTGTTTCGAATCAGTCCAATATGTCAAATAAAACTACTGGACCAAAGGAGCGCGTTCATAATCTATGAACACATTTATGAATTAAATATCCTTACATTATGGATTTAAAGAGAAGGAGAAGCAAATATGATCATTGTATCTACCTTTCCCTTTCAAATAAAATGATATAACCAAATTGCGGACTGAATTCTTACAAAAATAAACTTCAATCCGCCGTTATACGGAATTTCATCGTGAAACATGAGTTATCGACAGTTGGGATAATTCCGCCGGCGAAATTCTAACCACACTGTATATATTAAGCATTTAAAATAATACCTTTGCTCCAATTATCAAATTTTTCACCATACGGTTGGTTTTGATCAGCAGAAGTAGTCTCTTGGTTTTCTGATTTTTTATGGAAAGTTTTAAAATAAGATTTATAGCAGTGATTCAGCTTACATCGTGAGAAGTAATTGGTCTAAAGATGAAATTTTTGCCATCCAGAAGTAAAAAATGGTCGAAATGCTGAAAATATCGCCTGTCAGCTGATGTACCGAGCTACACGAAGAATTTCTCGGCCACAACGAGCGTGGGAACGACCAATACTGTCACTAAAAATATTCTTACTGTCGTTCAAGAACCATCGAATTCCAGCATAGGCGTCCACGTACTGACCAAAAAATACATATTTTTACTTTATAACCAGGAGGATCGATTTGAATTTAAGTTGGCAATTCTGTAGACTTCTAATTGGTCAGTTTAACACAATACTTCTTATAGCATTGACATCAGCTAATAATAGAGGAGTTCAGTTTAAGGTCAGTGTGGCCAACAAAAAGTGTTTTTTTACTAGGAACACTTCTCATGTCACCATCTCATTTCTGTTATTCAGTCACTAGTTCTGTCAAATATCAGTGAAAAAAATAATTAGAATAATAGAGATACAGCTAATTAGAAATGCTACAAAAATCCAATCGAAAATGGACATACACGATTAAATAAATATCAACAAAAATAAATATAACTGACATTTGACATTACTAGTGACTGAATAGCAGGAATGAAATGGTGACTTGCTAGAAGTTCCTAGGATTATTGGCCACCGATATGCTGAGTATTCAGCTAAAAAGTCATTTTAAATTTTCAAATTTACGCTTCGTGGGTGTATTCATTATTTCAATAAAGCAATATAGATGTTCGCAATGATAAAAAACATGCAAAGTCTCATGTATCAAACAGTAAGTAGACCTTGACTGTCATTCTTGACAGAAAAAACCACTTTTTGTTGCCCATACTGACTTTAGACTGAACTCCTTTATCTCCATGTTTGACAGTTCTGTTCAATAAAAGTATTTTATGCAACGAACATTAAGACACGAGCATATTGTAGGATACGAAACGAGCCGCAGGCGAGTTTCGTATATAATATGCGAGTGTATTAATGGCCATTACATGAAAGTGGCATACAATATTTTTTCTACTCCGGTTAATAAAAATTATTTAATCAATAATTATTAGTTAAATCAATTTTAAATATATAGTTACTTTTGAAAATCAAAATATTATTTGACAGCTATCAAATTAAGTGTCACTTAATATGTCTGTTCGCCTGCAATAAAAGTGTAGCACTGGGCTATATAATTTTGAAGAATTCAGGTCTATCTGTGAAAAAATACGTATAAAATTACTAAATTTGGGAATATCTATGTATATTGCATTTGTAAACTGCAAGAAGCATTAAAACATAATTAAAATAAATAAAATCGTATAGCTCAGTGCTACACTTTTATTGCAGAATTTCAGAAATGTCAACCAGGTATCCATGGCTATATACTAAATATTATGCGAATGTCGCATTCCTATTGGCTTAAAAATCTGTATCATAATGAATTTCATTATGATACAGATTTTAGTCTTCTAATAAGTATATTATAAAACAGGAGTAGAAAAATATACTTATTTTTCCATCACTACCTGTGAAGTTGACAATTTTTGCTTCTTCTAGCTAACTGAGATTTTGAATTTTTCTATTAGTAGTTAATAATTTTTCCTACTATTAACCTAGGTCAATAATGGACATATTCAAATATTTTGAGAATTTAGGGATAGTAATTCAACAAAAACTTGTGCAACAATTGTGTGTATACCCAGGAGATTGTCTTTGACATAATCGCTGCTTGAAATTACCTACCAAGGTGAAATTATTTGAATAAAAATGACATTAGCTTAAAATTCGCGCTCCACCAAAAATGACGATTCTCGGACTTATTTTTTGTCTTTAATTTGGCTAGTAGTGGAAAAAATGATTCATCACGGTGGTGAAAAAAATATACAAGGCGCTTAAAGTTAATTTTTTTCATTTTTTTTCCTATAATTTAACTGTATATTAACAATTGTTGTCAAAAAGAAAAAGATACCAATAGATATGAAGTATTGTTTTTCTTATCGCTTCAAGTAATGGAATATATGAGCAGCAATTATATGGCTTGATTGACAGTGTGTCAATTTTACCAAAATATAGTTCAACTCTCGTATTTCATTATATTTATTTTACCTGAAACTAGTCGATGGTGGCATTAAGACTCTGAAAATATTCCTGAAGCAGAACAAGAACCAATGAAACCATCGGATTCCATTGGACTGCCTGTCACTTTTACCAGCAATCTGTCCCCAACTACATTTAAATTCACCTTATCTCCTTATCAATTATTTCCCATAAATTAAGTATGATTAGGCTTTTATTTCGGACATAATTCAATCCTTTTTTTTTGACCAACTAATTGGGAAAATTGTAGAGACAGATAAAATTTTAAGGTTAACCGTATTTAAATAATTTCAGATTAATCTCGAGTGTTTTATGTGAATTTTTATTAACAACGGCGGGTATGAAATTTTCCCAACGGGTCATTCGAAATTTCAAATTAGTTGTACAAAGTTACAATGAAAACTTCCATATACGCAGAGCTAGTGATGAGTAAAATTAGTCTTGGTTTCACGATTTTGAAACACCAAATGGAAATAGAATGGTCTATTGGGTAAATTGAAGAGATCAGCTTGGAAACATCAAATAATTCGACAGTTTTTTGAATTTATTCGAAGTTGTGGACCATTAACCTCACCTCACCTATCCTTCCTTGAAGGTCCATCATAGGTAAATATGATTTTAAGAGAACAAAAGCAGAGTAGAATAGAGGAGTGATTTCCAGGCAACATTCTATTCTTTTTCCATCAAGGTTTGATGTCCTGGCCATTTGCTGTAAAGCTATGACCCCCAAGAAGTAGCTTTGTATGTAATTATCGATCTAACAATCATTGCATAAATTCTATAGATTTCTTTGAGTCATAAGTCGAAATATTAAACATAGATCCTAATCCTATCCACAAGAATAGCTCTGTAGAGAACTTTTTAAAAGTACTTCCAATATAACACACCGGATCCAATTTTCACTCGCGATATCGCTTACTTCAGGCAATAGCAAAACCCTAGGCATGCTCACTGATCCTCAACATTCTTGACCGAGAAAATATTGATGTATCAATACCATCTCGTACGCGTTTCACTACCTAGATATCGCTATATTTCTCAATTAATTTAATACACTCACGGATGTTACCATTCCAATGAAATTATTTGAAGTGTTTTATTGATTTTTTAAATTACTATTTTGCTTGCCACAAAATGAAGACATAGTAGCCGTAAACCGCAACAATGAAATAAAAAGAACGTTTCATTCATTTTATGGCAATTCTACGGAAACCTTTGATCTGAAACTGAGTACAAGGATTACCAATCAAAAACCGTGAAATTGTCAATTCGTCACAAAATAACTTCTCGTATAGCACCTGAACACACAAAAATAGGAAACTAGTAGCAGATTGACGACGACATTTAGTTAGGAAGCTACTACATAAATTTATCGGAAAATATTTTAATAGTTGTTCAAATGATTCTATTTTTCAGTCGACAATTTACAGTAAGCTCAATACACATAAAATCAATATTTAATGGTCCTAATTATGAATTTTCTATCAATAATGGTGTAATAGTAAAACAAAAATACCCTAAAACTACAAGTTTTGCAGCTGTTCACTAATACTGCAGTTCTGTGTAAGCTTATAGTGGAATCGTTGAGCCTTAAGGTGCAACAAAACACTACGAACGAACCAAACGGCCCACGCACTCCAAAAAATCTGCAGCAAAACATTTTGCGCGGTGAGCCGGTCTGTGGTATTCGCTGCGTTGCCACCAGTGATCAGTGCTGATGCTTTTTTAAATTATTTACAGCATACTTGCATCAAATTTCTCTGTAAATATCGATCACTGAGTCATAAATCGTTACTATCGCTAAGATTTTTACACAGAATTGCAGGATAAGACATCCTGTACAATCGAAATAATAGTTTTGTTACTAGTACACCAATAAAATATCACAGTTTTTAATCTTTCCAGGTATATGTATCCAAATAACTATGTGTTTACACATTTTTCGTATATCCCAAGTTCAAGAATTCCAATTCTAGTAATACATTCTATCACCTGTTGTATTCATACGTAAAATACTACACTGGTGTGTCACTTGGTAATATCCGGGAAGCCCACAGGAAGTCATGTTTGGGAATCTCCTCGATTGGATTGATGAATGTTCTTACATACATATTTCGAATAATATTATAGCTCCTAGACTATTTCTGTACCTATTATTTGCTAATTAAGATCTAAATTTTTTTTGTGGTTGACTTTTTAAATGCACTATTGGTGGTCCAGAGATCCATTGTTGTGAAAATTTGCCTTTTCATCGAACAGAAGAAAAATATTTTTTGATAGTCATGCTATAATAGGAAGAAAAAACTAGACAAAACAAAGAGCTAATAGAAAGATCAAACATGATGTAATTGAAATAACTCTACTGTGTTATTGAACTCATTGCAAGAGAGGAATATTTGTACGCGAAAGATTTTATTCAACTGAAGATTTTTTTACGGCTCATTACACTCGAAAAACTAAATTTCAATTTGGTAACGTTAAAATTGATTAATATATTGATTTGACTTCTGGTAGGTTGTTTTAAAATGTTAAAGGGCATATTTTGATGGAAAAAACAAGTTTCAATTCTTAATCCAGCTGTGTACATTTGCCTTCCCATTTTTTACGCCACTGGCATTTGAAGCTATTTTTATTTTATTCGATAATAATTGAAATATTCCGAAACTGTAGATTTCTTAATAATTCTTATAAACAAAAATATTGTAAAGCTTGGTTCTGAAGGATGGACAGCTGTCTACAGAAAAACTCTAAAGCTTATTTCAATTAAAACAATAAAAACATGGAAAAATTAGTAAAACAAATATGTAGAGTTTTTGTGATTTTAAATTTACTGGTCGATCAGTCAAAGAAGAACGATGTATATACGGGAACATTTCCTTGATTGACAGGTATACGTTTGATATGTATGACAACAAGTAGCATGGCCTTTTGTAGTAAAACAGGTTCGTCATTTCTGTACCTGCTTACATAAATTTTACTAAAATACGGTCAAAATATTTATGAATGGAAATTATTATATTTACATCTTGTTGCAGTTTTGCTGGTGCCACAAGTCTCGGGAACATTTTTTATTGAATAGTCAACTCAAGTTGATATCTTTTATTTGGTAGCTGTTCGTTACGGAGTGTCCCAAAAAAATGTTAAGCACCATGAATTATTCTTTAAAAAATACTCTAACATGAGCTACACATTTACCAAGGTCTGTAATTTAGGAGAAAGTTACAAAATAGAGTGTGAATCAATGTTTAGTGCAAAATTTCGTTCGCAATAGATTTGAGCATTACTGTGACTTTAAATTCTTGTTATAATGAACATTCCGTTGGCTTTTGACTAAAATGAAAGCACAATTTATTATCAGTTATGCCATATTTCAAGATAGCATCGCTGTTAATTCTTTTAAATCTCTATTAATTTCATAAGTTTTTGCAACGTAAACTCTGGTTTTCTTTAGTTTTCGTGTTACATTTTTGTCTAGTTTATCCTAAAATGTTGTTCTTGTCATCGAGGCTTGAGCTGATAATTAAAAAACATTGACATCCTGATGCTAAAAAAATACCTAATGAAAAATATCTACGAATATTTTCTGACAAAATATTTTTAATTCCAGATTGCCTGATGATTAGAGAGAAATACGCCTTTATTTTTAATGAAAGAAAATGACGAAGCAGACAGTAGCATTTCGAGAATATTTGTTAAAATAGGTTTCAATGATTCGAAGTGTCTGCAGCTTGCAGCAAAAAGTATAAGAAACTCTTCATGAGATTAACACTACGCTCAGCTATTTGAGGAAAGGTTTGAGCATCTACTAGGTATAGTTTGGCAAACCTACCTGCAGATATGCAATCAATCAAAATCAATATTGAAGTGAGAAGGAAGAGCACGCCAATAGCAAGTTAGGTGGTTGCATAGCAGCCGGCCGATCTCCACCAATTTTGTTCGTTTGGCGTACGCGGTAATATAATGATTACAAAAAATATGGTTAAACGTGGAAATATCGAATATTTTTGGCCGCTTGGCCTATCATGGCTTCAAATAACTTGGCCAAACTATAATTTCTATTGTTTCCGTATAAAGGGGAGCAGGAAAATAAAACAAAATGTTAAATTTATTTCTCCTTTTATTAAAAATCATCACATGTATAATTTATGCTTTTTGATGGAAATTAAAAAAAAATATTTACAAAAGATTCGTCTTTATATACAATATTATCAATTTACAGTGCTGGAAAATAAATTATTAGATCGATATAAAAGATAATAAATAGAAAACATATATTACAATTATGAGATACTACGCTGATATTTTTATGTACAATATGAATAAATTATTAACACTAAAAAATAATAATACATTACAGAAATAGATTACATCGTTGAACAACAGAAATTTAGTACTTAACTAATTAAGTTACAGATTTCGTTTTGAGGTCACAATAAGGTGTAATATAAAGACGTTATAATAATAACATTGGGTTTCAATTAAATATGTTTATAAACAATATTGTAAATAATATGAATAGCCTCGGACCTTATCGATTTTTTTGACTTGCAAAGTCTAGTTTTGTAGATCTTTAGAGGCATAAAAGTTCCTCGCGTTCCTTGCTCTGTGAAGTTGAAGAGAATATGCACGGAAAATGTCATTTTCACTGAAATCACACCCTTCTTAACTCTGAACAATTTTCCGCAACGCCTTCAGAGATCGGGATGAGTGCATCTTATTTTACATCTATTATGGTCAATATATCGATGGCTTAATTCTAATAAGTCAAATTTTTCAAGGTTTCTGAATAAATCCCAAGTGATGAAAAGTACGTATTATTATTCTTATTTTTTGCTTCTATAAAATTAACTACAGCGGGAATATGACGTGTTAGAGTTTAGCCATCGATATTACAAATCCGATAAAAAGTTTAAGAAAGCCATACATTTTTTTAAGGACATTTTGTCCTTCAACCATTCTTTTCCTTACAATGCTGATATCATTTATACTTTCCTAATAACCTTAACATGTTTTTTTTGATATTTTGCACTTGTTCTAGTCCAGATTATAATCGCTTTATCCTGAAAATATCCTGAAATACATTTATTTTAAAGTGGGGAATATGATATTATATTGTTTTGAAAAAAACACCAAATTTTCACCAATTTCAAAAATTCAGATGACGTATTTTACCCACCAACAATTTGTGATATAAAGCTGTTAATTTAAATTGAAGAAAACGTATATAAACTTTTGAATATTATACTTCAAAGAAGTGTATAGCATCTAAAAAAATTATATGCAAGTAAAGAGTACGTCAGCTGAACCACTATATACATATCAGTAAAATCTATATCTAACTATCAGTCTTTCTATTTTAAATAATATAATACTGATGTTTAAAAACTGTTTTATACTGTTTTCTTGGCACCACGTTTACATAAAAATATATAATACAATCGAGAGGAACTTACGAATATTCTATTAGAGCGCTTTAAGGCGAGACACTTTACGGCCGGCTACTTGAGTCTGAAAAGAATCACGCATTAAACACCACGTATTATTCCTTAGCTGTGTCTAGTGTGAATGCGTCTATTTATATTAATGTGTTTATTTTTAGTCGCGCGATTCTTTTCAGACACTAATAGTAGGCCACAAAGAGTCTCATCCGAAAGCGCACTTAGAATCAAAAATAACAAGCAAAACTTCGTTGCCTGTGTAAATTTTGTAAATTTTCAATAATGGCACAGTAAATTACTATTTATTAATAGTAAAGTGCATTTTATTAAGCTCCACTTACAATTCTGTAGTCAGAAACAATGTTTTCAGTATGCAAACAGACCAGAATTCATAATATATTTATTAACAAAAATATATATATATGTTGAAAAGATGTTTAGACAACATGAAGCTTTATGCATTCAAAATGTTTAACAAACAGTACATGAATATGTTGAACATATTTTAATTTTTTAAATTAAATAAATCTCATCAACCTCTCGTTTTTTTTTCGACACGAAACAGACTTTCATAAAAATTCCAAATTGAAGACTGGCATATAAATAAATATGTTCAAACACAAGTATGAATAATTTTCTTCGTCTTACAAATTTCGCACTTAACTTCACAGCACCAATGGAACGTACAGTTGCATCTCTCGACCACCATTATTTCTTGAGTGCGATAGCCTCGGCCACAGCACATTATATCACATCCCTCCACGCCCATGGAGGTATCGTTACACAACCTCCCATGGGTACCCTGTATTCCCAGCTTCGGATTTTTCTCACAAAATCCCGGTGACATTTCATAGTATACAAGATCTTTTACACCTGGAGGTTTGTGCTCTGGATTGAAAGGTTTCAACTGGAAATTATATTTGTGTTGTTTTCTCCTGTTTTCTCGTTTAGCGTGGATGCTGTTGGACATTATCGAATTTGATTTAGGATGTTTTGGAAGTCGATTGCTATGTCCTTTGTTATTGTTTCTACCATTGCCACCGTTTGAGGTTGTTATATGGGAGGCTCCATCAAAACGATCTTTCAGTAGGTCTCCTATTACTCGGAAAGGGGGAAGACGCATCCAGCAGGTTTTTACTGTACATGATCCGGACATTCCGTGGCATTTACATTCTTGTCTCATCTGAGACTGAACATGCTGGAAAAAAAGAGAAATATATTAGTATTCAGGTACAAACTTTCAGACTTGGACATATCCAGTGATTAAAGTTATTCGCTTTAAGGGGTGGAGACAAGAAAAGCATACAGAATGGTGCTAGCGTAGGGAAGTGATGAAATTTGACTAAATTCTACTTCAACTATCCATATTGCTTGCTTTTATACAGATTATTGATAGTTATTTAACTAGCAAAAATATTAATAACCTAACCTAACCATTTTAGAGCCTTTTGATAGACATTTTTTATAGTAATTCCAAAGGAATGTCAACTAACCAGCACGAAATTACTCCAGATAATGAATGTTTCCTTTTTTTCTTGTTCACGTTATCATTTATATATTTATTGTAAAATTTCCGAAGCTTTTACAAGATAATTTTTTTCTTACCAGGTCGGTGATAATTCCTTGCAATTTGTTAACAGTACAGTGCATTATTACCGATAATAATTGATTGGAACAACCAACCCATTCTCCACTACTCAACTCTTTCGATTAAAAGTATTAAACGCTATTAAGTAACCATTAAACATAGCTACTATTAGATTATGACTAGTTTCAATTTTACGGACAATCTGATCAACTAACAGTCTTCTAATGATGAAATTCACTCAATTACATAAAACAACTTAAACGAAGTCATATTAAATGAATTAAAATAATTACGTTTGAAAGTGAATTATGACAGAGGCAGCTCTGCATAATATTTACGAGGGTATGATTATTGTACTCTGGTTTTTGGATGATGAATAAACAAAGACATTGGTTTCCACATTTTCTGCTACTTTTTGTCTAGATATTCTCATTCTAGAACTATTCTCAATGTATTCTTATCCAATCAGAAGTTCCACCTCTAACTCGACAATAATTTGTTCATTATTTTTGTTCATTATCCTTGACGAAAAAAATCTACATGATATACTCGCAAGGCTAGACCATCCTTATGGACAGGTCGTAGGATTTTTGACCTTAGATTCAGGCAAATCTTTTGGATATATGGATAAGTATACAAAGACAGGCTTGTCCAGCGAATAATGTTGCCATTGGCACCTTATTATCAGCTACAATGCAAAAACTTTTGGACCTACCTCGTCTCCATATATACAGTTGGTTCGTTGGATCTTTTCCCATGCGTCATCATTAATATACAAACGCAATACATCAATACATTAAATAACACGTAGGTCGTAGTTGTGAACAAAGTCTTTGGTCTGTCAACGACGTCAACGTACAGATTCGCGTTAAACCTATCGCCGACATTCATCATATGGCTATCTCTGTTTGTTATATTACGCTGTAATGAAACAAACGGTTTCATTTCGGGGGTTAAGATTCTGTGAGTAGGAAAGAGACGTAATACAAAAAGTAGTATGTGAATCATTTCATACATGGGAAAAGATTCAGCGAACAGACTGTATCTGGAATTGGAAGCTAGACTGCCGGTGTACACTGAAAGTCACAGATAGCTGTTGGCACTGATGCGCCCTAAAAAATATCTTTCATAGTTGCATAGAATTCTATGCAAATGTATTTTAGCCGAAATTTCACGCAATTTATGTGTCAAAAGAGCTGAGCAGTGGATCTCTGACAGAATGCAGACTCCCTGGAGGAGAAGGTTTCTGTCGTACGATTTGTTATTCATTAATTCTAGTTGATCACATTATAAATGTTCTCAATTGCATCCAAATTGGTTAGACTAAAAATATATAACATTAGTCTGTTCTTTTTTACATTTAAAAACATATCCTGTTCCCTACTCTCCGCTACGGCACTGAGACTTCTGTTTAAATTGAACATTTCATGAAGAATTAAGTTTAATTTGCATATTTTCTTAGACGTAAAGTAGTGTGTGTACCGCGTTTTGTGCTTTTTCTCTCGAGCGCAGAAACTAAATCTTTTCACGCTTCAGTATTTTATTGCTTAAGTGGTTTATACCAGAGTAATTATATAAATTTATGATTGGCTCGAAGCCTAGAACTTGTAGTCGGAAAACCAAACAAGTCGTATAATATTTCTTTTTTGTGACTCAAAATATCACTTGAGAGTAGACACAATACAAAGATAGCTAGTAGGAGGTGGATACAAATTTTTAATTGTGGAAATTTGTGTTGAATCTTAATTTTTCATTAATTAATATATTGAAATGGATCGAAAATTAGTTGCGAAAATCTTAAGCACGTTTTCGACTCCCTTGAGTCAGCACATGTTTTGTGGATGCTGGATATTTAATTCAGCACAAGTTATGACGTTTTAGCGCTACTTGTCTCACCATAACCATCCCCCGGAATCGCTAACCAACCAACAAACGGTTAAATCGATTTAAGACTGTGGCGAGTGGGTCTAAGCAATACTCCGCTTCTTAACGAAGACGATTGGTTTATTTAGTGTAAAATCTTCAGCAGGATCTTACTAAACATCAGATATATGATTTGGGTCAAACAAAATAGGTGCAGATAGGTGCAAAATATATCATCTGCTGTTCCATCACATTCAGACAAAGACATCACGTTGGATCTTCCGACAGCTCAAGTCTTACTGATGATTCTGGATCCATCAGTGCTCTGTAAGGTAACGTAGGTCATACCTGCATCGTTCTAACACTTGTTTTCACTTCTTGACTAGGCAAAACATAATGAGATTGCTGGTTCTGGTCCAATACCTGTGGCATCCTCTTTTGCAAAGTTTGCCTGTTTATTTCCATTCCAAGATGACCAAAGACACTTTGTTAAGAATTTCTACTAAGAAAGGAGAGAGTAAGCAGCACACTGAAGATCTAAATTTTTGGGACTGATGTACAAAGCTATGATTTCTCTCCACTAGTTTCTTCACTTAAATAGAGTAATCCAGAACATAAAGTAGACTGTACCCTTCACTGTTCCTACTACATAAATCGATCAGGTTTTTTGTAGCTATTTGAAGAATTTCTTGACACAAGCTGAGAAAGATGAAGAATAACAGAAAGAAAAAGAACCAACTGTCATTCTATTAAGATATTTGCAAGAATTGAAGGGCATGCTAACAAAGTAGAAGGAACTAAGATATTTAAATTTGTGTGCTGTTATTCTCACTATTTTATAAATAATGAATGAGAATCCTAATTAGTTCCTATGGTAATAAAAGTTAACGATTTTTTTCAATGTTTTGATTACCGACAAATTGAAAACAAATTAGAGAGATGAATTTCCGCAAAAACCTACTTAATATGCACATGATAAAGCGACTCATTAATTACAACGTACTTTCCTCTGTTTAGCCTGGAATTGGAGAGTGTACGCGAAGAACAAATCGTGGCGGTGCATTCATTTCTCAAAGTGACAGCACTCGCTTCACGTACCAATATTTATGTTGGCAGTCGTGATTGCACGAATTCTGGTCGATATATATTTTCTTTGAAGTCGATACCACTAATGAGAGTAGATATTTTCTTCTATTTATCTTCCTCAATTAATTTTGCCGATAGTAGAGTAGAGGGTGAAATACAGCTGGTTCAAGCTAATTTCGCTTTTACTGACAGGGATATGTTATGTTGTTAGATAAAAATTAAGTTATTTTTAAGTGCTACAGATTACTAGCTCGTCATAATTTCTTCTGTTCGAGATTCCTGCTCGTCTGGTGATTTCGTTATATTTTAATGATTTTGTGGTTTAAATTATTCCACTTTCATAGTATATTTACGTTAACAAATAAAATTCATTTCAAATTATCGCAACGCACTCATAAGTAGGTACAGAAATATTTATTGATATTTTTAATAAAATTTAAAAAATTAAACTTGAAAAAGTGAGGCTCCATCTGTTTTACATTCAGAGTAATTAATCATGTCTATTTCCTACAGCAATAAAGGAGTTCAATCTAAGGTCAGTGTGGCGAACATAAAGTGGTTTTTTCTGACAAGAATGACAGTTAAGGTCTACCATTCAAAACATAAGAGTTTTGCCAGAAAAAACACTTTTTGTTGGCCTCTATTAACCAAAACATTCCAATGACATTTGTTTTTAATATTTTGTAGTGTCTACAACTCCATCTCACACTTATTGTATAAGTTTTATGTTTTATACTTATTTTATTTATAACTGCTAATAAGTGAAATATTATATCCTTGATATTTTTACATATGTATAGTTAGTGGTAACCGCAGATATCTAAATGGATGCGCTTAATACTCATACAATAAATTCATCTTAAAGCATTCCAAGAATATTCCCGTAATCTCCAATAAAAAAAGCAAGTCTCATTTGTTCATGTATGCAATTTGTCCTCATCTCTATTCGAGTGCTATCTTATAAGATGTAATGGGGCACCCTATGGGGCCCAGATGTGTCTCTTAGATGTGCAAGAGACTAGCTGACTCCCCGTTGAGAGACACCGTGTTACACGGGCTAATGCACCACAAAACATGTGTTTCTTGGCTATTTAGCCGTGTATGTGAAACTACCAGTGGCAGCAGAAAGTTTTTTCTTGAATGTAGGCATTAAAACACAAATGCTGGACAAAACATTAAGAATACGTTTTTTTTTTCAATTGAAAGATTTGATCAAATTTTGGAATTTGATTGTGATAAATAAAACTTTTATACTTATACTATTTTTTCATTCGTTTCACTGGGGTTAATCTGCTCTGGATTAACCTTCCATCTTCTAGCCAGTAGAAATATAAATAATTGCTCTTTTCTTCATAATAATGTTCTCTGTTCTTTTCCTGTCTATTTGACCCTTCTTACCAAACGTATTCTACGCCGCTGGAAATCACGGAAAATAAATGGTACGTTATAACGGCACAACAAACTTCTTTTTCTCTGCTTTTACCTTAAAAGTCGTCAATTTAAAGCGTGTTTTGCAAGTAAAATATAAGGATGTGGCTGACTGCAGTTTTACTCGACTTTGCGAGAATTAGAAAATTGTATGTAATGGGTGTGCTTGACTTGAAGAATCATTAACATATTTTATCTTCCCAACCATTTCATTCAGTATTAGATGATTATATTGTTTGACGAAGACTTGAAATCGAAGAAAATGGTACCTATCACGTAACCGTAGTAAGTGTAAATGGGAAAAAACAAAAAAACAATATTAGGAATCTTCTTGGTGTTGGGATGCTGTTAAATGTTTTGATTTGATTCAATTGACATTATTTTTGGGTAGCTTATTGTCGTAAACATAGATTTTCTACGGCTAGAGTGCTTAAATTAGTATATTATTCAACGAGCGTGTAATGATGGCTATTACTCATGAGAATGACTTCTATGACTGAGTGCTCACCTATCAATTCAAACGAACGAGATATTTAGAGAATATTTTATTGAATAAACTTAATGCTTTATGTCAAACAATTCCATTTTGGAAGCTACAATGAAAATTCATTTATTGCTTACAATATTGATGGTGAAATTTGAGCAGCTGAATTCGTTTTCACTTTCTGTATCCATTCTAATAAAAAGTCAGCTCTAAATCGTCTTCGGTAGGTAGGTATAGGTACTGTCAAAGTCAAATTGACATTTCATAGCGTGTCTGATTCAAACATTACACCGAACATGGTCGTGTGTAATGGCATTCTTTGACGGTGATTGGCCAGATAGTCGTGTGTAATGGATCATTACACACGGGGCGTGGCTTGTTTTGTGTAATGCATCCAGTTACTCAACAAAAATGTTACATAAAAAGGGTCCATTTCTCAACAGTCATAG